>CM024641.1:4641656-5241656 GCA_014182715.1 Eucalyptus cloeziana
CGAACTCGGTGTACTTCACGGACGACAATTGGGACCCGGTGGAGCACGACGACCTGTACGGCGGGCACGACATGGGGGTGTACAGCTTGCGGAGCGGGAAGGTGAAGGAGATATGCGAACTGGGTTCGGACAAGATCGAGCCTCCTCCGTTTTGGGTTTTCCCATCTGATTGTCGTTCCTAGTGACCATAATTCAAACATCGTTCAAGCATTTTTCTAGGGTTTGTCAGGGAGAACTTCTCTGGTTATGCGAGTGTTTTGTTGCTTGGGAATGTTGATGTTGTCTACCAGTGGATGTTCCATTGCTGTAATTAGTCCCGGTCTCTTTTCAATGTCAGCATTGGCTTTTCTTTTACTTTTCTGAATTCGTGATAGGCCTCTTGTAATCTTACAAAGAATAAATTTGGAAAAATTGAATGGCTGGGGCAGCTTTTAAGTTTTCAATTCATACAACTCGATACATCATCCAATATCTTAATGTAGAATTTTGGGAGATGTGGTGAATTTCCGCTACTCAATTCGGTAATCAATTTTAAGTGTTGCAACAGATACACAACAAAATCTATCTAAACTTAGTGTGGATTTCATTTACACTATTGATAAATTGAGAATACCAATCATATGTTCGGCGGCGTATGTTATATATATATATATATATATAAATTAACTTTTTAACCAATGTAACTTACGCCACAAATGAACCAGAATCCCCAATTGCGTCTCTTTTCATTGGATTTATGAGTAGATTCATCATGCATTTATACGATTCACTTATATAAGGATACATAAAATTGCGTCTCTTTTATTTTATCCTTCCGCTTGTGGGCGTTACACGACAGCGAAATGTCGGCGTCTTTGATTGGCAGGCCTCGCTCAGATTATTGTGGGCCTTTTCTCTTGTGTACCAGGCTTGGTGGGCCTCACTATTCGGTCACGATCCATCAAGCCGATTTTTGGCGCTAACAACACTATTCAGCAATGGTGTAAATTTTATACATGCTTCCTTAGGAAACCAATTTTATAAACCGATCTTAGCAATCCTCCCAATCGTCTATCTACGCAGACGAGGCATAGATGAAATTGGTCTCGCATGCAACACTCGAGCCCTCACCACCGTCGTCACCGCCGGCTAAGCCACCGTCGCCTCCGCCGGCTGGCTTCACCATAGCCGCCCGCTCACCGATCGCGCCCTCGTCCCTCTTCTCCACGCACTGACAAGCACCCGATGGTACGGCGGCTCTGCCACGGACGACGGATTGGCCGTGAGTGTGGTGGGAGCAGGAGTAGGTAAGAGGGTACATTTTTACCTAGTAGATCACGCGAGTTTTCTATGAAATTATGAATTGCCGCCGCTGTCCTTACAATAGCGTTGAGGTTGCCAGGCCGGCTGAAGCATAATCTCCGCCATTTTCACGATAATTAATTTCAACCGGTCAACTGAAGAAGGCATAAAATATGTGGCAATGTACATGAAAATGTTCTAGATATTGCCAAAAAAAGAGAGAGAGACTCCAGCGTAGGGTTGGTAGCCCTAGGTTATAATCTAAACTAAGAATATGGCAGAAGATTATTTTTCTTTTTTGTGTCGTTTTGCAAGGACCAAAAATTGAGGGAAAGACAAAAGACGGAAATTCACACATTTTCTCGTAATGTAATCTCTCATGTCTGGAGACATCACTACGACATTATTCTCACATGACAAAATCTAATTTAGTGTTTGTTTTTGTCTATTCGTCTCCTTGCAAAATTGATTAAGGTGCATGTTAACGGTCGGAAAAATCCCCCTGGCTATAATTTACATTTATTTTTCTCACGTGTTTGCTCTGAAATTGAAGTGAACCTTCTAGAGAATCAACCCACTTTGGCGAAGAAATGAATGCTAAACGTACTATATATATTATCATAACTATTTTACCAAGTGTTGTAAGTATTTCTATTCAATACAAAAGGACCTAATTCTTCAAAAAAAAAATCTCTACTTTAGGTACAGTCTCAATTCTTTCTTGAACCATTTTTTTTCCACAAAAACCCAAACTTTAGATTCGATTTAAATCTATCCTGAACTTTTCTTTATCTAAATAAAAAGCTCAATTTTAGATTCAGTCTCAAATCTAGCTTGATTTTTTTTTTTGTTTATGATAAAATTCATCAATTTTTACTCTAGTCCGAAATTTACCCCCATTAGCCCTTTATTTGAAAATCATCATTTGTATTATCTAATTTTCATATCCTAGAACGGTTTCCATTTTGGAGATAATTTTTCCCGTCACTACACTTATGTGAATTTATTATCAATGTGGAAATATTATATTAAATTGAAATTGGACCACGGCTAAATTCAAGAATATATTGAAAATTGGTGGATTTTTTATAGTTAAAACAAAATTCAGGGTAGATTTGAAATTAATCCTAAAAATTTAAGGTTTTTTAGATAAAAAAAAGTTCGGGACATAATTGAGATAAAACTAAAACTCAGAAATTCTTTTAGGGAGTTAAGCCCACCAAAAAAAGTCACCGGTACGATTCACAGTCTTCCGACCAAAAAAAAAAAGGAAATCGCGGGTCCCACTTGTCTCCATGTCCACTTGAAATTTGCCGTAACTTCGAGTAGAAAAAGGCGGAGACGTTGGGACGTTGCTTTCATCATTCGATCCCATTTATTCCTGAGGATGAAAATTGGTAAACTTGAAGCATTATTTTATTACATGAATACCCATAATATAAATCCTTTCCAAGACGGACACGACAAAACAGAAGCGGCCAAAATTCCCGATTTACGGTTGCGCTCGAGGGGCGACGGTTCCCCTGCGGCCGGTGGCGACGGCGACGGCGACGGCGCCGGTGATTGATGCTGAGGTCTCGCGGCCATGATTGCACCGGCTGTCGCGGTCGCGGTTGACGTTACGATCGAGGAACCGGTGAGCCCACGGAAGACGGTACACCTGCCCACACCAGAACCAGCACCAGAGCCAAATTTTGATTATTTTCCCTTTTGTTTTCTTCTTCTTCTTTTTTAATCTTTTTGCATCGAGGTGATGGCGTGTGTGGTAATTGACGTTGAGGTCGTAATTATTTAATGCGAAGACACACATGGAGGATTCAAGAAATATTATCCGGTCTGATTTCTTAAAATTCGAACCGAGGATTAAACTAGCTTATCTTAAGATTGGGAACCGAACCATACCATCGATCTAGTTCGATCTGGTTCAATGGAATCAATCCGTGTGGTTGTTCACGCGTGCACAGCCTTGTTGGACCTCGTCTTACTTGGTCCACCGCCATCACCGAGCATCGCCCGACAGATACATGGATGCCATGGCTACCTTGGCCACCGCCTCCCAAAGTATTGCTCCTTATCAAAACGGAAATTCTTAGGTTGTTAAGGCTAGGGGTGAGCATCGGTCCCAGGTTAACCCCGGACCGACCCTGGACCGGCCCAACCCCGCTTGGCCCCGACCCGGTTCCTGGGTGGACCGGATTAGTCCTGGTCCCTGGAATTTTTGGACTAACACCGTTGTCTTGGTCGGTCCCTGGTGCTTAAGAGTTAGGGCCGGTCCAACCCGACTAACCCCGATTATATATATATTATATTATTTATAAATTTTTTATATATTTAAAATTTTTTATTAAAATAAAATAGTGTCAACAACATTAAATAGCTCACTAGTGAGGAGTTCAAGTAATTTTACATTATTCTTTAATAACTTATATTTTTAATATCTTTTACAGTGTCAATAGTCATAATTTACGAAGGAGGAACATATTTTTGTAAGGAGTTTTCACGACGTCTAAAAAGGCATAAACAGCTCCTTATTATTCTCCTCTATTATTCGTTCTCTTCTGTCTTATTTATTATTTTAGTCTTCAATTTGCCAAAATTGAAAGAAACAATTTCTTTGCTCTCTACTTGACACTCGTCTTGCTCGCTTTGGGTCATTCATGTCACTCACCGCTCGATGCTCGCTTGGTTTGTTGCTTCCGGCTTGACATTCGATGCTCATTCTGTTTGACGCTTACTCCACTTGACCCTCACCGCTTGCCTTTTTTAACTAACCTCGCTCATCATCGAATCCTTGGGTTGATACAGTCCTTGGTTGCCCTTTCAATGAATACAAAAAATGAAATAAAAAATTATTGGTTGGTCCTTGGTTGACCTAGAAATTAGACTAAACCCATTGGGTCAATCCGATCCTCAATCGTTTTTTAAGGAGTACAAAAAATGAAATAAAAAATTATCGTTAGGTCCCGGGTTAACCCTGAAACCGGACTGAACCCATTGGGTCGATCCGGTCCTCGGTCCCAAGCTCAATAGGGTCGATCCTCGGTCCGAAAAATTGAGGACCAATACTGTGTGGGTTGGTCCTAGGGTTAAGGGGTGGACCGGCCCAATCCTGACCATGCTCACCCCTAGTTAAGACTGTGCTTGTTTATGTTCATTTTTTTTTCTTTTTATGAACACAATTTCTGTTCAAAAAACACACCCTAGGCATGCCGAGCACCAGAATAGGCACTCGGTCCTGGCACTTTCGTACGTGCTAGCTGAAAATTGGGTGCGCCGCCAGCAGCACATCTTAGCACTGCCACTGGAGCCGGCACTTGCTCAACATCCTCGCGCATAGCCCGTACTGTCTCGCGGATATCCTCCTCCAGGATTCCCACTCGGTCACTCATGAAGCAATGGAATCCTTCCTCAGCAAGACAAACGCCACAAAAAGTCCTAAATTATACTCACCTTGATAGATTTACTTTAATTTTTTTATAACATCAAAAACTCTAAACCTGTTCAATATTATACATTTACCTCAAACTTCTTCTTCTGCTACCAAAAATCCTAAATCTGTATTTATGTAAGATATTTATCTTAATAATTTGATGCTACAAAAAAAGTCTAGGGTTTTTGTCATTACAAAAAAAAATTAAGATAAATATGTCACGTATATATAAGTTTAGGCTTTTTAGTGTCACAAAAGAAAAACTTAAGATATGGTTACTATGAATAAAGTTTGAGTTTTTTTTTTTTACAGTTTTTTTCCCTCCACAATATTTAGTCACCCCTAAGCTGTCGAGGCCATTCATGCCGGACTCCAAGCCCTCAATCCATCTACCAACTTCGGTCGCTCATGTGTAAACCATGACCGCCACTTCTCGCACTCTCAACCTTGAGCTCTGATGCCAATGTTCATGGCCCCGATGACCTTGCCCCGAGGACTACTATCCTCGGTCCAGTGATGCACCTATTTATTCGATCGCACAACGACTAAGAAATCGTGGGCGCGCAAGCACGATTTGGCGATCATCATTCGAGATCATTTACGAGAGAGAGCACGCGAAGGAAAAGACCTACTCATTTCGCGAGCCAAAAACGTACAATCCCAGGTACAAAAACGAGCTTTTCCCCCAAAAGAGCCTCGCCAGACGTCGCGAGAAAACATTGGCGCAAGCAGCAGACATTCCATCGTCCCACCAACGACCATTTTCGGGGGACAAAAAAAGGAAAAAGGAAAAAAGACGAATCGAACCCGAATATGCGTTGACCGGTGCACGACCGAACCGGGCCCTAGGACAACCTCGTCCGGTCCGACCGGTCCGAAGCGGAGCGCGTGTCAAAGGACGTGGCACCCAGGTCGAGGTAAGAGATGTCCCCCCATCTTCCTCCTCGGTTGACGACAGTCGAAGCTAAGCTCAGGAGCTCCTCTCCCCTTCCTTCTTCATCTTCTCCGCCCTCTTCCTCCTCGGAAACCCGCCATTGCTTCGCCGGGAAGCCCGTCGCCGGCGGGAATTCCGAGAAACCCAGCTCCGGGAAGTGCTTCTCTCTCTTTCTCCCTGCCTCTCTTCATGCCCAGCATTTCTCTCTCCTCCCCCTGAAACTTTGATGGACTCCCTCATCCCCTTCCAGGACCTCAATCTCCTCCCCGACCCACCCACCGCCGCTCACCTCCTCACCCCCAAGGTCGAGCCCAAGACCGAGCCTTTCGACGACCCACCACCACCGCCACCACCGCCACCAACCACCACCCAACAACCCCAACCACCTCAGCCTCAGCCTCAGCCTCAGCAGCAAGAAGCGCAGCATTCTCCCGGGGAGCCCCCCTCGCCGCCCCGCGAGGACAGCCTCTACACCGAGTTCCACCGCGTGTCCGAGCTCTTCCGGACCGCCTTCGCCAAGGGCCACCGCAGGCTCGGCGGCAGCGGCGGCGGGGGCGGCGGCGACGTCGACGGGGTGGACCCCGATTCGCGGGCCATCGTCCCCTTCAACGCCGAGGAGAGCAATCAGCTCTCCACCGTGGTCAAGCCGAGGATCAACTACAAGCGCTCCTCGGAGCTCGTCAGGGTGACCGATCTCGGGCTCGAGGACGAGAGGTATTTCCGCGATCTGGTGCGCCGGACCCGCATGACGTTCGACGGGGTGCGCATTCTCTCGATGGCCGGCGAGAGCAGCAGCGGCAAGAGAGTGAGGGGCGACTTGATCGCTGCTTCTCTCATGAGGAGTCGCGGGTTGTGGCTGAATCGCGACAAGAGGATTGTTGGGTCAATCCCCGGGATTTGCGTGGGGGACATCTTCTTTTATAGGATGGAGCTGATGGTGCTGGGATTACATGGTCAGACTCAAGCTGGCATCGATTACTTGCCAGCTAGTCAGAGCTCCAACGGCGAGCCGATCGCCACCAGTGTCATTGTGTCGGGTGGGTATGAGGATGATGAGGACAGTGGGGATGTGATTATATACACTGGTCATGGAGGGCAAGATAAGTTCAACAGGCAATGTGTGCACCAGAAGCTGGAAGGCGGAAATCTGGCGCTGGAGAGGAGCATGCGCTATGGAATCGAGTTGAGGGTCATTAGAGGGATCAGGTACGAAGGCGGGATGACGAGCAAGGTTTATGTGTATGACGGGTTGTATAGGATTATGGACTGCTGGTTCGATGTGGGTAAGTCCGGTTTCGGGGTTTTCAAGTACAAGCTGGTGAGAATTGAGGGGCAACCGGAAATGGGTAGTGTGATGATGAGGCTTGCTAAGAGCCTTAAGACTACTCCGTTGTCGGTAAGGCCGACTGGGTACTTGAGTCTTGATATGTCGATGAAGAAGGAGAATGTGCCGGTGCTTCTGTATAATGATATCGACACTGATAATGAACCGCTGTATTATGAGTATCTAGTCAGGTCGGTGTACCCCCCTTTTGTTCTCCACCAGAATGGAAATGGTACTGGGTGTGAATGCATATCCGGTTGCACAGAAGGTTGCTTTTGTTTTTCGAAGAATGGGGGTGAGTTTCTTTATGATCAAAATGGGCTTCTTTTGAAGGGGAAGCCGATTATTTTCGAGTGTGGAGCCTTCTGCAAGTGCCCTCGGACCTGTCGGAATCGAGCGACTCAAAGAGGGTTGAAGCATAGGTTTGAGATATTTAGGTCGAGAGAGACGGGTTGGGGTGTGAGGTCCTTGGATGTGATACAAGCCGGTGCTTTTGTTTGCGAATATGCAGGGGTTGTGCTCACCAGAGACCAAGCCCAAATTTTCACAATGAACGGTGATACACTGATTTATCCCAGTAGGTTTCCTGAAAAATGGGAAGATTGGGGTGATTTATCACAGATTTTTCCTGCCTTTGTACGCTCTTTATACCCCCCAGCTCCTCCTCTGGATTTTGCAATGGATGTGTCTAAAATGAGGAATGTTGCTTGTTACATTAGCCACAGTACCAAGCCCAATGTGCTAGTTCAACGTGTACTATATGATCACAACAATCTCTCCTTCCCTCACCTAATGTTGTTCGCAATGGAGAATATTCCTCCTTTGGCAGAGCTTAGCTTGGATTATGGGGTGTCTGATGAATGGACAGGAAAGCCTCTCCTGTTGACCGAAGGATCTGGCTGATCTAAGTGGAATTAGGATATTCTAACATGTACATAGGTTTTGGAGGATTTATGCATATATCAGCTTAGCAGCACAGTTCTGAGGCTCTTACTCAGTGAGGTAATCTATCTTAAGAGCTACATGTTTATTTATAGATGTGAAGTTTGCTCAAAACCCTCATTTTTATTATACTACTTGGTTAGATTTGTTTTATCACTGGATCAAGCTCTCGTGTGGGTGTACGCCTTATCTTGTTATTTTCCTCATCAAAGCTTGTCGCAATGCCTAGAATAGAGTATAGAACCTTTATGATACACATTCTGTCATGAGGATCTCAGCAATTTGGTAAGTAAGGTTACTATGAACATTCTGTCTTCATTTTTGGGGGAAAAAAAAGAAAACTGCCCTGTAATTTTGGTTCGGTGGCATTGAGAATTTGAGGCTTAGAATCCCGAAGAGGTTCCTATCTCTGGACTTATAATTCATTTTAGTGGAAAGCCCAACCCCGAAGCTTGATTTGATAGGTGGATGGGAAGTACATGAATGCAAGGCCCATTGAAACTTGGTAGACAAATAATTCGAAATACTTTAACTCTCTTGTTAAACTTAATAAACACATTAGATGGCACTTGTAGATAAAATGAGAGTGCTGAGTCCACTGACCTTGAAATGCATCTCTGTTGGTTGATGATTCCACAAAGCTTAGGAGGTCCTAGAAGAAACAGTAAATTTGCTAATTCTTTTGATTAGCGAGAAAAGAGGGTTCTTCTGAATGTTTTGTCTGCATCTCTGCATTATAAACAGGCATTCATTTGAGGGTCCATTTGTTGGATGAAGCAAAGGTTAGTAACTAGAAATGGGGAAAATGAGTGCTTCTGTTGTTGCTATTTTCTTTTTATTTTTTAGGAAATATCCCACTTCAACACATGCATCTAGAACAGCATTAGGCCAGTCAACTTAGAGACTCTGGCACTGCAAGGAAACTTGCACTGTGACGTGGATCATGTTAATATATTTTCAATTGTGATCATTGGTAAGGACTATTATGTTGTTGCTCTTCAAACATGAGTAATGATTAGCTGAGTGGGAGGAGTGTTCAATCTTCTGAATCTACATGGGGGGATGAAAGGTCTTACTTGAACAGATTTTCACTTTCGTCTGCCTGCTTCTTGGGGAGTAAGAGTTCTTTTATGGGCCAATGAGATTGAAAGTTGTTGACTGCAATAGAATTTCATTTTTCTTCTCGCCTGCATCTCAGGCGAATGAATCTAGATTAGCAGATCAGGGCATTGTGTACTTCTAAGCATTTTATTTTTTCTCCAATATGATGCACTATAGCCTGTACATGCTTTTCACGAGGCTGAGTTCTTTTATCTGCTCACTGTTGTTGCCATTTGATTAGTTGATGCCTTTCTCATCCTTTTGGCTAGATCAACTGTTTACTGAAGTTAGCTTTTCGTAGCTTCCATGTAGCGTGGATATGTAATCTGTAAATCTCCTCTTTCACCTCATATTTTGATTATGCCCGTGTCACCTACTGACATGAATTGTATTGGCTGCGATTCTGGGAGTCTAGACCTGGCTCTCAAGTTTTGCCTCAGACAATACAAGCAGTGGAAACAAAGTCGCGGAAGTCAAAAACTAGAGAAAAAGGACTCCCCGCGATTCACACGTACTCGGCTTTTTGCTGTCCTTTTTTTGTTGCAAGATCGAAGTCAACACTGGATTCGCAGAGAAGAGTTTATCTTTGGTGGACTGTGGACCGGGTGGATCAGGCACGTGCTCGCTCTCAGATCAACATGTCACGGGCCGGCCTCTGGACCGTGACAAATGTCTTGTCTGCATACATGACTTGGTCGGATGGTGATCAGGTACCCGATGCACCACGCTCCGGGTCCTCGCGAGTTTCAGGTGGTGAGGACGGCAATCTTCTTGTTTTAGGACTCAGCTTAGGTGTGCTCCTGCTCGACAGACTCTTTTAATTTTTTTAATTTTTAATTTGTCGCGTCTGTTATTATGTTTCTCTTCTTTTTTTCTGGTGGACTTCAGGGGGGATTACCCGCTTGAGCTTCCAATGATACTCGTGTGTATGTTATGTATATATCTGAAATGGTATATGATGTACAGTCGATTGCATCTTGAGACCGTAGCGTGTGCCCGGGAAAACTTAGCTTTCTTCATCTGGAAGATTGTGACTGTGAAGAAGTGCAGGAGAGCTCTCGAGGATGGCGAAGCGAACATGGTCATCGATGGTATACGGTTTTTCGGTTTAGGATGGTCCATATATATACGTCAATACGTCAATGTGTGTGTATATATATCTATGGTTTTGAGGCCGAGACGTTGATGTTCAATTTTCCATGTCTGTTGCTTCTCCAAGGGATTTCTTTGGACTGGTTTGAACTCCTTTTTGAGTAGCCTCAAAACTATCTTTTCTGGAGCCGAGATTCTACCTTGGAAATCAAGCCAAGCTTGATAGGGATGCTTTACTTTGCTTAGCGTCCTTTCCGGGAGATAATCTTGAGCAGATATACAGGAATATGCTTTACACGTCGAGCAATGTGCCTTCCCTGGCTTGCTAGTTGCATTGTGGACTTTGGGTTTACTTTATTGGGCTAATATCTTAAAAAATGGCTAATATCTTAAAAAATCTCAAACTGATATGCCTGTGACAAATTTATCCTAAATTAATTTTTTGACCATGAAAAATCTCAAATTGATACACATATGACAAATTTATTCCGACTGACTATAAGAAACCTCAAACTTATACATTTATGACAAATTTACTTCAAACTAATTTATTCGACCACAAAATATCAAAAACGATAAATTTGTGACAAATATACTTTTCGCTAAATTTGATTAATAACACAAAAAAATCACAAAAATTATAAACTGTGACAAATGAGCGTAAAATTTTAAATTAGTATATCAATCAACCGTCACGTATCATTTAACTTAATAATTTGACGATAAAATTTAACGAAAATTAGTCACAAGTGTACTAATTTGGGATAAATTTGTCAAAGGTATATCGGTTTGGGGTTTTTGGTGGTCAAAAAATAATTTAGGGTAAATTTGTCATAAGTGTATCGGTTTGGGATTTTTCGGGGCATTAACCCTACTTTATTTGAAGGGAAATTATTGTCAAGTTCGATTTTGCGATGTTTGGAAAATGAAAAATTAATTGACGTGTGAATTTTCTTCATAGAATGAAAGTAAGGTTAGGTTGGGAAAAATCACTTCCCTTTATGATAAAAAAAAAAAAAAAGAAATTCTTTTTCCTAAATTACTAAAAAAATAAAAAGATAATTTCTTTGATCATGAAGGTTTTGGTGAAATAAACCCACCCATTAGTCCTTTCAGATTCTTTTTATCTTTCTAACAGATGCACGATTTGCATTGTCACTAGAGAAAAAAAGTCTTTGCAAAATTGTTGCACTCTCTAAGAAATATTATCAAAAGGGTCTTAAATCTATTATATAAATATTACTTCAATTATGAACTTTTTAACTTAGCTATTTTTTTTTTTTTATCGAATAGCTTAGCCAATTTTATCGTAAATCTTTTAACGATTTGTCAATATAGTCATTTGGATCATTTTAGTTGAAAATCACTAACGTGGATACCAACTCTATTATATGACATGATCGACACTAACGTATATAATTTTTTTAAGATCATTTTTATTTTTCATTATAGTTGGCCAAGTTTGAGGGCTTGCAAGCCCTAGCTAACCATGAGCAAGGGCATCCCTCACCCACTTTGAATCTAGTGAGGGCTTGCGTGTGGGTTGTGACCCTTGCTAGCGGTTGGCGAGAGCTTGTAGGCCCTCACCCAAGGGTCGAGGACCCTCCTTGGCGACAATAAAAATTTAAAAAATAAAAATTTAGAAATTTTTAAAATTGCAAAAACTTATTCAAGTCAAAGGCAGACTTGCGTTATGTGGAATGATAAGCATTCACATCAATGATTTCTAATTAGCTAGAAAGGACTTATATTGATAAAATATCAAAATGTTTAAAACTAAATTAGACAAATTAAAAGATATAAAATTAAATTGAGATTATTTTTAGTAATTTTTAAACTTCGTTGAGCCGTGAAAGTTCGCTTGGTTGTCTGGTGGCCGGCTCAGTCGTCTTACCGCCGTCTCATGTGCAGTTGAGCTTTCTTTTCATTGCCCTGACAACTACACATTTTGACTTTTAGTAAATGGCACATCCTGCAAGGGAATGTAATAAATTTATGATTTTAGTTTCGTTTGGTCATTTGCATATGAGTGGGGATTGATAACTTGATTAAATAAGTCTCCTTGATGGACGCTGGAGTTGTTAGTTGAAGCATTTAAAGTAAGGACTGCCAAAAGAGCACAAAGCATATGGAGAAAAAACAAAAGTGGGAACAAGGTTTCTAGATATGTTAGAGAGGGATAAATTTGCAAGTTTGGTATGTTGGACATTCATGCAATTACCTAACTATCTTCCTGTGTACATATTCTCAATCGTGGAGGCTCGATTTTCCTCCGAGAAATCAACCGTTTCCAAACCATTGTCCCTACAAAGAAATTAACTGCCTTTATCACATTTTAGTTCTATACCTAACAAAAATGTCTAATTACGACTCGAGATCAATAGGAGGTAAAGTCCCCGCCTGCCTTTTGGCCCCATTAGATTCGTCAAAGATTGGATGGCCCCATTAGATTCGTTAAGATTGGTTTCATTTCATGAAATAGAGGCATTCTAATTTCCCATTCGAGTCCATAATTTATATGAACTCGATTTAAATTTATATTTATGTGATATATTTAGCCTTTATCAAGATTTTATTTTATAATTTATATAAAGTAGAATGGTTGTTCAAAGCATTTAGCAGTGAGTAAGTGCTTTCACTAAAACCACTTCCTAGAAGACTCAAAAAGTTATATTTAATATCCTCCTAAAAAGTCTGAAAGGGATATATAATTCCTCTCGTCCTTCAAATGAGCGGAGGACCATAATTTATAACTCTGAAAAAAAAAGAAAAAAAAAAGAACTTGTGACAACAAGTTGTGACCACAATTTAAAGACGACCGTTCATTTTAAGAGGAGAACTTGCAATAAATCTTTAATAAGTAAGAATTTATAAGGGTAGTGGCTCAATGTTAGATGTGAATCATGAAATAAAATTCAATACGCAAACTAATTTAATTTAGTTGTAGTAAATATCTAACCATAACGATTCTCTCGCACGTTACTCTGGAGATTCATACATACTTGACGAACTCAACAAAATTATAAAAAAAACTTAAAACTTATGGCCCGAAAAGACTTATTGTCCAAATCGAATTATACAAACTCAAGAAAATTATACGTAGAAAAATGTAAGCATGTACCATGAAATTGCATAATTTTATTAAAGTACAAATCTTGACAAAATAATAATCTCGAAATAGTGAAACTTACATTATTTATAATTAAGCAACAATGAAAAGACAAAAAGAATGATGTAGATGTGATAACAATTTAGCTTTTGATAGAGATTATTGCAAAACCTATCACGTGATGTAATTGTTTTTCAGCCATACATTCAGTTGTCTAAAGTTTACACCAAATTTTAGTATATTATATACTCAATATAAATATAGTATATAATAAGTCGGACATTTTTAACTCATCATATATTTTAATACATCTTTGAAAAATTTGGTGTAGTCAGAGAAGCTTCCGAGCGACCATCTTTGGTACTTCCATCGTTTTTTTAGTTCTGCTTGTCATTTTCTTTAAAGAAAAATTCTCCTTCCTTTATCGTTTTTTAGTTCTGCTTGTCATTTTCTTTAAAGAAAAATTCTCCTTCCTTTTATTCCCAAACAAACGTACTATTTTTTATAGCTGAACTTTTTTCATTTTTATTTATTTTACTTTTTAAATCTATTTATTTATTTTCAACTTTCAAGCACAAAAGCGTGATTTGCGGACCATGCTATTGCTCGGTTTTTTTCGAATTTCTCCCATCAGTAAAATTTACGTAATATTTTAAGACTGCGTATAGGTATGCTGAAATATTTTAGTTAGTGTCATGTTAATGAATATCCCAAAGCATTTGTTAGAGATGCTTACTGATAAAATTTCTATCTTCCTTTGTACATATTCTCAATTGTGGAGGCTTGATTCTCCTTCCTTTTATTCCCAAACAAACGTACTATTTTATATATATATATATATATATATATATATATTACTTTTTAAATCTATTATTTATAATTGCAAAAATAGAATACAGGTGCTCAACAATTAAGCTTCCTAAACAGCACATGAGACACGGGAATTTTTACAAGCATAAAAAGGAATAATTGTGTTGCTAGAAGTATATGCTTGGGTTGCCAATTCTGGAAGCAAGACAGCGGCAAAAATAGAATACATAAGAAAATTTAGTATATTTCAACATCTTGATGGTCATAGGCCATTGTGATAAGCTCCTGATTCGTTTATCGTTTCTTGCATTTTCATATTAAATTTGGGTCCAGCAGGGATCGTTTCTCTAATGCAGTCATGACTAACTTTCTCTCGAGTACCCTGGCTTCGTTAACTCAAATAAACCGCCATCAGACACCAGCAGTCCCACTTTGATGCCGAAAGGCTTCCTCAACAGTCCAGTCTCAAAGACTTTCTCTCGAGTACCCACCCGCTGCAGCTCATTGCGAAAGACCTCTCTTCGCTCAGCTGGAGCCTGCAAATGGAAGATAGACATGCAGACAATCAAGGCAATGCGAAGTCACCCAGCTTTTGACAGACAAAGAAGTCGGTAACATCTACTCCAACATCTTAACAATTGTAATAAACGAATTTATGGAACTATCTAAGCCTAGGCATTGATCTCACATGTCTACTTGTCTTAATCTGCTTCATAACAACGATACATCAGCGCATGACAATAGTCCGACACCTCTGATAAAAATGCTCAATCCTTTAGCAAGTTCTTATATTCGTGAATGCTTATATATTAATAAGAGAAAAAACTAAATTACATACAGCCTCTCGAAAATATCTTTTAGAAGTTAGTCAACTGGTTGCATAAAAAACTTCAGGGCCTCTGTTCAGCATAGTTGAATATGAGCACCACTTTTTTTCTCATAGCATGTTAATCAACAATGGTGCTCAATCAGACCCACGGTTTATGCCATCTTGTTGAATCCGTAGCATTCCATGTCAATATCATTCATACATCAGGAGTTGCAAATTACGGCACAGAAAATTAGAACCAAAAAGACCTAACATCAGACTGATCACCGGTAATTCGAAGACCTAAAAACACACACGTGGTGGATGCATGTGGGTGTGCGCAAATAAGCCTGGCATGCAGATGCCGCCCAACCACACAGGCAAATGAGACAAACAACAGAGTTCATAACAACAAAAGGTCGTATGCAGTGTTGTCAATAAGACAAAGAAACTCTGCATCTACACATCTACACCAGCAGCAGCCACAACTTCAGAAGTACCTTTCAAAGACTTCGGTGGTACTTAAGAAACAATGGTGTAGCATCCCTCATTCTTCTATAAGTGAAAGGATAAAACACAAGATTTCATTCGAGTAAAATAAAAGTGGTAAATGACATGCTTCCCCCACAATGTGACAGCTAGAACTAAAAGAATGGGGGCTTTAAACTAAATTCCTGCAGAGATTGTCAGTTGAAGTGCAAAATCTCTGCCAGAAAAATATAGAAAGAGAAATGAGTGATTTCTCCCACAATGAAAGTGGGCATAGGTAGACTTGATATCGAATGAAAGAACTAATATATTCTTATTTGTTTAGGACACGCAGAAAACAGAGTATCTAAAGAACAATATATGAAAAGCTTCTTATTTGTTAAGAACTAATATATTGAGATGAACTTAACAACACAAAGAGCCATACCTGGATTTCAGCAAGTATGCATCCGTGCAATGCCATGACCATGAATGCACAATGCCTCAGTGCACCGCTTACTTTAACATAGTTCTTCCAGGGATACCTAAATGCTCTGTATGGACCATGAGGTGGCTCCCAGATAGCAAAACCCAACTTCTCGCATAACAGAATGGAAAATGGGAAGAATAAGGAAACAAGATCAACTAATATTTCAAATAAAGCAGATGAGCAGAAAATTACCAGAGCATCTTCTTTGCTTGTGGATTCTACAGCTGCTCTGTAACCATTATAGAGTGGATCATCGGAGGCCTGATAAGTAAGAATTTTCGAGGGAACCCTTTCATATTCAATACAATTGAGGTACCCATTAACACAACCTAATGGGAAGCAAAATTAGATAAAGTGAACAGGAGGGATGAGAAGCAAAATAGAATAGACAAAATAACTAATCAGAGAATTTTTAGTAATCTTTAGAAAACAGAATTATAAACCTAGGGTGAACCTTCCAAAGATGTTGCAAGCCCCATGAAGTTCTTAACCACTAACTTATGCAAGTCCTCGCCAGCCCAGATGGGAAAAATGCAAACATTTACTGCCAGGCCAACATCAGCACCTAGTGCAATGAGGAAGAAGCGGGCAACAGCTGTGCGTAGTCACCGAGCCCAATCGCTGACCGACTTCGCAGCATGCAGTGGTAGGATATGTGCTTCTGGCTCCGCTCCCACCCCACCACCCTCCTCCAGTCGGTCGACGAAGCACAATTATTATGGCCTTAATGTGCTTCATTGGCCACGGCGGGGAACGGCTGCTCGACAAACGACTGAGCAGCAACGAGCGCGGAGAGAGAAGCAAGTGAGCGCCGAAGTAGGGGTGCATGCTTCGTCGACGACAGCAGGGGAACAGCCGCTCCACGAACGCCAGAGCAGCAACGAGCGCGGTACGAGGAGCACGCTGTCATGAAGCTTCCAGACCACCCAATATTTTCTCGTTTACTTTAAGCATCGATCGGATGCCGGTCCAGGCCAAACGCTCGAATATGCAGATCTTGCGCGTGGGAAGAGGGCTTTTGAGGGATTCCTTGAGGTCGGTTTGTGCATTCACACATGATTTCTAATTTTCTACTTTCTAACCCCAGCGACGACGCAGCTCCAACTCTGAGCAGGCAAAAACCAGAGCGAGACACAGAGAACTTTTGCGAGAGAAGCCCCTAAAAAACATGGCAGCAACCGGTGGTTCCAGCGCGTCGGCGACCCAGTACGACGTGTTCTTGAGTTTTAGTGGGCCCGACACTCGCAACACCTTCACCGACTGCCTCTACCGGACCATGGTCGACCGGGGCATCGTCGCCTACAGAGACAATGAAGAGCTTCGCCCTGGTGAATGGATTGACGATCTCCTGAAAGCAGTCGGCAACTCCAAGATCTGCATACCGGTCCTTTCGAGAGGCTACGCTTCAAGTGCTTGGTGCCTCCGCGAGCTCGCTTGTGCGATGGAGCTCAACGAATCGACCGGGAAGCCGGAGATCCTACCCATCTTCTTTGACGTCACCGCCTCCGACGTCAAGCTCAAGACGAACCTGTACGTCGAGGATTTGGAGAAGCATGAGCAGAGGCCTGGCGACGAGAGCAGAGAACGGTGGAAGGCGGCTCTGAGAAAAGTGGGTAAGATCAAGGGGTGGGACGTCCAAGGGAAACCGTAAGTAAATGCTTATTAATGGAAAAAAAATTTCAAGCTTATTAACCGTAAGAAAATGCTTATTAATCAAAATGCTATTCTCCTTTTGTTCTTGTAAGTTGCAATGAGAGAAAAAATCTGGACTGGTTCAAAACTTGATATAAAATATGTCGATCCATGCGTCATATACAAACCGGTTTTTGGAACATGAGTAGTAAATTTTATTCCTCACCAAAAAGAAAGCCAATTCATCAATTCTGTGATACATAAGCAGGGCCATTTGGGTAGTGATGGTTGTATGAGCGAATTTGATCTAATTCTAGAATGATGTCCGTAATTCGGACAGCAAAGAAACATCTTCTTTCTCAGAAATAGGGTGAAATTGCAAATTTATTGTCATAACACCAATCATATCCTGTGGAGTCTATTACGTTAAAATTCGTTTGGCTTTATAGAATTTACTTGACACTTGAAATAGTGATAAAATTCAAATGCTATCTGCTAGGAAGTAGAAGTGAGATTGTTATTTGTTTTCTTATACTAAAAGTGTTTGGTTTATGCAGACATGGTGAAATCATTTATCTCGTCGTGAAAGAGGTTCTGCATAAGCTAAAAGTAAAACAAATACCTCTAGAAGGAAAATTGGTTGGGGTAGATGAACAAGTAGAAGCCATAATGAAGTTGTTAGATGTTGACTCTTGCACTGGTGTGGATTTCGTTGGAATCCATGGAATGGGAGGGATCGGTAAAACTACTCTTGCTAAGATTGTTTACAATGAATTGTGTCCTCACTTTGATGGCCAATGTAGCTTCATTGAGGACATCCGAGAATCATTAAAGGAATGTAACCTAGTAAATCTACAGAAACGGTTGGCAACCGACATCTTTGGTTCTAGATTTGAAGAAACTTATGGAGAAAGCATGGGAAGGAGCGCTCGTTCTAAGAAAGTTCTCATTGTTCTAGACGATCTAGACAAGGAAGAACAACTTAATAAACTAGTGGGGGGGCCTGACACTTTCAAATCCGGGAGTAAGATTATCATCACAACAAGGGATAAACGGATCTTGGATGAAGAGAGAGGAATCTTACTTTATGAAGTAAAGCAAATGGATTGTGATAAAGCACTGGAGCTTTTCAGTTTGCATGCCTTTAACAATGTCTCTCCTCCCAATACTCATAAGAGTCTCTCTCAAGAAATTGTCTCTACAACCGGGGGACTCCCATTGGCTCTTGAAGTCATAGGTTCCTCTCTTTGTCGCAAAGGAAAAAAAATATGGGAAGAATGGCTTGAAAGATTAAAGAAAGCACCCCATAAAGAAGTTCGGGGTAAGTTGAAGATAAGCTATGATGCATTAGAAGATATGGAAAAAGAAATTTTTCTCGACATCGCGTGCTTCTTCATAAATGAAGAGAAATCAATTACAACCTATTTTTGGGATGATTGCAATCGATACCCAAATATCGCATTGGAAGTACTTACTGATTTGTGTCTAATTAAAATTGTCAATGGCGATACTCTATGGATGCATGATCAACTTAGAGATCTTGGAAGAGACATTGTTTGCCAAGAATGTCCTCAGAATCTAATTGGGCGTAGTAGGGTGTGGAATGACAAAGAAGCTCTGAAAGTAATAACGTCGAAAGAGGTAAAGTAAAAGCAGGATCCATAAAGTGTCAACCGTGCGATTGTTTTGCTACTTCCCATTTGAAAGTTTTCTTTTAGCCATTCTGAAGAGGACAAATTTAATGTTTGCAAGCTCATACTCATTGATGTTTTCTATTGGCAGAGAAAGGATAAAGTTCAAGCACTCAATTTACTTGGATGTTCAAATACCTTCACCAAACTTGAGATGATGCCTAATTTGAAACTCCTCAAGTTAGAAGAAGGGACTTTCATCGGAGACCTCAATGATTATTTCCCGGAGCTAAGATGGCTTTCTTGGCATTTTCCTCCAAAATATCCAATGGCCAATTTTCACTTGGAAAATCTAGTAGTTTTAAAACTTTCAAGCATTTGTGAAAGCCAAAACTGGGGTGGATGGAGCTTTTTGAAGGTGTGAATTGACACTTTTGTTCTCTCAATATAGTATTCTCTCTTTGATCCTCCTTGATAATATTTCGACGACTTTTGCAGATGGCAAACAAATTGAAGGTTCTTTCTCTCTCAAGTTGTATGGGATTGGAACAAACTCCAAACTTTTCAGGATGCCTGAAGTTGGAGAGACTGTCTCTTGATCACTGTCCAAACTTGCAAGAAATAGACTCCTCTATTGAGAAGCTAGAAGCTCTTACTTACTTGGACATTTTTTATTGTAAGAGTCTTCGAAATTTGCCTGAAGGGATTGGACAACTGGTGAATTTGACGCACTTCTATATCAATGAGTGCTCCGAAATAGAGAGACTTCCATACTCTATCATGAGATTAACATCATTATCTGAGTTGGATATATCATTCTCAAAAATTACAAGTTTACCTTATTCTATTGGCAATGCAAAACACTTGTCATTCCTTGATCTATCACACACGCCAATTGAGGGGCTTCTAATGTCTATTGGAGAGCTTACACAGTTACATCTCCTTTCACTCTTTGGCTGTTATAGGTTGCAGAAGCTTCCAAAATCAATAGGCAACTTGACATCATTACAGAATTTGGACCTCTCAAAGACAATCATTGTCAAGTTACCTGATTCGATAAAAAATCTCAAGCTATTGAAGGTGATGCGACTAAGACAGACTCGGCTAAAGAAGTTACCTGCCATTATTGGAATGCTTGAGAGGTTGGAGGAGCTTGATGCCATGGGTTGTGAACAACTTGCAGGTGAACTTCCCACTGAAATAGGTGGTCTATCGTCTCTAAGTGTCCTAGACATATCACGTACCAGTGTTTCTGCAGTGCCGACTACAATTAGTTCCCTCACGCGACTCCGAAAGATGGATCTAATGGATTGTAATGAGCTTCAAGAGTTGCCAAAGCTTCCTTCAAGTTTGAACTATCTATATGTTAAATCGACGTCATTGTGGTCAGTTGCAGATCTTAGTAACCTCACGAATCTAGTGGAACTGCATTTGTCTAACGACTCTGGACAAGCACTTGCTGAGACATCAAACCCAATGCAAACTCTTCCATCACAATGGGTTGGAAAGTTATCTAAGCTGAAGAAGTTGACTTGGGGCATTTCAGATGTTCTTGTGCCATCAACGGAGTTGGGTTGCCCACCTCAAATTAGAGAATTTGCTTTTTCTGACATGATTAGTTTCAACGTTGCTGGACCACAATTTTCCAACTTAAAAAATTTGTCAAGATTATGGTTTCATTTCTTTCCAATAAGAGAAATTCAACTCGATGGGCTTGAACAATTGAGAGATTTGCGTGTGAGAAATTGTAAGTTTCTTGAGCGATTATCAATTATTTCATCAAGCTTGAGGGAGCTCTATGAAATGAGAGTTGCGTGTTGCCCAAAGCTACTTGAAATTCGATTCGGCAGTACGATGGAATCATTGGAAAAACTTGAAGTTGGATCGTGCAGTTCCCTTGGCGGGTTGTATGGTTTATCAAACTTGGCGAAGCTGAAGACTTTATGGATACACGATTGCAATAGGCTACGAGTTGTTGAGGGCCTTGAAGATTTGAAGCTTTTGGGTCATTTGTTTATTTTCCACTGTGGACGGTTGGAAATGTTGACCGATGTTTCCAACTCAAAGATACCAAATGAATGCTGGATAGCAACATTGGAGAAGCCAAGTCATTATACAGGTACTTACAGAAATTATAGAGAGACGGTTCTTCGCAAGACGAGGAAGACATACAACGAGGTGCGCCTTCCTTCACTTTTTCTCTGTTAAACATTTTCAATACTCGGCCTACTTCCTTTGAAGAGGGTGTGTTGGCTATCTTGGCTCGTGTCCCACCTCTCTTCTCACGTGCATTGACTTTTCTACGGACTCGAATTGAAAGAATATTTCTTATTCTCCAGTGTGTCGAATGAAAATTCTATCTTGAGTGAACTCGATAGAGTCTCAAATATTGCATAACAAAACTAAGGTCGATTTTAGAAAATAAATTATAGTCTCTCGAGAACTTTGTGGTAAAATGAAAATGATAAATGTTTCCTAAAACTAAACTAACCCGAAATTTTCTTTCAATTACGTGGGAATCCGTAGCTCAAGAGATGAATTTAAGTTAGAAAATGAGATCCTAAAATATCACTCGAGTCAAACTAAATTTCAATTACAAAATTTTTGCCTACTAGTAGTAGCCTTGTTAATCAAGACACATAGACGCACTTAGTGGATAGTCGAGAAGGTAAACACCCGAGATGATTATCAACTCTTTCACGTGTCAACCACCCAATAGTGAGTACATAAACTGTTTCTTATACTGGCAATTGACATTATAAAGGTCGTTTATATAAACATGAAAATGATTGTGTCAATATTTTACCAACCAAAGATAAAAATATCGCTCCCAGGCACGAATATAGAAGCTCGACTGCTCTTAGTTGTTCGAATAGATTCCTCTTAAATAACTGCACTTTTCCTTTATGATTTAAATTAAAAATAGATAAATTTATAGAAAAATATATTTGAAGCTAACTCAGTTTTAATATATCTTTTTTCACTTTTTTTCCTTCTTCATGGCTCTCTCAATTTTTTCCCTTTTACCGTGTTCGGGGAACGTTTGCAAGTTGTCTGGTGTTGTTCGTTGGAATGGTTGACTGATCTATCCAGCACAAGGATACCAGACGAGTGCAACGTGCAAGTACTGTGTTTCCCCTGTTCCATTTGCCCCCATATATGGCTCTCTCTCTCTCTCTCTCTCTCTCTCTCTTCCTCCTCCGACATACTTACCTCATTATTATGAACGTTTCATACATAAATCAAACTATGTGCTGCACCTAAAATGAGATATATTAACCCTTTCTGAAAAAATCAAAATGAAAAAGAAAGCCACAGCAGCCATTACTTATTCAAAATTTTCATGGAAAGAAGCAAACCTGTACTGAATAAGAGAGAAAAGTACCAAAAAAATCATAAATTTATTGCATTGATACCAACTCAGTCATAAACTTTTCAATTGGACTAATTTAGTCCATCCGGCGAGTTTCGCGGCCCTCGCTCGACCTCTCCCGGGGTCGTCGGCGAGGCACTTAGGCTAAGCCGCCTCGCTTGCGACCTTGGGCGAGGCCGAGCGAGGGCCACGACGCTCGCCGATGGCTGGCGATTTAGGCCGGCCTTGCCATCCCGCCTCGCCGGCAACCCTAGGAGAGGTCGGGCGAGGGCCGCGACCCTCGCCGGCGGCAAGCGAGGGCTTCGCAGCCCTCGCCCGGCCGGCGAGCCTCACCAAAGGCTCGTCGGCCACCGTTAGAAAGAAGGCCAAAAAAAAAGAAAAATTAATTAATTAAAAATTAATAAAAATTAATTAAAAAATCATAAAAAATTACACGTCAGCATTCGGCCGACGTCCACGTTAAGCGTCGCTTGGCCAAAATTGGCCGGATGGACTGAATTTGTACCAATAGTAAAAGGTTTAGGACTGAATTAGTCCAATTGAAAAGTTTATGACCGAATTGGTACCAATGCAATAGATTTATGATTTTTTTGATACTTTTCCCCCGAATAAGATGAGCACTGTATGCATTTAGTGTGATGACGTTGTGGGCTAGCCAACATGTGGGTGTAAGAATGTGCATTGCACCTTTAATTATAAGCAGGATGGTAACTCACTAATGGGTCGTCTAACCCACTTCACAGCAGTCATTGCAACTACAGATCAATTATGTCATGTGACACTTTGCAATCGGCACACTTTTTTCTTAAGCAATCGTCAATCCTCTCATGTCCAATGATTGTACCATCATACACTTGATTGTGTGACACTAGGTTTGCCCTACGGTTCACGAATCCTTGTGAAGCAAACGACTGTAACGTTCGGACTCAGGGCATGCTAATTTGATCATATTTGCATTTTCTTCTCCTCCAATATACGTGGAAGACTAATTCAATATTTTCCTGTTCTAGGTGGATGAAATGGAGAAAGATTCGGCAGCTCGGACGAATGAGATGTACTGTGAACACTGCGTACGGAAAATTATCATGATGCCCTCTGTTTATTTCCCCGAGGAAAGTCTTACGGAGGAACGCCAAATAAGTACAGTGTCTTCCTGGGAAAGCAGACGTGGAGTCAGGAAAACTTTGAACTTTTTTCGTCATGATCTTTTTCAGGAGCAAGAGTCTTACGGAGGCACACCAGTTCCTCCTCGGTTGACGACAGTCGAAGCTAAGCTCAGGAGCTCCTCCCCTCCTTCTCCATCTTCTATACCCTCTTCCTCCTCGGAAACCCGCCATTGCTTCGCCGGACACCCCGTCGCCGGCGGGAATTCCGAGAAACCCAGCTCCGGAAAGTGCTTCTCTCTTTCTCTCTGTCTCTCTTCATGCCCTCAGCAGCAAGAAGCGCAGCATTCTCCCGGGGAGTCCCCCTCGCCGCCCCGCGAGGATAGCCTCAACACCGAGTTCTACCGCGCGTCCGAGCTCTTCCGGACCGCCATCGCCAAGGGCCACCGCAGGCTCGGCGGCAGAGGCGACGGCGGCGACGTCAACGTGGTGGACCCCAATTCGCGGGCCATCGTCCCCTACAAGCGCTCCTCCGAGCTCGTCAGGGTGACCGATCTCAACGAGAGGTATTTCCGCGATCTGGTGCGCCGGACCCGCATGACGTTCGACGGGGTGCGCATTCTTTCGATGGCCGCCGAGAGCAGCAGCGGCAAGAGAGTGAGGGGCGACTTGAACGCTGCTTCTCTCATGAGGAGTCGCGGGTTGTGGCTAAATCGCGACAAGAGGATTGTTGGGTCAATCCCTGGGATTTGCGTGGGGGACATCTTCTTTCATAGGATTGAGTTGATGGTGCTGGGATTACATGGTCAGATTCAAGCTGGCATCGATTACTTGCCGGCTAGTCAGAGCTCCAACGGTGAGCCGATCGCCACCAGTGTCATTGTGTCAGGTAGGTATGAGGATGATGAGGACGCTGGGGATGTGATTGTATACACTAGTCATGGAGGGCAACATAAGTTCAACAGGCAATGTGTGCACCAGAAGCTGGAAGGCAGAAATCTGGCGCTGGAGAGGAGCATGCACCATGGAATCGAGTTGAGGGTCATTAGAGGGATCAGGTACGAAGGCGGGATGACGAGCAAGGTTTATGTGTATGACGGGTTGTATAAGATTATGGACTATTGGTTCGATGTGGGTAGGTCCGGTTTCGGGATTTTCAAGTACAAGCTGGTGAGAATTGAGGGGCAACCGGAAATGGGTAGTGTGATGATGAGGCTTGCTAAGAGCCTTAAGACTACTCCGTTGTCGGTAAGGCCGACTGGGTACTTGAGTCTTGATATGTCGATGAAGAAGGAGAATGTGCCGGTGCTTCTGTATAATGATATCGACACTGATAATGAACCACTGTATTATGAGTATCTAGTCAGGTCGGTGTACCCCCCTTTCGTTCTCCACCAGAATGGAAATGGTACTGGCTGTGAATGCATATCTGGTTGCACAGGAGGTTGCTTTTGTTTTTCGAAGAATGGGGGTGAGTTTCTTTATGATCAAAATGGGCTTCTTTTGAAGGGGAAGCCGATTATTTTCGAGTGTGGAGCCTTCTGCAAGTGCCCTCGGACCTGTCAGAATCGAGCGACTCAAAGAGGGTTGAAGCATAGGTTTGAGATATTTAGGTCGAGAGAGACGGGTTGGGGTGTGAGGTCCTTGGATGTGATACAAGCCGGTACTTTCCTTTGCGAATATGCAGGGGTTGTGATCACCGGAGACCAAGCCCAAATTTTCACAATGAACGGTGATACACTGATTTATCCCAGTAGGTTTCCCGGAAAATGGGAAGAATGGGGTGATTTATCACAGATTTTTCCTGCGTTTGTACGCTCTTTATACCCCACAGCTTCTCCTCTGGATTTTGCAATGGATGTGTCTAAAATGAGGAATGTTGCTCGTTACATTAGCCACAGTACCAAGCCCAATGTGCTAGTTCAACGTGTACTATATGATCACAACAATCTCTCCTTCCCTCACCTAATGTTGTTCGCGATGGAGAATATTCCTCCTTTGGCAGAGCTTAGCTTGGATTATGGGGTGTCTGATGAACGGAGGGGAAAGCCTCTCCCGTTGACCGAAGGATCTGGCTGATCTAAGTGGAATTAGGATATTCTAACATGTACATAGGTTTTGGAGGATTTATGCATATATCAGCTTAGCAGCACAGTTCTGAGAATCTTACTCAGTGACGTAATCTATCTTAAGAGCTACATGTTTATTTATAGATGTGAAGTTTGCTCAAAACCCTCATTTTTATTATACTGCTTGGTTAGATTTGTTTTATCACTGGGTCAAGCTCTCGTGTGGGTGTACGCCTTATCTTGTTCTTTTCCTGATCAAACAACAGAAGTGTTGTCGCGATGCCTAGAATAGAGGATTGAACCTTTATGATACACATTCTGTCATGAGGATCTCAGCAATTTGGTAAGGTTACTATGAACAGTCTGTCTTCATTTTTGGGGGAAAAAAAGGAAACTGCCCTGTAATTTTGGTTCGGTGGCATTGAGAATTTGAGGCTTAGGGTGCCGTTTGGTAATGATTCTGTTTCCGGGAACAAATTCTTATCAGAAATTATTATTTTTTATTCTGTTCCCGAGAACTGATTATGAGTAAAAGAACGCGTTTGGTAATTGTACAGAATTTCTGATTCTGGGAATAGAATTACGGTACCGTGTTCATTAATTCTGTTTCAAATCAATTTATTTTAATTTTTAAATAATTTTTTTAATTTTTCCTTTTTTTTTTTTTTTTTTTTTTTCTCCTATTTTGATTCTTCTTCGGGCCCGCTTGTCGCCCTCAACGACACCGGCCGTCGTCGGCTCGGCCTCGCCGACACATGGGCGAGGTCCGCTGGCCACCGGCGGGGTTGGGCGAGCCTTGCCGGTGGCTAGGCTTGCCTTCGGCGAGCTCGCCGAACCTTGCCCTAGCCCTGGCGAGTTTCGCCGGACCAGTTGTCGGCAACCGGCAGTGTCGGACGGCGGCGGGTGGCGCGAGTGGCGACGCGGCGGCGGGCGGTGGGCGGCGGCGGTCGCGGAATGGCAATCGATGAAGAAGAAGAAAAGTTTTGATTCTCAATTTTGTTCCCATAACAAGAATCAACTTTTTTTTTAATTCTTGATTCTCGTCCCAAACCGATTCTCGAGAACAAATTTGTTCCCGGAAACAAAAATTTTACCAAATGCGATTCTCATCCCAAACTGATTCTGGGAACAAAAAATCAAAATCTAGCACTGTTGGGATGGTTACTAAACAGGTCCTTAGAATCCCAAAGATGTTCCTATTTCTGGACTTATAATTCATTTTAGTGGAAAGCCCAACCCTGAAGCTTGATTTGATAGGTGGATGGGAAGTACATGAATGCAAAGTCCATTGAAACTTGGTGGACAAATAATTTGAAATACTTTAACTCTCTAGTTAAACTTAATAAACAAATTAGATGGCACCGGTAGATAAAATGAGAGTGCTGAGTCCACTGACCTTGAAAAGCATCTCTGTTGGTTGATGATTCCACAAAGTTTAGGAGGTCCTAGAAGAAACAGTAAATTTGCTAATTCTTTTGATTCGCGAGAAAAGAGGGTTCTTCAGAATGTTTTGTCTGCATCTCTGCATTATAAACAGGCATTCATTCGAGGGTCCAATTGTTGGACGAAGCAAAGGTTAGTAACTAGAAATGGGGAAAATGAGTGCTTCTGTTGTTGCTATTTTCTTTTTATTTTTTAGGAAATATCCCACTTCAACACATGCATCTAGAACAGCATTAGGCCAGTCAACTTAGAGACTTTGGCACTGCAAGGAAACTTGCACTTTGATGTGGATCATGTTAATGTATTTTCAATTGGGGTCATTGGTAAGGACTATTATGTTGTTGCTCTTCAAACATGAGTAGTGATTAGCTGAGTGGGAGGAGTGCTCAATCTTCTCAATCTACATGGGGGGTTGAAAGGTATTACATGAACAGATTTTCACGTTCGTCTGCCTGATTCTTGGGGAGTAGGAGTTCTTTTATGGGCCAATGGGATTGAAAGTTGTTGACTGCAATAGAATTTCATTTTTCTTCTCGCCTGCATCTCATGCGAATGAATCTAGATTAGCAGATCAGGGCATTGTGTACTTCTAAGCATTTTATTGTTTCTCCAATATGATGCGCTATAGCCTGTACATGCTTTTCACGAGGCTGAGTTCTTTTATCTGCTCACTGTTGTTGCCATTTGATTAGCTGATGCCTTTCTCATCCTTTTGACTAGATCAACTGTTTACTGAAGTTAGCTTTTCGTAGCTTCCATGTAGCGTGGATATGTACTCTGTAAATCTCCTCTTTCACCTCATATTTTGATTATGCCCGTGTCACATACTGACATGAATTGTATTGGCTGCGATTCTGGGAGTCTAGACCTGGCTCTCAAGTTTTGCCTCAGACAATACAAGCAGTGGAAACAAAGTCGCGGAAGTCAAAAACTAGAGAAAAAGGACTCCCCGCGATTCACACGTACTCGGCTTTTTGCTGTCCTTTTTTGTTGCAAGATCGAAGTCAACACTGGATTCGCAGAGAAGAGTTTATCTTTGGTGGACTGTGGACCGGGTGGATCAGGCACGTGCTCGCTCTCAGATCAACATGTCACGGGCCGGCCTCTGGACCATGACAAACGTCTTGTCTGCATACATGAGTTGGTCGGATGGTGATCAGGTACCCGATGCACCACGCTCCGGGTCCTCGCGAGTTTCAGGTGGTGAGGACGGCGATCTTCTTGTTTTAGGACTCAGCTTAGGTGTGCTCCTGCTCGACAGACTCTCTTTTAATTTTTTTAATTTTTAATTTGTCGCGTCTGTTATTATGTTTCTCTTCTTTTTTTTCTGGTGGACTTCAGGGGGGATTACCCGCTTGAGCTTCCAATGATACTCGTGTGTATGTTATGTATATATCTGAAATGGTATATGATGTACAGTCGATTGCATCTTGAGACCACGGCGCACGCCCGGGAAAGTCTAGCCTTTGATACTTTAGTTGTAGGGCGACGAGAATGTGACTGTGAAGAAGTGCAGGAGCTCTCAGAGGATGGCGAAGCGAACATCGTCATCGATGGTATACGGTTTTTCGGTTTAGGATGGTCCATATATATACGTCAATACGTCAATGTGTGTATATATCTGTGCTTTTGAGGCCGAGACGTTGATGTTCAATTTTCCATGTCTGTTGCTTCTCCAAGGGATTTCTTTGGACTGGTTTGAACTCCTTTTTGAGTAGCCTCAAAACTATCTTTTCTGGAGCCGAGATTCTACCTTGGAAATCAAGCCAAGCTTGATAGGGATGCTTTACTTTGCTTAGCGTCCTTTCCGGGAGATAATCTTTGAGCAGATATACACAAATATGCTTTACACGTCGAGCAATGTGCCTTCCCTGGCTCGCTAGTTGCATTGTGGACTTTGGGTTTACTTTATTGGGCTAATATCTTAAAAAATGGCTAATATCCTAAAAAGTCTCAAACTGATATACCTGTGACAAATTTATCTAAACTAATTTTTTGACCATGAAAAATCCCAAACTGGTACACATGTGACAAATTTATTCCGACTAACTATAAAAAACCCCAAACTTATACATTTATGACAAATTTACTTCAAACTAATTTATTCAACCACAAAAAACCAAAAACTGATAAATTTGTGACAAATATACTCTCCGCTAAATTGGATTAATATCACAAAAAAAATCACAAAAATTGTAAACTGTGACAAATGGAGCGTAAAATTTTAAATTAGTATATCAATCAACTGTCACGTATCATTTAACTTAATAATTTGACGATAAAATTTAACAAAAATTAGTCACAAGTGTACTAATTTGGGATAAATTTGTCAAAGGTATATCAGTTTGGGGTTTTTGGTGGTCAAAAAAATAATTTGGGGTAAATTTGTCACAAGCATATCAGTTTGGGATTTTTCAGGGTATTAACCCTACTTTATTTGTAGGGAAATTATTGTCAAGTTCGATTTTGCGATGTTTGGAAAATGAAAAATTAATTGACGTGTGAATTTTCTTCATAGAATGAAAGTAAGGTTAGGTTGGGAAAAATCACTTCCCTTTATGATAAAAAAAGAAAAGAAATTCTTTTTCCTAAATTACTAAAAAAATAAAAAGATAATTTCTTTGATCATGAAGGTTTTGGTGAAATAAACGCACCCATTAGTCCTTTCAGATTCTTTTTTATCTTTCTAACAGCGATGCATGTCTAGAGGCTTTGCAAAATTGTTGCACTCCTAAGAAATATTATCAAAAAAGTCTTAAATCTATTATATAAATATTACTTCAATTATGAACTTTTTAACTTAGCTATTTTTTTTTTTATCGAATAACTTAGCCAATTTTATCGTAAATCTTTTGGTGATTTGTCAATATAGTCATTTGGATCATTTCAGTTGAAAATCACTAATGTGGATACCAACTCTATTATATGACATGATCGACACTAACGTATATAATTTTTTTAAGATCATTTTTATTTTTTCATTATAGTTGGCCAAGTTTGAGGGCTTGCAAGCCCTAGCTAACCATGAGCAAGGGCATCCCTCACCTACTTTGAATCTAGTGAGGGCTTGCGTGTGGGTTGTGACCCTTGCTAGCGGTTGGTGAGAGCTTGTAGGCCCTCACCCAAGGGTCGAGGACCCTCCTTGGCGACAATAAAAAATTTAAAAAATAAAAATTTTGAAAGTTTTAAAATTGCAAAAACTTATTCAAGTCAGCAGACGTGCGTCATATGGAATGATAAGCATTCACATCAATGATTTCTAATTAGCTGGAAAGGACTTATATTGATAAAATATCAAAATGTTTAAAACTAAATTAGACAAATTAAAAGATATAAAATTAAATTGAGATTATTTTTAGTAATTTTTAAACTTTGTTGAGCCGTGAAAGTTCGCTTGGTTGTCTGGTGGCCGGCTCAGTCGTCTTACCACCGTCTCATGTGCAGTTGAGCTTTCTTTTCATTGCCCTGACAACTACACATTTTGACTTTTAGTAAATGGCACGTCCTGCAAGGGAATGTAATAAATTTATGATTTTAGTTTCGTTTGGTCATTTGCATATGAGTGGGGATTGATAACTTGATTAAATAAGTCTCCTTGATGGACGCTGGAGTTGTTAGTTGAAGCATTTAAAGTAGGGACTGCCAAAAGAGCACAAAGCATATGGAGAAAAAACAAAAGTGGGAACAAGGTTTCTAGATATGTTAGGGAGGGATAAATTTGCAAGTTTGGTATGTTGGACATTCATGCAATTACCTAACTATCTTCCTGTGTACATATTCTCAATTGTGGAGGCTTGATTTTCCTCCTAGAAATCAACCATTTCCAAACCATTGTCCCTACAAAGAAATTAACTGCCATTATCACATTTCAGTTCTATACCTAACAAAAATGTCTAATTACGACTTGAGATCAATAGGAGGTAAAGTCCCCGCCTGCCTTTCGGCCCCATTAGATTCGTCAAAGATTGGATGGCCCCATTAGATTCGTTAAGATTTGTTTCGTTTCATGAAATAGAGGCAATCTAATTTCCCATTCGAGTCCAGAATTTATATGAACTCGATTTAAATTTAAATTTATGTGATATATTTAGCCTTTATCAAGATTTTATTTTATAATTTATATAAAGTAGAATGGTTGTTCAAGGCATTTAGCAGTGAGTAAGTGCTTTCACTAAAACCACTTCCCAGAAGACTCAAAAAATTATATTTAATATCCTCCTAAAAAGTCTGAAAGGGATATATAATTCTTCTCGTCCTTCAAATGAGCGGAGGACCATAATTTATAACTCTGAAAAAAAAAAAAAAAAAAAGAACTTGTGACAACAAGTTGTGACCACAATTTAAAGACGACCGTTCATTTAAGAGGGGAACTTGCAATAAATCTTTAATATGTAAGAATTTATAAGGGTAGTGGCTCAATGTTAGCTGTGAATCATGAAATAAAATTCAATGCGCAAACTAATTTAATTTAGTTGTAGTAAATATCTGACAATAACGATTCTCTCGCACGTTACTCGGGGGACTCATACATACTTGACGAACTCAACAAAATTATAAAAAAAAAAAAAACTTAAAACTTATGGCCTGAAAAGACTTATTGTCCAAATCGAATTATACAAACTCAAGAAAATTATACATTATTTTAATTTATAATAATCTCGAAATAGTGAAACTTACATTTAGTTTGGAACCAAAGTGATAGGTCTATAAATTTAACATTATTTTAATTTATAATTGAGCAACACTGAGAGGACAAAAAAGAATGATGTAGATGTGATAACAATTTAGCTTTTGATAGAGATTATTGCAAAACCTATCACGTGATTTAATTGTTTTTCAGCCATACATTCAGTTGTCTGAAGTTTACACAAAATTTTAGTATATTATATACTCAATATAAAATATAGTATATAATAAGTCAGGACATTTTTAACTCATCATATATTGTAATACATCTTTGAAAAATTTGGTGTAGTGAGAGAAGCTTCCGAGCGATCGTCTTTGGTCCTTCCATCGTTTTTTTGTTCCGTTTGTCATTTTCATTAAAGAAAAATTCTCCTTCCTTTTATTCCCAAACAAACGTACTATTTTTTATAGCTTAATTTTTTTCATTTTTTATTTTTATTACTTTTTAAATCTATTTTTTTGGTCTAAATTTTTTAAATCTATTTAATGATATTTATTTATTTTCAACTTTCAAGCACAAAAGTGTGATTTGCGGACCATGCTATTGCTCGGTTTTTTTGAATTTCTCCCATCAGTAAAATTTACGTAATATTTTAAGACTGCATGTAGGTATTCTGAAATATTTTAGTTAGTGTCATGTTAATGAATATCCCAAAGCATTTGTTAAAGATGCTTACTGATAAAATTTATATCTTCCTGTGTACATATTCTCAATTGTGGAGGCTTGATTTTCCTCCAAGAAATCAACCATTTCCAAACCATTGTCCCTACAAAGAAATTAACTACCTTTTATCACATTTTAGTTCTATACCTAACAAAAATATCTAATTACGACTCGAGATCAATAGGAGTTAAAATCCCTACTTGCCTTTCGACCCCATTAGATTCGTCAAGATTGGTTTCACATTTTATGTCTAATTACGACTCGTGATCAATAGGAGCTAAAGTCCAACTCGAGATCAATAGGAGATAAAAGTCCGACTCGAGAGCAATAGGAGATAAAGGCCCTGTTTGGTTCGGCTTTTCAAATGGGCTTTTGGACTCGAAAGCCCCTCGGCCAAATGCAAACACGTTTGGTTCGGTTTTTTAGACGACTTTGGCAATATGCAATTGCATTTCCAAGTGGCTCTAAAGGGCCCTTAGCCCAAAGTAGGTCTGGAGGTACTTTAGCAAGTTGCATTTTGGGAATGCAAGTTTAGGGTTACTGTTCATCTTCTCCGGAGAGGCCGGTCGGCGCCAACGACCGCTGGCCAAGGGGTCGCACACACCGGCGACCGCCGCTGAGGGTCACCTGAGTCCGACGACTATCGCTGGACCTCAGGCGACGGTCTGGAGGCCTCAGGCGGCCGTTGCCTAGGGTTACCCGACCCCGGCGACCGTCCGGGGGCAAGATCCGGCCATCCGGCCGCCGGATCTGGCAGTTCGGCCACTGGATCCGGGCCGTACTTCAAAAAAACAATATAAATATATTTGTGCTTTTTTAATTTAATAAAAGTCAATTGCAAATGCAAATTTTACCAAACGGTATTTTGGCAAAAATTGTTTCTCAATACAAATTTTACCAAATGATATTTGTATTTTGGAAAACCCAATTCATCCAAAGGTATTTATTTCCCAAAAGTCGAACCAAACGAGCCGTATTTATTCCCCAAAAGTCAAACCAAACGAGCCCAAAGTCCTTGTTTGCCTTGCAGCCCCATTAGATTCGTCAAGATTAGTCTCATTAAGATTAGTTTCATTAGTTCGTCAATATTAGTTTCATTAAGATTAGTTTCATTAGTTTCATTTCAAGAAATAGAGGCATTCTAATTTCCTATGATTTAAATTTATTTTTATATGCAATATTTAAAATAGAGGCATTCTAATTTCCTATGATTTAAATTTATATTTATGTGAAATATTTAACTGCTGACACGATTTTATTTTTATAATTTATATAAAGTAAAATGGTTGCTCGAAGCATTTAGCAGTGAGTAAGTGCTTTCACTAAAACCACTTCCTAGAAAGACTCAAAAAGTTATATTTAATATCCTCCTAAAAAGTCTAAAAGGGATATATAATTCTTCTCGTCCTTCAAATGCGCGGAGGACCATAATTTATAACTCTGAAAAAAAAAAAAAAAAACTTGACAAGTTGTGACCATAATTTAAAGACGACCGTTCATTTTAAGAGGAGAACTTGCAATAAATCTTTAATAAGTAAGAATTTATAAGGGTAGTGGCTCAATGTTACTGTGAATCATGAAATAAAATTCAATATGCAAACTAATTTAATTTAGTTGTAGTAAATATCTGACAGTAATGATTCTCTCGCATGTTACTCGGGGGATTCATAAATGACGAACTCAACAAAATTAAAAAAAGAAAAATTAAAACTTATGGCCCGAAAAGACTTTTTGTCCAAATCGAATTATACAAACTCAAGAAAACTATAAAAAAATCTTAAAATTTATTCCCAAAAAAATTTATTGTTCCAAACGACAAGCCAGTGGGATCTGTGATGCACTAAAATGTCGAATCGAATGCAAAACGAGTGAGATCTGCGATGCAGACGGAAAACGATCCTCAAAAAACCCATCTAATTTGACCAATTATTATTTTCTCAGCGCTTTCAAAGTTGGTCCATTATATAGATATGCTATTTTTTGGTTATCGAGAGAAGTTTATAGTCCTTAATGATATTTTTTCCTTAATTTATGTGGAACTCAAATCACACTAACTCTCCTCAACACGCAAGGAAAAGAAAAACCAGCAGATCCAAATTACCAAAATAAAACAAGCATAATTAACGAGTCAAGAAAACCAAACTATACAACAGCAGCAAAGCATGGACGCACAAAATGCAAAGTTGCCAGACCACAACTGATGTGTTTCTTAACTTACAAAAAAACCTCGGAAGAGAAAAATAAAAGGAAAGGACAACATGAATCATCTGTCTCCCACGGGCTCTACCACGACAGTAAACATTACATGCATGTCCGAAATGGGAAGTGGAGGGTTATTGCCGTCATCCCTAGATGACCGATCCGGTGGTCGGGCCGCCGCCCTTGTAGGGGTCGCCGGCGGCGGCGGCGGCGCTGCTGCCGTAAGGGGTGTCCCGGTAACCCGGCCCGTAGCGGCTGTTGAAGAGGCCGGCGTGGAGCAGCAGCAAGTACAGGAGCTGAGTGAAGGTCAGTATTATTATGAACGCCTCCAGCACTCGCAGCCTCCACCCTCTGTGCCCTCCCACGTTTATCTCCTTGCATGCCAACCTGAATCAACCAAAACACGACAATAAGAACAAGCACGGCGAGAACGTATCGACAAGAACGAACGATACGACGACGGGAAATCGCCGTTTTACCCGAAGGCGAGGGCGGTGATGGCCCAGGCGATGAGCGCGGACGACGCGGCCGCGGCGAGGCTGTCGTTCCGCCAAGCCCTGATGTGGCTGGCGCCGGCGAGCTTCGAGATGATCCCGATGACGCCGGCCAGGAGCGCGAAGACGAGGAAGAACATGGTCGCGCCGTTCCCTCCGAAACCTGGATCGGTGGCAAATCACCCTCTCACCATGGGAACGATCAAAGTCGCGCATGCCAACTTACAAAGCTCGATGCGTTATATGTAAGATAGGAAGATGAAACGTACTGGGGTGACCGGTTTGGCCGTTGATGAAGCGGTTGAGGCACCAGCTGGCGAAGCCGACCACGATGAGGTACATGACCAGGTTGAGAAACAGCAGAGGCCCCGCTACGTTCCTTCCCATCGTCGCCATTTCTGCTCTCTCCCTCTCTCTCTCTCTCTCTCTCTCTCTCTCTCGCTCTAGTTGCAGAAGAAGCTGGTGAACTTGTATGGATAAGATTGAGGATGGATAGGTACAAAAAGCAAGAGGGATTGGGGATCATATAGGAGGAGGAGGAGAAGATACGCGTCGGAGGCGGTGCGATCCTGGAGCTCGCTCGTGCTGACGGGTGTCGAGGGCACCTGTCACTTGTCAGCATAATTCTTGATGGGTGCGTGGTGGTGTCGAGGCGGCGACGACAATGTCAACCGGTGCGTCACTTCCACATCAGGACGAATCCGCTTTCTGGCCCATGTATTTTTTCGAACGTGGCGAAAGCTTCGGCTTGCGACAGTCTCCTAGAGAGGAGAAGTGGTGTCATGTTCGACGGTGCAGTGAGTGCGGACTTGTGAAACTGCGATTTGATTTTGTCAAATCGCTTTGGAAAGCTAAGAGAACGTAACAATCCGATTACTGCGATGTTGCGTAGAAAGGGCTCTTTCTTTATAATTAAAGTTGAGAATATCATAAAAATTTCAAATTAAATTTATCTTAAATTAACTTTTTAATCGTAAAAATTTAAACTGATGTACTTACCACAAATTACCAAAATTCCAAAACTAATAAATATTTTTATAACAAATTTATCTTATATTAATTTTCGCTAAATTAGATTAACATTACGAAAACCCACGAATTGATACATCCGTTAATAGCCAACGTCACTTAATTAAATAATTTGACGGTAAAATTTAATAGAAACCAAGGGAGGGTAAATTCGAATATATTAATTTGAAACTTTTGGTGATTAAAAGATTAATTTAAAATAAATTTATCATAACTATATCAGTTTAAAGTTTAAAATTTTTCGTGATATCAACCCTATTTAAAAAGGGCAAATGGAATTATCCAAATTGAGGCATGGTTACTCCGCACAACCCGCAACTGGAATTCAGCAGTGGAGAAGCCCGTGACCTTATTAGAGATTTGTCGCGATTAGGGCACGCCGACGAGCCATTTGAGTATAAGCTCTACCAACTTTTGACAGCCAATCATCTTTGGGAAACATGTATAATTACCCGACAGTTTTAATTCCTTGAAGTGAAATGCATTGCAGTACATGCGTCCCTTTAACAAAAGGGGAGACTGTATCCTGTCATGCATTCAACGTAGGGAGACAAGCACACGAACTCATGAAGTGAATCGCCATTTGATACTTATTCATCATGATAAATATTCTACCATGACACACAATGATCGTTTATGTAGATATGGTTCCATAATCTGTTCCTGAGTCCCCAAGACATCTCTAAAGTTAAACCAGACCCACTTCAAATTCGACATATCGATAGGATACCACATGGTTTCCCGCTTCCACGCCACACAATTGCTTTTTAGCAAATTAACGATCTAGTGTATGATGCTAAGTCATAATGTCGACCTCAATGCGGTTAGTCGCTTTGCCTCCCCTATGAGAAGCAAACCTCGACTCATATGGATTAAGGATCAGTAAGTGAGCCAAGTGGGCACAAATTTCTTTGCCAGTTCAACTGAGCCATGGAGGGCTCCAGACAGCGCATGTATTACCTGCAACAGCCAAAGATAGCAATTACTAACGAGAGCAGCCATCAAACTAATGCGAAATAAAGAAATAGTCGAAATGTTCTAAATTAGGTCAATTGTCTAGGCAATATTATCCCACTGGCAGAGGAGACCAAGCTCCACTGCATTGCCATCAAACACAGCAACAATGCCACTTGAACAGGTCACTCGAACTTCACCAGTGAAGGACAGAGAGAATATTTGTTTCTCTCCCTTTTTTATTCCCTTTCAAAACATTCTTGGCAAAGCACAAGCATAACGAGATGTTCAGCTATCGCATATGAAAGATCATTAATGAACGAACAATGGTCTGAAACAAAATAAGAAAAGAAAAGAGGTAACAGAATCATGCTAGAAAAGGACATTCTCATTGTTTTGAGGTTTATATGTTCAACTTGCATAAGAGAAACTTCCAAAACAAGAACTCACAAACAATATGAAAGGGTAGTGATAGGAAGTCCAACCCATAAACTATTAGGTGGAGGGGACTCTCTGTATATCAGGTCTAAACAAACCCCATAACAAGGCGATGAGCATTGAAAAGGGGAAATGATGCAGAAAAGAGTTACGCGTGCAATGAAATATCAATTGGAGCATAGAGAATAAATTGAGGCAATAATACCATGGTAAAAAATCCAATCTAAAAACTAAACTAGTTGGTACTATACATATGCCTGTTCTGTAAACAAGCAATGTGTGATAATTACACATGCGATGTTACAACATTTTTGTAATAATCTGTGTAAGTAAATAAGATTCATTAAAAAGAAAAATTGATACTCTTGACATTTATATTATGGTTTCCACAGACACACAGTAATTGAAGGTAATAGAATTATGGAGATGGCACCTATCCTCTGCAAAAAGTACCTTATTTAGGGATTTGACACTCCTCAAGTGAGGTTTTTTCCCACAATCATGATGTGTTGAGCTTCTTTTCGAGCATTTTGGCCCGTCGGAGAGCATCCAAGGCCTCAGCTTGTTTTCCAGCTCGTTTCAAGTTCACAGCTTTCACTTTTTCAGCCTTTATTTGTTCTTCCAGGCTAATACTGTCTTGGCCAGAGTTCTCTCTGCTTTGGAGATTGTGCTTCACAGGTTCGGGTTTTTGGGGTCCCCGTGATACCATGCTAGAATCATCCATTCCAATTGCTTTCAAGGCAGACAAAAGTTCAGGATCAAGAAGATCCTCGATGACCACATCACCCATACCATCTTCAGAAGATTTACCAGAATCATGAGAAGCAGACTCCTCCAGTTGAGCCTCAAGAGTCTTGGCTAAATCAAGCTCAGCTTCAGCATCTTTAATCCGACCCTCTTTTCGCAGCTTCAAGGCCTGTCTTTTGTGGCTGAGGGACTCCTGTTGAATTTTGAAGCGCTCACGACTGGTTAATGGTTTATGAGTCACTTTTGATGTATCCTCCTCCTTTATTTCCATGGGAGGAATGGCTGATGAAGATATCGACACACTGGGCTGGGGTTTGTCTTCTTCAAGACTCTTCTCCAGCAGTTTTGCCTGCTTAAGTTCCTCCTTGGCTTCTGCTAATTTCCCTTCTCGTTTCAAGGCGATTGCCTTCTTCTTGTGAATCAAAATCTCTTGTTGAATGGAAACTTGGCCTTTCTGATGAAGTTCTTCACCAGCATTTGTTTCATTGACCAGCGATCGCTTATTTGCATGTGTCTCTTTTATTGCCATTATAGCTTCGTCTTTGCTCGTCCTGTTTTCACCAGTACTCCTTGGGGCACCTGGTTGAATCAAGGGAATATCATGAGATGACTGGGAAACAGACCATGGTCTGTCTTCTAGTTTTTCAGTGGATACTTGTGTATTTGTCCAATCATTGCCCGTCAGCAAATCCATCATATCAACAGAATGAACAACTTTAGAACTGGAAGCAGCTCCTTTAGCTACCAAATCACCTTGGGCAAAATTTTGGGAGCCAATTAATTCCCCATCATACCCAGATGCTTCGGGGCTCCAAAAATTTGATTTTTCAGGAAGAGTATCAGCTCTGTTAGTTCTTGTTCTCTCTAAGTTCATAGGTCCAACATCTAGACTCGCTGCTTCTTGGGTAGACCCATCATTTACTTTGACCAAATTATCTAGATTTCCATGTTCCTCAGGCCTAATTGAAGAACTTGAGCTCCCAGGATTCCTCTTTTCAGAAGCATCAATCTGAGGTCCTTTCGGAAGCTCCAATTCCTCGATTTCCATTTCTAATGCCTTTGCCATCCTTAAAGTTTCCTCAGCCTCTTCCAGTTTTCCTTTACGTCTAAGGTCAAGCGCTCTTCTTTTTAATCCCAAGAGCTCCCTCTGAATTTTAGCCTTTGTTCTTGGGGCTGAAATGGAAACCATGGATGGGGATTCAATTATAGATTCAGCAACTGATTGAAGTGTACTGTCTGTGATTTTCTTAGAAGCTACATCTTGCACCTTTGCCGGTGCAGGTGCTTCATCTTTCCAGCCCAAATCCTCCAACATCGATAGTAGTGATGGATCACGTAAATCACTTTCTGTCACAACCTCTTCAGGTTCATCATTGACTGAGCTCTCAATAGACGTTTTGACTTTATTATTTTGGAGCTTGGTGTGCTCTGTGTTAAATTTGTTCTTTGATGCTTCCATCTCCGAAATCTGAGCCTCTAATGTTTTGGCCATTTTCAGCACTTCCTCTGCCTCCTCATTCTTACCTTCACGTCTCAGAGCAAGAGCTTTCCTTTTTAAACCCAGGAGCTCCCTCTGAACTTCAGCTTTACTTCTCCTTGGCACCCCGTCAAGTGAACTGTGAAGGCCTTGAGTGACAAATGATTCGTTGACAAGAGTAGAATCATTCCCATCTTGTTTGTGACCAAAACCCTTGGTTTTCAAAGGATATTCAGCGGATAGTGTTCCTCTGTCAAAATGAATTGATTGTGTTGCTTGTTCTGCATCATAATCTTCAGCCCAGCCTAAGGATTTCAAAGCAGCAGCCATTTCCGGGTCTGCCATATCCTCGTCTGTGACTTCAAAGTTGCTCTCCTCGTCAAGATTGCCAGCAACACCTATAAGGTTGTCCAAACGAAAATCGTGTTGTTTCTGCCGAGGAAGAGTTTCTTGCTTGTCATCATCCATGCTTTGAATTAAAGTTGACAATTCATCATCAGAATCATCGGCCCCGGCCAAAAGTTCCTGCTCTTCAACTTGCTTTTCTAATAATTTAGCTTTCTTCAATTCTTCCTTGGCTTCAGCAAGCTTCCCTTCACGCTTCAACGTAAGAGCTTTTCTCTTGTGAGCATTTATTTGAGTCCTGTCTATGCCTGGCTTAGTCTTGCCATCACTAGACTTTTGAGGCAATTCTCCAATAATAGCCGACAGTTCACCCTCCACAGTCATGCTTGTAGGCTTCTTATCTTCATTGTGAAGATCCATCTCAGACCATCCCAATTCTTTGAGCTCAGAAAGAAGGTCGTCCTTTTCCTTATCCTTGCCCACATGGGGCTTGTTTTCTCGGCCAGGTTCTGCAGAGATCATTTTCTCAGCAGGCAAAACCTTTCTACGGCTTTTCCTTAATGCAAGTTCTAAAGCATCAGCCTGCCTCTCCAGTTCCTTCCCCCTCTTAAAGGCCTTCAAGGCCTCCTCAGGTTTGCCTTCTCCCCTCAGAATTTTGTACTTCTTTTTCTCATCGACAGCTTGCTGACGCAGTTCCTCAGGGGTAGCAGATCCTGTCTCTCTCTGGAAAATTGGAAATAAAGAGGCCCATCAGCTAAGTGCTTAAGGTGTTAGCAGACGTGATATAGTCCAATAGCATGAGATGTGCCAACACATTATAGACATCTTCTACCTACCAAGCCCTCTATATCAACATAATCTTGACTACTGAAACTTGATGCGCTGCTTGTTGTCCTTTCAATACCAGAAACAACGTTGGCATCAGAGTCTGCTCCTGATGAGGATCCCTGTGCATCACTAGCAAGAATCTGGCCCAAAACCTCGTCCTCATTCTTTGATGTAACTCTTGAACTTCCTGTGATTTTCGAAAGAACTAATTATCAGAACCTGCATATCAACCACTGGAATCTAGATTAATCATCCCAGAGCAAGTCAATTTTGCCGAAATAATCTGTTTTCAGCTTCGTCTTCATTGCACCTATCAAAGATTTGAGGTCTCTCTATATTTTGTAGCAATAGCATTAGCAGTAGTTTTATCAGCAGAGGTAGTAATGCAGCAACTTACAAGTGAATCGCACAACCACAACTATTGGCATAGCCACTGTGTGACTACAAGAAAGCTGATCGGTTGTTTCCATCATTAATCAATGCATGGTATGTGCGCGCGCGCGTGTGCGTGTGTGTGCATGCGTGTGTTTTGGTTGTATCTTTGCATATAAGACTGCGAGGACAATGGTTGCCCAGGGATTTAGGAATCCTTATCAGGATTACAGGTCTCAGGCTGGAGTGTCATGGTTGTAATCCCTCTATACAGCTTCGCTGAGAACCAGGTCGAGCTTACTCAAATAGTCAACTGTGCAGTCCAGCAATAATCAGAACACCATATTTTGAGTACTATGTTCTAAGTTAGCTTGTGCCTGATGGACTCTTTTCATGTTTAGTTCTATTTAGAGGGACATAATAAACCTACATAACAAAATAAAAGAACACAGGAGACTGAAATTAGCGGGAAAGGAAGGAGGCAAACTGGAGCAGGTACGCAACAATCCATTTTGTTATGTCCCAATAGCTTTAGCAAGGAGATAACAGGAAGCATTAGCCAATTATAGAGCAAAATCAGAAGGCAATTAATAAATAGCAAATCAAACAGAATAAACAGATATTGTGCAACCAGACTTTACTCCGCATCCAGAAACAGTACAAGTGTCAAAGCTAGTTCCTGACCCCCTATACCATGAGAAGATTGAGGGCAAGCATGACGAGCATTGAAAGTAGCCAAAGCCTAGCATGTCAATCAGAACCATACCATTTACCATACATACTTGCTAAAGGCGAATAGAGAGCGAGTTCGAAAAGCCAATACCGCACGAAACGAGACTCGACCCACAATACCTTTCCCGGCTCTGCTTCTGTGACCGTGCCGCAGCTCGAACCTCGCGGCCTCCTCCAGCTTCTTACACGGGTCGCAAATCCGAACAGGCGCGTCGCCCTGCCCTCTCAGAACCATCCTCTGCAGCGTGCATCCGTTGCAGAACAGGCCCCCGCATCTCCGGCAATGATGCTGCAACCCACACCCCCACACCCAAAACACACAAACGTCACCACATCATCCGAAACCGCAAAAGACCCAAAATTTCGCACGCACGCACGCGACCCGGACGAAACGCCAGCCGCCCAAATCGGACAACTCGGCAAGACCGACACGACCATGATCAAAATCAAGAAACGACCCATCAGACGCCCGAACCTTGCGGTTGATGAAGGTGAATTGAGAGGAGCAGCCCTGGCAATGAGAGGCGTCGACGACCCAGTTGCTCCCCGCAGCGACGGCTTCGCCGGCAGTCCGATCTTCTCCAGCATCTTCTTCTTCCCCCACCCCCAAAAAAAAAAAACTTTCTCTTAATTTCCCCGGGAAAACCAGGGCGGCGATCGTGAATCGGACAAAGATCGCTCCGGGCAAGAGCAAAATCAAAACTTTTTGGTAATCTCGGATCGGCTTTGGCTTGCGGAACAGAGATCGTCTGAGAGTCAATGGAGAAGGAGGAAGGTGGAGAGTGTGGAACTGCGAGGACAGGCGATTTCGTTTTCCACTATTGAATTTTGCGACGTCGGAGTTTGCCTTTGGATCTTGGAGAGTTTGGGACTACTTTGGGAGGACTTGGACGATCGGTGGCGATTATTGGGCGGCCTCGGGCAAAAATTTGAGATCCGTGGAGATTTCGGGCCGGGCTCGGACAAAGGCATGATCTATCCAAGTCTGGTCAAGACGTTACAAACATCATAACTTTTGTGCAGTGCTCATTTGAGTATCATATTTTTTCAATTGATCACTTGCCTATCATGACTTTAAAAAAGTTGCAACATTCAATCAATGCTGAGTTGCTTTCTCTCCTAGTTCCCCTTGTATAACTCTCAATCTTCATCTTTCTCAAGTTGAGTTGAAATTCTCTCACCCCATTTGATTTAGGAGTATTTATTGTTTTCATTCGTTTTTTTTTTTTATTCTTTGTAGGCTGTTGACGCCCTTTTTCCTTGTTGGACATATTTTTCGCTTCCAAATCAACTCACTAGTGTAGATCCTCCGAATCAAGAAGTCTAACAAGCAGGAATGTGATGAATTCCTACTATACTGGAAGCAATTATACAATTTCTCCAAGCTTTGAAAGCTTTCATCTCTTGATCTAAATATTGATTTGAGAGCTCTTCTATCAATCACATATATAGATTTGGAAGTTCCTAAAATGCGTTTTTGTGCTTGTCCAACCTCTTTTAATCTAGATTTAGTTTCGAAAGGTTGTTCAACCTATATTTGGTATCTCTACATGATGATAGTGTTGATGATGCTCAAACTAGCTGTACATTGCCCACTGGATAAGCCATAACTTTGTAGAAAAGGAGATTATGAAGCATGCTCATCACCGATAACAATGCAAGATTTGGTAATTGATTGTCATTCTAGTTAGATGAGAGTGCACTTATCAATTTGTGCTTTATTATGTTACATTGATATTTTGAATTTATATTATTTTGAATGTCTCGTGTATCTTCATGAGATATGAATGATTCATATAATTTTGACAAAAATAAAATAAAATGAACACTATAAGAAAGTTATTATATTTGAATAATCAATTGAAAAGTTATGACACTTAATGAATATCATGTGAAAGTTAAAGAGTTAATACTCTGAAAAACCTCAAATTAGTACACATGTGACAAATTTACCTCAAACTATTATTTTAACTATGAAAAACCCAAACCGGTACACTATGATAAATTTATCCAAACTAACCATAAAAAACCCCAAATTAATATACATGTGACAAATTACCCCAATTAATTTATACAACCACCAAAAATCAAAACCGATACAATTGTGACAAATATATCATCCATTAAATTGGATTAAAACCACAAAAAATCACAAAAATTATATAACTATAACAAATGGAGAGTGAAATCCCAAATTGACACACCAGCCGATTGTCACATGTTATTCAACTTAATAATTTGACAGTAAAATTTAATAGAAACTAACAGAGGGTAAATTTGTTACAAATATACTAGTTTGGTGTAAATTTGTCAAATGTGTACCGGTTTGGAGTTTTTAATGGTCAAAAAATTAGTTTGGAGTAAATTTGTCACAAATGTACCAGTTTGGGGTTTTTCAGAATATTAACCAAAAGTTATAATATTTATTATCACAACCCAAACCTTGAGCGCATGCACATCCTTCAGTGGTAGTAAAAATTTGCAATATCCCAGGAACTATTTTCGACCCATTCATTTTATTGCACAAGCGGAAACATAATAACAATCTCCAAACAACACATAAATGGGATAGCAAACATAGGATTATATTTTCACCAAACACACATAGTTTTACAATAGTGTTTATGTACAAAAAAGTTTAACATAATATGGGTCTACTTTAACCAAAAAAAAAAAAAAAAGGGGGGTGCTAGGCTATCTATGCTTCGAGCTCCTCATCCATGGGATCAAGTCCCTCCCTACGACCCCGCTAGATTTTTCGATAAACCTGGGTGAGCTGTCACCCATTATCCAGATCAGATGGCAAACCCGTTAACATCTGAAAGTGGCTACAGAAAAACTCATACTCCACTTCCTGTCATCCTCTGCATCTAGCTTGACAGTCTTCCATCTATGGACCTAAAAAATTTAGCCCACAAGGAGGTGAGATAACATCTCAGCGAGTCCATCCCCTAAATCTCGGTTAGGAGAAAAGTACACCCACATGCATCCTAACCATAGTTCCCACAATTCTCTTAATATCAGCATTTTCCTGCATGTCAGTATCAATCATATCAAATATAATAGTATTGAGATCATATATCATAAGGACATTTCAACAGGTGTATATATATGGACGTACATATTATCACAATCACACGGGCCCAATTACCAGACTAAATTGATATGGTACATCTCATACCGCACCACACAATTTCGTCTCCTAATTAAGTCCCTCTATTTCAATCGTTCATAAGCCTCAACTAACTTCGACCATCAACCATGGCCAACTCGACAGTTAGCGGTCTTCCGGCCTGGCCGAGCATCATCTCACACTATCGAGCACGGCAACGTCTATATCTAGACGGCATTCCAATTAGGAGTATCGGCCCAACATCCACTGCGACCGGCATCTGTTGACTTTGGGCATTCCCAAAGGAGCATTGTCCGACCCCAAAGGCTCGTGACGGATTCTCATATCAATTATACATTCATTCAATTTCATACTTCACCAATCAATTGCATAATTCAACCACATCACCAAATATGAAATTTCCAACAAGCAAAACATTAGGAATAATCATAAACTCAACCGCCCTAACCGACAGAAACAGTTCATTTGCACGCCTCTGGTTTTAATTCCAAAATCTAATCAAATGATTTTAGAAAATTATCAAATTTTAACATGTTATTAAAGACACCTAAATAAACATTTTTCATGAGACACCGAATCCTAGATCCTTCTAGATTCGGCCAAGTAATCGCTCAATCCAACACTAAAATCGGGTCCGTTTTCAAAATGTCTGTTTTCCAAAATCAGTTTGGTCCAAACCATGTCCGTTTGATCTTAAATTTGAGTATATTAAACTAGAAGAGGTGAAAAACAACTTTTGTGAAGAAACCATTTTTAAATTCAAACCCCAAGAGTTAATAAAAAACCCTAGAATCCTAATAAGTCACTAGTTCCAGCGAAAACTGAAGTTCTGTTTAAAGATGACGGAGATGATATCTCTTGCTTATGGGTCCCTAAAAATCTTGAGAAACATATATGTTGTAGCTGGGGATGTCTAAAACATTTCTCTAAAAGACATTAACCTCAAATTCGCAACCCATATCGATATACAAAAATCGCAAACGGCAAGTCTCCGGGAATAAGTTTTGAAGAACAGCCACTGTTTTCGACCTACCCATCCTCTATAGTGCTAACCTCACTCATTATACTAATACTAATCCATTCTAGAATATTATTAATCTATACTCGAACTAATCTAAAACATTCTTAAACCTAACAATCCTCCTAAGCAAGTGTAATTAGCCCCTAGCCAAAACTTAGGAAACTAACTCACATAACCAAGAAAATTCAAGGCGACGTTGTTGACTGAGCGGCAGTAACCAAGCCGCGACCTCCGGAGATGCCGAAGTGGCTTCAGTCAGCTTGGAATAGGGCTGTGAAGCCCTCAGTTCACGGTTGAGGGGGCTTGCTCTCGGCCGATGGAAGCCGAGCAGTGCAAGAGCAGCGACCGCGAAGGCGCGGATGCGACACAGCAGTGCTGGCTTGCCGGCTAGCGGGCTGGTTCGAAGCTGCTTGTGCTCCGGTAGCTGGACAGCAACACAAGCGAAGGGTTTGGGTTCTTCGATGGTGAGGATAAGCTGAAACTAAGGAGGGATGAGCTGATGTATGGCAACAACAACTACGAACTGAGCTGAAGAGTTTCCGACAAACAAATGAAATGGTGGTGTCGATTTTAGAGGGCTGTGGGCTTGCTAGTGAGGATGGTTGCTCAATAAATAAGGGCCACAGCAAGGAGAAACGAAACATAGAGGCAGCTAAGTCGAAGCTTTTGTGGGTCTAGAAAATTTGTAGTGCCAAAACAAAGATTTCCTCTATTTTCTTGGTTGTTGGGTTGTCGTCTAAGAGGGAGCAGGGGAGGCCGAATAGAATAGCTTAAAGGAGAAGAAGACAAAAGGCTTTACAGCTGAGAAAAGGAAAGGAAAAGAAAAGAAAGAGAAAGGAGGGGGGAAAGAAGTGTCACACGGCTCCAAAAGAAAAAGATAGGGGAAGTGCTCGGATGAAAAAAAGGAAAGAAGGTAAAAGGACTATGGGGGTCACCCTTTCTATTTTCCACAACCCCTTTGCCAAATTTTTCCATGGAATTTATGTTCCCAACACTTTAAGGGACCTACCATTCTTAGATGAGCTCATCTCCTTCAAACTAGACTCAAATGGTGGTAAATTCTTCTTGACATACACACATCCGAATTTCATTATCTTTACCCTTCAAATGACACCCAAATGTAAGTGAATTCCCCCTTACATGAAGGCATCCGAATTTTATTGTCTTTACCCTCCATTTTCCTTTCTTTCACTTGGTCATTTAATAACCTTACTAACCATGATAAGCCCTCAATTTACTCTTATAATTCTTAACTCCATTGGTTCCATATTGAGGACTAACAATCCATTTAAAATATGGCATTTCTCTTATTCCTTTAATTTGTTGCATTTGTATTTCTCGCCAACGATTCCCGTCGTCATTAAATTTTGGAAAGATGTAACAATATTCCTAGGATTAATCGTGACACATGAAAGTTTTTAATTTCTGAAATCAAAATAAATTTCGCAGTTAAATTTAGTCAAACGTGATTTTAGCGCGACCTAAACTATCGGGTAGTTTTGGGAATTTTCGGTGCAATTGACTCGTAGTCGATTATTTTCGAGCCACAATGTATATCTTCAACTCATTGGCGACTCTCGGTTGTCGTGAAGATCTCAATGTTTCAATTACGGGCACAGAGTACCAAAACGACAAAAATCGGTTTAGTGCCGATCGACGAGAATTTTGTAATTAGATGGAATCACCCACTCCTAATACATATCTCAATTGAATCAACCTATCTCTAGTCTCTAGTAGATTTTTGACTGTAATGACTCTTGTAAACTAACATGATCGAGCAACTGGTCGAATTCTCAAGCTTGTTGCATTAAAATCCCTTAATGACTTCCCCAACTAGTCTAGTTATCACCTGAGTGATCGGCTCAGAAAATAGCACTATAGACATGTCGATGAAAAGCCTAATTTATTCAACTGAAAAACAAGTAGAAAATTAGACTGTCACATTTATTGTATCTTTTTTTTTTCTATAAAGATTGAGATTGGATTATACAGAAAAATTTTCCAATCTATATTGTGGACAAATCAACAACCAATATGTCCAAATTCAATCATATCACTAATTTATCTTAACTTTGCCAAAATTCTCCTAGCTTGTTTTTGGAAAAAGAATTGGAATTGAAATAGAACAAAATAAGGTAAAAAGAATGTGAGGTGACATCCTTTGCCTTTTTTGGTAGGTGATGGTAAATAATCTTGACTTAGGTTTAATAAATAATGAAAAATAAACATATAACTCTAAGAAAAAGAAAACCCTAGCTATTTTTTCTAGGGCAAACACCCTAACTTTTAATTGTATACACAGGACAACCACTGCCACTGGTGGTGGTCGTTTCTGACGAAGGCCTCCACAATAAAGATCGCTTGACCGTAGTGACCACCTCGATCGAGGACAGGAGTGGCTTGTGAGTTCATGCAGACTTATTTAGGAAATTTTCTTCATATTATTAATTTCTCGTGAAACAAATGAAGCCTTTGTTAATCTAATTTTTCTTCCAAATAAAAACCCTTATGTGTCCGTACTTGATTTATGTAATTTAAGTCCATTTAAAAAAAGAATGGATGCGAAGGAAAATCAAGTGTCTAATGTACAAAGAATCTTCTATCTCTCATCCAAATATTAAGAGGAAAAAAAAAAGATGCAAATCTGGGGGGAAGAGAAATGAATTTATAGCAGAAAAGGAACTTCATTTAGCTTCACATACACCATTTCCCTCTTCTCCAACAAGCCAGACGAACCAAAGTTCAAGCAACAAAATCAGCGATACATCACATTCAGATCGAAAGAGACTCTCCTTCTTCCTCATTCTCAAGCCTCTTCTCACATTATGGTGCAGAATCTGGTCGCCAACCTAGCCGCGGTGTCGATGGCAGCATGGCAAATATCCTGGAAAACACAAAGCGCACACAAACAGTCATTAGGGACAACGTAACAATGCATAGTAAAAGTCATCGAAGTATACTCGTCTTGCAAAAGTAGTAAATAGAGTTAAGAAATATGTTTTGTCATAAACTCCACATTTTCAAGAAGGAAGAGAGAAAGAAAAGCAGAACTTGCCATGAATATTGCATGGCCGGGATTAGCCGGGACGATCGCGAAGGACGTGGAGGTATTAGCATAGGTTGCCGGTGGCTGAAACTGTGAACGAACAAAACAATGCGTTCCTCAGAAGCAACGAAGCTTTCTATATTTCACTATCGACGAGTTATTGTTGTAGAAAAGTTTACTATAGCAAATGCGTCATTTCATTTCGTTTTCATTACCTTGTTCTTTTCTTGTTTCAGTTCTCTTCTCATGGCTTCGAGCAACACGAAATTATCCAAGAAGTCATTGTGCGGGTGCGTGTAGTTGCCGTGGGAGAAGCAATCGCTACAAAGATTGAACGTCTCGGCCTCACCGGCGTCCTTGAAGCACTTCACACACGTGAAGAACATCCCCAGTGCGAGGCACCAGCACCCATCACATAGAGGCCTAGCGCTCGTGGCGATGTAGAAAAACGTGATGGCCTCGTCGAAGCTGAGCTTTCCCGTGCCACTCACGTTCAGCTGATTGAACAAGTAAGGGTTGCTCATCCTCACATAGCCCTTGACCTTCGTGAAGGAAAGAAACTCCGAGAGGCACACGACGCCATCACGGTCGTGGTCCATCTCGGTGACAAAGTCCTGTGCCAACTGTTTGACGTTCTCGGCAGCCGCATCAAAGTAGACCTTCGCAGTACGCTGCAAATCCTCCATTTTTCCCTTTGCACAAAGCACAGTTTATGGTTTATCTCCCAGATAACAACGTAGAATGAGCAAGAGAATGGGTTAAATGGGTTTATATAAGGAAGGAGATCTACGTATAGAGAGAGAGAGCACTAGCCTACGCATGCTTAGGTATGAAGTATGCTTAACAAAGAAGGAAAGCGATGGAATGCTGTTGAAGATCCGGGCCCCACTGTGTAATATTATCCGCTTTGGACACTGAATCCTAACGGCTTTAAAACGCGTCACACAAATTAAAAGGACCAAAGTCTTTATAAACAAGCGCAGAACTCCCTCTCTAGGTGATGTGGGACAAGAGTGGGACCCTTCCTTGCACACGTCCGGGGACCGAGGCACGAACGCACCGCCATCCCTCCTCCCCACGCACTACCGCTCGGGCTGTCACACTCTCCCGCCCTTCGGAGCACAGGTCCTCGCTGTGTCACACTCTCCCCCTTTCGGAGCATAGGTCCTCGCTGTGGCCCCACACGTGGTTAGAAGTCGGCTCTGATACCATTTATAACGATCCGGGCCCCATTATGTAATATTGTCTCATTTACAAAAAATCTGAAGTAACTTCTTTTGTCATACTAAATTATATAAAAAATATAAATAACTAATGAAAGGAAAAATGAGTTATTAATTAAAAGACTTCATTAATGTAAATCAAGACAAGCCAACTTTTTTTTTAATAATATTAAACCAAACAGGAAATGCACATTAAAATTACTCATGAATTCCCAATTGAATTCCGAAAAAGCGAATTATTTACTAAAGACTCATATTACAAAATTGCAAGCTCGTGCTAAGCATGGACACGCTACCGGTATAGATGTATTTACTTCATCTTTTGCATTACATTTAACCTTTTTGGATGATTCACAGGAATTCGAATATATGAAAAGTCGTGAGTAAACATTTTTTGATATTCTTTTGCAATAGATGTTAATGATGGTTCTATCTGTTCATAGGACACGTTGGCAATCGACCTCCATCTTTTGCAACAGATGACTTGCTAAGATTGATTTATAAAATTGGTTTATCGAGCGATGTATTAAACAATGACAGACCCCTAAATACGTTGGTAATATTTTTAAGAATTAATAACAATCTGACAAGTCGCTATCAAGGTTAGGAAATTTGAGATTCGAGATTCTCAATCACAGTGAGTCTCGTTTCTTGATCCAAAAAATTAAGTTAGTGTCTTTAGTACTTAAATTGCGTGTAGGCGCGTATAATTAGACTGCTAGATTTGAAGTTTTCTTAAGAGTGGCAACAGGTTAACTTTTTTTGTCAAATCAAAGAATTTAACCTTTGACTGAAAAATTTAAATTTCATTAGTTTCTAATCGTTTTTTTAGATATTAAATTTAGGTACAATGAAATTTAAGTACTTTGAATCTGTTTAAAGATATTTTAATCTTAAAAGCCGATCAACCGTTTAAAGCACCATATTTGACATCGGAAGATTCAACTCACATTTTTTGGGATCCCATCGCTTGGCGTGACCACACAAAACCCTAGATAAAAGTCTAGGAGCGACCATAACACCCCCTTCTGAGCCGGTCTCGCTCGACACCGCCATTCGCCGCCTCCGGTCGTGCCCTCGTTCTGCTTTGTTCTTCTAGACGATGCAGCTGGAAGGCCGTGCACTTGTCCGCTCGGCCTTCTCTGGCTTTCACCTCTCCCGCCGGCGTCTCGGGGAACTCGTTTTTTCTCCGATCTGCTAATCGACCGAGGCCAGGAACGATTCTTTAACAGAGGTAACGTCGGGACTCCCTGGCAATCGCTTAACACACACTTTTCTCTGCAAATCAATCTCGGTAAATCAACCCTTTTTCATTTGGAAACGAGGAGAAGTGCCCAAGGTGAAGAATCAGTTTCTAAATATAGAAAAATAATGCACGCGGTTTTAATTTTTTTGCCTCTGATTTATTTAAGGAACTTGCGTTTTATTGATGTTATTGGAATGAAATGAGATGCCCATTCCTTCCGATATGAGCATTCCACTTGGAATGCCGATTCCTTCGTTTAAAGGGGTGGTGATTCTTCCATGCCGGTTTCATTCTTTTTTCTTTAATCCAAAAATTAAAAATAAAATAAAATTGGGTAACTAAAAAAATATTAATTAGTATAATCAAAATATAAAACATAGTCACGTACCTATTTCGATATTTTATAATAAACTATAATTGAATGAATTAATGAATTAACTGATATTTTTGGAATTCATTTTCCGACTAATTGAAAGTTATTGTTAGCAACATATAATTACAAACATGATCGGCGTCAATGGTTTGACGATTCTAAATAATAATTTAAGAAATTTCAATTAAATATTAAGTAATTATTAATCATCAATTATCACAGTATCAATGCAAGTACACGTCAATTATATTTATTTAAAAAAAAATTGCTCACAATTCCATTTCCAATATATTATTCATACAACCAAAACAAGATCCTTATTTCATCCATTTCCACAATTTGATACAAGAAGAGTCACTCCATTCCATTTCCATCCCTATTTCCTTATTTCATTCCATTTCATTGTAACAAATCTAGCCTAAAAAGTGTGCCGTATCACGTCAAGTAATCTATAATTACAAAGGTGATGGGATGTTTTTCTTATATGATCGTGGAAAGATACGTATCGTCCCTTCTTGCGCCGGCTACGTCAAATGAATGAACTCCCTGCTTGAGAGTACAAAAGAGTGCTGCACTGCTGCACCCAGTAAGTCCGAATCGAGTACGGAATGATGATTTCAAACTCCACATCCAAAAGTGAGAGGGAAGTAGCAACGTCTCTTGCGCGTCGCACCATAAGATGAATCGCAGGAAGTGAAGATCAACTTTGAACGATTGAACTCAAATTTGAATAAAGGAGGTGACCCAAGTTCGAATCACATCAGCTCGACTCGATTATATATCTAGGTTAAATTTGATGGTACGTCCTGCTACCTAGGATAACTCCATGTTTAGTGACCGTTGAAAATAAGATGAAGGGTATAGACGGCAAAGAGGGCAACCCTACAATGGTCGCGGTCTCTTGGTGACAACAATGATGGCATTGATGTGATCTAATCTGTGACTTCGAATAAGCATTGGGGATAATATATATTTATGTCAGATTTTACGATGGATTTTTTTTCAAAGAAGAAGAGTTAAATTTAAGAATTTCGCGAAATGTCTTACCTTGTTTTGATCTAACCAATACGCCTATTTCTTAAGATTGAGATAACAGCAGAAGTTGAAGGGAATTGGATGAGTAAAGACGGTCTGGGAAAATTAGCAAATTTCTTTTCCATTGACTTTCTAATTGTCCAGATTTGCCTACAATCAAAGCAAAACGTGCCCGCAAAAAAGTCGTGAAAAACGAAAACCTCATCATGTGATGATCATTTACACAGCCCGAATCGCCATGACTGGGATATTTATATATATCCATTACAACGTAAATTACACATACGACAACCCTTTCAAACAAACGTGGAACTAACCGGAGACGCGCTTCGCCGGCGGCGTCGTCCGGTCCTTTTCTTGCTCGGGCTCGCGTCGCCCCCGCAGACGATGGAGCATTGGCAACCACAGACGTTGCTAAAGCACGAGAACAACCCCTTCCCGCTTTCGCCCTCGGTGTGCCGCCTAGCGTGCCTACTGCCACCGACATTGCCGCCGCCCCCGCTGCCTTTCGTGCTCGGCCCATAACTTGCGAAGTCGCCGCGGTCGTATATGGTCGGGAGCTCCATCCGCCACCGCTCGAGCTTCGACTGCAAGCCTTCCACGCTCTCGCTCAAGCTCCACCCTCCGACTGCCGAGTTCTCGGTGTCGTCCACCACCTTAAACATCCTCTCCTTCGCCGCCGCGGCCGCCAATTCCGATGGAGACGGCCCCAGCTCGGACTCGGTGATGTACAGCTCGCCCGGCTTCCTCGGATCTCCAAATTCTAACCCGTGTTTCTTGGCGATCGACTTCCCGCCAGCCTTTTGGCTGCCCCCGGAAACCGAGGACCTGGCATCTTTCCTTTCAGGTTTCGTCTTTTTGACGCCGACCGCCGACCCGGTCGCCACCGAGCTTGCCTTTGAACCTTTACCCTTGAAGATCGCCTGCCCTAGGGCTGAACCGTTAACCATGGAACTGGGCAATGAAATCGACCCTTTCTTCTTCCCTGGGGTCGAAGAGTCGTTCTCCGACGCGTTGATTATAGAATTCGGCTTTTCGCGGAAGGACACCTTTCGATTCAACGTCCTCGCTTGCCTCGGACCTTGCATGGAACTCGTCTCGCTCTTGGTACGCCGGAGTTCCGGCTTCCCGACGAACGTGGACATTTGCATTCGCTGTTGCTGTTTCTGATGTTGCGGAGGAGGGTTTTGAATCTGAGTGTTGTGCTCGCTCACGTATTCTTGCCTCTGCAATAGGTCTTGAAACCCGACCGCCGAGGCGCTGAGCTGGGTGTACAGCGGCATGCTTCGCATGGAGCTGTCGAGCAACGCGACGCCGACGTTCAATATCCCTTGCGGCCGCCCCGAGGGCCGGCGCACCTGCAACGCCACAAACCGCATGCCGATGTGCCGCTGGTGGCGGAAGGGCCGCGACGGCGGCGGGAGGAGGTTGCTGACCAGGAGCCGTATCGTCCCGACGCGCACGTCCTTGAACCAGTGGACGGCGTAGATCTCTATCATGACAGCGGAGGTGTCGCACTGGAGGAACTCCTCGTCGACGCGGAACACGAACTTGTCGTTCCACGTGGGGTTGCACCGGCCGCGGGTGTCGACGCGGGTGGAGAGCTTCCGGTCCGGGTGCACCCACACGACGGCGTACGCGCGCATGGAGCGGCTCACCGACCGGAGGTCCTGGGCCGAGATGATGTTGACCTCCAGGAGCTGGAACGGGTTGAGGATGATCGAGGACATCGTCGTCGTCGTCACCGTCACCGCCGCCCGCCCCTGTGTCGCGCGATCGACTCTGTCGTGTCGCCCCTCACGTCACCGCCGGAGAGAAGGTCGCGTCGAAGCTGACATGCAGCACTTTTGGAGGGGGATCGAAGACGGGTGTCGCGCGAATATAAAACGGGCAGCGGAATCGGTGGCGGGGATCGATGGTTATATTTGATCAATAGCTGGTTGTCTACAGGTCAGGTAACGAGCTCTCCGACAGAGAGGCTACGCTGAGTTGACTAAATTTAAGACCCACATTTTTTTTTATGTTGTTTCTAACTTTGTTAGGGATAATCTTTGGCTCATGTTAGAGTTCGTAATTAGGTAGTTTCTCTATGGAAGCTGTTGGCCATTAATATTCTGGCTCTACTTGATTGGTGCGAAACAGAAAAAATTGTTTCCAAAAATTTCTATCAACTCATATCTTTATTTTCATCATTTTCCAATTTATTTATGTGTGTGTGCGTGTCGTGTGTACATACATGTTCATTTTATTTTATTTTTTTGTAGGAGATTCATTATAATCATATTTGTGTCGGTTAAAATGCTCTAATAAAATTGTAGTGCCATTGACATTTGTTTTTACACACGTGGATATTCTCCTTTTTTTCCTATTGGGATAAATTTTACTCCTTTTGACCATCGTGAAAAAAAAGGGATATGTATACCACAAGTCCTAAAACTTGTCGCAAAAATGCAATTGAGTCCTAAACTTGCAAAAATACAATCAAATCCTAAAATTTGTCAAATAGGTGCAATCAAGTCTTAAAATTAACATCGCCAATTTAACTAATGAAAGCTGATGTAGCTTTTTAAAATTAATTTTTATTTTCCATATGGCATTTTTAAATGATTTTTTAGCCAAATTTTATTTAAATTAGATTAAAAGAATAAAAAAATATAAAAATTTATTGAAAAAAGCTAAACTAAAAAATAAAAAAAATTTAAAAAAAAAAAAAGAAGAAGAAGGGCAAGGGGGGCCTCGCCGATGGGCTACTGTGGTTGTCGCCGCCTATCGTCGAAGGGACCAATGGAGTTTGCTGACCCTGGGTGAGGGTGGCCGGCCGTCGCCCACCCTAGTCAATGTCTCGCCAGGCCCATGAGACAACTAGCAAGACCAAATCGTGGGTGCCCATCTAGATCTGTGTGACACCTACTGTCGCCTAGGGTTGGCGAACCTTGCCAACCCTGGGCAAAGCATCACTGGAACTAGCTTGGGTCTAGTGAGACCTTGCCAGCCTTGGGCAAGGTCTCGTTGATCCCAACTGAAGGCTGGCCACCCTTGCATAGGTTGCCAGCCCCTCTGATGAGGGGGTGGTGGCAACGACGGCGCTCATCAGCAAGGCTTTGCCTTACCTCCCTTTTTTTTTTCTTTTTTTAGTTTTGCTTTTTTAAATAAAATTTCGGCTTTTTTTATTTTCTAATCTAATTTAAATAAGATTTGGATAAAAAAAAACAATTGAAAATGCCTCATAGGAGAGAGAAATTAATTCAAATATGCTACGTCAACATTTTCCGTTAGACAAATTAACGGCATTAACGGAATGACTCGATTGGATCAATTTGACAAATTTTATGACTTGATTGTACTTTTTGCAAGTTTGAAGACTCAATTGCACTTTCATGATAAGTTTTAGGAGTTGTAGTGCATATACACCTTTTAAAAAAAAAAAATCAAATTTCTAAAGTATTTGGTAGTTATATATATGTACGTATATATACGTGTGTGTAATTTTGCCTATAGTTGAACAAAGGGTTAGATGCGTATCGAACTCGGCAGAGTAAATGTAAAATATCTTACTTACAAAAAAAATAGAAAAATCTATAAATACAATCAATAAATTTGATGATAATTGTTAAACCAAGGTTCTCTCCAAACTTAGGTTATGTTTATTTCGCAGAAAATATGACATTTTTCGAAAATGTTTTTCAAAAAGTCATTATTTAGAAAAATGACAATATTTTCTGATATTTGACTGAAACTTGAAAATCATTTAGATAATATTTTTCATCATTTGGTATGAAAAATTTGATTTGATTTGATTTTCTAAACTAAATATACACTGCTCGAGTGCAGATAGCTTGCACATGGACAACCGAGGGGATCAAGTACAAGCACTAGAGTCTCGAGTCCTGCCTCGATGGACCAAGATCCAAGCAGAGCCTTAATTGACTAGAGCACTAGCATCGCGGTCTCAAGCTTGGCCTCGATGGACCTTGACATGGCCTTTGTGGATGCAGGCTCGGGTGTTGGGGATCCAAGTTTAGGTATTGGGATCCCGCGCTCACCATTTGTGGACTCATGTGTGGGCACTGAGGATCTAAGCTCAACCTCGATGGACCAATACATAGGCATTGGGATTCAAGCACGAATATTGAGGTCCCACGCTTGGGCACTAAAGACCTGGTCCTAAACACCAAGGATCCGAGAACTAGCATTGATTTATATGCTCAATCATAGAATTTTAGTTCCAAGCACCAATAACCGGTTATACTTTAGAAAATGATTTTTTTTTTAAAGGTGAAATCATTTTTTTTTTAATTTAAGCATAAGTTTTTCATTGATTAAGAAAACATTTTCCACTTAACTCATTTTCCTAAGCAAACCAAGCGCCAGCAAATGTTTCTTGAAAAATATTTTCTATAAAACAAATGGATCCTCGAAATTTTTTCTAATCAGTTGGCAATTCAATCAATTTGTTCAAATTACTGACCAAAAAGAGTTTGCTCGAATTGCCTAATTTAAGAAAAGAAGCTCGTTCGAATTGCCGGAAAAGGAATATTGTCGGGTTGGGTTGGGTTGGACGTGGATCCGATAAAAGTGCAAGGCGGGTAGATCTTGAAGTCAACGCATGCCTCATCGCTTTGCTTCGCTCGTGCAGTCTCGTGACGTTGACACAAGGTTATGTGAAGAAAGGGCATGAAAATCAAGTTTATAAACTGAAGAAATCATCGTATGAGCTATGGATGCAAACATCTGCCTCGCTCCAACTCTTTTTTTTTTTTTATATATATATTGTTGGAAGGAAATCCAAAAAAGAAGAAAAAAGATCTAAAGACTGTACTTTGTGGGTCTACTTGGTTTGTTTTTTGGGTGGAGAAAAATTAAATTATATCAAGATCATGCCTCCGCAGTTCATATAAATATTTTATCACATTGGAGACTTGCATGGCTCGATAATTTTCCATTCCGTTCTTTTTTCCATCTCAATATTTAAATGGTTGGGCCATTTTTTGACACCCTTTTTTGGCTTTTTGTACTTGTTTAATGAGCCAGTCGCGTGCTGAAAATGTTGAGGTTGTCTGATAACCGTAACTAATGTCGACTTAAAAGACTCAATTAAGTTAAAAAAGAATAACTTATATGGGTAAGTAAGGAAGGGATTATATAATTCATTAAGTAGAAAAAGTAATTAATAGAAATTAAGATCTTGCCAGTTATATTATTAAAATTTACAGATAAATGATAGAAGCCCTTGTATGGTAGGAAAACAATTAAATCGGGTTATCAATTTTGAATGCTGGTCAAACAACCTTTTTTATTTCACAAACCAAAAAGAAAAAAAAAATTATTTTCAAAACACGATTGTTGTCAGTACCTAAAAATTAAATATTTTAAATTTTCGGCTCTTATTTTTCGAGTTTTACCGAATGAGCCCTCAAGAGACATCATTTTAGTTTACCCTTCCAACACCAATTAAGCCAAGCATGAATTACTATTTTTTGTTAATTTTTTATTTCTGAATGCAAATTCATAAAAATGATGGATTGTCATTTTATTAACTTCATTTCAACATTCTAGTATTGTATTCTTTGAACCAAGAACACTCCGACCAAAAAAAAAAACCAAGAACACAATGAGATCTTATTTATTCGAAGCTCATCAAAAGAGGAGAATCTAGAAGAAATTCTATACAATTTTACTTGTTATCTGGAGTAGTAGCGGCCGTACGTCGGCTTGCTTCGTATGGAGCTATCGAGCAACGCGACGCCGACGTTCAATATCCCCTGCGGTCGCCCCGAGGGGCGGCGCACTTGCAATGCCACGACGTGCCTGCCGGCGTGCTGCTTGCGGCAGAAGGAGCGGGACCGCCGCGGGAAGAAGTTACTGACCAGGACCCGTACCGTCCCGACGCGCACGTCCTTGAACAACCGGCGGACGGCGTAGATCTCTATCACGACTGCGGAGGTGTCGCGCCGGAGGAACTCCTCGTTGACGCGGAAGACGAACCTGTCGTTCCAGGTGGGGTCGCACCGCCCGCGGGCATCCACACGGGTGGGGAGCTTCCCATCCGGGTGCACCCACACAACGGCGTACGTGCGCATGGAGCGGCTCACCGGTGCGAGGTCCTGAGCTGAGATGACGTTGACCTCCAGCTGGTGGAACCGGTTGGGGATGGTCACGGACATTATCGGGGTACTGTGCGATTGGTTCTGTCCGTCACCGCCGCCGAGGAGAAGGCGACTTCGAAGCTTACGTCCAGCACTTTCAAGGCACGAATGTAAAACGAGCAGCGGAATCAGTGGTGATCAATGGTTATGTTTGCACAATAGCAGATGTGTACAGGTCGTTTCATGAGGAGAAATGATTAGGCAACAACTTTTAATCTACGGTTAGAATAACAGTTTATTTTGAACCACAAAAAATCAAATAACAAATAATTAGAAATTATTATGGGATCCATTTTTTCTAGAATTTGTAACTCACAATAAACCGTTATTCTCCTGGTAGTCAAAAAACGATTATACTAGTAAAGCCTTTTTATGAGGTTGGTTTTGATAGAGAGGTTACACTAAGCTGACTTAATTTAAACCCACATTTTTATATTGTTTCTAAGTTTTTTATAAATATATTTGGCTCATGTTAGAGTACGTAATTAGGTAGTTTCTCTGGGAAAGCTGTTGGTTATTGATATTATGGCTCTGCTTGATTGGTGAAAATAAAAATATTTGCGGAAGATATTTTCATCGTTTTCTAATATATTTATACATATGTGTGTAAGCAGTAAGCACGTGTTCATTTTTTCTGGATATTCATTATAACCACATTGGGGTCGGTTAAAATGCTCTCATACTACCGTAGTAACAATGACGTTTGCTTTTATACACGGAGATATTCTCCCTGTTATTTTCAATTGCCATGTAAATCTCACTCCTTTCGACCACCGTGTAAATAAAGGGAAAAGTACCAAAAAAATTATAAATTTATTGTATTAATACCGATTCAGTTCTAAATCTTTCGAAGAGTGTTATATCTATATACATGTAATTTCACATAAAGTCGACCAAAGGGTTAAATGCATGTCAAACTCGAAGCAAATTAAAATATCTTACTTACATAAAAAAAAAAAATATTAATCTTCACCAAAAAAAAATTGATAAAGTGGAATAAATGTAATTTATTGCAATCAATAAATTTGATGACTGTTAAAGCAAGGTTCTCTTGAGACTTAGATTTTGTTTATTTCGTGATAATGTGATATTTTTGAAAAATGTTTTTCTATAAATCATTATCCAAAAAAATAATGATATTTGTTTTGTGTTTAGCCAAATCTGAAAATGAGCTAGAATTTTTTTTTCATTGTTTGATATGGAAAATTTGATTTGATTTTCAACATATACTATTCAGGTGCCATTAACTTACACATGAGTTAACAAGGGGAATCGAGCGACGACACTAGAGTTTCGAGTCTGGCCTCAATGGACCTCGATCGGAGCACTAGGGATCCGAGCATAAGCACTTGGATCTTAGGCACGGCCTTGACAGACTAAAGCTCATGCATTATGGTCCTGAGCCCGGCCTCGATGGCCTTGGACATTACCTTTGTGGATCTAGGTCCAGGTGCTAGGGATCTGAGCTTAGCCTTTGTGGACCCAAGCTCGAGTGCCGAGGCATCGGGCACAGGCACTAGAGTTTCAAGCTCGCCTCAGTGGACACCTGTGTGGGCATTATGGCTCGAGCTCAACCTTGATGGACCTAATCACTGGTGTTAAGGATCCTAGCATGGGTAGTGAGGTCCCACGCCTAGCCCTCGGCCTCCATGGACCTGGGCTTGGGAGCCAGAGACCTAATTTTGTATGCAGGGGACTCAAGAACTAGCATTGAAGTTTCTATATCCAGGTGTAGGTTTCAAGTTTAAGTACCGATACCTAGTCATATTTTGGAAAATGATTTACAATTTTTTTTAAGAGAAAATCATTATCTTGAACTTAAGTGTAAATTTTCTATTGTCTCATTTTCCTAAACAAACTAAACGCCAAAAATGTGTTTCCAGAAATTTTGTTTGTGAGAAATAAACTAACCCTTAAATAATTTTGCTAACCAGTTGGCAATTTGTTCGAATTGCCTAATCTGATTAGACTAACTCCAGAGAGAGATGTGTGTGTGTGTGTCCACATACATACATATAGACTTGCCAGAAAAGGAATATTGTGGGGTTGGGTTGGACTTGGATCCAATAAAAATGCATGGTGGGTATGCATACTTCTTGTTTGAATTGCCCACTTGCTTTAAGGGATGCAATCCGCCGGCCTCGCTCCAACTTGTTTTTTCCTTTTCTCGTGAAGAGTACGTCTATAAATCACATTTCTCTCTCTCTCTCTCTCTCTCCTTTTTTCTTTTCTTATTTCACTTTCTTTCTTTTCCTTCCTCTCCAATTTTTCACCCTGAGTTTCTATTTAAGGATTTTTTTATTGTTAGAAGGAAATTCGAAAAAGAAGAAAAAAGATCTTAAGAATGTAATTTGTGGGTTTACTTGGTTTGTTTTTGGTTGAGAGAAATGAAATGATACCCAGTTCATGCCTTCGTAATTTGCTGTAGTTTTTATTTTACTACATTAGAGACTTGCATCAATCGATAATTTCCCATTCCGTTCTTTTCTCCGCCTTGATAATTTAAAAGGTGGGGCCGTTTTTTTACACCCTTTTTGGCTTTGTACTTTTTTTTTTTTTTGTCAATGCTTTGTACTTGTTTGATCAGTCAATTGCGTGTTGAAAATTTTAAGGTAGTTCGATAACTGTAACTAATACCAACTTGAAAGATTCAATTAAGTTAACAAAGCACTTGCAGGGTTAAGTAGGGAAGGGATTATTTAATTCATTAAGTAGAAAAAAGTTAATTAATAGAAATTATAATCTTGCTAGTGATATTATTAAAATCTACAAATAAATGATAGAGGTTCATGTAAGGTAGGAAAATAAGAATATCAAATTATCAATTTTTGAATTACTAATCAAACAACTTTTCTATTTCACAAACCAATATATATATATATATATATATATATATATATATATTTATTTATTTATTTATTTATTTATTTATTTATTTTCAGAACTTACGATTGTCAATACTTAAAATTCAATATTAAAATTTTCAGTGCTTTTTTTAGTTTTATCAAATAAGCCCTCCGAGGCATCATTTTTAGTTTACCCTTCAAACACCCATTAAGTCAAGCATCGATTACTATTCTTTTCTTAATGCAAATTCATAAATGAGTAATTGTCACTTTTTTAAGTTCATTTAAGCATAGGAATATTTTAAATAAGGACACGAAGTGCTCTCAATTTTTCAATAAACGTATGAAATGAACCTTATCTCAAATAAGAGCATGACATGTCCTCATTTTTTTCAAATAAGAGCTTAAATTATGTCTTGTTTCAAATAAAGGCTTAAATTGGCCACGTTAGTTTTCAAGAAGGACTTGATGTCATCGGCTGGTATTTCTGTCCTTCACATTTTCTTATTTTCTTTCTTTTTTCTCTTTTTGTCCACAAAAAAAGACAATCTAAATACAGAATACAAAAGACTGAAACCTAAAAAAGAAAAAGAAGAAGAAAAGAAAACACAAATTAAAAAAAAAATAAAAGAAAAGAAAAGTCAAATTAAAAGAAAGAAAAGAAAAGAAAACACAAATTCAAAAAAGAAAAGAAAAAAAAACACAAATTCAAAAAAGAAAAGAAAAAAAACAAATTCAAAAATACAAAAAAAAAAGAAAATAAAAAAAACAAATACAAAAAAGAAAATAAAATAAAACACAAATTCAAAAAAAAATAAAATAAAACACAAATTCAAAAAATAAAAAGAAAATAAAACACAAAGTCAAAAAAGAAAATAAAATAAAACATAAATTCAAAAAAGAAAAGAAAAGAAAACCGAGGCGAAGGGCTGCCCTCGCCGGCCATGGCTAGCGCCGCACCAGCAATGGGGCAGTGGCAGGACAACCCTCCCCACCTTTCTTTTTTTTTCCCTAGTTTTAGCCTCTCTTTTTTTCCTTTTTTGAGTTTTTTTAAAGAAAAAAAAGGAAAAAATAAAGAAAAAAAGGGAATGAAATAAGAAAAGTAAATGATGAAAATGTCCTTGACTAGCTGTTGAGATCTGATCCTTCTTTATAACTACTTTAGGTCTTTATTTCAGGTTTTTATATGATAAAGTAAAGGCATTTGGGGTAATTATTTAGAATTTTCCCTTTAAACATTTTAGTTTTGTATTTTTTGAACCAAGAACAGAATGAGATCTCATTTATTCTACCGAATGAGAAAAAACTCATAAAAAGAGGAGAATTTAGAAGAAATTCTATTCACTTCTACTTGTTATTTGTAATCTTATTGGGTGTACAATGGCTTGCTTCCCATGGAGCTATCTAGCAACGCGCCGCCGACGTTCAATATCCCTTGCGGCCTCCCCGACGGGCGGCGCACTTGCAACGCCACGATGCGCATGCCGATGAGCTGATTGCGGCGGAAGGGCCAGGAAGACAGCGGTGCGAAGTTGCTGACCAGGACCCGTACTGTCCCAATGCGCACGTCCCTGAACCAATGGACGGCGTAGATCTCCACCATGACTGCTGAGGTCTCGCGCCGGAGGAACTCCTGGTCGACGCAGAAGACGAATTTGTCGTTCCACGTGGGGTTGCACTGGCCGCGGGTGTCCACGCGGGTGGAGAACTTCCGATCCGGATGCACCCACGCGATGGCGTACGTGTGCATGGAGCGGCTCACCGATGCGAGGTCCTGAGCCGAGATAATGTCGATCTTCAGGAGTGGGGATGGGTTGACGATGTCTGAGGACATTGCCGTGGTGCGGTGTGACCGATTCCGCCCGCCGGAGAGAAGGTGGCGTCGGAGCTAGCATCGAGCACTTTGCAGGGGGACCAAAGACGGGCATCGCAGGAATATAAAACGAGCAGCGGAATCGGTGGGGATCAGCGGTTGTATTCGATCGATAACCGGTTGTGTACAGGTCAGGTACGAGCTCTTCGGGGGGCCATAAGGTGGTTCAGGCAGAGAGGTTACGCTAGGTTGACTAAATTTAAAACCCGCATTGTTATATCGTTTCTAACTTTTTGTTAAGGAAAATATTTGGTTCATGTTGGAGTACGTAATTAGGTGGTTTCGCTATGAATGCCATAGGCCATTAGTATTAGGGTTATTATCACGAATAATCACAAATCAATACATCTATGATAAATTTATTCTAAACTGATAAACAAAGAACTCAAAATTCTACCATAGAGGATTAGAGCATAATAACCTGAATAGGCATATCGTACTTAGTAGGTATGATGTGTATAGGTAAATATGGATCGTGCAAGGAGGTGATTTTAAAACTATCAAGGTTCTCAAAGGGTTCAGGGTTTGGATCGTTGGAGGTGGTTTCAATTGGTAGGTTTGTGGGCTCCTTGGGAAGTTTTGGGCTAAGAAAATGTCACTAGATGTCTCATCCTCAATTTCAAAAGTTTTAATAGCACATATAATATTCTCTGATGGTTCATCCTTAAGAGTAAGGATTCAAGATCATCATTGTCAAGATAAATATAAATATATTTATAACAAATTTACCCTCAGCTAATTTTTGTTAAATTGAATTAATACCATGAAAACCATAAAGTAGTACACTTATGAAAAATGGATAACAAAACCCAAATTAGTACACCCATCGATTGCTACGTGTCATCAAACTTAATAATTTGATGGTAAAATTTAACGAAAATTGACGAAAATTAAATTTGTCATAATTGCATTAGTTTGGGGCTTTTCATAATGGCTTTATTTGATTGGTGAAAAAAATATTTCTAGAAGATATTTTTGTCAATTTCCAGAAATATTTTTTTGTCAATTTCCAATATATGATATGGAAATTTCTAGGAATACATTATAACTAGATTCACGAGTTAAAAAGCACTTGTACTAACGTAGTAACTATGACATTTGCTATACACATAGGTATTCTCCTCTTTTTCTTATGGTCATGTAAATCTTACAAAGTATTAATAAAGTTTTAAACCAACTACATTGATACCAATTCAATTATAAACATTTTAATTAAAAAATAATTCTAAACCTTTTAACATTGCTACAAACTTTAATATTCTACATTTGAAAATCTTAATTTTTTATTAATTTTTCTTTTCTTTCTCTTTGGCCTATGATCAGCCTTGCCTAGGCCGCATGGGTCAAGCTCTTGACAGATCCAACGAGGGCAACCCTTGCTTGTGGTTGGTGAGGGTCTTGATGTCCCGGCTAGCCTTCGCTAATGGCCAATCGCTGGCCATGGGCCAAAGGAAAGAGAAGGAAAAAAGGGAAAAACTTAACAAAAAAATTAGAAAAAATTATTAAATCTACATCAGCATTATCCATGTCACATAAGACGGCCGACATTCATATTAGTAATTTCTGGCATAAATTGACCAGATTGACTCAATTGATACTAATTTAAAAATGTTTGGGACTAAATTGATCCAATTAAAAGGTTTTTCTACTAAATTATAACAATGTGATAGCTTTAGGACTTTCTTGGTACTTTTTCCTAAAAACCTCAAATTGCTATAGTATTTGGTAAATTTCAAAGAGTTGTTATATCTATATACATATATTTTCATAGATAGTTGACCAAAGGATTAAATGATATCGAACTTGGAGGAGCAAATGTGAAATATTCAACTTACATAACAATAAAAATGAAAAATCGATAAAGTGGAACGAAGGGAATTCGTTAACAATCAATAAATTTGACGATCATTGTTAAACCAAGGTTCTCTTGAGGCTTAGGCTTCGCTTATTTTTGCGGAAATGTGACATTTCTAGAAAATATTTTCTAAAAAGTCATTATTTAGAAAAATAGTAATATTTTTTTTATGTTTGACTGAAACTTGAAAATATTTTTTTTCGTCGTTTGGTATAGAAAATGTGATTTGATTTTCTAAAATGAACACTATTCAAGCATTAGTAATGCACAAGAACAATAGGAGGAACTAGGTACGAGCATTAGAGTCTCAGGTCTAACCTTGATGGACTCTGACTTGGTGCCAAGGATTGAGGCACGAGCACCTCGGTCCCGAGCGCGACCTCAATGGATTGGAGTGTGGGCACCAAGGTCTTGAGTTTGACCCCAATGGACGCAAGCATTACCTTTGTGGATCCAAGTCCTGGTGTTGGGGATTCGAGCTTGAGTACTGAGATCCTGCACTCGGCCTTTAGGACTCAATCCTAGATGCCAAGGCTTCGAGCACAGACATTGAGGTTTTGGGACCGACCTCAATGGAACCCATGTGCAATCGTCAAGGAACTGAGCTCAACCTCGATGGACCTAGGTGCTAGCGTCGGGGATCTAGGCACGGATAACGAGGTCCGAGAGTGGCTTCAATGGACCAAAGCTTGGGCATCGGAAACATAATCCCGTATGCTAGGGACCTGAGAAGTAGCGTTAGCATTTCTATGCCCAAGTGTAGAGTTTCAGGTTTAAACATAAATATTTAATCATGTTTTGGAAAATAATATTAGATTTTTTAAAGAATAAATTATTTTTCTGAATTTAAATGTAAATTTTCCATCGATTCATTTTCTTAAGTAAACTAAATGCCCAAAAATGTTTTTATTAGAAAATTTTTTCACGAAATAAATAGAACCCCAAATAATTTTGCTAAATAGTTGGCAACTCTATCAATTTGTTCGAATTGCCAATTTAATTAGATCAATTCCAAATAAAAAATATATATGAAGAGACTTGCCGGAAAAGGGATATTGTCGGGTTGGGTTGGGCTTGGATCCGATAAAAGTGCATGGTGGGTGTGCGTCTTGAAGTCAGCGATTTGCTTCGCTCGTGCAATCTCGTGACGTTGACTTTAAAGATTTAATTGCGCACTCGCTTTAAGGGATGCGATACGCTGGCCTCGCTCCAACTTGTTTTTCCTTACTCGTGAAGAGTCCATCTATAATTCACATTTCTCTTTTTTCTTTCTTTCACTTTCTTTCACTCCTTTCCTCACCAATTTTTCACACTATTTTCTATTTAAGGATTTTTTTTTTTATTGTTAGATAGCAATTCGAAAAAAGAAGAAACAAGATCTTAAAAATGTAATTTGTGGGTCGACTTGTTTGTTTTTGGGTAGAGAGAAATGAAATAATATTGAGTTCGACCCTTCTTAGTTCATGTTAGTGGTTGTTTTAACACATTAAAGACTTGCACGACTGGATAATTTTCCATTATGTTCTTTTCCTCCACCTCGAATATTTAAAGGGTGGAGCCATTTTGACACCCTTTTGGTCTTTATACTTGTTTAATATGTTATGTGCTGAAAATGTTAAGGTTGTTTGATAAAAGTGACTAATATCAACTTAAAAGATTTAATTAAGTTAAAAAATCACTTATTTGGGCAAGTAAGACAAGGGATTATTAAATTTGTTAAGTGGAATTGGTAATTGATAGAAAATAGAATCTTGCCAATTATATTATTAAATCTATAGATAAATGATAGAAATTTATGTATGGTATGAAAATAATAATGTTAAGTTATCAATTTTGAATTATTAATCAAATAAATTTTTATTTCATAGGCCCAAAAAAGCAAATTTTTATTTTTATTTTTCAGAACTTATGATTATCTATACTTAAAATTCAGTATTTGAATTTTGAGAGCTTATTTTTCTGTTTTATCAAATGAGCCTCAAAGGCATCATTTTCTTGTTTACCCTTCAAACACCAATTAAGTCAAGCATCAATTACTATTCTTAGTAACATTTTTTTTTGCCTATGCTATTTCCACCCCTTATTAACTCTTGACAGTCCTCATCATATTGAATTTGATTACATTATCCTCTATGGGATCAACTTGATTAAGATTATTTTTAACCTTTTTTTTTTTTTTTTCTCAAATTTACTAAAAGACAACCATTCACATACCTTTTGAACTAATTTTTTCACCACAGCCTCTTCCTCCACACCCATTACATTTTTTTCGTGTATGTCTTCTTCTGAACTTATTTTCCATTGTCATAATCATTTTCATTCATAATGACTGCATTACCAAAAAAATACAATCAAAGATGAGTAAATTGTGGATAATGCATTAATCAATCACAATATTCAATATTCGAATATATTCTTGTAAATTTTTATAAAAAATCAATAGACACATTTAAGTAGAAAATAAATTCATTTGAAACTTTATTGGGTAATTTTTTAATGCGAGAGGATCTTTTAAGTAATGTGTGTATATATCTTCTTACTTGAGGTTATTTTGTCTCTATAAAAAGGTTAAAGAGAGATAAATATATTCTTCTTAGTTGTGATATTGGAGGTAATTATCATGATCAATATAATATTTCTATCACACATCAGAGAAGAAAGACCGGATCTCATTCGATAGACTATTCTTTTGAAGTTATTTGTTATCAAAAGAAGAATGGATTATGGTCACTTAAAATATTGAATGTATCACGCAATAAATAATAAAAAATTGGACTATTAGATTGATCGAATAAAATGAAAATTGAGCAGTTAAAATACTCAAACTATAATGTAATGACACATATTAATATTATTAAATGCAATGCATATTAAAACTAATAGATGATTTTTTCACTTTTACTTGTGCTTAAGTTATATTTTGAGTAATAGTTTCTTAGTACAAAAATAAAAAACATACAAGTCAATAAAAAATTAATTAGTTTTTTTTCATTAATTAGCTATACCAGAAACACAATCATTACTTAGCAATATACCAAATAAATTATTTTTTTACACAATAGGTACATCAATTTTGTTATAAATTGAGAAAGAAAAGGAAAAAAAAGAAGGCAAGCAATAATCATAAATAAAAAGTGGGGCCCACATTGTCAAGTTGTCCTTCATGTGGCTGAAATGTGACTTCGGCGTCACATCTCTCACATGATTTCATTATTACGTTTGCAAAATAAAAAAGGGAGAAAAAAAAAGATTTACTGATTTGGAAAAACGATGTGATAGTCCCCATGACTATTTCGGCCTAACAGATGCAGATTAAATAAAAAAAAAAATTCAGGCACATCATTCATAAATAAATAAATAAATAAAATGCAAGAGAGAAGGTCGATAAATGCTTCATTTACACATAATTTATGGGCTAATTTGGTCAATTGGCCTACAATGTTCATTTTAGTTATAAAAAAAAATGCATGAGATTACTCATAAACAAAATTACATCCCAATTATTTAATTAGTATATGACATGGATCTCTGTTTTAGCGGCACCGCCAGACAATATCTTCGAAGTCAAAACAAAGTACTTCGACAGTTAACTCTTTCTCTCTCTCTCTCCATTCCGAACTTCTCTGCAACTCGAGAAAGCAAGTCGAGATGCTGCACTCGGTCCCTTCGTTCTCCGTCTTCGTGTCGACCGACGACGAGGCCGGCGACCACCATCGCCGGGAGGAGGATGATGCCGGCGCCGGCGAGGCGCTCCAGAGGACCGTGACGATCGCCGGCGGCATACCGGCCGTCGGCAGCGCGGAGTTCAGCTTCGGGAAGAAGGCGATGGGGCTGATCGAGGAGGAGGAGGAGGGGGGGCGACGGCGACGGCGACGGCGACGGCGGAGGTGACGCTGGAGGGAGGGAGGAGCTGGGGCTGAGGAACGAGTTGAGCGGTGGCGGCGATGGCGAGCGGGAGCCGGCGAGCCCGCCGATGTATCTCGCCGCGGGCCTCGGGATCGGGAATGCCGATTTCGGCGGCGAGTCGAGCGGCGGCGGCCTCGGGTTGAATCTGCCGGAGTTCGACGGCGTCGGCGACGCGGAGGAGTTTTACGGGAAGATGGTGAATGAGTTCCCGTGCCATCCCGTCTTCTTGAGGAACTATGCTCAGGTTTTGCAGGTTCGATTTGGCCGCGAAGGATTTCGCTTGTCTCTATTTCTGAGAATGCCTGTCATCATCGTATGTGTTGTGATGTTCTTGCTTTGCTGTTGCTTGTTCTCGATGCTGTTTTCTGCATCTTCAGCATTTCCTGAGCTCCCAATTCATAAGAGTTCTTGATTCTGTTAAATCCTTTATGCCCCAATCGATTTAAAGATGCTCATCGAATGAAGGTCTTTTACCTTTTACAATCGTCAAGACTCAAGAGCAGACGTTCCTTTTGAAATCAGATTCCTGGGTTTCCGGTAAAACAGAGAACCTCAGATGTATCCTGGAAAGGTCTCTTTAGGTTTAAACTAAGGGAGAGATGTTTATTCCATGATTGAATGTTCCGAAAGATATTCCTAAAAGGGATAGAGGTGTACAATTGTGTTGTGCTTTATCTGAAAAGCCCGTATTTTTTGTGTGGTTGTCGTCTATCCATGGGCTTGTTACTGATGCCTCTTTTGCATAATCGAAAACTTTACTCACAGTCAAAGGGGGATCTTCATGGAGCAGAGGATTACTACTATCGTGCTACACTAGCCGATCCTGAAGATGGTGAGAGTTTAGCGCAGTATGCTAAAATAGCTTGGGAGCTCTATCATGATAAAGAGAGGGCTTTAAGCTATTATGAGCGTGCAGCTTTAGCCGCAGCGAACAATAGGTATGCATATTGTATGCCGGAAATCAAATTGCTGTGACACCACCAACATCTTTCGTTCACTTGTATGTAATTCTTGGCTCTGAAGAAGGGAACTGGTAGAAAACCTTAGTGATTACTTTCTTTCTTGGTTGGGATTGGGGCAAAGTATTACCTGACTTACAGTTTGTGCCTGAAAAATTTTTGCTTAGATACTAGCCTGTGGGGAAGATCCAGGGGCTGGCTGCAGTATATATTTTGTTCACAACAGTTTTCTGTTTGCTTGTTTCAGCCATGTCCTAGCAGCATATGCTGGTTTCCTTTGGGAGCTAGAGGACGAGAATGTAACAGATGGGGTACAAGAAAATCACCTCCAGGTGCTCATTATTTGTCATATGTCCTTATCTCTTTCGTATTTATAAAACTATGTCTGAAAGGTGTATCAAATGAGAAGCAGGGTATTTTGGACGACAAAGAAGTTTTGACTTCCAAGAAAGAAAAATCAGTCGAAATTCCTGCAACCAGGTTTGACTTTGCTAATTTTACTGCAACTGGGACTGATGGGGAGAATATTGAAGAGAATTATAAACATATGATTGAGGAAGATCCATCCAACCCTTTGATTTTGAAAAGTTATGCTCAGTTCTTATATCAGGTAAAGAGAAAATCGATTGCCTTATTCTTCTTCAACCTTCCTTCATCTCTGATTCTCAATATTGTTTAAGAGGATCATGGGACCAATAGAAAAGGATAATAGCCTTTAATACACTTGTCATGATTACTATGTTCTAGCTCAATTATGTGGGCCTTGGCACCGTATCATGTCGATGGACATAGTGTCATTTGCAGCCACCTTTTGAAACAAAAATCTCGAATATGTCGTGCACAAATTTCTACAAAGTAGATATTTTGTCCATTTTTTTGAGCAGTCTCATTCACACTTATTCAGTTGTTTAATTTGCAGGCAAAGCAGGATCTCAAAGGAGCCGAGGAATACTATTCACGTGCTAATCTCGCTGATCCAATGGACAGTGAAGCGTTGGTAATGTATGCTAAGCTGGTTTGGCAACTTCACCATGACCATGATAAGGCATCATCTTATTATGAACGAGCTATTCAAGCGACGCCCACAGATAGGTGACTTTTTGTTTATACGGTTCCTTTAATTCTATTTAGATAAGCATCAAATGTCAAGGGTTCTGTTATTTTATCACTCATAGTCCCAAGCGGGTGGCCATAGGCCATGGAGGACTCTGTTGCATCATCTTCACAAGGGTAGGTGCTCCTTTAGTCATTTTTAGGGAAATCAGTTTGCATAAAAAACAAAGGCACGTCAGATACGTCAACTACATGAAACTTGGGAGTGCACTTTTTGTGATTTTGATGAGACATTAATTTTCTGTTTGATGGTTTAAGTAAGTTGCAACAAGTCTACCACTGGAAATTCTAGGAGGAAAATTTAGTTTTGGACCAAAACTTATATTTGTTAGTATCCATACAGTGACTATCCGTTTACTTTAACTATTCTTACTTCTCTTCATCATTATGCTAATCATCTCTGCTTGCACTTATTGAAGTAGAAAGAGTTCTTGCACTCATCTTGCTGCAAAACATGACCTGGATTTTTTGCTCTCTTTTTCTGCAGCCATATTCTTGCTGCATATGCTAGATTCCTTTGGGAGACGGAGAACGACAACGAAAATGGGAATGACTCCGTCCTCCCCAATACTGTTTCTCTGCAAGAAGCTATCAGTTCATCAAGTGCTTAGCTTGCAACTCACCTAGTCAACATAGACCTCAGAAAACCGACCATTTCAGGTGAAGCTTCGGGTTCTGCTCATAATTTCAGCCGTGAGACATGGGAGACAGATTATTAAGAGGTCATGATGAGGAAGGAGCCACTTAAGTCCACCAAGTTGAGATCGGTTAGTGTCATCTGCTGCCGGAAGTGAATTAAGTCGGGACACGAAACCAATTTTGTGGGCAAATATCGAATGATGTATATGAATACACATGTATGAGTTGGTATTAAGTTTACGAATAAGTCGGAGTAAAGGGCGTTTGCATTAGCGGTCAAGGAAGGGACTGAAATCAGTCATGGGATGCGGTTGAGTAATGCAGTGAAATGTGCTTTGCCTCTCGCACCATTTAGGTTGTGTAATTTTTACGTTGGATGAACCCTGCTGCAAAGGAGGACAATTGAACTTTTTTTTTTTTTCTCTTTTTTCGCCTCATTTCCAAATTTCCGTTGTTTAGATATTTCGAATAGGAGGTATTCACTGATGTTGGGCAAGTTCTTTGAAAAGGAATTGGTCTATATATGTTTCTACGTTCTTAATTTTCTAGCAATGGAGTTTAGTTGTTATAAAGTTGCATGGCTTGTGCTCTTGTGGTCTTTCTCCGCTAGGTATAATTGATTTTATTCGTTTTGCGAAAATTAAAAAATAATTTCTGGAAAAATGTTTTGAGAAAATTATTTTCAAAAAATCACAATTTTTTTCAGTGTTGTGCTATCTCGTCATTTGGTAAAGAAAATCTAATTTTATTTTCTTAAATAGACACAAGTTATTCGGAGTCTCAAGTCTTGCCTCGATGGGCCTTGATCCAAGCACTAGGGACGTGAGCTTGACCTTGATGGATTTGGACACCGAGACCGAGGCACAGGCTGTGAGGTCCCAATCTTGGCCTCATGGATCTAGACATGGGTGTCAAAGACTTGGGCTTCAGCACCGAGGTCCTAGGCCCTACCCATAATGGATTTGGGTGCGGGCATTGGGCCATCGAGCCTTGGCCTTGGTGGGACCTGGCCCCAAGTTTGTTAAGGGTTTGTGAGCAAACGTTTGGTTCTCAATCAAAGTGTAGAGTTTTTGGTCGAAGCGTTGATATTTAGTCATATATTTAGAAAATGATTTTCAATTTTTTAGAAAGGAAATAATTTTCTTGCAATTTAAGAATAGGTTTTCATTGACAAGAAAAACATTTTTCATTGATTCATTTTCCTAAGCAATCTAAACGCTGCAAAATGAGGAAAATATTATTGCAAAAAATGAATGATTTAAAATAATCTCTTGTATCACTTAAAATAATTAGTTAATAAAAAAAAATGTTTTCATTATTGGTAACAATATATATCTAAACATTTTCATAAATGATGAAATAGGTGTCATTCATTTAGTTTCATTTAGTTTTGTAAGCATTTTAATCTATTATTTTGAGGAAAATATTTTTTAAATTATTTATTTTTCGTGAAATAAACGAAATCTATTTCATCGAAAATATTTTCCCTTATTTTTTGGCATTTAACTATTTAGAATAATGAGTCAACGAAAAGTGTTTTCTTTGTCTACAAAAATATATATTTATATTTAGGAAAATAATTTCATCTTTAAAAAATCAAAATTCATTTTCCAAAATATGACTAGGTATTAGTGTTTTGTCGAAACTCTATGCTTGAGCATGAAAACCTCAACATTGGTTCCCAATTCCTCCACATCCAGAATTAGGTCGTCAACACCCGAGCCCAAGTCCATCCGAGGTTAGGCCCATGACCTTGGTGCCCATGTCCCGACGCCCTTGCTAGGTCCATCGAGGCAAAGCCCAGGACCTTGGTGCCCTTGCTTGAGGCCTTGACACTTGCACCATTGAGGTGGGGCATGAAGCACTAGTGCCTATGCCCGATGCCTCGAAACTTGGGACAAGGTCCACAAATGTCAAGTGCGGGATCCTAGTACCCAAGCTCAAATCCCCAACACTTGGGCCTAGGTCCATGAAAGTTGTGCCCTAGTGCATCGAGGCTAGGCTTAGGATCTTGGGGCTCGCGCTAGAGTCCATCAAGACCGAGCACAAGACCAAAGTGCTCATGTCCCAATCCCCAATGCTTAGGTTAGGGTCTATCACGACTAAGCCCGAGACTCTAGTGCCCATACCCAATTCTCTATTGCCCATGCATAAGTTATTAACATCATAATAATGTATGTATATTTAGAAAAATTAAATCAGATTTTCCATACCAAACACAGAAAACATTTTCCATTTTATTTTCAAGTTTTAACTAACTATTAGAAAATATTGTTATTTTAAAAATATATTTTTTAGAAAAGTGACATTTTCCGCAAAACAAACGGAGGTTTAGTAAGTCAAAAATCTTGAAACAATGATAGAAAAGCTTGTGGGATCCCTTCTCATCTCCATTGCAGCGACTTTCCTCTCCGTTGCTGCCAAAAAATCACCATTGCAGAATTCGTAAAATTATAACTTCTTCTCTCCATACTGTCTTTTCGTAACTCATTCTCTACAAACAGACAAACTGAGTGAAGTTAGAATGAGGTCGATAGCTCCGGTTCGTCAAACGAAAAGGCTGACTAGCCCTTTAAGCTGGCGAGCTAGACTTTTGTCAACTCTCAATTCTTGTTAAAAATGAAAAATAACCCACATAAATTTCGCCTTAATTCATTTTTAAGCTTCCAGATAAAATCATGAAATGGCTTATCTAAGCCTAAAGTCATAAAAGTGGGGGAAACAAGGTCCTGCGGTGAGAATTTGGGCCTAGAAGGTTCCATCCACCGCCGAAGAACGTTCCCTGCGAGCATCCCTCCCAGCGATGTCAACGCAACGGCCAACCGCTAATCAGTACTTCACCCAAGAAAGATTAATCAACAAGCGTAAAGTTTCTCTTTACATATTCCAAGCAAGAAAACGGTAGATCCAAAATGCGCTCCACCTCAATCGACCTCGAGATCAGCCTGTCTACAATACCTTCCCTACTCGACAACCCAGTGTCTACCCTGAATTTCTTGCACGCTACCAAGGTTGAATTACACACCCAGGGAACTGAAAGTACAAATGCCAACCCCAAGCACTTACTATGATTATGACGAGAACTTCCCTGTCCGACTAGCACATCCTTGTAAGCTTGAGAAATGCTAGAAACGTGCTTCCCCATTGGCCAAACCTGTTGAAGCACGGACAGAGCAGACCCATCTGGACTCAGCAAATCAGCATCTGAGTGAAGGTTCACCACAACCGTTCCGTGCTCTGAGTGCAGCTGGTTGCTGAGAGCTCTAAGGAAAGGGGAATCTGGGTCCCAGAGCTTACGAGGGAAAATATCATCACCATCATAGGCATCGATGAGAACCAAGTCATAAAGTTTCTTGTTTTCCAGGACAAACTTCTCAGCATCGGACTCCAAGAGGTGAAGCCTTTCATGAACACCTTTCCACATCACTTCATCCATGAGATCAGGTTTGGAGATGGCATGATTGCCCGAGGGAGTTAGGACCGAGAAAGCAGGAAACCCCATGGCCTGAATGGAGGCTGAGATGACCAGGGGGTCAATTTCACTATGTCAATGATGGCACCTGGAAAAATTAGGCCACACTAATGAAGATCAACAGCACAAGCTCTCTTCGAATGCTGTTAGGGGAATCTATCTGTTTCTATCTCTTTTTCTTTCCCCTATTATTACTTCTTTCTTCCTTAATCTTGTTTTCTTTTTGGACACGACACAGAGATCATGTTTTAGGGACTCAGATGCATCTCAAAATATGACCAACATGGTCATAGCAACATTTCCAACTAATCTGATGTCTTATTCTTGCATATAAGCTCATTTCATCAGCTAGGAACCTAAAAAAAAAAAAAAAATGCGGATAACAAAAGAAATGGAAAAGAACAATTACCTTGAATTTTACTGGCCAGAAACAATGGTAAGCTACCTCCACCATGCCCAATGCACAAAATGTTCATAGGTTTATTCCCACGTACAACATCCCCAAGATCAAAATCAGAAGATGCTAATGTTGCCAGCCCAGCTGATACCATGCTTTTGAGATCTGCAAGATATGTGAGATGTATTCCAAGTTAAACATCTACAAATTGTGCAATATAACAAGACAAATAACAAATAAATAAGAACAAGAATAAATAGATGAGTTCCCAGAACTATTTCAGACAGTAGAATTGATCCATATTGCATTATGAAACTAAATCAGGTATCACCTTTAAAGGAACAATAGAGACCAAAATATCCAGCAATTTGAAAGAAAAGATCAAATTTGGAAGCTCACATGCTAAAAGTAATGTTGAACATGAATTGATGCAATTTGAAAGAAAAAAGTTAGGTTCACATACTGGACTTATGCCTGTTATCGTGCTTCTTAAATGAAGGGAGGAAAGAAAGACATGAGCAAACATCAGGAAAGCAAAATGCACACGATCTGGAGAGAACTAAACCAATATAAGCTAATTTACATGCATGCAGGTACCAAACAAAAACAGGCACTGACTGCAAAGCTTGTAAAGTAACATTGCTTGTAGTGACTGCAGTATAGAGATATTATCAGTTTTGCAAAGGAGTTCCAGGTCTAATATTAGTGCTAAAAAGGAGGCCATGCTTCACGTGGGGATTCCCTTCTCTAACCCAGGATTTCTTTTTCTTCTTCAAGAAGTAAAACATCACAGTTCTCCACTTAAATGTCCACCATCTCATTTTCTATCTTATTTCCTCATTTCCTTTATTATTTGAACTGCACATATTTTGCTATTGGAACTTCAATTCTAGTGTTATGTTCAATATAAGCTTTGTGAAACCAAAACCAAGAGTCCATGTTTTCAATTCTACTTTTTATTGAACACTTTTCTATTCTACTTAACTTGCTTGTGGTATTCACATGTAAACTTCCTAAGCAAGGTTCATCACAAAAAACTTCTACGTAAGAGAACAGGTAAAAACAATGAATTGTAACAGAATGGAACAGCCAGCATGGTGACTCAAACATATATCTTTTCTTTTGGGCCAAATGGTCATAAAAATATTAGGCTTTAGGAATTGAGACAGACACCAATGAAAGTAATGAATGCTCTAGGAAGGATAACAGTAGGGAAGCTGAGTAAAGAAGAAATGAGAAGCTTTACATGGAACAGCCAGGCAATTTGCTTGCTGCATGAAGCATACTGAGTGGGGTTCTGATTCCCGGTAAGTAGCCATAATCTTGACAGCGCTTTGACGAGTATCATCATTAAACCGGAGGACACGCCACTGATATCCTAGTACCCTAAAACGTTCATTAGGATCAGATCTGGGGCATATGTCTGCATACCTTTGCAGAAGCCAATTCTCCACTGAAGACCAGTAAACAACATTCTGCGAAGATTGAACTATAATGCTACGATAAACAAATCAATCTACACCATAAAGTTAATTTGGAGTCCATAACCTCAAGCAAGGAAGAAGCAAATCGAAGAATGCACAAACCAAAGAACGAGAAGCAAATAGTCGATCAGGAGGCCACTAAACAACAACAAGCTGTTGGGTGTCCCATAAACCAACTGAATTAGACTGAAAGAGACATCTTTAGCCAAAAAGAAAATGGGATTTCACTCAGGTCACTAATTTATGAATATATGGTGTAGCAGGGCCCTCCATAAACCTCCTCCTCTAAATTGAGAAACGTTGCGAAGCATACGAAACATCTAAGAACGAATTACCTCTTTTTTTCAGGTATCGGAAAAAGTGATTGATTCTTGCAATAACAAAGACCTAAAACTAGAGGAAGCCTGCACGGTTCAAGCTGAGAAATTTCAGTATGGACCTTGATTGAGAACATGGACAACAAAACACCACGCTACGCACCAAGCTTGCAGAATCTGAATAAAGTCCATCAACTCATCCTCAATGATTGTTCAAAGCAAATTCAACAAAAGAAAACACCGGCAACAGAACTAACTACGACTCCTTTCTTCTGAAGCATTCTCTCTTTCTACCCACGGATTGGCGGAAGGCAATGAATTCGCAAATTGTAAGAAACTCCAATTCTCAGAGAGAGAGAGAGAGAGAGAGAGAGAGACTAACAGGTCGAGAAGAAGGGAAGGCGACGACGGAGACGACGCCGTTGCCGCAGTCGGAAGTCGCGCGGAGGACGGTGTGGCCGTCGCCTCCGCCGCCGCCGGGCGAGGTGGAGCCCCACCACTCGGAAGAGTAGAACCAGTCGCCCTCGTCGTCGATGCGGCGGCGCGTCGGCGTCGTCGTCGTCGCGGTGCTCAACCTCCGGGCGCGAAACGCGCCGACGACCGGTCGAGCCCCGCGCCACATCTCGGTCGCCGGAACGGGAACGGCGACGGTGCTCCCAAAACCCTAGCAATGGAGCGCGAGGAGGCTTAAACCCTTTCCAATCCCGAAGCGCACGAGCTGGAGGCTGGAGGGAGAAGAAGAGAGCAATGGCCTTCGGTTTTACCGCGCGGTCAAAGAAGGCAGGCGATTTCTAGAAAAATATTTTTGGGATTTTATAGATTTATTTTACAAAAATAAACTGATCAGGGATAAGTGAAAAATGTTTTTCATTTCTTAATATAAAAAAAATATATTTTTCATCCATTCTCTCGTATCTCACGTCCATGTCAACTTTTCCATCTTTTTTTTTTTCTTAAATGGAATTTCTAATTTTTTTCTTTTTATATTTTTATTAACCTTGAGTGAGTTCGCGAAATGCATATTGAGCTTCGCAAGTCCAGCTGAAGTCAAGCCTCAATGGAAAATCGTGTCAACTCGGGTTGACTCGATTACCTAATTTATATCTAAGATTCATTTTGGGCTCGAACCCTGTTGAAGACCCAAAACTATATCTAGCCTCAACATCCTACGAGCAAAATTCATTTTTAAAGCTTAAATTCCATTTACTTTAGAAAATCGAATCGCCCAAATTGGCAACCGCCTAGACTGTACCGAACCGACCGATTGGCTCCCATTTTTTAGAGCATTAATTTGATTTCCAATTCCTGAAATTGGGGAATCGGTATCCGAGCGATCCGATCCCCAATTACAAGAGGGAACCGAACCACCGACTATAAATACTTTTTTTTTATTATTATTTCTTCAAAAAATAGTAAAATGTGAACATAATACTATCTTGTCTAATGGTACTTCAAATTACAACACAATAACTCTTCACTTATCATTGCATTTGTCAATATCTTAAGATTTGTCACTCTCTCGCATTATGCATGGCCACCATTTAGTGGGAAAAAAAAGTAGTTGGTTCCATCGGATCAGACCGAACCATCCTGCCTGATTCTCAATCTTAGGACCAAATAGTCCAATCCCCAATTCCTGATTCCACATTGGAATTGATCACCCCTAGTGCGCTTTGTACATGTATTTGCGCGTTCCCATTAAAAACCTCCTTTCATCTATTGTTTAGGGTGCGCACAAATACCATTATATTTTTTACCATAACTATTTTTTTTATTCTCAGGAATAAGTTTGGAATAGAAATCCGTTTGGTAATTCAATTTTATTTTTCTATTTCTAAAATAAATTTTTAGTCCATAAATAGGTTTGCAATAGAAATGGGATATAAAATTTTTTTACTTCTCTATTTCGAATAGAAATAAAAAATAACAACTTTTCTCATCGCTCACTCTTGCTAGTAATCGGCCATCCACCCGTTGCCGCTCACCATCTGCCGTCAGTCGCCATTTGTCGCATGCCTTTCCCCACTGTCCAACATTCACCATTGTCGTCCATAGGTTGCCATCCACCATCACCATTCAAGAAGGAAAAATTTTATATCATTATTAAATGAATATCTATATCAAATGCATATTTTTGGAAGTAGAAATAGAAAAATCTATTTCTTGAAGATAATGATTATCATTAACACACTTTAAAGTGTCTTTACAATTGTTGTAAGAGTGGTTGGACCTAAGCAAGTCCTTCCAAAAAGGCTCAAGAAGGAAACAGACGGGAGAATCGCCCAGGGATGAGAGACCCCGTGTTGTCCTCGATATTCCCTCTCTATCAAGAAGACAAAGATAGACAGAGAATTGAGGGCCTCATAATGAGGAAGGTAGACTCCATGTTGGGGTATACTTGCATGTCCTGGGTACCATCAGGTAGGTTAGTATAGTAGCCATGTTCATGCCCAAAATTCAATCCATGCCTCTCTATCGATTGAAGGATCCACAAAAATCCAGAAAATAGAGAAACAAGCACACCCTGGAAAAGGAGCACGCCCAAGTTGGATATTGGAAGGCTTTTTGATGGAATCGAATTTATTCCGCAGCTGGGAACAAACCAAAGCCGCACAGAACTGGACTTTTTGGTCATTAAATAGAGAAAGTTAACTCACTTTACCTTATCCGAGTTCATCTCCATTGGATATCTGCTGATTTTGCTGGCTAGAATCTGCCCACATCAGCTCTTTGCCTTAGCTTTAACCCTCTCTCTCTCCTCCACAAGTTGTCCTGCTTCTGCTTCGACTCTCTTTTCCCCTCTCTCTCTCTCTCTCCCTTAACTGAAAAAACCACCATCACCACCACCGCCACCGCCACCGCCACCACCGTCACCGGCTCCATGGCCGCCGCAGCCGCCATAAGCTCCGCCTTCTCCTCCTCCTCCATCAACACCCTCAAGTGCTGCCTCCGCTCCGCCAACTCTCCCTCCTCCTGCCCGCCCCAACAGCTGAGGCTCCTCTCGCCGTCATCATCAAGCCTTCCCCACTTGGGGGAAGCTCTGTCGGTTCGCATCACCCCGCTCAGACGCCGCGCTGGCCTGAGGATATCGGCTGCCTTGGCCCAAGAGGAGGCGGCCGCTCCTGCTGCCGTGGAAGTGGAAAAGGAGGAGGAGAAAGGAGGAGGAGCAGGAGGAGAAGGAGGGAGAGGGAGAGGCAGAGGCAGAGGGAGAGGGAGCTGAGGGTGTGACCGTGAATACCAAGCTCTACTTTGGGAATTTGCCTTACAATGTGGACAGTGCACAGTTGGCCGGTATAATTCAGGACTATGGAAGCCCAGAACTTGTCGAGGTGCGTGACTGTGTGATTTTCTGATCCTGGTTGTGATCTGATCGCTGATCTTAATGATTAATTAGAACAGCACCGAGTGTGAGCTGCATTTTGCTGACTTTTGCTGCATTTCCTCTGTTAGAGTTTCTGATGCTGATGCTTTCCATTGCAATATCGAAAAATGGAACTTGGTTTTGGTAGTCAGACTAGACAAAAGCAAAAGGTGATATTGAGAAAGGGGAAAGAAAGGGAAAACCTAGCTAAGTATAGATTATCAGAAACGCAGTATGGTGAAGAACTTGGTTGCGCTTGTACATGGTGCAGCATTATCAGGAGGACGTGGATGAATCTCCAGGATAGGCTGGATGATGGATTGTGAAGTCTGTATGGTCTATGATGGTTTGCGATACAAAGGCACACTCCTTTTCTTTTAGCTGAACACAATACAGATGTGCCCGATTAATGAACGTGATGCTTTCTGACTCTGAGTCTAGCCAAAGTACCAAAATCTTTCTGGAGTTCACCCTGCATGCCAAGTCACTGTCACTCTCTCTTTTGCTTTTCCAGACGTGGTTTAATATCTGGCAAACCCTTAGCCATGCTCAGGATTCTTGTCATCTCATTGCCAAACACATATGTACAGTCGGGTCGTGTTGTTTAGCTAGTCATCTGTTCAATTATCAGCTTGTATCAAAGATCTACCCCTACAAATTTCAATGAGTACCATAAGAAGTGAGATCGTCAATGCTTGCTCTGATGGCATATTCCTTCGCTAGGATACGGACAATCAGTAGTGATTAACTTATACTGTCTCAGCGCACCAGGGATCTCCCCCTAGTTTTGAAAAACTTCATCAGTTTGCAAAGTAGAGTGGCTCTTTCAATTTTCTCTTTGTTAATTGCATTTTACTTTTCCAGAATGAACTAATGTCGAAACTCTAGCCACTCAAAAGAAATACATCACATGTACCTCATGATTTGTGAAGAGTGCTTGAAGTTTCTTTTGCGTCAATTTGTCATAAAGTCAATTTGATTGTGGTTCTTCTTCTTAACTCTTCACTTTCCTGAATGATCTCTGTAGGTCCTTTATGACAGAGACACTGGAAGAAGCAGAGGCTTCGCTTTTGTGACAATGAGCAGCATTGAAGATTGTAATGCAGTTATCGAAAACCTTGCTGGAAGTGTGAGTTGGCTTATCTTTGTCTATTTGCGAGTATGTGCAGCTCTGGAAAACAGATACGATAGATAAGATAACATTGGTTTTCTGTAATATTTCATCATGCTAAGTAATGTCCTTCCTTTTCCTGTTTAGAATCGTATGATGAGGTCCTTCCAGTTCGGGAACTGAATTCCAAGACTAACCTGATCTCCACGTTTCAGGAATACATGGGACGAACACTGAGGGTGAACTTCTCAGACAAACCTAAACCGAAAGAGCCCTTATACCCCGAAACTGATCACAAGCTTTTCGTCGGAAACTTGTCCTGGTCTGTGACTTCCGAAAGTTTGGCAAAAGCTTTTCAAGAATATGGAAATGTAGTTGGAGCAAGAGTGCTGTACGATGGCGAGACGGGGAGGTCACGCGGTTATGGTTTCGTGTCCTACTCGACAAAAGCAGAGATGGAAACTGCTATTGAATCTCTTAACGGAGTGGTAATACTTTGCTATACGCACTGTTTCTTTCGAGAATAAGATATAACGTGCTTTCGTTTCTGAGCATTTTTGTTAATTGCTTCATGATTCATCTTCTTCCTTATTTTCTTCCCCTTTTGAGCTGTTACCAGGAGCTGGAAGGGCGCGCCATGAGAGTAAGTCTAGCTGAGGGAAAGCGGACATAAAGCGAAAATTAAGTCAAAGTTTGGGAACGTGGAAAAAGATTGGCAACCTTGGCACGGAAGAAGCAACAAAAGATATCTACTTCGAATGATCCCTTGTACAATTTGCACAGCGATCCCATGTTTGCTTCTTTGCCAATTGCCCTCACCTTTTTATTCTGCCTTTCCTACTCAATGTTCTTGCTGGAAGATTTCAGTGTACAACATTGGCCGGTGGCTATGATCATTTTAATGTGGCTTCAATAAATGCATTACTCAAATTTTCGGCTTCAAATGACATGGCACCTCAGTTAATTTGTATTGTAGTGGATGTGAGGTGCTTCAGAGAGCTGAAAGTCAAGTGAAGTCTGGACAGAGGTGTATCTCTGTGCCATCGACATCCTGCCCTTCCTTTTTGACTTTGATCTGTGTATAAATTGACCAGAACTAGTCCTTTGTGCAATTTGATATAATCACCTCTGAGTCGAGTGGGCTTGTTTCCAGACTGAAGGAAACAAATTCAATTTTTATCTAAAAATCATAACCGTCGCTTCAAAATTTATCTTAAAATTTTATGCAATCAGTACTACATCCTGTTTTCTTCTGTAAGGCAGATGCATGAAGTAGAAGTAATGGTTTTGCTGTGATCCTAGTGGATATGCAATCATCTATCATGAAAAAGTCAGAAGCTCGGTTGCTCTATTATAGAGTAACTGATGAACTTTGTTTGTATTTTCTGTGTGTTGGGCAATTTTTGATCTCTAAGGATTCTCTTGAGAAGACAGAAGACATATTTATCATCACTATTTATATAGGAAAAATTGATTAGCAATTACACAGCACTGACATAATTCATTTCAAAGGATGTGTTTCCTTCAGAAGAATTCCGAATTGGTTCCTCCTCAATGAATCACAGACACTTACCTCAAATTACCAAATATCTCTGCAAGTACAGATGCCATTTAGAAATCGGTGGTATCTATTCACATCCCTGACAATGATCTCCCTCTCCTCAGCTCTGCTTATGTACTTAAAAACTTCATGACAATCCTTACAGATTCTCAGATTCTTCACGATCCTCAATGCCTTATGCGGTGGTGAAACACCATCTAACAGCCCAAAAGCCACCGCCAGTTTCTCACTATGATACCAAAGTGCTTCCTTCTTCTCCTTCTCTCCTAACTCATGCGATATTACCCTCCACACTGGCACATACCCTAACTTCTCGATCTTCTCCATCAATTCCATCAGCTTCGAGTAGACCTCTTCTGTCCTCTCATGTTTTCTATCTCCTGACATGAAGACATGGACTTCACCTCTCACTTCAATCCAGCTCATACCACCTTCCTTTTTTACCCTCCTATCCTTCATCCTTTTCCGAACTTCAGCAACCTCATTCCATCGTCCTGAAGATGACAATATATTTGCAACAATCACATAAGCTGAGTCGTCATTTGGGTCAAGCTCCAGTAACTGCTCTGCCACTGAGCGAGCCATGTTGGCATCACTGTGGTGTCCACAAGCAATTAGTAACGACCGCCATACTGCAGCATCGGGCTCAAATGGCATGGTCATTGCAAGCCTCTTGGCTTCCTCCAATTTCCCAGCATTTCCCATAGCACTAACTAGACAAGTATAATGTTCTAATCTCGGTTCTAGTGCATACCCCAGTCTCATCCGGGTTAGCCAAATTTCAGTCTCCACCACTAAACCAGCATTGCAACATGCTGTCAGGATAGCAAGGAAGCTATACTCATCAGGAACAAGTCCCCGAGCCTCCATCTCATGGAAAAGCCCGACTGCCGACTCCACATCACCTTGTTGGGCATAGCTAGACATCATTGCATTCCATCCGATGTCATTCATCACTGCCATGTTCTCATCAAACACGCATCTCGCATCTGAAATAAGTCCGGCCTTCCCATACCCATCAATCAAAGCGCTCGCCACAACCACATGATTGTCAAGCCCAGTGACTACTGCATGAGCATGGATATTGGCACACTGCTCCAACGCAGCCAACTCCGAAGCAGCACGCAGGGCCCCCGAAACACTGTGCACTGTCGACCCTATATCACAACTTTTCATATCAGCAAACACTGACAACGCGTCAATAGGTCGGGAACTTTGCGCCAAACCAACAACGACAGCAGAGTAACAAACCTCGTCTTTCTCAGGAATTTCGTCGAACACCTTGAGCGCGCTACCCGCCAACCGACATTTAGTGTAGAAACTAATGAGGGCAGACCCAGAAAACGGCTCGTTGGCGAAACCAAGCTTCAGGGACAAGGAATGAAGACAGAGACCAAAGGGGACGCACAAAAGGGTCGTGCAGGTCCTGAGGAGGGAAGCGACGGTGCGTTGGTTGGGCAGAGCCGAGCGGCGAAGCATGGACACGAAGTGTCGCAGAGAAAGGAGCGAGTCGGCGTGTGCGGAGATGAGGGACGTCCATGACACGACGTTCGGGGACGGGATCTGATCGAAGACGCGACGGGCATAAGGCAAAAGATTGGATCTTGAGTACAGGGAGATGAGCTGGTTGCAGAGGAAGCGATCTTGGTGAGACGATGATTTCAGAGCTCGAGCGTGGATGATGCGGGGGTCAGTGTTCCGCGGTACCGACAACGTCGATCTGTCGACGTCGAATGAGTCGTTCATGTTCGGTCTGTTCCAACTTCCAGGGAGTTCTCATATGGAGGGAGAGCGAACGCGGAGAGATAGAAGAAGGCTTAAAAACTAATGCTTTTAACCAGTGCAAAATAAAGATAAAATGGCGGCGGCAGTCTTTAGAGATTTAGACATTGTATCTTAGAATCTCATTTTGGTTCAGATGGATCCCACGATTAGACTTGTCAAATGGGTGGATATGGGTTGAGGTCTGATCGAAAATGATCCGATTTAAATAGACTTATCTAATCAATTTTGACCCAATTCAATGCAATGCAAATTTAGTAACCCGTACCCAGTTCGACATGTATTTTTAAAACACTTACATATTTAATTCATGAGCGAGTGCAAGAGCGAATGAGAACGAGAAAGAATGAGGAAAGAGTCGTGAAGGTGTGTTAATTCTAAGTAAGTTATAAACTCGTTTATGATCTATTTAACAGTCATACTATGTTTAAATCTATTTATGACCAATTTACTTAATATAGCTAACTCATTTAACATCAATATAGATTAAGAAATGGGTCAATGATCCAATTTGATGGGCATACCTACAATCTCTATTATTTTGAAAGAAAACACATTCAACATTAGTTTACTTTTGAACTGTCCATGAGATCATGTTTTCCTCTAGATGAGGAAAAGCTATCTTGGTTCGATTTGGTTCTAAGTACCAATGATAGTGAACTACTTGTCTGTTTGGCAACATTCATATTCCCGAAAATAATTTCTGTTCAGAAATCGTTTTTACCATTTCTGTTCTTGGGAATAAAGAAGTAGATTTTTTTATTTTACTTATTATTTCCGTTCTAAATTTATTCCCTAACTGGTATTCTATTGGGGGAATAGAAAAATTAGAGCCAAATAGATTTTTTTTTTTTCAGGAGAATAAAAGAATAGAAAAACAAGATGAATATCAAATATGTCTTAAAATGCTTTCATGACCGCCCATTTTTTTTCACTCTTCATTTTTAAAGTTGCATTGCCACATGTATCCAATCAATTTGCACTTTGTAAAGCAAGTATGATAAAAATTTAGGGAAAATGTCACAAATGGTCCATGAATTTCTACTTAATGTGCAATCTCGCCCCTGAACTTTCGATTGGCTCAATTTGGTCCCTGAACTATCGACAAATGTCCGATCTAGTCCATGACGATTTGAAAATTGACCAATTTCATCCTTCCGTTAGTTAAAGTTAACGGAATTGGGCATTTTGGTCTTTTTCTTTTTTTTCTTATTCTTCTCTCTTCCCTCCGCCGGCCATGGCGGAGGGGGGAAGGAAGCCGGTGTCTGGCAAGGGTGGCCCTCGCCGCTCCCTCGTTAGATCTAGCGAGGGAGGGAGGGAGAGAGGAAGAGAGAGGGCCTCCCTCGCTAGATCTGGCAAGGGAGCCCCTCGCCTGCGCCCGGCGAGGGAGCCCCTCGCCCGAGAGAAAGAGAGAGAGAGAGAGAGAGAGAGAGAGGGTGAATGAGAAAGGAGATGGAAGTGAGAGAATCACGCAGAGCTCATTGTCGGTTAGGGTTCTTCTCCTCCTCCTTCCTCGTCGCGGCTTTGGTTTCGATTGCCTCCATCCACGACTACTTCAATGAGGCCTTCACCTCCCGCTCCAATGCCTTCTTCTTCCCCCTCGCCGGACGCCGGCTTCCCTCCGTCGGCTCCGCCATGGCCGGCGGAGGGAAGAGAGAAGAAGGAAAAAGAAGAAGAAGGAAACAGTAATGGAAGGACTAGATCGAACATTTATCGATAGTTCAGGGACCAAATTAGCAAATCGAAAGTTCATGGACGAGATTGCACATTAAGTAAAAGTATATGGACTATTTGTGACATTTTCCAAAAATTTACTTGTAAAGAGGCACGTGTGAATGTTTCTTTTACTTAAAAGAAAATTAAACAGCTAGGCTTAAAAAAAAAAAAAACACCTAAGCCGCAAAATGGAAAGCTAAATTTGCTTGCACCAAGCCTCCTTGTCCTAACTGGCAGATCATAGAATTCCTCGTTGCGGCGGCCACACCTCACCTATCTCTATCCGGTCCAAATTGTGTCATTCTTGGAAATTCTTGCGCAACAATAAAACAAAGGCCTTTGCTTCATTCACTGAACGAAGCAAGAGGATCCGGTGCTGCTTTATTTCGTTGACGATTTGATTGAGTGCCTCTTGGTCCAGCTCAAACTATTATCTGTATAGTTGTCACTCAGCTTGTCTGAAAACCGTAAATATATATATAAGATCCAAAAAAAAAAAAAAACGATATTCAAAAAAGAAACAGTAGAACTCACGAGATAGTCAGTTTAAATTCGTTGTCGTGCCATTGTTTCTATGCCCTATTGAAGGCATAAAAGCTTCTGCGAAGTGTGACCGCACTCCATAGGCAATTGAGAAGAGAGAGGTGGTGGAGGAAGATAGAAGAGATGTGTATATATATACTGAAAGGAAAGGGAAGATGTGTTAGGGCGTTGAACAATGCTATATTCATTGAGGTGGTTGGTGTGAGAGTTTTCTTAATGCGAGTCACATTAATTGATATTAAAATTTACCATTTTACGGAATTGTTTTAAGGTAATATATAATTTTTTTAATTAGTTTAATATGAAATTGGTTAGTGTGGGTCGAGTTGAGCCCAACTTATAATGAGATATTCCAACTGGAAACTATATAAATAATTCTCAAAATTCTACTCTAACCTCAACACACATAAATATCTTTATAAATGAACATTTAAGAGTGAGAGACCGTTTTATTGAACCAGTAATGTAGAGGGCAATATAAGAGAGGATTCCAAAATAGATGCGTTAATCTTTCTACTTGATTATATGTGTTCTTGTTCTAGTCATGGAGATTGTGGGATTGCGTTTTCACAACCAACAGTTGGACCACGCTATCTTCATTGAAGTCTCACTTCCCTCTCATTTGCGTCTCAAGAGTCGAGCGAGAGTGACTGACACATGAGCAAGCGTAAGAATGCGATTATAGCCTGTGAAGTGTGAAGGATTATGGAGAAGACATAAGGGATATTTATATACACATTGAAAGGAAAGGGAAGATGCATGCGTAGAGAGGTCGTTGTACAATACAATCTCCATTGAAGTGGTTCGACCACACTATCTTCATTGAAGCCTCACTCCCCTCTTGCTTGCATCAGAGAGCCGAGTGAGAGAGTGACTGTGGCGTGAACGAGCATAAGAATGTGATTATTGCTTGTGAAGTGTGAAGGATTAGGGCAAGCGTGAGCTCCGTATGGTTGTGAAGGATTAGGCCATTTTATAAGTTTGTAGCAATTTAAAACCAAAAAAAAAAAAAAATTGGTCCTAGGTGCGGCTTTAACATGCTTTCAGAAGATAAACGTTTGCATTTCTCATGGCGCTGGGTTGCGTCTCGAACATGTGACTATACTTTTATACGAACAATAATGGTTTGAACTTGACAAAGAGGAGATGTGAGGGCAAACATAGCATCGAACGTGCGTCGGCATGTACCGTCGACGGACTTATTAGACGTAGGATCACTGGCATTAAACAAGGATCGACCGATGGACACATCCCTATCCCGCGAATCCCTCAGAATTGTACGTACATGTGGGGACATGAGAATTTTCCAGCAGATGCAGAGCATGAGATTGTCGTACTTCAACAACGTGTGGCAACCAGAACGACGATGAAGCCGACCGCCGTTCCGAAGTCGGGCTCATCTTGACCTTCCGGTGGGCCTTTCGTCCTTGCTTTTTAGGTGACGAGACGAAGCTCTTCCAAGAATTTTTGGTACTACGTAAGTTCATAACTTTTACTATTCATAAACGACTCTTGTTCGCATTCATCTAAACCAATCATTAAGTGAGATGTATTGTTATTTAAAAAAAATAAATAAGAGACTCATATATTGGGTGTGCAAGCTTTATTAAATGAATCAAAATATTATGTTTCATAACATGAAAAGTATTGCATAATGATTTACGTCTGTAAGTAAAGATTAATCTAACCCAAATTGTTTTGATAATAAGATATTTGAAGATTTACCCGTTCTGGTATTTGAATCCTTAAAATGGAAATATCTGAAGGTGGAATTTTAGTCCCCTCTTAAATTAAATGGTCATAAATTTTTAAAGCAAAAGAATCCAAGGGCGCAAGTAAATGTGAAAGTATGTAATGCGATTTTGATGCTTAAGATCAAGTTTCAACAACATTAATAGATCTATTCCCTATCCGAATGAGAATTGCGGAGTGAATAATTAGGTTTCATTATCTCGATCCAATTCAACATGAACCAAATAAAGTTCACGGTCACTCGAAAGCCGTCTAGAAGAAAAAGTTTTCTAAATGACAAACTGTGAGAATTCCTAGCCTTCAAACTTTGTACACATATTAAGCATTTGGAAGGAATAAATACATATGTTCTTCCAATGAATTATTCTCAGTGATACATTTGGACCGCTAGTAGAGGTAGAGCAAGTCCATCCAAACCATTCATGTCCTCTAGTAAAAGTTGCAAAAACAAAAGAAAAACTTGCATAATCTCCAAGATATTTCGATATCCAAGAACACCTAGGTTATTATAAACACGAACACATTGTTTGTCCATGTTGATGCAATGTAAGATCAATGAGCTTAACAAACAATCGTTGATTAATAATTTATATATATATTATATATATATATAAGTATTACAAGTAAATTTATGTTGCCTAGGAATCAAGTGCCTGTCCTTGTCTTCGAAAACAATCTCTTCGAGATTCCAAAACGGAGCATGGTGAAAAAATAAATAAATAAAAAGGAAAAAGAATTGCTGGTTAGGTTCTCATTGGTGGCAAAGGCTAAAGGACAAATGGAAAGACAAGCCATGTGGAGAGACGCGCCTCCCTTTTTATCACTTTTTTTTTTTAATTGGGATTTACTCTTCCAATAAATCCAAGTTGCTTTCTCAATTCGGCTTTCGATTCGTCGTTTAATATGAATCTGTCCTTTTTTTATGTCGATTTTTATTTGTCTGTCCAAAGTATCAAGCAAGGTGCGCTTTTTCTCGTAAAAAGTCATTAACTAGCTTTTTTTTGACTTTTTAATGACAAATGCTTGTCGCTCTACCTTTTGAAATTTTTTTTTTTTTTTTTTTGGTCGGTTACCTTTTGAAAAATTTAAAAGCACGTTTCACTGAAGTTTTTTTTTTTTTGGTCGGTACGTTTCATTGAAGCTAAAAAAAAAAAAAAAGTTACAGCTTATATATTTTCATTAATTCGAGGTGTCTACCATCATGTAAATCGAAATTAAATGCTAAAGCAATGATACAAGAGGGGAAGAAATCGAAACAGATAAATTCCAAACAGACCCATCGAGAATGGGTAATTGACGAAAAACTAGCTATTCTTAAAAAAATGGTAATGCCCCTTATTAACAAACCTCAAACCCGCCGCGCGAATTTTGAAAGAGTTCGCAGATTTTTTTTTTTTTTTTGGTCAGTCGAGTTCGCAGATTCAAGAGGCCACCTAATTACACGTGAATTTTTTCCGTGGGTGTTTTGATAAAAAAATCAAGAACCTTTCAACTTTCAAAGTTGTAATAGTGTTTCTAACAACGTCTTTAATTAATAATGCCATGGGAATTCCGGAATTTTCTTGTTTACGGTATTTAAATGGATCTCTTGAAAGTACGTGCAAAAAGAACGCCCTTTTGCTGCTATTCTCATTTCTTCGCTGGCATTGCGCATACCAATAAAGTGGCCGAACAAAGGAGAGAGGTCAAAGCAAAGCGAAACCCTGTTTTCTAGAGAGTCAAAACCAAGCGATTTGGCTCTGTGCATTGGAAACACGCCATTGGATTGGGAATTCTCTACAGGTGAACAGGCTAAAATGGCATGTACATACACCAATTTAACTCAGCTTCGATGACTAATCAGGCATTCCTCCCCTCTCTTCTCACACCATTGCCAGTTTGCTACCGCTGCCGACCGTCTTCATCAACCATCGCCGCGAACGTTTCTTCCTGAACCCCGGATTGAGGGAATGGATCCATCTGCTTCAACCGTTTGATCATGATGGAACCACGGAATCGAATGTGTATGATAAGATACTGACATTTGTGGTGTGGCTATGAGCAGCAGGTCTTACCGATGGTACCGTGATTTTAGCCCGGAGGTGGTTGATTCTGACTCGACATCAACATTTTGTTGGAGGAGGAAGAGTGACTAATCATTTACAAACTAGGATTTCAGGTTTGTTAATTTAATCTGGTCCGCCAAGACATTTAATCTTCATCTTACCCTAAATTAAGAGAATCCCCTTCTTATATCACAAGATACCCTACAAATTGGCCAGTTAAACAAGGATGAATGAGATGGGCAAAAAAATCGAGTATGGAAGCAGGATTTCACCAGATAGAACAACGTATCACCAACCACAAATTTCCTGTCCGACTGGTCCGGGGGGCCAGATCTGATCCGTGTGTAACTTAGTGCCAACAACAAATTCATGTGACTTGCATGTAAGGCTAAGAAATGGCAGCTGCAAAATTCCATATTCTGATGTCCCAAAACTAATTTCCAGCCATAATACAAGCAGAACAACTTTGCACGTAAGCAGTGTCTTGTATAGAGAGAGAGAGAAAGAGAGAGAGAGAGAGAGAGAGAGAGAGAGATGCCAGTGGAGACATATGGCCTCTATTGATTTAAATATAACAAAGGGCAGACACCCATTTCTCCACAGCATCTATCTCGTCCATCCATCAATGGCAATTGACAAACATTCAGTCGTAATCCTACATCACGTAGAGTTTTCCTGTGTGTTTTGTTTTTTCACCTTTGTGAAAAAATTTAGTAATGATTCCAAACCCTCTTTCTCTTCAACGCTCTCATTCAGTCTTTTTACCTAACGGTAAGCACATGTTCTTCTCCTCATGTTCACCTGCCAACGCCATTTGACTCCCTCCCTTCTGTAACATCTCCATCGCCCCACCTCCCAAAAAAATAGTCCATCCTCCTCTCCATGAAAATGAAGACCCATAAAACAAAGAATTGGCCTCAAAATTTTTCTTTTGCCTTTTCTTCAACCCTAGATCACTGCCACTAAAAATCTGCAGAAAGAAAAAGAAAACACATTTGTGATGTGACAGAAACAAAGGAAAGTCACTGAAAAATGATTAGAGAGAGTGTGTGTGTGTAGCCAATTTACGTTAGCTTTTGTTAAACATACCATCATGTTTCTTCAGCAAACTCCTGGCAAACAGCAAGCAAATGACCAGAAAACCAACCCCAGCAGCCCCTCCTAATATAATAGCCACTGTCTTCCCAGTGTTTGGCCCTGGCCCTACCACCGTTTACTTAAAACTTTAGCACTAATCCTCAAACAAGCATGTTAAAAAAAATACAGAGAGCTCACAACACAATCTTGGGGGATAACAAAAAGGCCTGAACTTTACACAACAATAACGAATTTGATATGCAAAAAATTCCAAGAAAAAACACATAACTTGTCCTGTTTTTCTATTCCCACATTATACTGCAAAGATTCACTTTAGCCACGGCTGAATCCGTGATTTAGCATACACGTTCTAACTCATTCTTTCCCGCATTACCTGACGAAGAAGATGAAGACGAAGACGACGACGCCGAGGACGACCTCGTGGGAACCCCATTTGGGTAGTAATTATAGCTCATGAAGCACTTGTGCAGGTAAATCTGCCCAGAGATGGAGTTGCCACACTCCACCTGAGCTTTCTGGACAGCACTCTTCACACAATCCCCGCAGTCGGAGTCCCCAACATCACCCTCACACTGGCCCAACACATACACCGCCTGGTAGCTCGCCGTGTAGAACCCGTGGCCCGACACCACGCCGTTCTCCAGCTCCGAGAAAGCCGTGTCCCTCCTCTCCTGGAACCCCGTCCCTGCATTTACATTCGCATATCAAATTCGGGTCATGAATTCATATCAGTTCGAGCCGTTTACCAGAACCTAGTAACTCGAAATAGCTTGACGTTTCCTACATTAACGTTACGCAGCGCAGCGCCTTCACACTTGATTACAACAGAACAATCGCAGCATCGTAAAAACATCACATTTCAAGACATGCCCTGTTCCATTTTCCATGGAAATGGTCAGGATTGTGCCTTTTTCCGGTAACGAAAATCGACAAGCCCTTACCTGCGCCGTTGGTAGCCCCGCAGGTCTTGAACAGCAATGCCAATCCAGAGACCTGAGTGAACCCAGAGACCTCGTAGAGCATGTAGCATCCCGACAGCTGAACCCTCGCAGCGATGGTCCGTCGACAGAGCTTGTCGGTCAAAATGGGGAGCCTGCTGACGCAGTTGTAGCAGTCGGTGTTGCTCAGATCGCCTCGGCACTGGAAGAGCCCGGTGATGCTGGTCTGGCCCGTCCCGGAAGTGGTCTTGAAGAACTTGGATTTGGTGGACTGGGACACCAGAGATCCGAACAGGGCCGAGAGGGACTGCGAGTAGACCCCTGTCGGATCCACGAAGGCTTGCTTCGCACACCCTTTGTAGACCAGAGTAGTGTAGTCCGTGGCAGATTTGGCAAGCGGGACTTGAGGGAGGAACAGCAATGCAGAGACAGTGAGGAAGAGGAAGGGTAAAGGCGGGGGCTTTCCGAAAAAACCCATCTTTCAGGCGGGGTTTTGATGGATCAAATCATGGCTCGGTTGCTTCCTTGGAAGTGAATTTTGAGGGTTTTGGAGAAATGGGTTTTGGTTGAATCTGGGGAAAGACTCAAGGGTTGTGCTTGAAGCTTTGATTCTTTAGCTTTCCTGTTGCAGCTTTTCTTTTCTCGCTCGGAAAAGGCTCTGAATTTTGGGTGCTTGTGCTGGGGTGCTTGGGATTTCACTTTACCTTTTCTCAGCCTCACAAGCAGCAGCCCCCAACCTGCCTCTGTAGATGTGCAGAGAGAGATGAGGAAGCATCTCTTTCTTTTTTTTCTATTTTCCCCTTTTTCTTTTCTTTAAGGGCTCTCTCTGCCTAGGGAAGGTTTTGCAATGGGGTTGCAATAGGTGGGAGAGAGAGAGAAATTGGAAAGACAAAAGAATTATTTTCATGCCTGAACATGGTGGCTTCTTTATTATTTTGTTTTCGTCTGCCCTTTTAGAATATGGGGAGAGAATGAGTGCAAGATGGTCTGAATCTGAAAACAATTACTTCTTTTCTCTTTTAGGAGGAAGATATGTCTTTCCACACACAGAGAGAAGACAATGAGGAGGGTATGAACGGAGGGAATCTGATTTTCTGACTTGGAGGAGCGTGTGAAGTTTGACTCACAGTTTACTAGAGCTATCAAGGGGCTCCGAATTGAATTGAATAGTGGGAGTTGCTGTGAAAGTCTGTTTCCTAGATTTCCTAAAACCAACACTGTTGTCATTTACTCTGCATTGAAAATTTTTTAAGTCACTGGCACACGAGAACAGATGATGGGGGGCAAAAAACTAAAGGACAGGGATTCAAGATCTCTCTCAGGCTTGGATTGGAGGTATGCTCTCGCTCAACCTTATCTTCGACTCAAATCATTGATTTGGCCGGTTGATTTGTCCAACATGATTGCTGCCCATGCTCCATTTGTCTGACTTCATGTGCTTTTTAGAGGTCGAGTGTGAATCAAGAATCCATAAATTAGCAGAGATTAAGGGGGATATTAGATGGTCCAACTGGTGTTGTTGCATCATGACAAAATTCTGTTTGGCGATTATGGAGGAGGAGACAAATCTGGAAGTCCAAAAAACCAGTTAAAGTAAAGATTTTAGGAGGTGGGTAGGTTTGTTCCTCTTCTTTTCTTTCTTCTTTCTTATCTTTTCCATCAACCGTGCTAAAAATATTGCTCGTGTGCGTGTCTATATACATATTATGTTTGCCAATTGGCAGACCCCATGAAGGAATAAGTGATTTGATGGTAATTTTTTATCCTTGCTTCTTTGTTCATGTACATCGACTTGTTAACACCCCGGTTCATTATCTTTTGGATTCTCATGATCTTTTTGTCCAAATTCATGCTATTAGAAGACGAGTTTATAGAATTCATCATAAGCATTGACTTGTTAACGCCCCGGTTCATTATCTTTTGGATTCTCATGATCTTTTTGTCCAAATTCATGCTATTAGAAGACGAGTTTATAGAATTCATCATAAGCATTGACTTGTTAACACCCCGGTTCATTATCTTTTGGATTCTCATGATCTTTTTGTCCAAATTCATGCTATTAGAAGACGAGTTTATAGAATTCATCATAAGCATTGCAGATTAATTATTTATTTTTTTTGTAAGAAAGGAAAAATACTATTGAAATCCCTAAGCTATATTCACTATGATTAAGGCTATGCAACTGGTTCAATTCTACCCGAGGACCAGACCAATTGCCATGGGAATAAGTCTGATTCCCAGTTCCGAAATTTGGAAAAGTTATGGTGTGATTAAGTTGTAGGTTCTAGATGCTGCCGGAAATCAGCGATTAGAAGAAGATAATTTATCTTTCTTAAATGAAATTAACTTCCTTATTGCTTTAATTTTTTTTTTTTGTATCAATATTTTACTTTGAATCGTTTTGTTGTTTATACTATTTTGCTACAATTGATATTTGTCTCATTCCTTTTTTTTTTTTAAAATGAAGCAAAAATAAAAATCAATTCCTAGGTAGACCCTAGAACTAGGCAAAAAAAAAAAACACGATAGGTCCCAAATTCCAAAAAATTGGAAACTGGTTCTAACATGGTAGGCTTTGGGTTTCAAGTTTGGAACTTATGCACCCTAAAATTGATCAAACCTAAATGTGACATCATTATTCTAAACGAATTTTGTGTCATAAAAGAATCTAAACTACACCCACTATGACACTAATACCCCCGATGTTTCTGTCACACTGGTTATAAGGTTAGAGTATTGGTATCATAGTGGACAAATTCTAAGGTTTCTAGTAGTAGCTAAGGGTAGTTTTGTCACATTGAAATAAAAAAAAAAAAAAGAAGCATTGGTATCGTAGAGGAATACTTTAGGATATTTGACGGTATTAACCCCATAAGAAACAACATCACTCAAAAGATGCTTCTCCACAAGAAATGTTGCGTCGATAATAACTCTTGAGCTAAAAACTCCATGATAGTTTAACCAACCGCGTAAATTCTGAGAGTGCAAAACACGGTACCTTGTGAATAGGAAAAGCTATTATCGGGATGGAATTGGCCATCCTTCATGCAAAACTTTTCAAAAGTAAATAAGATTTGCCTTTGTTTTGTTAGCTGAGATCAACAACTTTTCCTCTTTTTTTTCTCAAAAATTGAGAAAATTACAGGCCAAGCTTTGATTAAAGCCCAATGACCATAGTATAGTAGAAGACATAGGCCTAGGTTTCTTCTGAATGATGGCCCAGTTTTTTTAAATAAAAAGGCCGCTTGACTAGCATTCAATGAATTCATTATGCTCTTAACGGGTAAGTGATCCATTAAATGGTGATAAAGGACTGTTTCCAAAGGCGAACAAGTACTTCACCACATTTTTAGTTAAGTGATGTTCGTGTCTAAATACCACTAATCCCAGACCTAGTTGGAAAGGAATTCATCGATCGGAGATAAAGGAGTACATGGTCCATGCGAGATTACCTCTGTAGCATGGATTTTTTCATTTTTCTTAAGGAAATATATCGTTTTTGATAGCATTAAAGTTCAGAAATAAATCGATCAAGTGATACTTGCGAAATTAATGTTCTTCAAGGCGATGGACTAATCGAAGGTAGTGACCTGGGAGGCTCCAAACCAAGCAGAAGCGGAAGATTTCCTTTAGAATGATTTATGAATAATTTGATATAATATTTAAACTTTTAAATTGGATTAAAATTCGGCTTCCAAAAAGTTTTGTCTCAGGTCTGACTCCTAAGGTAGTTTTTGTAATAAAACCCAGAAAAACAATCATTGAAAATTAGCATCACAGACTATTTTCTTCAAATTGCATATTTTATCTCTCTTATTGATTTGGCCCATCATCGCATGAGGCCGAACGGTCAATGCTTTTTATAGTGTAGTATCTGTAATCTGGGATTTTCAATCAAATTAGACTGTGCTATAGTTATAAATGTGGAGAAAACCCATTACAAATTTAAAAGTATAAAACGGAGAAAATCAAATCAAAATAAGAAAGGGAATGTAGATTGGGGGACAAGACAGTTCGATGAAACCTTTTTCAAAATAATTATTTTCCCACTACGGTGCAACCATCCTTCAATCGGAACACTAAATATATAATAAAATGCCTTTATAGGAACATAATAATGATGCACTTTAAAGTTTTCTTTAATTATGAACTCGAACCATTAATTTAAGACAAACATATTATGATGGAGAAAAAAAAACCACAAATATAGATTTGTCTTTATATTATTTCAATCTTCCTTTGGTATTTCTAAAGACCCAACAAAATGAATAGGTGTGTTAATTTTAAAGAGTCGTAACTTTTTGCTTATAATTTCGGATGTCGCATCAATTTAGAGTGTATGCACTTTATAAATTTCAGCAAACTCTTAAGTAGTGGCATAAAAACTTGATTCAGTTGTATTGTTTAAATATTTCATTCACCCCCCAACCAAAAAACCCACCCAAAAAAATAAAAATAAAAGTTGCAGTTAGAACTTCTTAGGTACATCATGTCTTTTGGACCAATCGTTGCTGATCACCATGCTTTTTGGAACAAAATGGTTGCTTATACGGTCCATGCAATAACGAAATCATTTCCTTTTCACACACAATTGAGTCTCTCTTACAGCCCATTCTTCTTCTTTCCTATTCTTCTCCTCCGAGATAAAACAAATACAATAAAATATGTGAAAATCAATCATTAAAGAGATGTACATTTACATATACAACAGTAAATGCACTTCATACAGTAGAACGACATTTTTTTTTGTCCCTTTTGACATCATTTTTCTTTGAAAAATTCGTGGATAATTGCACAAATGGTACCTAAAATTTTGTTTAATGTGCAATTTTATGCCTGAACTTTTACTCTGAGTTATTTGGACGATAGGAAAAGAGTTGAAGGAAAAGAAAGAAAACGAGCATAAATTTAATAAAATGTTATAGAGCATGAACTCAACTCTCAAAACCCTCAAAAGCAATCTACTTTCCAGTAAAAGTTACTTGGTTGGGAGCCCTTGCATTATCTAGTTCTTATTTACATTACCATGGAAAAACAAGTTGCAGATACCGCCCTTTGATTGACTTTTAGTGTAGAACCAAAGCGGTTCAACTTCGAGAAATATGACGACTTATTAAATTTGGTTGACGGAGATGAGATTAAACTATAGCATGCTCTCAAGCATGACCGATGTTTAACAATTAGCCCGACAATATTAATCAATGTTTGGTACCTTAGGCTCAAATCCGTGCAATAATCCCTCCTTGAAAAGTGGGAAAATATCTAAATAGGCTCCACAAAAGGGTGGTGATTTATTCTCGCTTGCAAAAAAGGGGTTCTTAGCAAACACGGAAAGCTAGGCACTCGTGCTTCGCTATCCAAAGAATGGAATATTGCGACTGGCTTGTCTTGTAATGGAAGCCTCTTTACAGAAAGGGAAATGGCGTTTCCAAAGAAGTGGAGGACAAGGATGCATTATGAACATTAATAATGTGGAAATTGTCCAACATGGGTAAAATTAGGCGGATGACAAGGGTAATCTATCTGTCTTTGTGATAATTCAACGAGCATAAGCCCTGTTGGGTCACATGAGTAAGGATCTCTGAATCGTGGACATGAAAATATCAATAGAATTGCTCAATATGGGGTTTGAATTTGTTGCTCTTTCTAAGAAGCATGGTTTTGGCACCTTTCGAAAAAGGAGTCTTACTGAAAAAAGAATTTGAATCGACAAGTATGGAGACGCTTATCGGTGCCTCAATAAGTTATGCTTACCTTGCTTGCCTCTTAAAGTCGATTTAGAAGTACTACCAGGGTGATGACGAGGTGAAGAGTTGTGCCAACGAGACTTTTCACGTCAAGTACAGCTAGCTGATAGCTGTGTGGGTTCTCTCGTATATTCATACTATGTACCCTTTATAAGGTGTGTATCAGAGGTCATGCCATTCATCTCTTCACCATGTACAAACGTTCCAATTACTTCATCATCGAAAATGCATATGGTCCATGTTAAGATTATATTTTGAGCTTGAACTCACTAAACGAAACCGACCAGAATAAGGAAAGTCAAAAGTGGGCTTCAATGACCGACTTGGTATATTTGACTGAAGTTTGGCCTTTTGGTTTCCTCATGTACTTTGTTTATGGGTTTGTTATTCACTTCCGCGGTTGTGCAAGTGTTCGTTGAATTACATCCATCGAAAAATTAAAAGCATTTCAAAGTTAATGAAAGAACTCGTGTATGTCTCTGTGAAATTAAGGGATTACTTTGCCAAGAGTTATGAGAATTAAGCGCTACGTGAATAGATAGACAATAAGAGTACCCGACTAATTCAAGTGTGATTGTAATTTATTTATACTATTTGGTCTAAATTGAAATCCTATATTGCTCTCCATATCGACTAATCCGCATTAATCATCGAGTGACCAATTCATTCCGTCATTTTATTAATTTTTATGTTTGTTTGTTTGTTTTTTTTGCAACAGTCCATTTTATCCCAAATTATCGATGCGGCACACCTAAAAAGTCATGGCATCATGTCCCTTTATTCTTATATCCGAACAACAAATTGGAACTTCGAGTACAAGCTACAAAATTTCTCTTGGTTTGGTGGCCCTTTCAAGGTAGTCATTTCAATCTTCGCAAGGACAAGAGTACTCACGAAACTCGAAAGGAGATTGAACTTAGGGTTCCATAAGTTTATTTATACCCGAATGAAAGTGGCGGTGGGAGCCTCCAAGAAAATGCATTGGCCGGATATATATATACTCTTTCGCTTTTCCGTGGATTCGGCGTGGGGAAAATGCATTATCTTTTATCCTTCGCCATGCTTTTTTCCTTTTTCCTTTCTTTTTTTGTCCTTTTCCTTTTCTTTTTTCTGGTCAATTCATTTAATTTTTGTCTCTATCATTCTGTAATTGAAAAAGGGTTTCAATGGCTTGAGGTCCGGCTCACTGACATTTTATAATGCGAATTCATGGAGGTCGTTCTCAGATGAGAGGCATCTATCTAGTCACCTAGTCTGATCGACCCAATGGCTTTGTTTTGGTTCCATTCATATTGCTTGGTCTTCTATTCTATGAATTAAGTTTGTGGGTAAATTCTTTTGTTCTTTTAAGTGCCATAACTCAATTATGAAATTGATGGTGCATGTCTTGACTAAGTATAAAGGACAAACCCCCTTTTCAGCGCTTTTTTTGTTAGTAGAAACAAATCAATCCCTTTTACTCGAATGACAATTTGAGAAGCATAGAACATGATTCTACAGGTCGCAATCTATGGAGAAAATCAGCTAATTGTCGATGCCGTGTGATACAACCCACATGATGTACGGAATCAATTATTGGTGACAGAAAGTTCAAAGCTATTATTTCATTATATGAATTGGATGCATTTGTAGATAGTCGATCACGGTTCTTGGATTACCCTCAAATCTAGCAAGCCTTGCTTTAGATCTGCTTGACCTAACAGCTACCATAATTTTACCATGGTTCGATGCCATTTTGGGAGGTCAATTTTTGTTACATACATAAGTCAAGACCTCCACATTGACATCACATGAGCAAAGACTTGATCGTTCGACTGAAACTTATATATGATCCACTCTCTATTGTGAGTTACACAATTGGGTCTAGTTATTTTTCACAAGCCACTCACAATTTACCTCGTTTCCATTTGTTGCTATTCTCATTAGGAAATGAAACATTCACTTGATTCTTTTAATTTTCAAGAGTGGGTTTCGACTCCCACGCCATACAAGAGGTAGGGCAAAAGTCTGAAAGTATGTGTAGAATAGGAATAGAGTAGGACTGACAAAAAAAAAACTGCTGATGTAAAAAAAAAAAAGTTATATATATATACTATTAGATGGATGATACGTCACTCTTCATCGATAGTAGACCGAATAACAATGTTTATTCTTTTACATTATTTGATTAAAAAATAAATATTTTATATCTCGTCGGTACGTCGCGTGCTTGCAACGAGCATACCCAAAAAAAGGTCAAACACAAAAAAAACCTAGTTGCCACTTCTGAACTATCACGATCACCTTAGCCAGAAGAACTTTTAGGTTATTTTCATGTCAATCATCTTCATGATTAACGAGAATCAAGCAACTCCTCTCTCATGCTTATCTTCTTCAAAACATTCTCAATAACGAGAATATCACTTTGTAAAATATTCTAGATGCGAATATCACTTTGTAAAATGTTCTAGATGCCGTGTTCTATGGCAACCTTAGACTATTTTCTTCCCGATCGCTTCCATCTCCAAATTTGGCCACGCTCAGCCCTTTAATTATTTATATATTTATTTATTTTGCATATTTTCATGAGTTTATTTAGATTTGTAGGGTCAAAATCATCTTGCTATTGCATACCTACATATCCTCAATTTAAACCTTTCATCATTATTATTAGAAGATTTCCTTGTGACTGAGATTTAGATAAGCAATGCCTCTTTTCTTATCGTTTCATTTCAACCCCGAAATTGTAGTTCAAACTAGCAACGTGCTAGGGTATATTAATTTTTATGCACAAACTACGCAATTTAACCACAGATTTTCAACAACAGTAATTACTATCATTGGGGAAGTTGCGAACATTTCGTCATTAATTGACTACTCTTTCCTTTCTTTATTTGAGTTTAAACTTGAAAAGGGAATGCAACTGATTCTTTTCCTATAATATTTGTAATTTTGAGTTTTCGAAAATCTCTTCCTCTAAGTGGACCAATATAATTTTCCAAAAGTTGGGTACAAAAGAGAGGGTACTGATTGCTCTTTAACTCGTTTTTGTTATGTCAAATTAATTATTTAGGTGAGACTAGAAGGGTTTTAATACGTTAGAAAGTCCAATCGAATACCTAAGCTATCGGATAGAATAACACTAAATGAACGTGATATACGGTATATACATCAGAGACAGCTTTGGAAAAATTTCTTAATTGGGGCCAAAATTAATTAATAACAGATCACAACAAAATCAAGTGTATAATTTTTAGTAACTAAAATAGTGTTCTTAAGCCTAAAAAGTCCGCTAAATATTAGTAGTTTCTAGGTTTGATTTATCCTAAGCAAATCGTAAGTTGCCACACATTTAAGTTCCGTTGATTTGTGGGGGCATTGTGAAACAAAAATATGTAATCTCTGCCTAACTGCAATATCTTCTGAAAATTACTGGGAGCAAAGCTTATTTTAGAATGAAATTACTTACCATTGCTTAAAAACCCTTAATTCATTCAAACTATTAGGAAAAATTAGTGGGGCCGAGAGGCATAAGTCTGTCTCTCACGTACATAATTTTGTAGACAAGTAATGTGAAATACTTCAACATGATCTCATCGCTGAGAAACTAACGATTCGAGTAGTATAAATATGGCGTCATGTAAAAAGAAAGACGTGAAGAATTGAGACCCTAATGATGACTTTATTCGTGAACGCCGTCGAGGCAAGACATTGCGCATGCCACATCGTGCTCTCGCCACATCGGCGAGGAAAGAGTTGGGAAGAAATGCGGTGAGCCTTCAATTTCGGTTTGACACAAACGATTAGCCAAGTTGACAACTAAGTATGGACAATTCCCAATTCCCTATATATAGCAGGAGCTTGACAACCCAATCCCTCCATTTTCTTAGCTATCTACAACCTTCCCTCTCTCTTCACGCCATATCATTACAAAGCTTCAAACGCATCTCTCTCTCTCTCTCTCTCTCTCTCTCTCTCTCTGTGGAAACCCTATTTTCTCTACCTTTGATCTGTTTCAATGAGCTTTTCTTGCTGAGGATGTTCTTTGTTGCTGCCTAGAAAGTGAGTCTCTCTTGGTTCGAGCTTGCAAAGGGGAAAGGAAGATGATCGAGGACGTGATTCGCGATCCAGAACAAGTGCAACTTCCGATCGTAATATATCCGAAACTTTTGAACTTTTTCTTTTGTTGTTAATGCATATGCATGCATGCATTGTTGCCTCCTTGTTTTCTTCTGGAAATAACATGAACATCGATGAGAAAACCCGACAACTTCCATAAATTTTCTGATGATTCGGTCATCTTAATTTCGAACATGGCTTAGGTTTCCCTATTTGGTTTGATATATGCGAAGGATATGTTACAGATACCATAAAAAACTGGTTCATAAAGGGCTGCTCCAGCTTTCACCAAAAGTAGGTTCTTACATGCACATAGCCTTTCCGATGCTAAAATAGCTTCCTTGTGCACAGAAATAAAGAAACGAGTCGCTATTCTTGAGCTAATCTTATTCTTCATTATCGATGTTCTCGGTAGCGTTTCTCTTACCTTAAGCATTGCGAGTTGCTATCTTCCTTTTGAGTCTCGACGGAATTTTCAGTCTTCTGAACTTTCTTGTCAAGTAACGCACGTCAAGGAAGAATCTGAACTTAATAACACGGGTCCAAGTTCTCACGCTCATCGGCAAATTATTCACGACCTTTACAAACATTTAGAGAGTATCAAGAACGTGCATAGATGCCATTAATGATTCGGACATAATCAAGATGGGCAAGTAGAATGAAGGAATAATGGGATCATCTATCTGCAGAAACCGGTCAAGTGATGAGTTCGATCATGTTCCCTTTTAGCTTCAATTCGATAACGATGTTTCGGAGTCGTGTATGCCCATGATATGTCATTTTCCAAGGATCACAATCGCCACCCAGAGGCTTAGTTTAGTTGATTCCACTCATTCTTTGCTACTTTGGGTTGGGTAGCTGCCAATGCTTCTTCTTCAAGCTTTCTCTTGTTGAGCTTGTTTGAGTTAGGATTAACTAGCACGTACCGTGAAATGGAGACGTCCAATAGGTGCACGCCGATATTCCACTCGTGGTATGACGGAGTCTTCATATCTATGTACCGTCTAGGACGTATTAAGTAGTGGATTTCCATAAGTCAGCCAAAAGAAAAGCGCAGTTTTTTACAGCATATCCATAAGCTCTACATAACCTCTCTTGATACTTTTCTTATCTGTTTTATTTTCGCTTGTTACATTTAGTAGTAGTGTATGATTCCTAATTAGTCTCAAAATGCACCAGCTATCCACCTTTTTTAAGCCCATGCACGCGCACAATGCCAAAAACATATGGTTAATTAATGACATTAGGTAGATCCACTACCTTGATGACGACCCGCATCCAAAAATAATGACCATAATAAGAGAATTACATAGGATCCTAATTCATATGTTATTAACTGGTTTAGAGAAATAATTGATTTTGCTTTACACTAATTATGCAGGAAGAGTTTTCGAGCCCTCTAAATGTTCAGTTACTTGAGTATTGTGAGGCAGAGTTATTAGGAAACGAAATCATACAGACTTCTGAGACCACCTCATGCTCAAATCGTTGCTATGAAGACAACACCTTCAGCACTCAACTTTGCTTGCCTCCAGAGACTGAAAGCATCAACAATTTTCAAGACAGCAATGGCAATGGCAATGTCAACAACAACACATTGATCACAGATCCATCCGACAGCAATAACATCTCCACAAATATAGCTCATAACGGCAATTCCAATTTCTCGACGATCTTTGATGATTCCACAGTCGATGAAGTCGATGATATCTCCGCCTCGATCGACTTCTCCACCTCCCCTCCCTTTTATGTCCCTCCGTTCCCCAGCTCCACTCAACAAGAGCATCAATTTGACTTCTCTCCAGCACAACCTCAAATCCCGTTAGCCGATCACATCGTTAACGGGGTTATTTCCCAGTACCCACCACCGTCGACCAACCAAGCAGGAGCAATCCTGCGCCCAGCTATGCCCCCAATCGTCGAAGACTGCCTATCTTCTGTCCCATCTTACATCCCTTTGAGCCGGCCATCGGCTTCTTGCGCTTTTCTAGGCCCAAACAACTGTGGGACATATAGTACTGTGCCTGGGCATTTGAGTGCTGCTTTATGTGGCGACACTTCTGGGATGTTCATGGGAAGTCTTCTTGAACTCCAAGCACCAGAGCTGGATTTTCGGGGAGATAGCAATGGGATTTATTACCCAAACCCAAACCAACAGATGCTGATCAATCCGGGCGACATACAGGTACTAGAATGTATTTTTCCTCCTCCTTATTGTTCGAGTGAGACTTACTGAAAATGGTTAACGATTAGCAATTATAGCTTCGAATTTGAAGCCCCTTAATTACACGTTTCTATAGCTCTTTGTAAGCCACAAAAAAACTTTCAAAGAGGGAAGCGGTAGATTTTCTGCAGATGATTGATCTATTTCACAGACTTTGTGGCCCGAAAGTTATTAGTTTTCTTTTTTGCGGTGAAGGCACTTAATATTGAAAGTCAAAAGCTGGTTAATGGCCCGGCAAGCTCTTCTTCACCATTAGCGACAGAGGTTTCAAGCTTTGAGGACTCATCATATAAAGTGGGGAAGCTCTCCATTGAGGAAAGGAAAGAGAAGATCCATAGGTACATGAAGAAAAGGAATGAAAGGAACTTCAGCAAGAAAATCAAGGTCCTCCCTCTCCCACATATCAGTATAATCAGCGTCTTTGCCTTGGCAAATAACTCAATCCTACTGTTTATATGCAGTATGCTTGTCGCAAAACTCTAGCAGATAGTCGTCCTCGGGTGAGAGGAAGATTCGCGAAGAACGACGAGCTTGGAGAGGCATCTAGGCCTTCTTCTAGCACCCATGATGATGACGATGAGGATGAAGTAAGACTTTTCTATGACCGTCACGAGCTAGCATTGTGCGAATTAAGACATCATCACTGGTTTTCATTGATTTATCATCTTGTATTGTGATTTACTTTCGTAACACTTATCACTTTGCAGCAGGTTGCAGTGAAGGAGGAGATGGATTCTTCAGATATCTTTGCTCATATCAGCGGCTTAAATTCCTTCAAATGCAACTATCCGATCCAATCATGGATCGGACCAGCCTCGGGATATTGATTGTGCCTGCAATAAGCAATTTTGGAAGACCCTGGTTCAATCAGGATTTGGCTTTTTCTAGGTTCGGGGAAGGAAATGAATGAGGTCTTGGTAGGAAGGTGATAGTTTCAACTAGGCTAACGCCAGAGTGCAGTGAGAACCTAGCTTGTTCTTCTTTTTGCCCTTTCTTCGTTTGATATTGCAATCGACAGTTTACAAAGAGAAAATCCAGATGATTTGAGCAAGGACCACCATGATACAGTGCTGTTGTTCGTATCTCTGATCCCACTCATCGATGTGCTAAAAAGTAAGGAGATGCATGATGCCAAAACTAAACGACCAAACGGGTGTCTTCCATAACTAAGTCAGGTTGAAACTCAGGTCAAGAAAAATCTAGCCAATTTTCACATTCAGAAGAAAGGCGCATTCAACACCTAAGATTATGCATAGTCGATGCTTTCTTGAATTTGAAGATAAAAGGTTTCGAGTATAGATTGCGTTGATGCATAGTGTTAACAGAAGCGGGGTATTCATACACAATTAACACTTGAATAATGAAAAAAAGTTATGGTTGAAATTTAGGTCAAGAAAAATCTAGCCAGTTTTTGCATTCAAAAGAAAGGCGCATTCAGCACCTAAGATTATACACCGTCGATGCTTACTTAAATTTGTAGATAATAGGTTTCAGGTATAGAATGCGTTGATGTATAGTGTTAACAAAAGCAAGGTATTTATACACAATTAACACACTTGAATAATGGAAAAAAGTTATGGTTGAAATTCAGGTCAAGAAAATTCTAGTCAATTTTCGCATTCAAAAGAAAGGGGCATTTGGCACCTGAGTTTGTGCATCGTTGATGCTTACTTAAATTTGCAAATAAAAGGTTTCGAGTTTGGAATGCGTTGATGCATAGTGCTAATAAAAAAGTCATGGTTGAAATTCAAGTTTAAAAAAATCTAGCCAGTTTTCGCATTTAGAAGAAAGACGCATTGAACAACTAAGATTGTGCATCACCAATGCTTACTTAAATTTGCAGATAAAATGTTTCGAGTATAGAATGCGTTGATGATGCATGGTGTTAACAAAAGCGAGGTATTCATACATGATTGACACACTTGAATAGTGGAAAAAAGTTATGGTTGAAATTTAAGTCAAAAAAATTTTAGCCAATTTTTGCATTTAAAAGAAAGGTGCATTCAGCATTTAAGATTGTGCATCATCGATGCTTACTTAAATTTGCAGATAAAAGGTTACTGATAGGGAATGCGTTGATGCATAGTGTTCATAGAAGCAGGGTATTCATACACAATTAAAACGCTTAATGGAAAAAAGCCAAGGTTGAAATTCAAGTTAAGAAAAATCTAGCCAGTTTTTCGCATTCAAAAGAGAGGCGCATTTAACACCTAAGATGGTGCATTGTCGATGCTTACTTAAATTTGCAGATAAAAGGTTTCTGGTATACAATGCATTGATGCATGTTATTAACAAAAGCAGGTATTTATACACAATTAACACACTTGAATAATGGAAAAATCATCTAGGTTAGACATTATCCAACATCCAAACAAGATGGAAGAAATACACCTCAAGGGCTCTTTACTTGCAGATTTTAACATTCCCATCTAATCTCAAAGTAGCATACAGCGTATCAACTTTGGATAGTTTCTTCTAATAGCAGCAACCATAGTCTGTGCCCATCTTCTTCCTAGGTCAATTGGAAACTCTAAAAAACTAGGTATCAAGAAAAAGTCATCTAATCTACATGGGGATTCTGAAATATCTTTCATAGAGAAGACTGTATCATCTAATAGATTTAATGGTGCACGTGCGTGCGTGCGTGAGAGAGAGAAAGAGAGAGAACATGAATAAGCAATAAAGTTTAAGTGGATAAAAGAGACAAACATCCGTATTCTACAACAAATGCAAGCCAAAACCCTCGTGTTTGTCCACACTAATAGAAAGCCAACCTTATTATTACCATACATTGATCCGCTATAGACACCAGTAGTTAGCCCTCAAATCAAACAACCCTCCTCAGCATAAGCTTCACATCTTACACGCAAAGGTAAGCCCTTCCTCCTTCAATTGCTCCAAACTTTCAACCGGAGGTTGGAGCTTTGCAATTTTGGCAATGGCCTTGTTCTCTTCTGGGTTTCCACCTTCAAGAAAAGCTCCAACAACCTTACCATCTTTGACCCAATAAGATCCGAATTTTGGCTTCGGTGATGTAGGATTGTTGTCTCCGAAAAGCACCGTATCCCCAACATTATCACCATAGAACTGCCATGAGAGATCAAAAGAACGAGAATAGAAGTACGGAAGGTAATCATACTCATCAATTGGTTTTCCATCCTCGCCTCCCATAATGGCCTGCATAAGGAAATAGTATGGGTCAAGACTTGCACTGACATTGTCTATTTATAACAGAATCATGAGATGTGGTTGAGAAGTAGAAGGAATGCTCTTTTCCAAATATGACGATAAAACCTGAGGAAATCATCTTGGTTCCTGAGTTTGCATACCAAGATGAATGACAATAGAAACCATTCGTTTTTTTCCACACTTGAAACCGAAGCAAAAATACTTAAACCATAGAGATGTCCATATTGGTTATCCATACTTCAAACTGAAGTAAAATACTTGAACATGAGAGAGAGCCTGTACCTTTGCAGCCTGCTCAGCTGATTTACGAGCATGGTCGACATGTTCAACTCTCCTCATTTCGCCATACAACTTCAATGGGAAAGTAGCAACATCTCCAACAGCATATACATCAGGCACACTCGTTTTAAAGAACGCATCAGTCTGCAATCAATAAAACAGCATCAACATAATAGATCTGTATTCTTGCTTCAGCATAAGCCCAGAATGTTGGACAAAACACACTGATTAAGTTGCCCCATGGATGATTAAGAGACATGCGCTGTTTCATAGCCAGAACTACCAATGCCTATCAGCACATAATGCTTTCACACTTTATTTAGATGATCCATTCCCTTTTACGCCCAGAACAGAAATATATATATATATATCTTCCTTCAAACATTGAATTGGGCCCATTGCACTCATAAGCCCTGAGACTGAATCTTTATGGATAGTATGACTAAGTAATGTAAAACAACAAGGCCCCACTAACCTTAATTCCACCTTTCTCCTCTTCAACTTGCCCTTTGAAAAGTGTAGAGAGGGGCCTACCACCAACACCAACCACTACAATGTCAGCTTCCAAGACCCTCCCATCCTTGAGTTTCACCTCTTTTACCTGGACAATGGAAAAAAAAATACCTCTTGGAGTTAAAAATACCAAATTACATGGAAACTGCTGGAAAGCAAAATTGAAAGATTTGAGAACATGCCTCTCCATTAGCATCAGCAGTAAATCCAACAGCAACTGTTCCCTTTATAATTTTGATTCCTTTGTTAATATAATAGCCCTCGTAGAAGGAAGCTATACCAGCGGTAAAAAGACGAGGCACTGCAATAATCATATATTTTAGGGTGGAATTCACCAAAAATAACTTGCCATGAGACCAAATAATTGTGGATAGAGCCTTTATGTATACTTACTGCACCATGGTTCAGGATAAACCATGTTGACATCAAAATTGTTCATTTTCATAACTGCACCAAGCTCAAGTCCTATGTATCCTCCACCGACTATGACACATTTTCCATTCTTTTTAGCTTTGATGGCTTCAATTAGCGTATCGGCATCATCAATATCTCTCAAGTAGAAGATGTTTTTGGCATCAGCTCCTTGAACACCAAAATCTGTCAACCTAATCACCTACAACAACAGGTTGGCGTATCAGTCTCTCCGCCCAGAGGACAGCAGAGAGCTAGGAGCTTCAAAGAAAATATACTTACTGATGAACCAGTCGCAATGATCAAAATATGATACTTGAAGATCTCTCCAGCTGCGCTTAGAAGAGTCTTAGCAGCAAGATCTGCTTTCACGATCTCTGTGCTAAGAATCAATTCTATTCCTGCAATCATCCATAGAGAAATACATGTGACTACTTTGAGAATGATGTTTATCCAATGATGCAGATTGAAGGAAGCAAACTCGATGCTCTGTCAAGTGACCAGGGAAGAAAGTAAGAAAAAGAGCATTACCTTTCTCTTTGTACCACTCAGGAAGCAGTCTCTCACCACCACCTCCAACACAGCAATGGAACCCCGGGAGTCGTGCAAAACCTGGGGGAGGGAAGGGTCAGCCACTATTATATTCGAAGAGATGGGAGTTCAAATATTATCAATATATCATCTCAATATCGGGCCTGTTTGTTTAGGCTTATGAAAAACAAAAAGTTATTTTTTTCTTCTCTTTCTGCAAAAATCCAAACAGTTATTTAAAAGATAATGAATAATTTAAATGGGAATCCACGTGTCAACATTTATATATTATAAAAGTTTCAGGTACTTAAGTTTAAAACAAGGTAGGGGTGCATACCCTCAATAATTGAAAAAAACAGAGAGTAAAAAGGTAAAGTCACTCCAGACACATCCTTATATTGTTTGACAGCGTCTACCCTATGGAGTCGAAAGCGTGCTTCACAATATTGCTTGAATTTCCTGATATCCATTCTAATGTGAAAATGCCAATAAATTTGAAGAAAACAATGTTAATTTATTTAGAGATAGTAGATGCATACCAAAATAAATTTCTGATTCTGAAGGAAACAATGTCCGCATGTCATTGAGTTACACTCCATGTAAAGTACATAAGTTGCATATCAAAATATTTCCAAAAATTACCGCATTATGCGTGAGTGTTGACCATATTGCTAGTGTGATTTTCTAAAATTTGAGGTCATTTACTACAGAACTTTAGAGAGCTGCTTACAGACATGAAGATGCCTAGAAATTTGAAATAGAAAACAATGTCTAATGGACAATTCAAAAACGGTAGATATGTGATCCACATATAATTACGAATTTAAAGAAAACAATGGCTCTGCGCCATTGGATTACGTTCCTTGTGTATAACCAATAGTAGCGCATCAAGATTGTTAATAGCACTATTTTATCATTGGTTAGCATGTCAAATTGACAAAAAGGATGAGCCCAACACTAACCCTCTGGAAAGAGATATGCTTTGCTGAGTGCAGGGCGTTCATAAGGGGCCACCTGCAGTACAGCATAGATAGAGTATGAACAATGAGTTTTAAACCATCAAAGCATGGAACTATGACGCCCAGCACATGGGCTAGTTCTCAATAAACTACAGGACCTCCACCAGAAAAGTGATGAAGACACTGACACAATGGTCAAATGGACAATTAAAAAAAAAGACCTGCCGATGTTATTTCACCTTAAAAGAGTACTACCACTACCAGTTACTCAGCCACTCCATCGGCAACAGCAGAAAAATGGACACGATTCGCAATTCAAGAGACAAAAGCTTACGGCTTCTTTGGAAATGATCGCGAGCTCGCCCGGATTAACCCCCTGCTTGGCAAACTCTCTGGCTGCGTACCCCTGCAAAACGGCAGCAATTTATTATCCAGGCACAACGACCGAGCAAAAATCACACTAGTCGCCTCGTCTTCGCTACTAAACGTCAGCATCCGTAGAAACGCAACCGCAGATGACCAGAGACGGAAGGTCACTCAAATCCCGCCCCGCACTTTCCACAAAACCCCACTATTCAGATCTCAAAAACGCAAACCGATCACTCGATCCCAAACTCCCTTCCAGAGCCATACAGTAGCGCTTCAAACAGTCACGCCATCGAGAGCTACATCACAAAACCATCTCCCCCCCGACACGACCATCTATCGATGAGCTAAGCATACGACCGAGTCAATCGAGACCGATTGACCCCGCCCGACGTCCCGATCCGCCAAAATCGAGATCCAGGAACACCGAGCCGGGCTCAGGAGCGCGTTTCCGAGCCGACTCTTTCCAGGCAAAAGCGCCAGAGCCAGCCGAGGCGCGGAACGACGGGGAAAAAACAGCACGGGCGCGCGCGTCGATACAGACGACGACGACGGCGGCGGCGGCGGAGGAGGAGGAGGAGGAGACGAGGGAGGAGGAACCAACTCACAGCGGCGACGCCACCGCCGACGATCACGTACTTGAAGCTCTTCTCCGCCATTGATGGGGAACCGAGGATCGATCGATGGGAGGATCGAGAAGAAGACAGAGCAGATGAGAGTGAGAGAAATACAAAATTGCAGGAAAATCATGATTTCGTCGGACGCATATATATAGGGCGACTGGCGGCCCTCTGATTGGTTGACCCCCGTGGGAAATCGGACATTGTGAACGGAATCCTCGCCACGTGGCGGGCCAGCAGCCGTCCGTCGCTTGCCAGGGGGCGCGATCGCCACGACATCGCCGTGATTGGTAGACCTTGAATTATGCGCGGACCATCGGCTGTGTTGATTGGATTTGCTTTTATTAGGTGAAAGGAAAATTAAAAAATAGGAAAAGGATGAGAACCGATAAGCTGTTCTAACTGCCCCTCTGGACCGGAAGAGTTTTAGACCGATGAAGGAATGTTGGATTTTTTTTTTTTTTTTTTTTTTTTTTTTTTTAGCAGTGAGATGCTTTCATTTACAATTTTTTTTGGAAAATTTAAAAATGAGGAATTACGAGAAATCCCGCCTCTCATGTTCAAAATATAACTATTTAATCACCACAAAACTAAGCTTGTCACTGCAGGTGTACTGAGATACGAGAAATCACGACATCTTTCGACATAATACAGCGAATATCTAAGACATTGGCTGCTTGGAAGTCTGTTCACAAAATGGTTTGTTCGATCGTGCAATATAATCAAAGACGATAGGCGGATGGACTTACTATGGAAATTCGATACGCTTGCAAGTATCCAGCCTATTAAAGTAAGCATCGTATCTTCTCTTTCTACGGAAATTTGATATGGTTGCCTTTTCTGCATCATGAAAGTATTTTGTCTTCTCATCCATTATAGAAAGGTGGATCAAATGTTTTGAACATATAAGATTTTCCTGGTTGGGTCACTAATGATGACATGTCACATAATCTAATTAGTGTTAATCACATTTCTTGAGCTGTCAAACCTCTAAAGAGGATATCATCTTCAAACTCTTAACAAATTTTCTTTTTTTGTCCTAGCCTTTTGCCACATCAAGTTCATTATCGAGATCTATTTTGAATTTCCTTCCTAATTTAATCATGTTAATCCAGTACATTTCATAGGATATCTTGAGGACTTGATAATTTAAGACCAATTCCCTTCTAATTTCACGAACCTGCAATCAATCCGATCTTTTGAACCCGAGACTACGATACCACATGCAAAATCCCAGTAAAAATGACAGCGCTCGAACCAAACGATCGACTCCGACATGTTCTAAATCAAATGGCTGACAAGATCATTGGTAAATTTTCTCTAAACAGAAGATCGTGAGAGGGTCGACTCGACCGGAGTTTCTTACTATGCTCGTATTAGAACTTCAGTCGACCTTCCATTCATGAATGGCGACGAGGATGTACCATTTCGCAAAGGCAGGACAGGTTCAATCGGAAATCAAAATTACTAAGAGTAAGAGTCAATGCCAGAATTTTGGGTTGATAGCTCCACCGGAAACCTCGAAACGTAAGCGTCAACATCATGATGACGTCATTGCTGATCCCGAAGATCGTCTGCTCGTCATTGCTAAAAAGAAAGAGCACGTCAAGGTTCAGCGAGCCCGTTCGTACATGTTGATTTATTTCATTCAATGGTGTCGTCGTCCACTTTAAATTCGGGAATTTTGGGAGTTCATAGAATGAACACAAGAAAATAACGCGAATATACACGCACGTATATATAATTTCAATATTTATACCGTTTTCGTTTCTCGATTTAGGGATTAAAATAGTCTATTGAAATTCCACGAACCGTTTATGACTCTTTCATTCATTTTGTCTTTTACACATTTTATGTTTTCACATGTGACGTGGAACTTTCTTCTCAAAGCTCAAATGTGCCGGTTGCCAATTCAAAGACGACAGAACAAGGTATGGGGGATCTTGCTCTGTTCACACTTGTGATGTGGACTACCAATTTCAAAGGATTTCTATTTTTAATTTTTTTTTTTTTGGGAAAATATTGTCGTAGGTTGTTGTCCCCTTCTCCAAACCTGGGAATCATTTTGATTACGAAACAAGTATTTCCTAACGAGATGCTGTAAGGTTGGCTAGTAAAAGACTGATGAGAATCATTTTGTGGACTAGAACTTTCAAGAGCATTATGGAACGTCCACAGTTGCTAGGCATGTTAAAAGTACTCGAATCAATCTACAAAATAAATAAATAAACTTTTTTGATTCGAGTCATGTAATAAGTAAAGAAATTTGAGTAATTTGATGGTTTGGTTCGATTTGAGCCGGATTTCGGGTCTCCTCTTCTTCTTTTTGGGTTCTTCCTCCTCACTCTCGTCATTCATCCATTGTTTTCCTCTCACTCACTTCTCTCTCTCTTTCCATTTTTTTCCCTTCTTCTCGATCCCTTCACGCGCACACTATCCTCGCTCTTGCTTTTCACACTCACTGCTCTCTCTCCCTCTCCCCCTACTTCATTATCTATTTTCCTCTTCCCTCGCACTATCTTCATCTGTCTCTATTTCATGGACCCTCGACGAAACCTTCGCACTCTTACCATTTACTCACTCTCATACTTTCCTCCCTCTTTTTCCTTTTCCCTCACACTCTATCTTCATTTATCTCTTTGATGGACCCTTGACGAGACCTGCATATTTTCTGTTTTATTCCCTTTTGTCTTCCTCTTCCCTTGCAGTCTCTTGCCCTTCTTCTTCTTCTTCTTCTTCTTCTTCTTCTTCTTCCCTTCGTAATATCTCTCATTCTCCTCGCTCTTATTGTTCACTCACCTCCTCTCCCCGCCTCGAGTCCCTCTCTCTTTCCTCACTCTCTATCTTCATCTCTCTCTTTTATAGACTTCCAACGAAATCTACATTTTTACTATTTACTTACTGCTCTCCTCTCTCTTTCCCTTTTTTGCTTTATTCTCTATGTCGTCCTCTTTGCTCGCATTCTCTTTCCCCTTTTTTTTTTTTTTTTTTTTGCTTCTTCTTCTTCCCTTCACACACTCTCTCTCTATTTGTCCTCATTTTTGTTGTTCACTCGCTGCTCTCCTCTCACTCACTCTGTCTCCCCCTCTCTCCTCACTTCCCTGACACTCTCTTTCCTTTTTTTTTTGGCTTTTTTTCTTCTTCTTCTCTCTACCTCTCCTTTTTTTTCTCTCTCTTCGTCTCCCCTCGCACTCTCTATCTTCATCTCTTTTTCATGGACTCCTAACGAAACTTTCACTCTTATTGTTCCCTCAGTGCTTTCCTCTCACACTCTCTCTTTTTTCGCTTTATTCTCTTTCTTCCTTTTCCCTCGCACTCTGTTTTCCTTTTCTGCTTTTTTTGCTTCTTCCACTTCTCTTCGCACACTCTCACTGTTCACTTACTACTCTCTCTCTCTCTCTCCTTGACAAAACCTTCGTTCTATCAACGACACAAAGGTCCATGAGGTTGGGCTCTTTGCTCCTCTGCCGCGTCCTCCCTCCATCTCCCCTTTGGCAACTCCCTCTCTTTAGTCATGATTTCCCCTTCGTGCCACCACTCTGACAACCTCAGCCTCCTCTACTCCATCCCCTACCATTGCCACCTCATACTTGGGGAAGTTCACAATTGCGGTGGGGCACAACGACGAACTAGGCCTTGACATTGGCCATGTCGCCAGGCTAGCTCCAGAAGAAGAGGATGATGGCGAGCAATGTGCGAACGAACGGGACCACCACGTCCGTCGTCACAATGTCTCCTAGTATTACTCGCACGTAAGTTGCTTATTGTGAATAGAGGAAGTGGACAAAAGATTTCGAACGGATCGAGACATGAGAGCAAGCAAGGACAACAGACATAGAGTTGGTCTTGGCATATGACGCAAAGGTGGGAAGCCCATCCCAGGCCCTACTTTGAGGGACGAACGTATGGGAAGCCAAGCCCAACCTTTCTGTTGTGACATCCCAGTTTCAACTTACGAGAAATGGCTATAAATTCGGTGTGCGGGTGGCAAGGATAAGCCATGGATCGTTCTAGGATTCGGCCATATGTTGATTATGGATCAATCAAATGAATGGTCATGGACCAATCCTATGACCACGATTCATGGACTCGAGTAGTTTGGTTGATGGATGACGACCTGACCGTTAGGATTGATCGAGAAATGGTCACGACCAATGGATTGATCGACGATCATCGATCCAATAGCTTATTTCCCATGGTTGCCAAATGGTCATGCGGTTCTTCAAGAAAGAGGGTGACTCACCATTCTATCTACATTTTTCTAGATTTGGCCATAATTACCAAGGATCCACCTTGGGGATTAAGCAAAGAATCGATCATGCACCGGTCGTGGATGACCGTGATTCAACTTGATGCGACCGTGTGTCGGGCATATATATGACCGATCTCGAACGGTCACATGGCAATAAGGAGTCCGCCTAGCTGAAGCTTACGGCTAGTCCAAGATTCAATCTAACCGACCAGGGTCTATCTGAGGGCCGGTCGTTAAGCTTGCACCTTACGCCACCAAATTAGCCAAGAAAGGCAACTTGGCCTACAATGACTATATCGAGGGAGACTTAGCCACAAATCATCGGTGGTGGTGGTCGCCACTGCCATCTCTCTATCCGATGCTTCCTAAGTCTACCGAGGTAGAAAACTGAAAAGCATGTTGTGCGACGTCATTTTGGACATCTTAGCCATGTGGGCAGTGCAATATCATTTTTGTAGTCCGCATGGAGTATATTTTTTTTTAAAAATTGCCAAGTCATTTTAACAAATTAATTATAAAGGCCACATTATCAATTTGCTCGGAATTTTTCTCCATTAACACTTAAATTTTCATTTTTGCTCCGATTTGACACTGAAGTGAACATCGTACACAACTTTTGGCATTTTTAGTATACTTCTTCTGTAGCGTATAACTAAGGCCATTTTAATGGAACTCATGCTATTTTATCGAAAATGTAAATAATTTCAACTTTTGTAAATACAAGGAAAATTATCTAAAAGTCCTACACCTATTACACTTTCACTAATCCAACCCTTGTTGGTGGTTAGGAATACAATCTAGAGAGGGGTGAATATGTTATTTTAGTAAATTTGATGATCTTTTGTGGAAATTAGCTAATCGCTATGTAAAGATCAGGTTAACATGATGTTTAGAAAAACCGTAAAGCAACTATGTGCAAATAAGAGTAAACAAATGAAAACGGCAGCACATAGAGAGTTATAGTGGTTCAGCTTCATCCAAAAGGTTATGTCTACTCTTCAGACTAATAACTACAAGATCGGCTAGATTTAGCTAGTAATTTGCTTGGAAAGTTACAGATGGCTAACACTTATCCTTTTCCAGATAGATATCACTATCAGAATTCAGATGCAACTCTTATTCTTGTACACTTAATCCCTACTCAATTACTAAACATCACGAATACGGAAACGGTATAATAGAGAATATATAACTAAGAAAAATAGTAGGAAGAAAACTTCTTGATCTTTTGAAGTTGCGCACTCTAACATATGGCTTTTGAGGTCTTCTCTTTTGTAGCCACCTTCAATCTATCTGTTGAAGGTGGATTGGAGAAGTAGGTAGTCGTTAGGTTACCGTTGAGTTGCTATCCATGGATGAAACTACCCATATGGCTTTTATCCTCGAACATTTGCAAACTACCTAAAAGTAACAACCACTATTATCTTCTCGCTATAATCTCTGACAAACCTATCAAACGACCCAGCTACCTGACTATATGTTTCATCTATGCGAATCTAAGTGCACAATGGCTAGTTTACTAACTGATAAACATCATCAAATGTATATGGTTGTCACAGCACCATCAACCCGATCTTTACAACTTTGACACTAACATTATCAACCGCTAATCTTTTAGGTCCATTGGTACTATTTACAGAAAAACCATATCAAAACATATTGCAAACTTCTTTCCAATGGATCATACCATGGATATTACATGGTCATTTGGTCCAAACATCTGTATACATCATAGTAAGTATTATACTAAAGATAGTTTGGACATCATCAAAATCATTTGGGGACGTTTTTCCAACAGTCCTAAACCTTTTGATTTTGCAGATTGAGTCCTAAACTTTTCACTTCTTGTCAATTGAATACATCCAGTCAATTTTGATTGGAATTCATTATGTGTACACTAGGTGCATCACGTCGCACGACCGGTATTGACGTAGACATTTTTAAATAATTTTGGTTTTTTTTCCTTTTCTTTGCTTTTTTTTTTTTTTTTTTTTTTTTTTTTGGGTTTTGGAGAGGGCCGGCGAGGGTGGCTAGCAAACCCTTGCCCACTCTAGGCAAGGGTGTCACACTGCTTGCTAGCTTTGGGCGAAGGCCACAATGCCCTCTCTAGATTTGGCCAAGTGAAAGCTTGGTAGCCCTTGCCCGTCCAAAAAAAAAACCATAAAAATGTAATTAATTATTTAAAAAAGTCCACATTAGTATCAGTCATGCTACATGACGTGGCTGGCATCCACATTAGCGAATTTTGATCAAAATTGGCGAGACGAACTTAATTAGCAAATTTAAAAAGGTTTAGGAGTGAGTTGGAAAATTAGGAGTGAGTTGGAAAAAGTGCAATTGGTTCAAAACTTTTTGGACGATTTTCCCTCTAAACACATGTCTAGAGATTAGGAAATCTTTAATGAGTGGGTGGCACAAGTCGAGCTTGTTGCTCAAGCAGGCTCACCGTGAAATTACAATATAGAAAATCCCTAGTGGGGTCGGGTTCGGCTTACCCTAAGCTTTCTCATTATGCCCATGTCCAAACTTGCCCAAAAAGTCTTCAGGTTCTTGTGGTTCAGGTTGGGTTCGAAACCCACAAACTACCGAGGGCCTATTTAGTAACCATTTTATTTTTGAGAATAATTTCTACTCAGAAATGTTTTTTTTTATCTGTTCCCTAGAGAAGTTTCTAAACATTTGAAAACATTTAGTAATTATTTAAAATTTATATTCTTAGGATAGAAATGTGTTTGGTATGATCCTAAAATTCTTTTGTAACTTAGAGTTTCTTTTAATTTTGAAATAATTTTATTACATTTTTCTTTTCTTTTTCTTTTTCTTTACTTTTTTTTTCTTCTTCTTCTTCCGACGACTAGCCAGATAAGTGCTGACGACCTTGGCGGAGCGTTCCTAGCCCCGGCGAGGTTGAGCCTCATCGGCCCGAGCCTCGTTAGCTCCTCACCAAGCCCTTGCAAGGTCCCTTTATTGGTGAAGCTTCGACAACTAGCAAAAGGAAGAAGAAGAAGGAAAAGAAAATAGAAAAAAAAAAAAGTGATTTTAATTATGAAATTGTTCCCGGAGAGCGACTTTTTCATACTCCTTGATTTTAACAAAAAAGTTACAAAAAGCATTTTTATTCTTTTTTGGTTCCATAGAATAAAAAAATAGAATCGGATACTATTCGGCCGGTTACCAAATAGACTCTAAGCCTATGATCATCTTTACCGGTGATCAATTGTTGCCGGGCCTGGTGTGAAATTTTCACCCTTTTTCGTTGGGCCTCCTTTCGTCTCATTAAGCTTAGAAGACAAACCGCCCAAGGTCTGATGACATCAAGAGGAGATGGCCCCACCGAAAATTGCCTTTGTTCTTAGGTATAAAAAAAATGTATATGTGGTATTTAAAAAGAAAAAAATCCCAGCTCCCAAAGCTCAATACATCGGTTTGCCATGGGCTATATACAGTGAACTTCAGGCCGAAGGCGCCACCCAGCGAGGCCTCGGATCGGCGGCCGTGATTGGGCTGCCCATGCGCTGTCCTTTTCATTGGGCCGAATTTGCGTGGCCCATTAGGTCCACGGCCCATAAAATGCTTATCTAAACTCTACTTCGGAATTAGATCAGGAGAGCACCGTTAAGTTTGGAACCCTGAACAGACCGTCGGTAATAAGCCGGAGGAAGGTGAGGATGACGTCAAGTTATCATGCCATAAGTCTCATATTTTCTGCCCCTTCCCTGAGAAGATCCTTTCTCGAAGTTCTCTATTTTCCTTCTTTGTTTCGCACCGTTTAGTTCAGCCCTGCCCATACGAGGTTTCAAGCCAGCCCGGCGAGCTCGGGAGAAACCGCGAATCGTCAATACCCAACAAAAAAGTCGAAACTTTTTTAATGAGTCTTGTTAACAAGCACCACTAGGACAACCATTAAGCATATTTAACAAGAGCCGTTCCAATTTTCAAACCGCCGATTACACATGTTGGGACAAAATCATAATCATTATAATAACCGATCTTGATTCCGGAAAGGAATCCAAAAAACCAATCTTGAATCATCAGGACCTAACAATTTTTAAGTGCCACCAAGCAAATAAATAAGCCGGGGAGGGCCATTCCGGAGCACTGAAAATGGGCATTAAATTAGGGACGGAGAACATTGACAAGGGTCCAAAAACAGGGCATGAACAGGAGAATGTAAGGAGCATCACGTGTTCGCGATATCATAGGGAACGCAGAATCGCAAAATTCACGCGCAAGGTAAGAACAAAAGTCAACCTCGTCCGTCCCGACCATTTGCCCAACTCCCTTTGTCTGTCGCCCCAAATTGAAATTTTCTATAGTCTCTATCTACAAGTACAGCCTTTTAAATTATATTCGGATACTAAGGCTATTCATATATCATTTCTTTTTTCTTTTTTTATTTCCTCATGCACGTTATTAACTTTGGTATGAATCCCGACTAGTGTAGTCTAATCAAGCCAAGTCCGTCACAGGAATTGAAGGTTCGATGTAAACATCGTCGTTCTGTGAATACAAATGCATTGTTGTGAAGACGCATGTCGTAATGCCATTCTATAAGAGCATATGTTGCCGGAATCTTAGGCATCCTCCATACCTCGCTCGGCTAACTACTTTGTTGATAGCTAGGTGTATTCAAGGGGCATCACGAGATTGACATGAGGAGATTAACGAGTGGGCTGCTCCAACATGGAAATTTGGATGCAAATATTACTCAATCAACTGCTCACGAAGTTTAAGGCCCCGTCTGTCTTCCGCGGAAAATGAATATTTTGAAAAATATTTTCGTAAAAATGATAACTTGTATCACTCACAGAAATAAATGAATGGGAAATATCTTCATCATCTGCAAAAAAATGTTTAGATATGATTTTTCATCATATAATTATTTTAAATGACATAAGTGGTTATATCTAGGAAAATCTTTTCTAAAAAATTCATTTTGGACCTGAAGACATGCTTGAGCAATTCATCCATCGATTACGTATTTCCATTCACTTAAGGAAAGGCTGGCGATGTGTATCATCACTTAGGTCTTTTTGCACATATTCTCCCATCAGAATCGAGTCAAATCTCATGTTCACCTTGGAAAATTACTCCACAAATTTAGCGGTTTACGCGCTTTGACTATTTTATGGTTTGCCACACACATGTAGGACCTATCTCAAGACTAAAATGGTCCTCTCGAATTGGGCTTGATTTTTGCTAGACCCCACGAAAGTGCCAACTAGACAAGAACCCTTTTCAGTATAAGCTTGTTCAGAGCTCAATTCTCGACCTTAGGCCAATTGCCCTCGAAGGGAAATCCTTCCAAAGTAAGCTTTTTTTTTTTTTCCAACTGTTGATGCAAGCTCTCTCTCACGGTAAATTCACGAGTACATCGAATCGCAATGCTCGGGATGAGTTTATTTTGTGAGAAAATATATAATTTTAAAAAATATTTTCTTGAAAACGACACCTTATATATGCAAAAAAAGAAGAAGAAGATAATAAGGTGGAAATACTCTCATCAATGAGCAATTGATGTGTCTCGGCTCGAAAAGGGGGGGCATCATCCAAATCTCCTCATAAAAACAAGCCTAGTAATTACTATTAGAGATAAAGATGAGGGGATAGAGTGAGATGACAGCTCTCCAAATTGGACACAAGAACCAAAATATATAAGGATAAAAAGAAATCAACTCAGAATTTAAAAAAAAATAATAATAATAAAAGGGGGAAGAAATAATGAAAAATGTGAGGGCCAGTGACCAAATCTGTACGACAGGGGCCATGGCACGGGTGGAAGAATCTCGATGGCTCGAGGTGAATTTAGTCTCGTCAATCGATCGCATGGAAGGGTAAGTTGGGGGTGGAAATGAGACACATGATTAGATTGGATGTCCATCTTCTTTACCTTTGACCTTTCAAAAGGCATGTGGACTGTCTCTCCCGTACTTTTTGATGCTTTCGTGACCATCATTACCGGTTCTTTGCTGTTTGGAATCATTCAGCTTCGTGCTTTTAAGAGTTGATTAATGGAAATTTAGGTTATTAATCACTCCGTTGGATGATCCATGTTCCACTTGAGTGTTGCGCGACATCCCGTGTTTTTATTATAATGCTCGGTATATTTCATGGCTTATTTTTGACCGGATAATCGAGATTGATTCAGTTTGCCACATGTGAAAGACAATTTAGGTCCTGTTTGGAAATCGGCCAAACAATAATTATTTTTATTGTTTTATTCCCCGAAATAAAAACAAAAAAAGAGAGTAGCAATTCGTTTGGTAACATCAATTGATTTTTTTATTCCTAATAATAGATTTGGAACATCATTAAGAAATAGAAAAAAAGTTACTTTTTTTTTTGTTATTGATAACAACTTAAGAATGAAACAATTTTTTTCCTTCCTTCTCTCTCTCTGTTTTTTTTTTTTATAATTTTTTTCTTTTGTAGAGGAGAGCCAACAACCTCGTCAGCCATTGGCAATGCTGGGTGAGGCTCATCAAACCTTTTGCAGATTTGGTGAGGCTAAGCCTTGCCTAGCCATCATGAGGCCACAACAAAGTTGACCTCGTGGTGGTTGGGCAAAGTCAGCCTCGAGGCTAGAAGAAGAAGAAGAAGAAAAAAATAAAATAAATAAAATAAAATAATCAAAAAATTAGAAGAGATTCTAATTTTTAAAAAATGTAAACATCATATCAAATGTATCTATTTCGAAATAAAATTTTTATGTGATTACTAAACGTATTCGAATATTCATAAACTCATTCATGGAATAAAATTAGAAAAAATTATTTTTAAGTGAAAATTGTCCCCAACAACAGAGTAGCTACCAAATAGGCACTTTTACTATAACACTTTTAGTAGATACAACTAAGTTAATTGCCATACTTAAAACAGAATTGGGTTTATTTTTGGTATAATTTTTCTCAAGATATCTATGTAATTAGATGATTCACCATTTGCTCCTCTATCGCGCAAAAAAAGCAAAATCCGGAGAAAAATTTTGTGGTTGCAATCGAAGACAGTACTGTGGATTTATCTTTTGTCTAGCGTAATATTAAAAATAAAGAGATAGAAATTAAAAAAAGTATTTATATTCTAAGCTCTAAAATGACTGATTTAAATTTGTGGGGAAAACTATCACATGTCATTCTCAATTTGATACGATAACCAAAGTCCCAATATCGCCTCATTTGTACTCCTTTCCCCTCGTCGCTTTCGTTCCGCCGCTCAATTTGGATTCTTCCCTATTTTGGCTTCGGGCAAAATTAAAAAAATAAAATAAAAGGGAAAACAGAAAAAAACTACCCGAGAACTCGTTTAGCGATGTGGGACCCACGAAACATGCAAACCCCGCATATGTTTTGGTCTCGTTCTGGCAAAAAATTTCCGACGACACAACGTGGCTGACGACGACAACCCCGTGGGCCCCATGCCACCTCCTCCTCCTCTCTCCCTCCCTTTCTTTCTCTCTCTTCCATTTCAGTTAATCCCCCTCGCTTTCTCTCTCTACTTCTTCCTCTCCCTAGAGTTAGATCAGCAGCATCAGCATCCGCATCAGCCCGGGGTTTAGTTTAGAGCAAGAACCGGGATTAGTCAATTTGCACGTTGCTCTCTTTTTTTCTCTCCCTCCCTCTTCTCCAGCTCGTGCTCTCTGCTTTTTGGAAGCTTTTCCGGGCATCACAGTCGTCCCCTTCCCCCATCTCCGCTGCAGTCCATTTCTTGCTTTCCTGGCGAGGAGAGAAAGCTCGAAACTTGGAGGGTCTCGGCGCCGGGAGTTTTGACAAGACGATGCCTGCTCGGGCGTGAGCTGGTGGGTCGTTCGTTCTTGGATCCGTTTGTGCGGGTAAGGAAGCAAAGGTCCGATTTTTTTTTTTTCCCTTGCTCTTTTCGGTGACGTGATGATTATGGCGGTTTGCGACTTTTTTGGTTGCTGGGTCTTAGTTTATTGGGTTTCTTGGTGGGGATATTACGACTTTGTGGGTCAAATGGGGTTCGCGACTGTTGTTCTTTTGACGTTTTTAATCGAGTGGGTTTCGTGGGTGTGGGGTTTTTTTGACATGGGAAAAGGTAAAGTGGAGATGGAAAGATCGAATCTAAGCTTAGCGTTGGAGACTGATCTGGGGAGGAACCTTGGGGTGTTGGGTCAGTTCGGCTTTGAGGAACTGAATTGGTTTGAGGTTGCGCGAGCTGCATTTTCCATTGAAGTTATCTACCACATCGTCGAGTCTTATATTCCCCTTCTGCTTCGTATGATATAAAGCAAGCAACTAGATGTGTGTGTCCTCTTGATGATTTGTAGGAGTTTAAGAGAATATGCCGTGCCAGAATGTGAAATTTGGTTGGCTGTCACTTTGCTGCTCCGTCGCAGTGAAACTGATTCCATCGTGAACTAGTCGGTTTGTTTTATTGTATTGGCTATTGCAAGACGGAGATTTATATGATGCAACTACTTGGCAGGTTTGCCTCGAATTTCTGGAAGCCGAAGAGGGAACGTTGAGTTTTACATTGTTGATGCGGGTATTTCATTTGGAGGCGCAATATGGAAGATGCTCACACAAAAGCTTGGAGAGGTGACAAGGAGAATCAGACCTTGTCATCTAAGTTGCTGGAGCGAGCTTCTTTGGATTCAATGGGAAGTGTGAATCGAAACCAGTCTCTTGTATTAAATGTCAGGAGATCAAGAAGCGGCAAAAGATGCATAAAAAGCCGGACTATCCAAGGCTTCTGTAGCCTAGATAATTCGATTCCAAAGCATTTGCTGAGCCTAGATGAGAAGTATCTTCGAAATTGCCTTGAGGCAATACATCTCAGGGCATTGAAGGCAACCTCATGTGACATCTCTTTGAATTTGAGTGCTTCGATGACGGGCATCTTGTCCAATGGCTTGAATCTGGCTAATGCATTAAATGAGAATGCCAGTGATGTTACCAAGTTTTCTTTTGCTCCCTCTTTGGTAATTGGGGCTGCAGACAGAGATGAGAGTGTTGCTGGCGGTTGGATTCTAGGTTCAATCATGGGGAGTGAAAGCATGCTTAATATAATGAATAGCCCTTTAATGCAACGGGTTGGTGCCATCGAATGTGGAGCTAACTTTAGAAGATCAAACATAGATGTGGGTAAGGATAGATTGTGTCATGATACGAGTTTTTCAAACCAGTTAAGCATCTGTTCATCACAGACGAGAGAGAACGAAACACCAATTTCGGGTTCATTTAATTGTGAACCTGAGGCAAAGCACACGAGATTCTTTTCGATGTCAAGCGTGAACTCCATGAGTTCCGAACTATCTTCTTCTTCGGCCTCCTCATCTTGCTGTTCTTCTCCTGCTGCATCTGTGTCTCAAGGAATGCTGCATTGCACATGGAACGCTGGCACTCCACATTTTGTTTTCTCTTTGGGTGACCAGACAGAACTGTATATAGCTGATCTGGCAAAAGTTTCGTCTGCTTCAGAGACACCAGGTTGGATGTACTCTTTCTATTCCAAAATTCAAGGTCAAAAGGAAAATGCAGTCCGTCATGGGGAGAACCCCGTTGTTGGTATATTGAAGGTATCAAGGAGAGTCATTTGTTGTCAGAACGATTCAAAGATCAATGAGACTGAGTTTGTTCTATATGGTTGTGAAAATTATGTGGGAGGTGGAGAGACGGAACCTTCAAGCAAGAACCTGAGAAAATACAAGAGTTTATCAAAGAAGGTGATGGAAGTTTTCAAGAATGGCCAAACGCACAGGCAAGTAAGTATTCCGATACTTGGGGGAGGAAGTTCCATTTTGGAAAATCACTGCTCTAATAAATGTCAGGATATCTCCATAAAGGTTGATGCTGGTAATGATATTCGGGAACACCGTCTTCCCACGAACCTTGAATTGGCTGCCATTGTCACAAAGGAGCACGTCAGAGAAGATAAAACGGAGCATGCTGGAGGTTGGGGATTGAACTTTCTTAATAAGTTTGGACGCAGTCAGGGCCTTGATTCCCCAAGACCCTCGCCACCTTCTCAACGTTGCAGTCAAAACAGAGTCCATAGCTCAACCAGCATGGATGTTATTATCTCGGCAGGTATTCATGGTGGTCCAAGAATCCCAAATGGTGGCCCTTCTAGTCTTGTAGAAAGATGGAGGTCCAATGGACATTGCGATTGTGGTGGGTGGGACCTGGGTTGTCCACTCACTATACTGAACAACGCATCAAACAAGGAAGAGATTTTGCCACTTGAGGAAGTGCAAGGAAAGTGCAAAGAATTTGATCTTTACAAACAGGTGGACATATGCTTAGTACTTTCTTAAAATTTTATTATTCCAAGTGGCATTTTTTAGACAGAATTAGCAGATTAAGCGAGCGGGTTTAGTGAGCTTGCTGCTACCTATCCACTGTGAAAGCTTTCTATGTTTGGAGTCTTGCCAGTCTAGATGATGCTCACAATTGCACAGTTGTAACTGTTGTTGCTCTTGTTGTTGCAGGGTTTGGAGCATTGCCTCCCCACCTTAAGGGTGACAAATGTGAGTGACAGTTTGTATGTTGTACATTTTCAATCAACTCTGTCAGCTCTGCAGTCTTTCGCAATCGCAGTTGCATACCTTCATACACAGATCCGCTCTCTACTACCCAAAAATGTACAGGAGTTGAAGTAACAACAAATTGTGGTTCAGTCTACACCGCAGTTCTAAGCTTTTCTTTAACCAACTAAAGTGTGAGGTATATTACAATTGTTGTGACTTCTTTGGCAGGGTCTGACGTTGTTAGTTTTGATTAGGTCGTCCTCTAGGTATTTTAGCTATTTATATCAGGTACAGAAATTGGAGTTCTGGATCTGGTGGTCAAAGATCATGTAATGGCTCTTCTTTTTGACTGAATGCTCAAATGGCAGAGTAGATTTTTGGGATGCTACTGCTATAGTCTGGGGTTAAAGTGTCTCAGCTGGGTTGTAATGGAATTTGACTTTGAAGTTAGCAGCTTGAAGATTGTAATTTATTTCTTACTGTTTACCAGTTTTGTGGTTATTGAATTCCATCCTCATGATTTGATGATAATTGTCATTAGGAACTCCAGGATATGCTTTGATAAGAATCGCTCATTGACCTACTTTTTGGTCAGTGGATTCGAGTTTTTTGTAGATTTGAACATTCATGGCAATGAACTCTCTAAGGTGGTATCGTCAACAGATCATTGACTAATCCTGGTTAGATGTTGGTGTCCTTATTCTGTGGCATAAATTTTCCTCTCCAATCCTTGTGCTTGACATTTGAGGTTACTTATACTTATCTAAAATATGTCACACTAGCATGTGATAATGGCTGTTGTAGTGATGGATATATCGCATTTGTGCTTCTGCTTCTTTTTCCTTTCATTCTGGAGTATGGCTGCTCATGAACGAGTTTGTCGTAGCGAAAATCCTGCTTTTGTGAAGACAAATCGCTAGCCCAACCATACACACCCTTACTATTGAGCTGTGCAAAGGAAAAAACGACCCACTTTTAAGTGTATGATTACTATTCGAATTCATATCCATTTCCTTGCATCTTATCGCAGGAGCCAAGGGCTTTTGTCCCGTCTTTAAGATGTAATGTTTGCACGTAACTGGAGAGGCACTGTCATCAGGCAATTTGCTTCCTGCTGAGAGCACTTGTTTCTGCATTATTTGTGCTGTTCTTCTTCTTGACCATGTGGACAAATCATATCCTTGGTATTGTAACTATGTTCTGATAATTTTCTGATGCATACATTCTTTTTGCCTGGTCTGTTCACTCCCATTGAATGCCTATAATGCCTTATGGCTGAGAAGATGCTTCTGATGTCCACCGGGTTCAGCACAGCCCTCAGGTAATTACAGTGAACTCCTGCTCCCAAAGCATAGGACACTTGTGATCCGTTGCAGAGTCTCGGCATCGATGGTTATAGTCGGTTTCTGTATCTCCGTCGCCATGAAGTTACCGCATCGTTTGTTACTGCTTTCGCGGTGGATCATGAACTCGAACTAGTCGAACTCCGGATCGGTTGATGTCATTATGGGATGCTGTGCATTCTTGGGTGAGTTCACTTGCAGAGGCACTTCAGGCTCAGTTAATTTAACTCCTTAATCTTTCAATTATTTAATGAAACCATCTTTATTTAACAGATTTTAGTCTAATGAACTCAGTGAAGTGTATACTGACTTCTTGCAGTTTCTCCATTGAGCTGTTCACCTGTTGCTCTCGGACCCATAAGTGTACTAAGAATCAGTAGATCATAACGAGAGTAAATTCCCTAAAAAATTTCCTACTTTAGGTCCAATCTTAATTTTACCTTTTTTGTCCAAAAAAATCCTCAATTTTCACTTTAGTTTCAAATTTGTCCACCTGTCTAAAAATCGTCACCGGTCTTTTCAAGATTATCAATATCAGATGGGAATCTACTGTAATTCCATACGAAGGTGAGAGTGTTGAAGACATGATTTTCTAATATTAAACCTCAAATTGGCCTTGATATTGATAATTTGGAAGAAATTAGTGGCGATTTTTGGATGGGTGTGTATATTTGAAATTGGAGTGAAAAGTTGAAGATTTTTTTTAGGCATGAAAAATTCCACTCAAGTATGTTTTTGAAAATAAAAACAATGAAATTCGAACATGTCATTTATCTAGTTTAGTCCATTTTTATTCTATGGATGTACATGTGGGGAGGGATGATTGATCGTGGCCACAATTATTGAGTTGCAAAATATCCGATTTGAGTTATAACTACTGCTTGAAAGGTATGGACCCCAGGACATTCCCTAAAGTCGAGGACTTTGAGGAAGGCTCGTCGGCACCCTATCATCATCTGAGCGCAAAGAAATGCTGTTTAGTCTGAGTGTCAACTCATGAACCCTTAATGATGCTTCAAATTCAAGAGCTTATGAATAGATATGAGGTGTTCGCGTCGTTGGACTTATATAATTTTCGATGATTGTATCAATACGTTTGACTAAATAAAAATCCGAGATATCAAGTTTTCGAAAATTTGGACCTTTTCCAAGTTAAAGCGAAAAGTGTGCACTTATTTTAGGGAACAAGGAAATAAATAAAAGGCGAAGCCCACATAAATTAAGGCAAATGGGCCGTAGTTAGACTCTTATTCAGCTTGAGGGTACTAATTTGGGATTACTGAAAAGATGGGGGACTCCAATGGAATTTGCGCAAATCTCCCATCGGCCTCGTGGAAACCCTAGCTGTCGTCTTCTTCAGCTCGCGCAGGCTTATATAAAAGCTCGAAAACCCTGCCACACAGTTTCCAGTCCCTCTTCTCAGACGGCGCGAAAATGTCGAAGCGAGGTCAGCTCCCTCTCCCTCTCCCTCTCCCTCTCCCTCCCTCTCTAGCTTCTTGATTCGATTCGCAGTCTCTGATTGACGTTTCAAGTTGTTTTCTTGCAAAACCTTGAAACGAAATCGAGGGATTGTCATCTTGGTTTTGGCTGTTTCCGATGAAGTTAAGTTCTTTTCGTTTGTTAATGGAGACGTTTCTTCGTCGGCCGATGCCTTGGGGGTCTTTTGAGGGGCCAAAGCTGGCACCTTGAGGTCTAGATCGCTTTTGTTGCTTAAGGGAGAGTGAGATGGCACAGACGCTTTTCACTGAATACGAGGAATTGATTTTGGGGGAAATTTGACTGAGTAGCTTTGGGATCTCTCTGGGTGCTGATTTAAAACTTGTCTGATCTTAAAAAGTGCATGATTTGAAATCCAACTGTTGGTGGGTAGTGGAGGAGCTTAGAGCAAGCCTGCAAGAAAGGAATGTATTGTGTAATGAGTTGGGGAGTTGTTGAATTTGGTGATCTAAGCTGCTTGTCTTTCTTGGGTCCCAGGACGCGGAGGTTCGGCGGGGAACAAGTTCAGGATGTCGCTGGGTCTGCCGGTGGCGGCCACGGTGAACTGTGCCGATAACACTGGGGCCAAGAACCTGTACATCATCTCCGTGAAGGGAATCAAGGGGCGCTTGAACCGTCTGCCCTCGGCTTGCGTCGGGGACATGGTGATGGCCACTGTGAAGAAGGGGAAGCCCGACCTCAGGAAGAAGGTGATGCCAGCCGTCATCGTGAGGCAGCGGAAGCCGTGGCGCAGAAAGGATGGGGTGTTCATGTACTTTGAAGGTGATGCATTGACTTGTGATGTTGGGATAATGTTTTTGACTGTTTCTTCTAACACCGGTTACCATGTCTCTGAGTGTTGGTATGAAGTCTGGTCCCATTACCATTAGTCTTTCCTGTTATCCCTTCATGTTTCTGGAAGGAAGCAAAAGAAAATTGATCAAACCACACTTTTTATGCATCATTAATCCTTTCCACATGTTCAAATCCAACGAATCCGAGAGAAGTGGAAGGAATTCAATAAAACTGAGAGATCTGAATGACTTTTGATTCCGTCAGATAAGATTCTCTGTTTACTCTATGCACCATCTTGGACTGGACCTGTTATATTGACAGCCTCATCTTATCCCTATACTAGTTTTTTGAGTGTCTGATTGTTCTTTTCAATGTTGGTGCTCTTTTACTGACATGGTCCTCAAGTATTGGGTTAACTATAAACTTCTGATTTCAGTAAGGATTTTATGAGGATTTTAGAGGCCTGAGGTATTTTTCCAGACATAAGTCCAGGTATCTGCCTTGGTTTGGTGGTTGATACCATTACGAGTCTGGGTAAAGTAAAATAGTCCTTCTTCACAGATGTTTGGCTCCTTATGAGGTTGCATCTGCTCTATCTTGGGCCGACATGTTTCTCCGTATGTGTTGCTGTAGTTAGCATGCTCTAGCTAGATCATTGCCTCCTGACTCCGCTTAAAGATGCTCTCTATCCTTAGTGTTTGTTCTCTTGCAATTGTTTCTTTGTTACCTCAGTGGAAGAATTTTTTTTTTTTTTTTAATAAATAATATCTGACTTTAGTTGCCGCCCTGTAATTTTCTGAAGCAAGATAATGTTTCCTAAGTGGAGATCTGCTCTTTTTTGCAGATAATGCTGGGGTCATTGTTAACCCGAAGGGAGAAATGAAAGGTATGTATGTTATAAGTACTTAACCAGGACATCTGATTTGAAATGATAGGATCTCTCTCTTCCATTAGGGTAATAGCTAAATGAAACCTTTGTTGATTATGTTGTTATATATATATATCTCCGAACATGAGTCCATGCTTTGATGATCCAACTATCATGTCAGTTGTGTTTGCACATGCACAGGTCATGGAATGCTTGCTGTTATCATGTCCAACTGCATTATGCTATGTTGTGTTTGTGATATGTTCTCAGCCATTGCTTTTCAACTTGTAGGTTCTGCTATTACTGGCCCTATTGGAAAGGAATGCGCAGATTTATGGCCGAGGATTGCAAGTGCAGCGAATGCAATTGTTTGAGAGTTTGGTTGTTTGGTCTTTATATGATTAGTGGATTTGCTATTTGATGATGAGTAATGTGGGTTAGTTTGCAGTCACCGAATTTTGATAGGTATCGTTTTGAGTAGGATTTTGTATCGACTGGTGTCAATGTTTGCTTTGGATATCTGGGAACAGTTTAGTGGCTCAAGCGATGACTTTATTTTTAGAAATATGATCAATGTCGATGAAGATATGGTTATTTCTTTCCCCGTGGGTATAATTGCACGTTATTTTGTTTATCGTTAGCATTACAAATTGTTGATGCCCTTAACGGCGGAGTCGATGCAATTTTTCTCCAGGCCTCATCGGAGATGCTAAGATATAATAATCAATCGAGTATAAAGTTTGGTAATTTCGAAGCTGGGACAGAAAATTCTTATACTGAAGTTTACTTGATTTAAGTATCGATTACAAATATCATTGGTGATTGTTGATATTAAGATTGTGGTTTGATTCAGTCATAAAGAGTTGAATGCCCCTTTAATCTGTGCCGGAGTCTCATGCCTTCCAGCGACATCGTCGCTAACTCAAAGCGTTTCTTTCTCTTGAAAGACGAGGGACGGCACTAGCCAAGCTCAAAGCATTGGTTAAAGGTACAGTGCCACTAGGCTAGAACAGTTTCCCACGTTGATGGAATATGGCTCCAGAAAGGTAAATTGAAGTGGGTGAAAAAAAATAAGAAATATTGGTGATCAAAAGAATGCTGGGTGATAATTTAGTGAGTGAAAAATCAGTGAGTCGCGTTAATTTAAGTTGGTAATCTTTAAAAAGAGGCAGTAAATGTAAATGACTGCTAATTAAGGTAGGTAAAAGTTAGTAATTTAATATTAAAAGTTGTTAGCAAGCATTGGTTACTCAAAATTGATTGGTAATAATTTAATCTAACAAAGGTAATTCCATGTGAAAGTTGGTAATTTTGAAGAGTTAAGAAGGTATATAAATACAGGTTGGTAAGTTAGTATAACAATTAATAATTTGCAAACTATGAAAGAAAATTTGTAAAATGTTTTTGGAAATATTAGTAAGTTCCCAACAAGATGCCCGGAAAAAGAAATGACTGATCACTTTAGTTTTTATATCAACAATTTCTGAGTAGTTATCATCATTTACAGTAATTTACCAGCACAAAAAAAGGATCTTTTTTGGCAGGGGACAATAGAATATCCTCATATAATTAATACGTTTTCCGATTTATATATGTTCTCTCTGTATATAAAAAGTCGTAAGTTAACATGTTTTACTGTTTGCTGGGTTCATATTGCCTACATATACAACAAAGTACATCATCAATCTAATTTGGTATATTTAAATGGGGAAGAGAACTTGGGAACGGTTAACCACCGGCGCCGGAAGCGCCGGAATCCCTGAATTTTAATCGGGCAGCGCAGTCTCTTGATCTTCTTGGTGAAATTCCGGCATCTTCGTTTCGCTGTATTAGGTTTCGGAACACTAACGAAACTACTGATGCAGCCACATCCTGCAACTATTACAAGAACAGATACTTCAGCTGCCTTTGCATTTAATCTTAACTACATATGGCAGATCAAACATTAATTTAAGACATGTTCGACCCAATTTTTTGGTTCTTCCTACCTAGCATGCATGAGTAATTAATGGTCAAACTGCATAATATATGCTGAGAAAAGGCTGATCGAGAGAGTACCTTGGGATCATCAGCATATCCACTCTCTTCTGAGCCTGCCGTGTGCAGAATCTGCAATTTGCAAAAAGGGAGAGTTCAGATTTGATGAAGGATAGAAAGACTGGTTTTTCTTAGTGACTTTAATTCATCACCTTGACAAGATTATCCAATCGCTTTCGCATCCTCCTCTGTATGAATCCCCGAGTGCACTGAATCGGAAACACGAGCTAGAGTCAGTTTGTTTGTGACATCTATAAGAAGGTGAGAACCGAGCTAGTCTGTGATCGAAAGTCATACGGATCACCTTGACATGATACTTGACGAATGCGTAAAAATTTAGCAGATTCCACACGGTTTTGTCCAGTCTTTTGCGTTTCACATGATGTGGTAAAATATCTGTCATTCAAATGCATGTTAGATCACCAAAAGGGTTTCAGGGTTTAAGTAAATCAATCAATCGGAAATGATTTATATGCAGTTATATGCCTGACAAGAGGAAATGGAACTCGATGCTTGAATCATGTAATCTCTGTGATCTAACATGCCGAATGTGCTTAATTGGTATTCCTCACCAAAGGAGACGAATCCGCCATTGGTGCTCAAGTCTTCCATCTGTTCACCTCTCAACTCGGGAGGTGGAATCGGCGACCATGCACAAAGAGGTACCTTGGCCCATGCTTCAGAGCTTCCGACGTCCATGAGTTCCTGTTAAAGCCACCAACGCCGAATCTTTAGGACAAGCGAACCTTAAGAACTCCATGTTAATGTTAGAGAAGCAGACTAGCTTTTTGGACACCAGATGCACCTGAAAGAAGGCAGTTGCGATGATCACATCCGTCTTTTCTTGGAAACGCATGGGGAACACTGCAGTGGTCTTTCCAGGCTGAGACAAGTTTCTTCAATTCAGTTAAATGGCTCTTTCATGAAGACTCCTAGCTATTGAGCATCGGAAATCATCAGTCCGAGCACAAAAACACATGCCCCCCTATGTCTGCGTTTTGAGATTAAGACTCTTTGCTTTACCATTCTCACGAAAAGAAAAGATTTTATACGTACTTTACCTGTCTGACCACAAAGAAAGGCTCTTTCGGGTGGTACACGAGTTTAATCGGCTTGTACATCCCTGGAGATGTGTCCCGTGGGGCGACATTGCTCAACATTTCTTTCAACTGGCAGCTTAGGATTGCCGCTTGGATGCTGGCCATCTCTGTTATGATCTTGGAAGATTCTGTTTACAAGGAGTGATGATTCAATATGCCAGTAGGCAAATACATGTTCTGCATCAAGTAAGAGGCACGATACGCATCGAACCTTTGCCTTGCGGGATCTTGTAAAAATTGAGCCTCAGAGTGAGCTGATATCCTTCTGTGGCGGGCTCGATGAGCTCCACCATGTCTGAGCGAATTCCCTTTATGGTTTGTACCGTTCCAGGTGAAATTCCTTGAGCGAGGGACAGTTCCTGGGATAGTAATGGTGTAGATATGGACAAATAGACATACTGGGGATCTGATGATGAAGACTGCCAAGCATTGCAAATGGCTCCTGTTAGCACTTCATTAACCACTCATTCCTTAAGAAAAACAATCCGTCATCAACGACACTTTCCCACATAAAGCCCGAAACTCCATGTAATTAAACCTAGGATTGACCTGTCACCTGATGGCGAAACTCTCAAACATGATTATGGTACGGAAAAGAATGAAAGCAAAATATAAGTTAATCAGGAAATTAGGCAAATTTCAAGCTTCCCAGAATATCAGACTTTTGTACCCTAGATCATTTATACATGCGGGATTGTTTACCTTTATATGGTACTCCACTGCCCCGAATTCGAATAGGCGTTGATCCATCTCTGTGGGCTTTTGAGCTCTGCACTATCCAAACAATACCCCATTGTAAGAATCGTCTGTTTGTCAAGCATTATAGCTGTTCACTCCAGTATTTTGATAAACGGTTTCTTTTCCTGATATGGAAGCAGTAGTATTATCTGTGATAGTATCTACCCCACATGTCGCACCTTTTTGACTGCCCTCATAATGTCTGCTCCTTCATGTAAAATAATTGCCATTGGCAGTCACTATAGGAGATTACTAGTTTTGGAGGAGAGGCTTTGCTATAGTCAACGATTCCTGGTGTTTAGCTCACACGGATTGTTGTATCTCACCGTCGATAAGATGTCGGAGCATTTTGGCGATGAAATGGATTAAAAAAATTCAAAACTTTGGCCATGTTATTGTTCATGGTTTCAACATGAAAGTGGAAGTATCTCATACCTGTGGATTTTGAGCAGTGTCTCCTTCAGTGCAGGTGATGCTCTATCAAAGCATGCCATCCTCTCTCTCTCTCTCTATCTTTGAGGAAGTGAAAACTCTGACACAAAAAACAGCAGAATGTCTGCACCTGCAAGTTCTGAATGTTATTGGAGCTGAGGATAGTGGAGTTAGGTAAGAAAGAAAGTCCATTGTTGCCATCATTTTTAGCAATCTTTGAAGCAACAGCCTCTCCCTTCCTCTCTCTCTCTCTCTCTCTCTCTCTGTGTGTAAGATTGGCAGATCAACTTGTTTGTGTTGCAAGCAAAAGTAGTTCACCTGTCCATTGTTCTGTTTCCGCTAGGTGACATTGATGAACAGGATCTTGTGTGTTTTCCCTGCCATGTTGGTTGATTTGAGCTACCTTTATGATCATTCCATTGTCGTTCCTCCTGGTGAGCAGTCTTATAACTAGCCAAAGCAAAGGGCTGATCTAACTTTTTTTCTTTTCATCGTCGACCGGTACAAAAAGCTCTAGTTCACTTACGTTTCTGAACTATTCAAAGAACACATTTCAGGAGAGCTTTACAAATAAATGATCTATTCATTCATTCACATATTTTTTAGCGGGGGGAGAGAGAGGGACAGTAGAGATAGTGCCAATCCAAAAAATTATAAGTTGCTTCCATTGCACATAAGTCAAGCGCATATGATCCATTACATCATGTGTGCCCCACCTATATGGTGTCCACATGATTCAACGGATCGCATGTATCCAACACGGAACATCGGCAATAATGTTGCTTGAGTGTTGGGGCTAAAGCGGGCACTTTACATTGGTTGCTAAGTCTCTCTCGGTCCATCGTTGTCGTTCTTTGGATCGATAAAACACATTTGGTTTCATTAGAAAACATATCCGTTTTTTATTTTTTTCCCAGTATCAACACTCCTAGGTTTTAAACTGTCTTCATCAAGACCATTGTACAGTCCGACAGGGCCATCCTCCTGTTTTGAATGGTAGGTAATGCACTTAATAATTCACCAAAAGAACGAGATGGGCCGGTGAGGAAACGACTTGCCTAGACTCAGCTCGTTTCGCACTTCCGGCGGCACGATGGGTCGTCATGCCTGTGATCACCGCCTCGCAGCGGCGGTGCCGGGATGAGAGCGAGGCGACGACGAGATTCGAAACGGAGGGAGAGATAAATTGCGTAGACGTTGGGTGTGTCCGGTCGAGCCACTTTGACCTTATCCTCTCCTACATCAGCTTGGAGAATCTTGCCAAGCTTGCGATTTTCAAGAGGGGGAAATTTCAAAGGCATCCTCATGTCTGGTCACTAACGTCAAACACCATCTCCAAAAATTTTGGAAAATCTACAACAATCGTTCTCATGATTTTTTACTCTAATACCACATGAGATTTAATGAGACAATGCCAACTATTTTACAAATTTAAGTTTTTAAACAAATGCACAATTTGATATTTAATTATTCAAACATATCACCTTGTCATAGACTCTCTTCCCTATATAGCACTCATTTTTCCCTCCCTCCATCACAACATCGAGCTTGATGCTGAACACGGTGAGATTCACACCGTATTCGTGTCGTGCTTGATGTCGGATATAAAAAGCTGAACGATGGATTAGAATGTGCTAGATGTGTCGCCAGGCTCGACATTCTCATCAAGACATGGACGGAAGATTGAGACTGGACCAAGAAGATAGACTGAACAGAGGCGGCAATTAAGGATGCGTTTGTTTGTGTTTCCATTCTTTTTTTGTTCCGGTGAACAGAAATAGAAAAAACTATTTCTGTTCCGGGAACAATTTTTGACCAGAAAAACACGTTTGGTAAATTTGTTCCGGGAATAAAAAAAAAAATAGAAACACGTTTGGTAAATTTGTGTTCTTTTAATTTTTTTTAATTTTTTTCTTCTTTTGGCCGGTGGCCTCGCCCAGCCACGGCGAGGCTCGCTAGCCCCCGGCGAGCTCGGCCTTGTCAGATTTGGGCGAGCTTGAGCTCGCCAAGCCGGCGAGGCTTGACCGGCATGAGGCGAGGCTCGGCGAGCTCGGGCTCGCCCAAATCCGGCGAGGTCGAGCCTCGCCAGGGGCCGACAACGCTCAGCCTCGCCGGGGGCCGACGACGCTCCGGCGAGGTTGCCGGCCCTTGATGGTCGGTTGCTGGTCATGGTTGAGGCTGGCAACCAGCCAAAGAAAAAAGAAGAAAAAAAGAAAAAGAAAAGAAAAGAAATAAAAAAGAAACAAGTTTTTAGTTTTTAGTTTTTGTTATTTTAATTCTTCAAAAAGTGTTTCTGGAACAAAAACACAACTTTTTCTTATTTCGATTTACTATTCCAATTTTATTCTTAACAAAAAAGCAGATTTAAACAAAAATATAAACAAACGCGTTTGTTTTTTTTTTTTTGTTTCAGGAACTAAAAATGAATTTTTGTTCAAAAATAAAACAAAGAACATAAACAAACACACCCTAAGTGACATCCATGATGCCGTCGGTTGAGAGGATGGTGGTGTTGATCAATGGCGAGAGTGGCGAGGCTGGTTCCAGGAGGGGAGGGAGGAAGAGAGAACATCCTAGTGTAGTATGCTAGTCTTATGCATGACCAAAGATGGAAACATCCTAATATAGTACCAGGAGGGATATTTTTGCTCATATACGAGACATTCACAAGATTGATGGCTGTGATGAATCTAGTTCATATCTTAAAGGCTTCTCAGCTTATTAGGAGTGGAAATATATACATGAAGGCTTCCAATTTTCTTTTTCTTTTTTTAAATGATGTTTGATGACTGGGAATAAGGAATAATGAGAACATAAATTGAGAATGTCCTTACCATATGCTCCCACAAAGCCAAGGAAAGGTGGAGAAGAATTGTGATTGACTGAAATTGTAGATGAGACAGCATTAGGCATATTCCTGCGTGATGTTCATATGATTCAACGAATTGAATGCATAGAAGACGGAACACCGGCAATATTGTTGCTCGAGCATCGGTCTCTTTCTCTATCCATCATTGTCGTTCTTTGGATCAGTAAGACAAATTTGATCTCATCAGAAAACATACCTGTTCTTTTTTCCTTTTCTCCTTTTCGCTATCAATTAACACTCCTAGGTTTTAAACTGTCTTCGTTAAGAATATTGTACCATCAGAAAGGGCCATCTTCCCATTTTGAATGGTAGGTTATGCACTTAATAATTCACCAAAAGAGTGAGATGGACCGGGAAGGAAACGACTTGTCCAGACTCAGCCTGGTTCACACTTCCGGAGACTTGATCGAATCGGACTTAAGTGGCGGCACGACGGGTCGTCGTGCCCCATGATCACCTCCATTGCTTGGCGGCGCCGGGATGCGAGCGAGGCGACGACGAGATTGGAAAAGGAGGGAGAGATAGACAGTGTAGACGCCGGGTCTGTCCGATCGAGTCACTTTGACCTTATATTCTCCGACATCGACTTGGAAAGTCTTGCCAAGCTTGCGATTTTCAAAAGGGGGAGAAGTTTCGAAAGGCATCCTCATTTCTTGGTCGCGCATGTCAAACACCATCTCCAACATTTGGAAAATCTACGACAATCGTCCTAGCTTTTTGGACATTTCATGTCGAATTGAGTCTGATTCGGTTAGGACTTTTACCTTAATTAAAGATTTGTCGCTTTGTTTCCAACTTTAACCCTCCCAACATTTCAAAGTTAACCATCCAACACACCAACGTACCCAAAAGTCTAATCTTACCCACTTCGATTGGACATGAAAATATGTAATTACGGAGGTAAATAAAGGGTATGGAAAGATTTGAATTCACGGCATTCTGCTCCAATACCGTGTGAGATTTGGTGAGATGGACGCCAACTGTTTTAAGAGTTTCAGCTTTTAAACAAATGCATAGTTTGATATTTAATTATTCTAATACACCACCTTATCGTAGGCCCTCTTCCCTATACTACACTCATTTTCCCCTCCCTCAACCACTAATCTCCACCGCAATCTTGTCGAACTGCACTGTAGCATTGAGCTTGACGTTGAACATAGTGAACTTGACACTATATCTGTGTTGTGCTCGATGTCGGATATGAAAAGCTAGATGATGGATCAAGTTGTGCTAGATGTGTTGCCGAGCTCGATGTCGAATGTGGGGGTGTGCTCCAACATGGCATTAGGCTCGACATCATCATCAAGAGAGAGAGATTGGACCAAGAAGATAGACGTGAATAGAGGGGGCGACTAAGTGGTGTCGACGACGCTGTCGGTCGAGAGAATGGTGGCGTTGGCTAATGGTGAGAGCGGTGAGGCCGGTTGCAGAGGGGGAGTGAGGAAGAGAGAACATCCTAGTATAGTATGCTAGCCTTATGCGTGACCAAAGATGAAAACAATCTAGTATAGTACCGAGGGGGATAAAATCAACTCACGCACGAGACATCCATATGATCAATGGCTGTGATGAATCTAACTTCTATCTTAAAGCCTTCTTGGCTTACTAGGAGTGAAAAATATATACATGAAGGCTGTCATTTTTTTTTTTATGATGTTCGATGACTTGGAATTAGAAATAATGAGAACATAAATTGAGAATGTCCTTACCATATTCTCTCACGGAGCCAGGAAAATTGATGGAGAAGACTTGTCAATGTGAATGACTCAAATTGTGGATGAGACAGCATTTGCGGAATGAAAATACTAATTCAAGAATTTTGCATACCACACCCCTCTCCTTTTTAAATTTTTGACAAGTTTGAACTAAACTTTTAAGCATGGTATAAGTCCTCGAAATTTCGGCTTTTGTACAAATTTGCTCCCTCAAGCTTTTATTTATTGTAATCGAGTCATCCATCTATTGGAAATTTGTTTTCTTTTCACTCTCGATTTAATTTTTAATGGGATTAACTTAACAATTTAGAGAGCGGTCGGCAACTAAGCCTCCTATTTTGAAATTTAACTAAGTTTCCCTGTTATTGAAAAAAGTCTTTATTTTACTCCAATTATGTTTAAAGAGTATATTGAACTTTATATATATTGCTCCAATTATGTTTAAAGAGTAAATTAAAGTTTATATATATAGGGAGGATTCAGGGGTCTTCAATCAGTTGCTCTGCTTCTTGAAGCTAATATTGATCAAACACCATACCCGGAATTTTTTAAAATGACCACAGATTATCCGGCCTCTTATAAAATAACTTTTTTGCTTTTTTTATTTTTATTTTTATCAACTTTGATTGCACCGAACCTCATGTCTCCATTCAACTTAGAGAGGGACATATTTTGGTCCGTTCATTTTACTATGTCAAGTCGGCCGTATTAACAATCATAAGGAGAACCAAAATAAAACATTCTCCAATATATTTTTCAAGCCGTAAGTCAAAGAATTCGATTAGTTTCGTTTTCATCTCCCCATCTGTAATTTTCATATATTCTCGGGTTTTAATTTTATCGGAAAATCTTAACAAGTCGGATTGTTTATATATCGATTTTATCATAACTGATTTTTCGACTTAGGTGTTAGGCGTAATCACATGAAAACACAAATTTGACTTCTATGAACAATCATCGTTGCGATGCTCCTTTGCCGCTACCTTTAGCAGCCAATTTATCCGAAAGTAATCTCGTGATTATCCGGTATCTCTTTTGCAAAGTCTTTTCTCTCGAACTAGAGTTAGATTTAGACCTGGGTGCTTTTCCATTCCGATCTAAATACAGATCTTGAATTCACAAGGCATTTTCAATGTTCTTTCGACTTGTCAGAGTTGTTGTCATCTCTGTATGATCATGGTCCTAGGGACGGCAAACCTAGGCGTGCACCGCCGGCGTGCGCTCATAATTGATGTTGATAACATTATGACTTGACGTACAATCACAAGGACATATAAAATAAAAACGAGAAAAATAAATCGAGATACAAAATTTTTATCCTAGCTCGCTCATAAATTAGGGTTATATTTAGGAGATGATTCCACTATAATTGATATCTCACAATTTTTCTTACGTGTCCCGATTACAACAGTAAAAGATTATACAAGATAATAATTCAGTGCAGAATTTATTCATTAATTTTTTTTTTCTAAATAGTAACAAATCCCTGCTGCTCCAATTTTCTGCGCCGCCGAGGGCGCTCGATCAAGCAGCAGCAGCTTCCAATCCCTCGGAGAAAAGAACAAGCCCCAGATCGAATCCCACCCGTCCGCTCCCCGCGGCCTCGACGAATCCCGACCGCCCAATCCGAACGCCTCCGCCCCCCACCTCGGATTTCCATCCTACTCCCTCGGCTCACTCGAGGGAAACCCTTTTCCTCTTCTCTCTCTCCCTCTCCTCCTTCCCCTTCCCTCCTCCGCTTTCTCTCTCTAAAATCCTCAGTCGCCCCTCCTCCTCTCCCCCGCCCGAAAATCCCCCTCGAAATCCCCATTCTGGCCCCCGAAACCCTAGCAATCCGAGAGAGGCGCAGAGGTATAGAGCGAGGTAGAGAGAGAGAGAGAGAGAGAGGGAGCTGATCTTGTTGCCTGGGTCTGCGGCGGGAGGTGTTGCGGCGAGGGTGGTTTTTTCGATGGATTCGGATCAGGGGAAGCTGTTCATCGGGGGGATTTCGTGGGAGACGAACGAGGAGCGGCTCAAGGAGTACTTCGGCCAGTACGGCGACGTCCTGCAGGCCGTCGTCATGCGCGACAAGGTCACCGGCCGCCCCCGCGGCTTCGGCTTCGTCGTCTTCGCGGATCCGTCCGTGCTCGACCGGGTCCTCCAGGACAAGCACACCATCGACGGTCGGACGGTAAGAGCCGGCGAGGCACAGATAGAGATTGTGTTTTTTTTTTTTTTTTTGGTTTTTGTTTTTGTGTTTCTGCTCTGGCCGCCGTTCTTTGGGCTTAGATTCGTGTGTTCTCCGCGGTGGTCGGTTAGGGTTTTTACCGGTCGAGTCGATTAGCTCCGTAGCTATGTTTTGGAGCAATCGCTGATCGCTCGTTTGCTTCAGCGACTGGTACGGGATTTTGTTGGTTGGTTTCGGGTGTTTCGGCTCGTATTTGCTGTCGGTAGTTTGGAATCAGTATGCTTGAAGGAATGCTGTGTTTTGTACGGCAAAGCATAGCTGGGTGCTTGCCAGCTCCCAATTAGGGGTGTCACTGTTTCGAGTTTAGTCCTTAGCTTCTTTGCCTTGGAACAGAGAGAGCTGTTACATCTATAATCTGTGTTCTTTACCCAAAGAAAAAGGAACATGATATCCAAATGAAGTATGACTTTCTTCCCTCTTGTCCGTGGCTTGCATTCATTCTGTTTCACTCTTGTGGATATAGTGAAACGGTGTTTGTGGAGCGGCTAATTTTTCCTCATGTGGCGGCCAATCTTCCTTTTAGAAAATTGGCGTGGCTAAGATTTCAAGATTCGTTTATATCCACACGATTTTAGGATGTCCCATGCCTTCATCGTATTCAAGCATGTTTTTTAAGTTGGTTGCATAAGCAAATAGACACCATGCTCAGTTGGAAGGTCCTCTCATTAGAGAACTTCTTTAGTCAATTGCGGCTTTTAAATGCTATAGTGTCCATTTTTTTTTTCTAATCCTGGGCATAATTAAACTACAGCTAGGTATCTTAGCGTTCTCTCCCTCAAAGAAGTTTATTTTCCTGCTTAGCAGACAAATTTATTTTCTTTGTCAGTTGAAAACAAAGAGATTGCTGGGCTCGAACGATGTGCACTAGTTTAGTTATGGTGGCCAACAAATTTTGACTTTTTGGATTTGAAACTTCACTGTGCTCCTATATGAGGCCATGTAGATGGGATTTGTATCCATCAAATTGTGGGCTGAATTTATTCCTGGCTAGAGAACTGCCATCAACTGGTTGTACGCTAGTTGCTCTCTTCTCTTTAGTCATTGATTTCAAAGCTCAAGCTAATCTATTTAGGTGGAATTTTTCTTTTCATGTACTGTTTGGATTCATAATAGCTGTAGTACTTGCTTGGGCAAGGCTAGCTACAGCTTCCCTTGCTCCTAAGTTTTTCCAAATGAGCTAGTTCTATGAGTATTATCAATTTAGACAATAAGTATGTAACCATGAAGAAAAGATTCCATCCAAATAGCTTCACACGAGTCGTGATTAATGATAAAACAATGGATGGTGAACTTGTAGACTAACTGGTTGGTGGCATCGCTATGGTTAGGTGTAAACATGCCCCACTACTTGATGGATCCAATTCCCATCATATGGCCCCACGATGACTCGGAAAGAATTTTCAACCTGAAACCAAGCCGATGAACCAGCTTTAATGTGAAATATAGGTTTTCAGATTTATAAATTACCACTATGCTTTAGTCTTGTTGCTATTTTTCTTTTTAGTCTTTTGTGATTTATCTAGAATGGAATGCCAGGCCATACTTTCCATGAGTTTATCTAATTGTTACTTGCTCTCTTGATATTTTGCTGAAATAGAACAATTGGCTTGCTCTTGCACTCTCTTTCTCATGCGGTCGATTTGTAGGTTGAGGCCAAGAGGGCTTTGTCAAGGGAGGAGCAGCAAACTAATGCAAGATCTGGAAGCCAAAATCCTGATAGAGGCAGTGGAGCTGGTGGAAATATTAGAACGAAGAAGATCTTCGTGGGAGGTTTGCCTCCCACTTTGACTGACGATGGCTTTCGTCAGTATTTTGAGGCTTATGGTCATGTAACTGATGTAGTAATCATGTATGATCAGAATACTCAACGACCCCGAGGCTTTGGGTTTATATCTTTTGACACAGAAGAGGCTGTAGATAGGGTTTTGCATAAGACATTCCATGATTTGAGTGGGAAGCAAGTTGAAGTTAAGCGGGCACTTCCAAAAGACGCTAATCCTGGTGGAGGTGGCCGTAGTATGGGTGGTGGAGGTGGTGGTGGTTACCAAGGTTATGGTGGTTCTAGTGGTAATTCAGGCAGTACATATGATGGTCGAATGGATTCAAATAGGTACATGCAGCCACAGAATGCTGGAGGTAGTTTTCCACCGTATGGTTCTTCTGGATACAGTGCACCTGGCTATGGTTATGGTCCTGCCACTAATGGCATGGGTTATGGTGGTTATGGAAGTTACGCTGGCAGCACTGGATATGGTGCTCCTGCTGCTGCAGCTTATGGTAACATGCCCACTTCTGGTTATGGAGGTGGTCCACAAGGTGGGCCTAGAAGCTCATGGGGCTCGCAAGCTCCCACAGGATATGGAGCTATGGGGTATGGTGGTGCTGCTCCATGGGGTGCTGCAGGGGCTGGCGGTGGTTCAACTGGCGGCGGTCCTGGTTCGGCACCTGCTGGTCATTCTCCTAGTGGTGGAGCTGGATATGGCAATCAAGGTTATGGGTATGGTGGCTATGGTGGAAGTGATGGATCTTATGGAAATCAGGGAGGGTATGGTGCTGTCGGAGGGCGCTCTGGAAGTACTCCAAACAGTGGTTCTGGTGGAGAGATGCAGGCCAGCGCTGGTAGTTACATGGGAAGTGGTTATGGTGATGCAGGGTATGGAAGTGCAGGATGGAGATCGGACCCATCGCAAACTTCTGGAGCTTATGGTTCTCAGTCAAACGGTCCTCATGGTGGGCAGGTTGGTTATGGTGGTGGTTATGGTGGTGGACAGACCCGCCAAGCTCAGCAGCAATGATTTGTTGTTGGCCCCAGTTCTGAGTGCATCCTTATGGAGCAGTTCTCAAGTTGGATGTCAATACTTTGGGACCGGTTGGATTGCTTAAATCCCTGTTTTCAGTATCTGTTTTGGTAGTCAGTAATAAGTAGTACATTTCAAGGCATGCTAGATGCCCTCTTATTAAGTATTTTCTGAGTGTAGCTTTTAAATTGGCTTGCTTATATTTGTCTACTTGATGATCTGGGATCTATTTATCATCTAGTGTTTGAGCTATAGTGTTGTTAATGCTGCTATATTTAAGCTTGTGATCTTCAAGTCTTAATTGTCATGCTGTTGTTAGCTGCTTCCGACTCCTCGCCTCCTCTATCAAGAATTAAAAATGCTCTAGAGAAGGTTAGCTGCTATTTCTTGATTCGATATGACAGAGTAGGAATAGAAAGGAGTAGTGCAGCGTAATATATTTGGAGCTGTGGGCCTCTTGAGTTGCAGATTGGGTAATGGGTAGCGGTAATGATAGTCGTAGTTGACACTTTGAAAGTGGCATAATCATTTCCCCCCTGTATTTTCCCTTGTGTTATACAGGAGGAGATGCTCGGGTTTAAAGTGCACTCAAGTTTCTTCACATGGCCATGGGCATTGTTGTGGTTTTTGTTGTTAAAAGCTTGGGAAGGAACTTGGAGAATTGTTCTGTCAAAATTATGCATTAACTCGAGAGAGGCCGTTCCAATTCACAGGCTATGTCACTGTTGTCAGTCTTTGCAGATTCCTGGCATTTCAAGTCATGGATCTCCAATCTTCGTCGAGATTTGTGGTGAGTTGACCAAATATGTAGGTTGTGGTATGTGATACATGTCGCTTAGGATTCAGTTTGAGGTGTTAGTTTGCAGTGAGATACTTCTTTTGACAAGACAAATTGCCAAACTTGAAGCTGTGGAAGACTTCACCTTTTATTATATTGTCCAAACTAGGTTGAAAGGATTTGTGCACATTCTAAATTAGCAAGCCATCTTCTGTGGACAATTATTCATTCTTTCAATTGATGGAGATATTAGTAAGAATAGGTCTAGCCAAGTATAGGGGGGGTGGATGATGCACTTATCATTTACTTAGCAGTACTTTTAGTGGAAAATCATTTGATATTTGAATGGTCCAAATATGGAGTCTCTTTCGTGTCTCTCAACATGCTTAGGGAAAGTGCAAGGACAATTGTTTTGTATTCTTATTAATTCAACATTACATCTTTTGAAAGAATTGGCACATACACTAAGGTGGTATAATAAGCTTGCCGCTAAATATGTACTTGAAAGCTTTCTAGTCCCTGGAGTGCCACTTGTCTCTATGCTTAACCACATCTTAAAAATCTTGTCTTCTATACAGTTGTGAGTCCTTGGTTATCAATAGCTTTAACCACTGAAATGATTGAATTCTACTGCCATTATGACAATTATGGCAGGTTTGGTCGTTGTTAGTCTTTATTTGGTTGTCCTGTTAGCTATTTATATAGCATCTGAATAATTCTTGATTCTTGGATTCAGTGAATATAATGTCGTGCCTTTTGATTTAGTGAACAGTTGTACATGATTGAATCTGATATCAAATTCCAAGACTAACGAGTTAGCAGCTCAAAGATAGGATTTTATCTGTAAAAAATTTGCTCGTTTGGAGATTGTGTTTCTGTTGTCGGGGTACTAAGAGATTATTAATGGCAATATATACTTCAGCCTATGCTATGCCAATTGACCTACTCTGTGGTAGTTGAATGTGGATTTCCCTAATCTTTTGTTGTTGACAATAAATGTTCTGAGGTAAAATACTTCTTTATCTTTGAATAGAAATAGAGTTGGTGAATAGATTGCTGTGTAGTTTTTCTCAGAGGATTGGTGTGGACCCACATAATTTGGGTGCATCTATATCTGGGCATGACTCATCCTCACCAAGGCATGTGCTTGACATTGAAGCCATTCGAAACATGACTTTGTTATAGATACTTGCATTGCTGCTGCCTTCTCTTTTGTATTCAACAGTATTGCTGCTGGTGACAGTCTTTTGCTTCAATTGCATCACTTATGTGGTGTAATGAATTAGTCGCAATACCTGCATGATGTGATTTCCACCAACTTTGCATGTGAACTTTGAAAAATATCATCTTTGATAATTCTCCACACGCAAGGAATTGATAAACTTTTCATTGACTAAGCAAGAATTCTACCTTCCGGTGGGGGAATCAGTATATCCACGAATCATATGAGTTTGAAGTCTCTCTCATCCTTCTCCAGAGTCTTCTGGTCCCACTACTGGTGCTGTAGGCCATTAGTTGGGACTGTTGTCGCACATCAGTAGCAGTTTGCTTAGATGATTGAATCTCTAGCTTTGCTTGTTGGTAGTTTAGTGTTAAGTCTTCCTACATTTGAGGATTGAACTGGCACCGATCCGTTCCCGTTGCAGCTTCTTTTTGCAGGTCGTTGCCTCATCAAGCCACAGCCACATTCGCGATTGTTGCCGTCTCCCTTGTAAATGTCGGTCTTACTTGCCACCTGCCAGTGATCCTCTTGTCCCAGTCCTTTGGCTTAGGGCCGTCGATCGATCTAAAGCGTCAATGCTGAGAGCCACTGTTGTCGTGGCATCAAAATTCCGAGTTCTGATTTTGTCTGCAATGTATGGTGGAAGATATGCGCGCATTATGCATCGGATTGGAACTTCCAAGTTTATGCGACCAATTTACCCGGATCTGTATCCTAGTGTCTTTTCTCTTATATGTAGCGTAGAATGAACAAAGGCAAGTAGGGCTAATGATCATACGGTCCCAAAGTTTAGCTGCGTTGGGGATTTAGGAATTGAGTTTTGAAAAATGGTTTTATCGTAGGTAGATTTTGGGTGCACAAAAAAGCAACTTTTATCGATGTTTTGGATTTGGTAGAAATTGAAATGAAGTTAGAAAATCTATGTTTGCGCTTAGGGTCAATTAGGTGCATAATCAAAGGCTAATCTTATGGTGGCGCTCGTCTTTTCTTTTCCCCTTCTTCGAAGTCTTTCATTTCTTCTTTGATTAAATAAAGTCACCCGACTCACGCTAATGGATTGTGGTAGGATTACGATTCAATATCACGAAATCGGTGAAAATTAGCGAACAAAAAAAAGCACATCGTTTGACTTCATCCGCCGTTCGACGACCCATCTCTTCTCTAGAGATTTCGAGCACGCGAACTTCACAACTGAAAACGCCAGCTTGGTCGAATCGCATACTCCAGGATGTGGAACTAAATCTTTTCCTTAAGCTTGATTCGTCATTCGTGTGAAAAATTCGTTCTATTTATACATCTGTTTAGCCACATGTTTTTCACCTAAATTACAGTTTGTTCAGCCGGAGAGAAATAGGCTCTGCGTGTACCGTTAGCCACCCTTCTTTCTCGCTCTCCATGCAACATCACAAGTTGGCAAACCGCCCAACACCCAATCTCTCTCAAACGTTGTCACGACCAACAAAACAAAGCTCAATTTCAGATGCCTCTCTAATCGTCTCTCTCTCCGCCTCTCTCTCTTCAAGAGCATGCATTCCAACTTCTGTCTCTCTCCCCGCCGGATCTCTAATCTCGCCGTCGCCACATGGCACACGCCGCCTGCCGGGAGTCCTTCTCTGGGCCCCTCGACTTTGCCTCGGTGGCCACGGACCTCGAGTGGCCCTTTGGGAAGCTCAATGGCCTAGACCACGACGACATCCGGAAGACCGCCTACGAGATCTTCTTCACCTCTTGCCGCTCCTCACCCGGATTCGGAGGGCGCACCGCCCTGGCTTATTACTCATCGTCGTCGCAGGCATCCGACAATGCGGAGGGAGGTTCGTTGGGGGCCGGAGGAGGAGCCACCCAGGGCAGGGGCAACGGGGTGGGGATGGCGCCAAATAGTCGGGTGAAGAGGGCTCTAGGGTTGAAGATGATCAGGCGGTCGCAGTCGAAGAGGATGGTATCCGGGTGGGCGACCGTCGGCGGGGTGTCTGCGCCATCTTCTCCGAACCGGTACAGCATGGCGCCCAAGATGTTGAGCCCCGGGTTGGGGCAAACCGTCCCGCCTTCGAGGGCGAGACGGCCGCTCACGTCGGCCGAGATCATGAGGCAACAGATGAGGGTGACGGAGCAGAGTGATAATAGGCTCAGGAAAACGCTCATGAGGACTCTTGTAGGCCAAGTAAATGAATCCTTATAATACTCCAATTTGACCCTTATCATGCATGATTTGATGATTAAAATGCCGTATGATGTACCGATACCAAAAGTAATGTCATCTAAATCTTGGTATCTTCAAATCAGAATGAATGTTCACCGATTTCGATTCCATGTCTTAGCGTATCACCTTTTTCTCGTCGTAGATGGGAAGACGAGCGGAGACGATAATCCTGCCGTTGGAGCTTCTCCGGCACGTAAAGCCGTCGGAGTTCGGCGACTCGCACGAGTACCACCTCTGGCAGAAGCGGCAGCTCAAGGTCCTCGAGGCCGGGCTCCTCCTCCACCCCTCAGTCCCGCTCGAGAAGTCCAACACGTTCGCCGTGCGCCTCCGGGACATCATCCTGTCCGGCGACGCGAAGCCCGTGGACTTCGGGAAGAACACGGACGTAATGAGGACCCTGTGCAATTCGGTCGTGTCTCTGTCCTGGCGGAGCGCGAGCGGGACTCCGACCGACATCTGCCACTGGGCCGACGGGTTCCCGCTCAACGTCCATCTCTACCTCGCTCTCCTGCGATCGATCTTCGACGTGCGGGACGACACGCTGGTCCTCGACGAGGTGGATGAGCTTCTCGAGCTCATGAAGAAGACATGGTCCACACTGGGCATCAGTAGGCCTATGCACAACGTATGCTTCACTTGGGTGCTGTTCCAGCAATACGTCGCGACGTCGGAGATGGAGCCGGACCTCCTCGGCGCCGCGCACGCCATGCTCGTGGAAGTGTCGAAAGATGCCAAGAAGCCGGACCGGGACGCCATATTCGTCAGGATCCTGTCGTCGGTGCTGTCGTCGATGCGAGAGTGGTCGGAGAAACGGCTGCACCATTACCAGGACTACTTCGCGAGGGGGACGGTGGGCTTGGTCGAGAACATCCTCCCTCTGGCGTTGACGGCCTCGACCATTTGCAGTGAGGACGCCTTGCTACCGGTGGCGGCGGCCCACGAGAAGACGGACTCGGTCCTGGACTCGACCGCCGATCGCGTGGACGACTACATAAGGTCTTCTTTGAAGAACGAATTCGCCAAGGTTTGTCATCTATGTCGGGTTCCATCTTCCGTCAGATCCGATCCTTGATTCAGTATTTCATTTCGACCGTGTCTGTAATCAGATGATTCAAGCCGGCAACTTCGATCAAGCAATGGATGCGAAGCAAGAGGCGACCGAAGCTCTTCTCAGCGTCGCGAAGGAGACGGAGGATTTGGCCTTGAGGGAGAGGGAACACTTCAGCCCCATCTTGAAGAAATGGCATCCGTTCGCGGCCGGGGTCGCGGCGGTGGTGCTGCACAGTTGCTACGGGGCCATGCTGAAGCGGTACCTGACCATCGCGCCGAAGCTCGGCAGCGAGACCGTGAGCGTGCTGCAGCGAGCCGGGAAGCTAGAGAACTTCCTGGTGCGGATGGTGGTCGAAGACTCGACCGAGTGCGAAGACGGCGGCAAGTCCCTCGTCCGAGAGATGGCGCCGTACGAGGTCGATTCCATCATCCTGAAGCTCCTGAAGCAATGGATCCACGAGAAGCTCAAGAAAGGAAGAGATTGCCTCCGTCAAGCCAAAGAAACCGAAGTAAGTATGTCTCTCCGTAGACGCTGCCGTCGTCGGCGAATCGATATATTCAACTCGACCGTGTGTACTAAAACCCGGTGACGGTTGTTGATGTGGTGGAATCAGACATGGAATCCGAAGTCGAAGACGGAGCCATACGCGCAGTCCGCCGTGGAGCTGATGAGGCTGATCAAGGAAACCGTGGACGAGTTCTTCGACATCCCTATCGGAATCACCGAGGACCTGATCCAGGATCTCGCCGACGGCCTCGGCCACCTGTTCCAAGATTACGTCTCCTTTGCTGCATTATGTGGTAAAATTCAATTTCACAATGTCTGCAATCCATCAAGATGACCTTTGTCAAGATTTGCAGTGGAATTTCCTCTGAATTTTTTCGTCAAATTCGGTGACAGGATCAAAGCAGAGTTATATTCCCTCACTCCCTCCTCTAACGAGATGTCACAGATCCTCCCAATTTGTCAAGATTTGGAGGAAGGCCACCCCTTGCACCGTCGGAGGGGACGACGGGCATCTGGCCGGGTCCGGCGACGGCCACAACCCGAGGCCGTCGACGAGCCGCGGCACGCAGCGCCTCTATATCCGCCTCAACAGCTTGCACTACCTGCTCACCCATCTCCACTCCCTCAACAAGACCCTCACTCTCTCGCCCCGGGTCTCCCCGTCCCGGAACCGCTTCACGAACCGGCGGCAGCAGGGCAAGTCCTCGTCCTACTTCGATATCGCCCGGTCGTCGATCCAAGCGGCCTGCCAGCACATCTCCGAGGTCGCCGCGTACCGCCTCATATTCCTCGACTCGAACAGCGTGTTCTACGACAACCTCTACGCCGGCGACGTCGCCAACGCCCGCGTGAGGCCCGTCCTGAGGATCCTCAAGCAGAACCTGACCCTCCTGTGCGCGATCCTCACGGACTGCGCGCAGCCGCTCGCCGTGAAGGAGATCATGAAGGCCGCCTTCGAGGCCTACCTCATGGTGCTCGTCGCGGGGGGCAACCCGCGGGTCTTCCACCGCGCGGACCACAGGATGATCGAGGAGGACCTGGCGAGCCTGAAGCGGGTCTTCGCCTCCTGCGGCGAGGGCCTCATCGCCGAGGACGTGGTCGACCGCGAGGCCGAGGTGGTCGAGGGGGTGGTGGCGCTGTTCGGGCAGCCGACGGAGCAGCTCATCGAGGACTTCAGCATCCTGACGTGCGAGACGAGCGGGATCGGGGTGATGGGGGCCGGGCAGAAGCTGCCGATGCCGGCCACGACGAGGAGGTGGCACCGGTCGGACCCGAACACGATCTTGAGGGTGCTGTGCCACCGGAACGACCGGACGGCGAATCACTTCCTCAAGAAATCGTTTCGGATGGCCAAGAGGAAATGAAAATTTGTAGGAATCATGTCTCGATTGCGATCTTCGGTCTATAGATCTCATCAAAGTGAAAGAGAAAAAGACAGAAAAAAGAGTGGTTTGCATGGGGAGAGAGAGAGAGAGAGAGAGAGAGAGAGAGCTCATCGTGCATGTAATTGATTTTAAAATTTGCTAATTCACATCCGTTACACGATGGAGGAGATTTGCTTATTAAATTTTTCTTCTTTGTTTTCTTGCCCCACCTTTTTTTTTGGGACTTTTGTTTCTCTGTATATTCTATAGTGTTGGCACAAAATTTGGGTTCATAAAGTTTTATTTTCTGGGTCGCGCTATTTCCACCTTCTTTTAAGCTCATCACATTTTAATTTATATCGAAATGATCACACTATCCCTTGCGGTTCCACTCTTGATTTAAGAATATTTCTTACCTTTTTTTTTCTTTTCTTTTTCTTTTGTACTCTTGACAAATAATAATTATTAAGATTAAATATAAGATCTACTCTTGATTTAAGACTAATGGTTGCCTTCTTCTTTTTTCTCTCTTTTTTTTTTTTTTTTGGGTTTTTCCTTTTCATTCTCATTTGAAACAAAAGTTGTTTACTTCTTCTCAAAAAAATATTCTGTTTGGTAGATTGTTAACTGATTATTGTGTTTCCAATAAAAAAAACTAATTATTTTGTTAATTATTTCTATATTTCTTTTTTTTGTACAGGGAAAATGTTATAAAAAAATTAACCTAAGCACAAGTGAGGATAACCTTTGAGTAAATTGTGTACAATGCATACGTCAATCACAATATTCAATTTTTGAGTAGATTCTTTGTAAATTTGTACTAAAAATCGAAGTCAAAATATTCACAATCATGAGAGTACTCTAGGGGAAATAAAGTAAATGATTTGCAAATAAAATTAACATTTTTTTACTTCGATATATGATTAGTACTTGCTTAAATTATAATAATGGAGAATAAATTTAAAAGAAGACAAGCACAAACAAACATTGAAATGTAATGGGTGTGGAAGAAGTGACCGGGGTGAAAAAATTATCTAGAAGGGATGTGGATAAATTTTTCTTTTAGTGAAATTGCAAAAAAAAAAAAAAAAAGAAGAAAAAAAATAATTTTAAATCCAGAGTGGGATTCGCAAGAGATAATGTTGTTAATTCAATATGATTGGAGTGTCAGAAGCTAATAAAGGGGTGGAAATAGCGTCAGCCCATTTTCTCAATGGTTGTAAGATTAGAGATTACCGCGAAAGAAAATGAGAATAAATGAGGTGATGAGGAGTTGGCTCTTGAGAGATTGCAATGCTCACATTTAGAACGAAATTATCTATTAGATATTTTGCCAAATTGGTGACATAAACAAGGGAAGTTGCCTGTCATACAACATTTTTTTTCCTGCGCTTTTGTTCTAGGAACATCGAACGACAGCGGGATACATTGGACAAACCTAAAAATTGAAATTAAGGAGGTGGCATGATAAGCACTGAATTATTCGGCCACATGCTCCATTACTAGTACTAGACCCTGTTCCTTTCCATATGAGCCACATTGATGCGACGAGAAAGTTTCAGTGGTGTCCAATTCCACCACCCCCGCCACCTCCAAAGCCGCCACCCCGCCCCCGCCGCCTCCACCTCCGAGGCCGCCGCCTCCACCTCCTCCTGCGCCTCCACCAAAGCCGCCTCCAGTGCCTCCTCCTACTCCTCCCCCTTGCCGACTCCCCCGCCAATTCCTCCACCCGAGCCTCCTCCAACTCCGCCCCCGAAGCCACCGCCCTTCCCGATCCCTCCACCGGCACCACCACCTTTCCCAAAGCCTCCACCAGCACCGCCCCGACTCCTCCACCGACACCGCCACCCTTACCAAATCCTCCTCCGGCACCACCCCCGACTCCACCGCCCTTGCCAAAACCGCCACCTGCCCCTCCTCCGACTCCACCACCTTTTCCAGCTCCTCCTCCAACACCACCACCAACTCCTCCGCCCTTTCCGATCCCACCGCCGATTCCGCCACCTTTCCCAATGCCACCTCCAACTCCCCCTCCCTTTCCAAACCCACCTCCCGCTCCTCCTCCAACTCCACCGCCCTTGCCAATGCCTCCACCACCTCCGCCTCCTTTTCCGATGCCACCCCCAACTCCACCACCTTTGCCCAATCCTCCTCCTGCACCACCGCCAATACCGCCACCCTTGCCAATGCCTCCACCAACTCCGCCTCCTTTTCCGATGCCACCGCCAGCTCCACCACCCTTGCCGAATCCTCCTCCTGCACCACCTCCACCTCCGCCACCCTTGCCAATGCCTCCACCAACTCCACCTCCTTTTCCTATCCCACCGCCGATCCCACCACCCTTACCAGACCCACCACCAGCTCCACCACCCTTGCCGAACCCACCTCCAACGCCACCGCCGGCACCTCCACCCTTACCAATGCCTCCACCAACTCCACCTCCTTTTCCAATGCCACCACCAACGCCGCCTCCTTTACCAATCCCACCACCAACGCCGCCTCCTTTCCCAATGCCACCACCTGCTCCACCGCCTGCTCCACCACCGCCACCTAAGCCACCCCCACCGCCGGCACCTCCACCAGCTCCACCACCAGCACCAGCACCACCTCCAAGCCCACCTCCTCCTCCTGCTCCACCACCAGCACCACCACCACCACCTAAGCCACCGCCACCGCCGGCACCTCCACCAGCACCACCTCCAAACCCACCTCCTCCGCCTGCTCCACCACCAAACCCACCACCTCCACCGGCCCCACCTCCAAAACCACCGCCACCGCCAGCTCCACCTCCGAACCCTCCTCCCTTGCCGCCACCTACCAAAGTCTTCTTATCATCCTCGCCCACACTCGCATTTGCACTCACGCTGACCACCACAACATGTAGACAAAGCAGAGACAGCAAAGCAAAGGCCTTTACCATCTTTTCTGTTATTTTGTTTGGATGACTGAACACACACTGATGAGTGAGATCCTCTGGTTACGAGGGCTTTATATACAACGTAAACTCCGATATAGCATTGAATGCTCACAACCACTAACTGTGCACCAAATTTAATGTTACCATTGGCTCAACAATAATATCCACGCGTCTTTGAGATGCCTCTTGATTTAGGGCTTTGCTTCTCATGGTTTTCGCAAGAAAAAAAAAAACCTCAAGCTGGAAAATCTACGGGACACCTCTCCGACACACCCATGTCTTTTCCTCGTGACTGGCTAAGTTCTGTAGACCAATTATACATGCATATGTCCAATGCATCTGGCTGGGAAATTGGAAATGATCTTCCCATTTGTGATAGGTTTTCTTTTCCGAGAACATCAAATGAAGCAACTATACAATCGCCTAAACTGCTCATCGTGTTTTGGTTTCTTACGTACAACAATCCGTCACAGTTGTGTCACAATGAACTATCTTTCTCTTGTATTTTTACACGTGCATGGAAGACTTCGTTGCATTTGAGCAATTTCATATATTGCAATATTACAGTACGAAGACATCAATTTCAGTATGTACACTCTTGCCAGGCACTCACACCTCTATTCACACATTTAATGAATCGTACGTCGGTGGATGGTGACTTTTCAAGATGAAACCTACGCCATTGGTGGAGCTTTGAACATATTTTTCTCTCTAGAAATTTGCAAGTACTAACTAGGAGTAGATCGTCGAACAACAGCCGGGCTCCTTATACATATAAATAAATTGTTGAATATGTTAATTTCTTATCTTACAACAGTATACGCTAGTGACTGACAAGGTTGTATTGGTAGTCAATCAGTTTATCTCCTTGTTGTCTTATATGGTCCTCGTATCTTCGGTCTTTGGTAAGGTGAAATATGTTCAAAGTTTATCGTGCGCTAATTTCTGTAAGTTCCAAATTTGTCGTAAATAAATGTTATGTTCATTGATGCAGTTAGATATTTGTCAACTTATAAGAAAATGTTCATTTTCGAATGAGATGAAGATCTGTTGTCCCCTATCATGCACTCATCTCTTGTCTCAGGCACCAAATAACCCTAAAACACCCCTCTCCCTCCCTCTCTCTCTCTCTCTCTCTCTCTCTCAACCTTCTCTCTGTTCATGTGCGCTCCCTCCTCACGTCCTTCCTGTCTCACTTGTGGCGTTAAGCTAGAAACAGTCAAGCCATCTAGATATGGTCGAAACACCTCTAGATCCAGAACCAAATGCACCTCCATAGCCATCGAGGTCTTCGTTGAGCTCATTGAGATGTTGATGAGAGAGGGTTTTGTGGGGTATAATTGGATGAAATGAAGACCAGAGTGATGCATGTCGAAATATGATGGACGATACATTAAAATGGGGACCATGGACGGTGAATCCATACCCTCAATTTCAAAAGCATTTATTGATCATTTAATGAAAAAAATCAGTATGCATTAAGACTTATAAGCTTTTCCTAGTAGTACTAAAGAAGTATTCCAAAGACATTACCTTTTAAGATATCTTCCATGATCATATATAATTAGTTCAAGTGCATTTAGGATAGGTGCGGTCTATATACATACCGCTCGCAATGTATACGTAAATAAGAAATAGGAACTAAATGAAAAATTAATGTTAAGTACGTAGTCAATTTATAGGGTTTGCAAAGTGTCTCAAGGGACTTCAAATAGTCAGCCTCTTGCACTTATGCCCTTGGGCTATCAAATTATTTAGGTGTACAAGTTGTGTAATCCTTTTCTCTTTAGACAACCCACATTCATCACATTAATTTGAGCAATTGGTCAGTCTTTCTAACTATAACTATCCATATCAATTATGATGGAGATAGATTGCGTGACAAATAAGTTACATAGTCATGAACAATGTAAAACTTCATAATTTAGTGGTGGTTTCATCTTCCTTCCGCCTCATAGAGGCAGATTTTCCCTTTTCTCTCCTTTCAATCTTTAGGAGCCTAACCACCGGGGTTTGCTCTAGTGGCCACCCTTCCAACTTGGAAGGGGGAAGTGCGGGTTCGAATCCCCACATTCTTAGGGGGGTTGGGGTGGGGACGTTGTAGTTTCAGGAGTGGGTTTCGACTCCCACGCTCTACAAGAAGGCATGGCAGAAGTCTGAGAGTGAGCGTTAGAATAGGAATTGAGTAAGATATACATACTTATAATGTATTGAAAAATACATACTATTGAGTTAATGTTTACTTTTTTTAAATATGTGATTGGGTTGATCTAATTGTGGTAAAATGATTATGGATAATTTTTTGGTTCCATATATAGGCCAATCTCTTTTGTTAAATTTCCGACAACTAAAGCACAAAAACTTATATTGTAGGTCTTGAAACCTCATATTTTATGTGACGGTTATTAGGATGGTGAAAGCTTGACATGTGGATGACTTATATTGTAGGAACACAAGATGTATAGAGGAAGCAAATCCATATGAGTTAAAAGATGATTGTGAGGATTGGAACTTGAGTTCTAACTCTAGTGTCATTCTAAAGTTGAGTGTGCAACAATCTTTCTAATTTGACATCAATATAAAAAGTTTCGAGTTTGCTTATACCGGTCTTTGTATGAAACCAAGTATTCGATATATAAAATATGTTCCATGCTGGTTTCTAACAGTTTCAACTCTTGGAAAAGATAATCATATGCTTAATTTTAATAACAGATGCGCTAGAAAAGTTGTTCATTGCCATTTTGCTGCAACTTCTAATTGTCACTCATTGTTTTCAACTTCAGAATTCTGAAAAAGATATATACATAAGTCTTGAATAATTATGAAAAGATTGGATATGATTTTGCATGTCAACATCCAAATATTTCGAAAGGTTCGGATGCTTCACATCAACAGAACTCCAAACGTTGACATCGCAAATTCTGAATATGAAAAAAAGAGCAATAAATCCCTAAGTTAAGAATATCAAATTCTCGATTAAAACACAGAAATTGCTCCGGATAAGCCATGATAACGAGGCGACGAGAATTCGCCGGGTGTGTTTCTTTCAAGTGCAGTGAAATACCGTATTCGTGGGTATCATTAATTTCAAAGACAAAACTTTTGATCGAATCCCAAGATGCATATATCTCTTTATTTATACATACTATCATTTCCTTTTATTACACAAGCCTTCATAATAAACACTTGGTGCGCACCTGGTGAAACCAAGAACTGAAACCCATGATGATTGAAGCTTGCACATTACAAACTTTTCTGGCGGTGCATATGGCCACCAGTGCATCCAGATTATAAATTGTCTCCCCCAATTTAATTCATACACAACTTGCTACTTTGGCTAAAAAGAAAAAAAGAGAACTCTAATTTGCTATTTTTCCCATTAAAAATGTACGCAAGCAGGTTCACCCTGTGCCGACCCGCTTCCATGTACCTGGTGGTTGAGAAATTTATTGCATTAGTACCCTCCAAAAATAAAAATTCCTGTAAATTTCACCACCATTTAGAATCCCATTTATAATAAATAACGAGGACGGTTTCAATAGTTTGTCGACATTTGCGCCGGTGATGACTCAAAAGAGAGTTTGAAAAATCGTACCTCCTGTCGATTTCGATGTATGATTTGCGGAAGCATGCCTGGCTGTCAGAATTTATTGGTTGGACTTTGTGCTCTGTCTGTGGCAAGTCGTGTTATTAAGGAACTACCCCCCTCCCCCACTCAAATCAATATTGCTAATCATGAGATCCGTGAGATTCACTCCAACCTAATTTCGTGGCGCAATGGAAACGAAGGATATCGGAAGACTCGAAACCCTAATTAATTTTGAGAACAGCCATATCAGATAATTGAAGCGCAAAAGAAGGAGCAAGTAGCCTAAAGAAAAAAAAATGAAGAAAAAGGAGATCTTCCCCGCCAATTCTCCAGAAATGTTGTGATATATTTTAACTAATTTATAAGTGCTTTTGGAGTATTACAAGACTTATCTCTTTGAAATACAAGTTAAGGTCTCAAGTAAGAGAGCAAGAAATGGAACCTCGACTATAGAACACATGGAACCTTTGACTATTCAGTGAGCTTTTCAATCAAATTCGACAGGCTTGTATGGTGGCATGCGCTTATTGCCTTTTGCTTTCATTGCTCAAGGGCTAATCTTTTGTACCATGTGTTTTGCTTTTACACATGTCGCGGCCATGACTATTACAAAGGTAGCTATATCTTTAATAATTAACCAACTAACCGTATCAATAACAATAGACACTGCTGATTTTGAAATGAGTTAAGCTAATATATTAATGTTTACGATGACGGTAAGATGTTTTTTTATTTATTTTCATGGATGACTTGAGAGATTGAGACATGTGTACATATGTGTCAGTTGAGACAAATATAAGTCTTGAACTTGGGACCATTTACATAAAGTAAAGTTTTGCCGACAGCATACGGCACGAAATTCATTATTTAATTTAGTCCATGGGTGAAATTCCTTGGCCTAGGTTGATCTAAGCCAATTCCAAATGATAGAGCAAAAATAATTTTTTATTTTTTATTTTTTTCATGTCGAGCTAGGTTCATCCAATAAGCTTATTCCCATACGTTGATTTCAATTCCAATTCTAAGATCGGCCCACAATTAAATGGACCTACCAAAAAGTACACGCCCCCCAACCCCCCGCGCCGCGCATTGGCTCCTCCAAAGGCAATCGGAACAGCTTTCATTTTGCTTTTTTTTTTTTGGTCAACGTTTTGCATTTATTAAAAAAAAAATGTTTTGCATTTATTGGGAAGTTGTTTGATTGAGTATTATTTATTTATTTATTTAATTGCTTTTTGTATTTGGAATTTTTTTGGTTCTGCATAATAATTAATATTTTTTAAATATTTTAATTAAATAACATATGTTGTATCTAACTACTATTTCTACTACTTATATTTTGTTGCTCCATGATATTTTTCAATCATAAAATATAGTACTTGTGGCAGGATGTCTTGATTTGATCGACAGAAAATATAAATAGTAATCTAATCCAATATAGTGAATTCAAATTAATTATTATTTTTAACTTCGAATATAATTTGGAATAAATAATCATTAATCACTTTAACAATGATATTAATATTTAATATGAAAAGTGCAACATGTATAAATACTTTACTTATTATGTATGTAATTAAAGGGCAAGATAAAAAGGAGAAAATTCAAAGAAGTGCTACACAACTTGGTGAATTTTAGCCCAAAGCGTAGAACCTACTAGATGAATTCATATACTTCGATAATTCTACAAATCTATTGCTTCTAAGATGAGTTTGAATGAAATAAATTGAGAAGATAACCTTTTCATTCGAGTAATATTCAAAGTGATCTTTACACTCAATTCATGTCAAGAATGGGTAAATTAAAGTTCTTAATTAGAAGAGATTTGTGATCTTCTGGCACCTAATCCCGCTTCGTTAATATGAAATTAAAGATAAATAACATTTCTTTTTTAATTATGAAAAACAAAAATTTTCTACTTTCAAGATAATAGATTATGTTGGTTTTTGTATTTGAAACACTTGACTTTTTTCGTATATATCCAAGCAGTAATTTCATGCAAAAAAATGTTTCTTGGTTAAAAAAAAAAAAAACATTTTAAGTAGACATAACCAAATGACCTCTTACTTCATTTGACATTTTCGAAATAGGAAAACTCAGAAAAGCCTGTCAAAGTTTAGATATTCTTCAAAATTTTATTTGTAAAAAAAAGAATTCATATTACAGGGGGAGTGATTGAATTGATAAACGTTTTAATTTCAGATAACTTTTTAGGAAATCATTGCATGAACTAAATAGGGTGTTGTTGGCATTGTAAGGCCCTTTCGTATTTTCGAAATAAATGTTTTTTGAAACCATAAACCGAAAAATGTTTTTGTCCAACAATATTTTTAACTTAATGTTTTAGAAAATGGCTGTGCTAAATCCATCCCTAAAGTGGATCCATCCACCCATAGAAATTTGATAGGACGAAATTACCCAAATCATGAGCACCACTCCCCACCTACACTCTCTCATAAGTTCCTTGCTCGGGTCGGTGTCGTTCAACCTGAATCCTTCTAGCTGTTTGCTTGGCCTTCCAAGGTCCAAGAGTATCTAATGCAACTGAAAGATGCTTTATAATTGAGCATTCTCCAGTTGTGACTCTACTGGTGACTTTCATGCTAAGAGTCTATTTGGCAACTTGTCAAATAGTACCTAATTCTATTCTTTTGTCTCAAAAAAAAAAAAAAAAAAAAGACAAAAATCTGTTTGGTAATTTTTTTTTTTTTTAACCTAGTGAACAATTTTAGAATCAAGCCAACCCAAATTTCTTTTTTCTCTTTTCTTTTCTTCTTTTTCTTCTTCATTCTCTCTTCTTCTTCTTCCACCACTGCCGCCATCCACTATCGCTGGTCGTTGGCAATAGGTTGGGCGAGGTTTGGTCTCGTCTAGCCATTGGCGAGGCTCAGCCTCGTCGATGGCCAAGTGAGCCTCACTTGGCCACCAGCGAGCCTCCTCGGTTGGGCAAGGCTCAGCTGAGCTCACTCAATTGCCAATAAGGCTTAACCTCACCTAGCTACCAGCGATGCTTGATTGACAAGGGGCGGCCTCGTCGAGGACCGGTGACACTCCGGCGATGTTGCTTGGCCTCGTCTAGCTAGTCGTCGGTCATCCCGAGGCGCTTGACCAGCCAAAGCTTGACGAAGAAGAGATAGAAAAGAAATAAAGAAATAAAGTAATAAATTAAGAAATTTTGAGAATGGTGCCGAATGAAATTTTATTTCGGAATTAAAATTTTGGATAATTATCAAACGCCTTCAAATGCTTAGAAATTCGTCTGAGGAATAGAATAATTCTTGGAAATAGAATGATTACCGAACAAAAGAGTCTGATTCTAATTGTTTGAACAACTATATTATATTATTTGTCCAGCCGTAATGTTCTTCGTGTTGGAATTGATTTGTTAATCGGTAGCAAAATCAAATGAAGAATGACAATATTTCCTTAAAAAATTAAGAAGGAAACATAGGGGAAACAATTCTTGAATCACGGAGGAGGTGGGGACAACAAGGTCAGGGAGGCAATCGTGGCGTTGGAAGTCTAGGCATTGAAGTTAAGACTAAGAGGTGGTGGGGTCAGCCACGCTGAAGAGGGCAGCAACGGCACTGAGTGACGCAGAACCATGGGAGAGTCGGGGGTGATCTCGCTGTTGGTGAATTGGTGGAGAGCGGAACCGGTGCCGTGCAATGCTTTGAGGTACACGGAATACAAGACTGAGCACGCCTATCTAACTTTCATGAACCGTTTCATGTACCTATTCCTCACTTTGAAACGAGGCACCATTTTGTCTCTCTATCCTTTCAAGTAACGAAACCTTAAAAAACCACCATTCTTCTTGTCCGAATGTTTCCTGTTCTCCTCTCTTTCGTGCATCTTCATTGAATTTTATCGAGGTACTTCCTCCATCAATGACGGGCATTTCCAAATGTTTGGCTTTTAGGTACACGGGACACAAGACTGAGCACGTCTGTCTCACTTTCATGAACCGCTTCACGTACCTATTCCTTGCTTTGGAACGAGACACCGTTTCTTCTCTCTATCCTTTCAAGTGACGAAACCTAAAAAAACCACCATTGTTCTTGTCCGAACATTTCTTGTGCTCCTCTCTTTCGTGCATCTTCATTGAATTTTATCGAGGTACTTCCTCCATCAATGACTGGCATTTCCCAACGTTCGAGCTCGTCATTGGCAATTTCATTTAAGTGCTCGACTTTGACTCCCAAACGCGGTTTTGCTGATCACACACACTATGCCTTAGTGTAGATCCATATATATATATATATAAAAGGTGGGCCCCCCTGCCTGCCATTATTAGGGGAAGATAATAAAAGGACAAAATAAGGGTTAGCGGGCGAAGCACGAAGCCTTGATGCAGACTGAGAAGGTGAGGGATGGGACCCACAAGTTGGATAGTTTTGTCTTTGTCCTCCTCTAGGGTGTGGATGAAGTCATTTTAGGAGTGAATTTAGAGCCAACCTTTCAAAAATGGCCAAAAAGTGAAATGATTAGTAAGGTAAATTCTAGGACCAAAAAAAAAAAAATTCTAGGACCAAAAAAGAGAGAGAAAAAAGTAAGGTAAATTCACTTATGGTAATATCTATAGTATTGACTCGAGTAAAATGTTTGTGACACTATGTTTTCGTAAAAAGATTATGACAAACAATAGTGACTAATAAAAAATTCTTAATTTTTTAGTCGATCACATTAGTGAAATCTTCACATTATTTATGTATAAATCACTATAGACGACAATTTGTGGATTGATAATGTATTGTCTCTATCTGAGTAAGCGAATGAATGTCTTATGGTAATGAATTTTCAAATCATCTTTTTACTAAGTCGATGAGAGACATAATCAAAATCTTCAAGAACATATAAATATTGATTCAAGAACAAATTTTCCTTTTTCTTTTTTGGGTCCATGTGTTTTTATTTATTTTCATCCTTTTTCTATTTATTTTCTTTAATTCATATTTGTCTTTTAATAGATTACACCACATTTATCTTAAGCCCATCACGAAGCGAGTTGAGACTTTTATCGCGGACTTTTGGCGAGGTGGGCTCAGTTAGTGGGCTGAATCGAAGCTCCATGGCTTATTAGCAAGTGTGCGTTGACCAGTCAAAGCTTTGACCAGTCGCTCCCGATCTGAATCTTTCGTGTCATTGGCTGTATGGATCTGACCGGGTAAAGCAACAATAATAATTATCTGTCAATTGATTAGGTCATCGCATTAAATAACGAAAATATATTTTATTCTATTTGGGAATCTCTGACTTGGGATTGGGTTAACACGTGACATATTCATTGCATTAGATACTTTTTTCCACAAAAAATTTGAGCAAATTAATCGAAATCTCATTATCATATGTAAAATGAGACGACCATTGTCGTCAGCAATCGCGTCGCCGGGCTCTGCTATTTATATGAATTGGAGTGTCGCTGCGAGTTCGTCAGAACACGAGGCGTGGAGCTTCCAAATTCTGGCCGGTGACCCGCTCCCATGGAAGTTGCCTTGCCGGCCTCATAAAGAGAGAGAAAATGAAAAGCAAAACAATAAGAAAATGCATGAAGTCCAGTTGTCAAAGTAAGCAAAATCTAGTTTTCCTTGATTTCTAATCAATTCATTTTTATGCTGAATTTGACCACGTCCAAATAACATTGTGGTCGAAATACATTGTAGTGTGACGTGAATAAAATTATAAGCAACCACATTCATTAATTTTTATACATGCCATACATTATTTACATTGAGTATATTTCTCTGCACATGTCCATATGGACATCTGTATGTTTTATCCACATCATACTTTTGTGTAGTCTGACAGTTGAATTTAGTCGTTTGGTGTGAGATGTACTTGATTTGAAAATTTGTGAAAGTAAAAGATTTTGATTTAGAAGAGTGTGAATATATTGCGACAAGAATTAGAATTTTTCTCAGAAATCATGTTTCCTCGTCTCAAGAGAGAGCATGACAATATATGTATCGAAGACTATATCTTGATATATCTCAAGAAATACATCGCAGCATATGCCGGGTTTAGTGGGGGGGGCAAAAAGGAATCGATCCAAACCAAAACATTTCAAGTCTTTTTAGGTTGGGTTTTTTTTTCCGGTATGAATAATAAGCGAAACAACGGACTTCTAGTGATTGTTTCGGTTTCGACCTGTAAACCCGAACTGACCCAACACCAATTATTAAACTTGTTTTCAGTTCAATATCGTATTTTGAACTCCTTTTTTTCCATTATTCAATCATTTCTCGATTCACGTCGCGTCAAGGCGCGATGTCTGACTGGTACCTGCATGAGCGGTGACGTCCATGTACAGTTACCGTGAGAAGGGCGGCAGACGGAGAACCCATTCTCCGACCACGACTGGTTTTTCACACCTTAATGACGGGACGAGTTTCCGGCGAAGCGAACCGCCATGAACCGTCGCTCCTCCGGTACCCTAATCAAACCAGGAAGAGACTGACGATGGAGATGATGGCGATGGCGAGCCTCTGAGGAGAAGGCTGTGGAAGCCGGGTTTTCGAGAAGCGGATCGGGTGACTCCATCTCTGCACGTGCAGTGCAGAGAGCGAGATGGCTATGTTCAGTGTTAAAAGAAGAACAAATCCAATAACCCGACCCGACCCGACCCGACCCGATCCAAATTCTTTGTTTTTTTTGTTGATCTACGTTCTGGTTGGGTCTCAGGTCGGGTCACAAAAGACAAAACGTGCCCACTTCATCCGTGAAGAGGTTAAACGGAACTGGCCCGTCGACACCCGATTATGTACCCATTCCCAATTTGACTGGCCGCAGTGCTAACTCCCCTACTGGCTGGCCAGTTGGTCCCCCCTTGGGCACTAATTAACCGGTCTACGAATATAATTTTATGGGCTCGGCAATTAAAGGTCTCCACTAGAGACAAAATGTTACAGAACATGCGCATCTCGCCTGGGTACATTCGAATTAACAATGAGAAAAATATGCATCACGTTCGTGTACAAAATCTCTGCGAACGAATTGTCATGCAAAGGCTAGGGGGACTAGGTTAGATCCATTGCATGTATTTATGATTTGACAGCTGCTTTCCATGGTTTCCCAGGTCAAATAATCTGCCAAACTTAAAAACAAAAAACCAAAAAAAAAGAAGAACTTTGTTGCGCAATCCATGCGCGCTGAAAGAACCAAGAAGTTGTCATGTTAGAGTGCGAAAGTTTTGGAGGATTCCAGTGCGAGATCTATGCTACATTAATGCAAGATCTCATTTTTCATGTTTTTTGGTTTTTTGTTTTTCAAATATAGAAATTTCTACCTTAAGTGGTTGTAAACATTTAGCTCCCCTACATGAATGAGATCACATCATGAGAGAAAGAAAGTTAGGGATAATCGATTCCCGGTCTGGACTCAATGAGGAATCAGAACTAAACCACTTGGTCTAAGAGCCATACTAGACCGGTCCAATCTGATTCCCGGGCAATTCTAATGGAACCGGTGGTTTCCCTCTCTTTGCCTAGACCGACACACCGATGGGAATTCGTATGGGTTAAACGCATATGAGAATGCCCGAACCAACAGAGTCCTCCCTCTCTCTACCTGGACCAGCACACCCATCAGCCTCTCAAATTCCTATCTCTCCAGCAATTCATGAAAGTGAGTGTCACCCACACACACAATCATCAACAAAAAAACAAAACAAGAGAGGGAGGCTTCGAGCTTGATCGAGAGGGATGCGAGATAAGTCATGACTGAGAATCGCGCGAGAGAATGACTGAGACTCTAGCGAGAGGGGCATGAGCTATTAGGGTTTGTGAAAGTCTGAAAAAAAGGGGTGAATTGTGTGTGTGTGGTGTGTTTACAGCATGAAATAAATGGGAGATGGAGATAAGATTAGGTTTTTTTTTTTTTAGAGAATTTTAAGAAAATATTAAAATTATTTTTAAAAAAAGCGATCTAGTCTGGATGGGCGGTTCCATCACTAAACTAGAAACTAAATCGATCCTCTCAAAAGCTGCCTAGAACCAGCCGGTCTGGTCCAATCTGCACGATTTCTTATTCTAAGTGGTTTTGGTTGGTTACTTCTAAAGAGAGTATATATCGAGTACCTCTATTGATCTAGTCTTTAGCGAGTTAACACAAAAAGAATATTTAGCATTTAATGTGAAATCCCATTCTTTTTACCTACTCCAGAATAACCTAGCAAAAGATCAATTTTTATATATACACGTAGTATCTTAAGGTACAAGAAATTTGAAATGACGGAAAATAAATTTTTACCTTTCAACCTTCTGTGTAGTATTCCGGTATGCGACGAGAACCCAAAATTTTAAAAATATTTAATTGCATCAATTACTACAAAAATGCATATATAGAATCTATATCTAAATTATTCCCAATTCACACCCCAAGAGCATTTGTTTGCTTTTACGCGTCTAGTTTGAATATGAAGATCTCATCTTTGAGTTTAGCCTAAATTTGAGCTTTACCCAATTGAGTTGTCTTGATGATTTAAAGAATGATTTTGTGTACAGATACAGTGAATGTCACATGTTCAATTCCTCACATCATTAAGTGCAAACAATTCCGTATTTTAGTCACTTACTAGAATTTTGGTTCGACCCTTATCTAATGGTGAGATAAGATTCGTGTGAATTAACAAATTCAAAGTTTACCTACTTAAAATAAGTTTACTTATCAAGAAAGCAAACTCGAACAAAAAATAACTTAAGATTCCTACTAGTATGGTTATTTTTGCAAAGTATGATCACCAAGGAGGTCATTGTTGATCTCCCAAAAAAGCAGTTTTTTTTGTTGTATTAATGTGATCACGATTGAGACAAACACTACTGTTTTAATCATCGGGAAGAAGAGTAGAGTAGAATCGACAAAAAAGAAAAAATCATCGGAAAGAGGCAACTATCGCAATGGTGATTGTCGCCTCCAATGCTAGCCATTGTGGTCCCGACAGTGGCTGCTACAATAAATCAGAAAAATATTTCTTCAATTTTTTTTTTCTTTTTGAATAGTTTGAATGTAATTTTGTTAATTCTATTATACGTGCACCAAACATTTGATGAGATTGTTATAATTTGAAGGATTTTTAATTTCACTTTGTACTATCTTATTCCGACCCATGTCTACCCACCAAAAGCAACCTCGGATTTTTTTTACCAAAATAAGGGGAAAAAAAAAAGAGCAACCTTAAAGATCCGTCAATAAGGGACAAATGATAAAGAACAAACACGTTAAAGCAAGATTGCGAAAAGTACCATGGCACCAAAGAAGCTTAGGACAAAATACTTGATAAAATGAGATTGTGGTCAAGCATTTAAAAAGAAAAAAAAGAATTGAAGAAATTCGGTTTTTGTTCTTCGTCGAAAAAGAAATTGGTTGAGTGATGGAATTATACTTCGGACTTCACAAAACGTTATGACTCCTTCTTTAAAGGTCAAGCGACAGAGAGATCCAGGATGGACGGTCGGGTCCAAGTACGAAAAAAAGTTCTTTCTTATTCTTATTATTTTTTTTTTTTTTTTTCCTTTTCTTCTTTTTCTTCTTCTTCTTCTTCTTTTCTTCTAATTTCAGATATGTCTTTTACTAAATCGGAATTTTCCATGAATTGGTACATAATTTTTTTTTCTCATAAATTGGTCGGGTCTCACGTGAGCACACGTCCAATACATCTAGGATCGAGCCTTTAACGAGTTTAACCCAAAAAGGCATATTATTCAGCATTTTATGTGAAATCTTTCGGTTGGTAAGGAAATATTCGCCAACCAAATTGCTAAAGTTCACATACAATTAATGTGAAACGAGTTTCCAAAAATGCAGGGCTCCATGACTTTTTGCCGAATTGCATCGATATGTATTATTATTATTATTTTTTATTTTTATAGTATAACACGATGTCGAGCTAACCTCTATAGATATACTTACTTACTGTATTGCTTCAATAAATTAATTTTTCCACCGTAAGGTCAAAAAAGTTTGATTACGGGCGAATCGATTGAGCTCGTAATTCTTTGGTAAATAACATAAATACCAGTTTTCCTTACATTAATGGAGGCATACAACATAAGATGGATGCATAGGATTTCGAGTAATGACGATCCATCTTTCCATTACCAAATAAGGGTTGCATACAAGACAAAAATAAGGGTCGCATAAATCTCGTTCTTATCCTTGTCCTCCACTACAATTTGCTGGCAAAACACCAATTTCGGAGGAATTACCTAATCAGTCGTCAAGCTATTAATGACATTTCTATCCAATTATTCTCGATCGGCCTATGTGACACATTGCCACGTTAGCAGTTATCGAGCGAAAATTGACAGAAGGACTACATTAAAGTTTCGCGTAAAGGTTTAGAAGTAAACTAGAAAAAAATTGTGAAATTTTAAAACCGAATTGACATTTATACAATATGTCGATGACCGATTGGATAAATTTCATGTTGATTTTGTATGCATAGTATCTTTATAGGTAATTTGCAATGAGGAGACCAAGAAATTACATGCTTGTCATCATCTTTCGGTTTTTAGTCCCTAATTACACGGAATTATTACAAATCAAGAGCAATCTCAATCAGGCTTAAATTTCAAGACACAAAATGACGAAGTTGGAGAATCCCTTGGAGTATACTCCGGAATAATTGACAAGTGGTCCAACACATTTCAAACTAAGCTTGGGAAAAGTACTTGATGGAAAAGGATTAAAATAAAGGAAAACAAATTATACTTTTCTCTTTATATCTTCGCTACCCTTTTTAATCTAGTCCTCGGTTTTTAATTTTTCTAGTCATTAAAAACATCTGATCAAGTCCATTCCAAAATAAAATTCGGTCAAATTTCTAGATGACATGGCCATTAAGACGGTCGTAATATGACGAGAATTAAACACTGCCTACGTAGACACACCATCACAATTCATGAATTGATGGGAGCAATTTAATACTTTATTTATCTATCAAAACAATCAGATATTTCATTTTCTATCGACCTTAAGCTTCATCGCATCGAATTATCACACACAAACTTTTTTTTATTTAAAAAAGGTAAAATTTGCCCCATGTGAAACCGCTATTTTCGGAATAATTTGTTTTCCTTTCTGTTGGCCAACTTCATTAACACGTAAAGTCTCTCTCCATCCCCAATTTCCCGATCAGTGCATAGCACTCGACATGACAAATTTACATCATGCACAATTTATCAGTTGACCGCGACACAAACGATATCTCTATAATGGATGATTCCACCAATCAGAGACTTCTGATTGGAGGAAATTACTTATGATTAGTGGTGAGTTGTAAATATGGACATGCGCGTCTCCGGTACGAAAAATCGAAGAAAATGTGCAATGCCATTCACCGTAATTTCACGAAATCACAAATTTCCAAATTCGGAAGGAAAAGGCGAAGGCCTCAATGGAGAATTCTCCAAAGGGACAAAATGTCGAAGGCACCCCCCGGGACAGTTGAATTTTTTTAAAAAGAAAAAGAAAAAGAGAGAGAAGGGAAATAATGGCACCCCGCGCGTTATCCGTAGCAATTCCCGAAGCGAGGAGAGGGCATTATCGTCATTGCGGCGCGCCCCCGATGGCATTCATCGTTAATAAGGCGGCGGAGGAGGGGCAATTCCGCAGCGGTGAATCCTATATATATTTATATCCCCCTCCCCGCTTCCTACTCCTCCTCTCTCCCCTGTCAATTTCTCTCCCCCTCTCCTCGTTCTCTCCCTCCCTCCCTCTCCCTCTCCCTCTCTCTCTCGTCTTGCCTGGGGGCGGTGCGCGCTCCTCCACCGCCGTCCGTACTCCAAGATCCGCCGCCCCGCGCGGCGGCGGCGGCCACCGATTTCTGGATCCGACTTCCTGCGTTTTCTCCCCTGGCCCTAACCACCCCTCTCTCTCTATCTCTCCATCTCTCTGTCGTCCTGCCCTCTTTTTTCTGTAATTTATTTTGTTTTCTCGTCTTTTGAAGTTTAGCCTCTGATTCTTCCTAGTCTTTTCGTCTTTTCGCGTCTCCATTATTTTTTACGACTTTATTCCCATCTTTTTTCGATATTTTTTATTATTTTTTATTTATTTAAAGTTGTCTTTTTTTTTTTTTGGGGTTTGGTCTAACGTGCGCCACCACCGGTGGGGTCCGCTTTGTGTCGTTTTCGAAACCCCTCTCGTTGTAGACGTTTTCTCTGGCTTTCTCCAGATAAGACTGATTTGACGCTTTTGCCCTAAATATCGGGCGCCTGCAAATTACGGGTTTCGCCCCCCCTTGTCGACGTGGCATGCGCGTGGGGTACGAGATGAGTTACCACCCCCGTAGGATCTTGCCACCTGGCGAGACGAGGAAGCGCAAGGAGAGGGAGGCGTTTTACAGCGCTGCCCCTGGCGCTGTCGCCAAAACGACGCCGCCCAGGCCGTTCCCTAGACCGGCTCTGGTTCCGCCTCCGGCTCCGGCTCCGGCTCCGGCTAAAGCCGCCGGCAAGGCGAAGCCGGCCGAGGAGAAGGGCGACAACCGGCTCCTGGCCGGGTACATGGCGCTCGAGTTCCTGACGAAGGGGACGCTGTTCGGGCAGAGGTTCGATCCGGCGCGGCTCGAGGCGGCGCCGGTCTCGGTCTACGGGAGGCCGGCCGAGCCGAAGCGGGCGAAGCCGGGAGCCGAGCCGAGCAACAAGAAGAAGGCGGAGCAGCACGGGGGGAAGGAGGAGCACGCGAGCTACGCTGACGTGGCGGGCATCTTGAAGTCAGAGGGGGCCCACATCCCGGGGATTGTTAATCCTACGCAACTCGCAAGGTGGATTCACCAGACGTGAGGCCGCTCCGGCCGACGTGGCGGGCTCCTATTGGCCGCGGCGGAGGGGAGGGTTTTTTAAAGAGGGAGAAAAAAAACCGGCTTCGAAAAAAGGTGGTGAGTTTCTGTCCCCCCGAAGCCAAGTGAAAACACAGAGGGCCCCTTCTCTCTCCTCCCTCTCTTTCTCTCTCTTCAACGTAGTGTTTGTAACATGCAAGTCATTGTACAAGGTACGTACTTCTGTGTCAGGATGCTTCGGAAAGTTCAGGGTTTGGCTGTTTTCGAACCCCTTTTTTCCGCTAAATATCTAGACTTCTGCGATGTATAGAGCTTTGGACGACGTACTACCGTTGTTTAGATTCTGGGATTTGCCTCCGCGTGTGTTAGATTTGTCTGTTCGTCGTTGGGTTCTGGGTAAAACTAGCAAATCGTTATGACAACGTTTGGCTTCGATAGAAACTAACCAAATGCGTGATCACTTCCATCGGGTTCCTTCGTGCGGATCGTGTGTATCGGCCGAGGGTCGGTGCGTGCTGCGTGCCTGGGAGGGCAGACGGAGAGCGCGCGGCGTGCGTGCGGCGCTTGGTTGTGTGTTCGCATCTGCATGTCTGCATTTGCATTTTAGATAAGACGTGTGTCCCGCGTGAACCGAAAGCGTGAAGGAAAACTTGGGTAGGTGAGAGGGATCGGGGAGCGGCGGTTCTTGTTTTCCGGTGGCGTCGGGCGCGTGTCTTGGCGGGGAATTTGTCTAATGCAGGCGAACGTGTGGTGTGTGGATCCATTGCGGGAAGACTCATGTGATCAAAGTTCAAGAGATTGTGTATTGGGGTTTAGGTTTGATCTCAGAAAGGACGCAAGGGACAGATCTCGGCATGCTTTGTTTCAATGCGAGATCATTCTTTTCTTGCGGATCAACTGCCTTGCATGAACCGAGCGAATCCGCATGATATCTTTTTCTTTTAACATGATAGCGGATTCTGAGCTATCCGTCGCGAGTCTTTTAATCATGGAGTCCCGATGCATATCGTCACCATTCGCCTAATGTTTCGGAATCTAGGTACGCGACGCGTTTAGGATCTACACATAAAATCGATGACTAGACATTCTCTAATGGTGTTGGACTGGTTAAAATCTGTGGGTATTTGAATTTTCAGAGGAAAAAGCAAAGGGCGTTGTTCAAAATATCAAATGAATGAATGGTTGAAAGTGGGTTTTTTTTTTTTTTTTTTTTTTTTTTTTAATGATTATCATGCTCGCTTCTTCATTGGCAGTATCTTAGAAATTTTCGTAGACATTTTGGTTGGGAGTACTCTTGGGGGTTGGGAAGATTCATTAAGAACTTTCTTTTGTATAGGTCAATGTAAGAATTTCATGGAGAAATTAAATATAACAAAACGCATGGGCTAATAAAAATCGTGGTTCTCTGATTAGTTGACCTTTGACTTGCGAATATATATATGTTGTCGTTCTAGATGGCTCAAATGGGTTTACTTTTAAAAAAAAAAAAAACAGCATTGGACAAAAGAAAACAGAAGAAAGATTTGGGTTAAAACGTGATTTTTCCATTCATCTACTCTAGGGTGACAACTTTATGTCGTGCTGCCTGCCCTACATAGGACAGTTAAAACGTGCAATCAATAAGCCCTACATAGGACAGTTAAAACGTGCAATCAATACGCTTTGGGTTCAGGACGGGGTGAATTTTCTTGCCTCGGAGTGGAGATGGATGGGATCGCCCTCATCCCTCGCCCCTACCTCGCTTTTCTATGTTCGAATTTAAAGTTTTCTAATACTAATATAGTGTTATAATAAGAATTTAACCGAAATTGTCCATGCGCTATGGCTCACACCCGGAATAAGGGTTTCGTCCTTTTCCACTTTAGCAAGGCTTTCGGGGGCGGGGAAACCCGCATACCCGTTAGGGCTGGGGAGGAGGTACGTGAGTGTGTGCTACATGGGAAGCAAGCCGAGGATGAGGAATCTCTAATGGTGATGGGGGTGGGCACGGGGGATGCAACCCCGACGGCCGCCCTGCCCAGTTGCCATTCCTAATCAGCTCGATCAATCACGAGGTTAAGGAACTTAGAGCGCATCTTTTTATGGGTGAAAAATGAGAGAACACGAGACAAGGTTAGTGGAAAATTAGGTTGACAAGAGAACATGATCTTTTCGGAGCATCTTCAAAAATCTCCTGTGAAAAGTAGGTCCCGCAGACGTTGAAGTTTCTTGACATGATGAAGACAAAGGCTTAAAGTTTTCTTGATAGGTGGGGCCCTTAAAGAACGCAAGTTGGCTTAGGAGAGCGAGAGGGAGAGATCAAGAATCGTAACTCCAAGTCATTAAGAGGGGTTTGAACTCGGTTAATGTGGAATGATGGCTCCTACATTTGCAATTTAAGGCTGTATTTATTTCACAAAAAATGAATATTTTTAAAAATATGTATAATTTTTAAAATGATCGCTTACAATAATGAATGCACGGAAATCTTTTAGTTAACGAAAATATTTAGATATAAACTATTATTGATAATAAAAAAACAGTTTTTGATTGACTTATTATTTCAAGTGATAGAAACGGCTACTTTTAAGAAGATATTTTCTAAATCATTCATTTTTTTAACGAAACAAACCAAGGCTAAAGGGAACAAATATTTCCTATCAGATCTCGAGTATGTAATTTGATTAAGGCGCACCATCCTAAAAGAGGAAAAAGATGGAGTCCATGGTCGCAGATTTTATTTTCTGGTTAAGTAACACGAAACCTTTCTATCGTCACACGAGTCCGATTAAATTCTCCTTGGTAAATCATATGTGTCACCGGCTGGTCAAATAATCTATTAGGAGTAGTAGTAGTCTGCCTACCCAATTATGCGAGATAGCCGGTTCGGCCACCATTTGGGCTACTTTTAGAAGAGGATAGCCCTGCCCCATCAATGTCAACATAATGGTTGTCGCCCTCTACGTATTTCTACGCTCCAACGGAAATTGCATCCAAGGTTAATTTGTTTTCAATTGATTTTCAGACTTTCTTGATGACTTTTCCCTCCGTGGCATTGATTAGGGAACGAATTTCTGGTCAGGTTTGGCACGCTGACGGCGCATACCGTAATGGGCTTGATAACATCATAATTTATTGTACAAAAACTGATTCAGTCATAAAATTTCTGATTTGACTAACGTACTCTTATATCTTTTGATGATTTTTAATATATTTCATCCAGCTAAATTAGACTAGGAAATTCAGACTTATGGAGATATAATAAATGTCGACTATTCCACGTTGCATGACCGGTAATAACGTGGATCATCAGCAATTATTATAAAAAACATAACAAAATCAAAACCCTAACTGACACCACTTCTTTTCTTGGTCGTTCGCTGAAGGCCTCGGAGCGATATCGCCCGAATCATGTGTAAACCCTAAATTCGATCAACCGGAGGAAATTTTTCCCTTAAATTCGATCCCTTCTCGCCAATTCCCATGACTAAATTCTTCAACTTTACGATGAACATTGAAACCCAGATGGGATTTTCAAGCCTCCTCTGTTCCTCAGCTTGTCCCTACTCAATCCTAAGCTCTTCCTCTCTCTCCCCGTCTCGCAGCGGAAGCTTGGCCAATTGCCAGTTGACCTACGTTGCATGCTTTTGATCGTGCACGATCGCGTCTTGTGGAGGAACTAAGCCTCGATGGCGTCGACACACTTCAAGGCCATATGGAAGTTGCCATCAAAGAGGTAGAGATTAGCCCTGGAGCTGAGATCCAAGAGGCCGATGCAGGAGCCGACGGCAAGATTATGTCGACAGAGACGTCGCCAGCCTCGAGGTAGGCATCAAGGGAGTTGAGGAGAGAGAGAGAGAGAGAGAGAGAGAGAGAGACGGACTGGAGGGTGGAGAAGGAGCGCGGACTTGAGGGAGTCGGCATTCGAAATGAGGGATCAGAGGTTGTCGATGGCGAGGATGGAAGTCCTAGTGGCGGGCCTTGTAGACGTCCTCGATCTCGGACTCCTTGGTGTAGGCGAAGTGGCGGAGGCGGTGGAGGAGGTGGTGGGCTTTCTGGCGGCGAAGGCCTTGCGGATGAGGGGTCCGAGGTCCTCGTGGTTGCAGACGGCGGGGGAGAGAGAAGAGCTCATCCTGGTTGCCGGTGGAGTCTCCATCATCTGCAGCTGCGGTGGGTTTGCGCCGTAGCTTGGTGGCGGGTTGCATCTTCTACTTCAACGCGATGTCTGAGAGTCTCTCTCTTCTGTGGAAGATTACAAACCCAAATCTGGGTTTAAAGTTGAAGATGAAGAGTAAAAGAAAAAAAAATAGAAAATTTTTTAAAAAAAATTGAAAACCACGTTATTCTAAGTAGAGGTGGTCCATGTTAGATGGTTGGCCGTGGCCCGTGACTTAACTGTCACTTTAGCAAAATAGGCTATAATGCAAAATGATGAAGAGGTATAGGATTATATTGATTAATTTGAAAATTACATCCATTCAATAGATTTTGGACTTTTTGGTAATTTTTTCGATTTTAATAGGTCGACTAAGTAACTATGACTCAAAATAAATATTTTGCACATAACACGTGTAATACCTTATTAATGCTAAGATGGAGTAGTTGTGTGCTTATTGCCTCACCCATCCTTAACAATGATACGACCCACAATATCCAGGTCATACATAGGGGTGAGCATTTGAACCAGACTAAATCGACTAGTTTTGAGTGACTCTCAATTCCTAAAATGTGGAACTGGTGAAAGTCAGTTTGGTTATCAATTTTAGGTGTGGATAGAATCACCGGATCAGATTGATAATTTTTTTATTTATTTATAATTCTTATTATTACAAAACATTGGGGGTTGTATGTGTAATTTCGTACTCTCATAACCCTAATTGCCTATTCTCATCTTTGTCCTGCAAGCCTCACACCGAGTCCTTCTCTTTCTTGCCCATTCTTAGTCCTTCTCACTTGACGTTCGACACCTCCCCCTGTCCCTCTCGCTTGATGCCTTCCTCTTGCTTGACGCCATCTCGAGCCTCGACTCCCGCTTCACAAGTAAAATAGAGTATCGTGTGAAAGGAGCATATGAAGTGGGCCCTTGAAGTCCATATTGCAATGCTAAAATGCCTTAGTGGTCACACTGTTGCTTTTCTTGTTCTTACTTTCCATCTAGAGTCAATCCAGAAGACCCAAGATGAGATTCTCTTTCTTCCTCTCTCAACTCTCTAAGCTCTAGTCATGTGGGGGAATAGACAAAAAAAGGAAAAAAAACAAAGAAATTAGGCATCTCTAGTTCTTGGACCCATCCTCCGATTTTAGGACTAGGTAGGCCTTTTCCCAATTTCATAAATTGGGAACCGACCCACCTTGGAACCGATCACCCCTTATGACACATTATTAATCATGTGTTTGAACATGAGTACATATACATGAGTATCGGTTATTTCACTTAATCTCTTCTCAATCATAGAGAGGGTCTAGTTTTATCGAGGGCCTTCGCCTTGACCTCTTGATGCTTGGTGCAAATTTTCAACAAATATATGCTAGATTTGTAAAGTTTCATATCAACTTTTGCATCTCACTACCCCTAAAATGGATGTTGCAAATACTTTTATCTCGCCCCCTTATTTTGTCTCTATATTTGGCACTAACTATTCTTGATACTAAGTTATTTACTTCTGATATCTTCATCAAAGTTACAATCTTCACAAAAATGTCACATTTTAGTTTTGGATTAAATATTGAATTACTATGGTTATTTCAATTACTATATCGATAAGCTTGAAGTACTTAAACTTACGAGAGCCTTTTTTCTATTATACAGGAGAAAGTAAGTCAAAAATATTTTAAGTAAAGGTTGCATGACCACTTTTGCATCAAAGCATTTGAATGTAAATCTTAACCGACAACATGTTCTAGTATGAAAAAGCATGTTAGTGAATAAATAAATATATTATTATATATACATAGGCAAGTTGACAAAAAAGTTAAAACTAAATTGGCCAAATTGAAAATTTTAGGATTGAATTAGGCGCCATTCATTAGGTTTATGACTTTTTGGGCAATTTCTGTAAAGGTATGAAGGCATCACCAAAGAGTAATTTCTCGATGTAGTTAGAAAATATCCATAGGAAACGTATCCCATGCAATTAATAAGTAATTTTTTCACATGAGAAGTAACTTTTCATGAGAAAAGGTGTTAATAAATATCACGTAATTATATTAAGTATATTTTCAAATATGGTTAGGAACTTTTTATACTAAATAGTAACTATTAAGGAGTCAACATACCGTAATTTCTCTAAGTGGTCAATAACCTTTAACACCATGGAAGGAACTTCCCAATGTTCCCATGATTGTACAAGCAGTAGCTTCTTCAAGTGCTAGGAAATTTCTCAAAAGGAAAAGTAAATCAATCTTAATAGATAACATCAGCCGTGGTTAGCATCTTTTTGGATTGGAAAAGTAATTATCGGTGAAAACATGCATCGAATGATTATTTTTCATAAGCCGGCGACATGGGGGCAAATTTTGGACTACTTGAAAGCTCATAAAGTACCTTACAAGCTTCATAAATCGGTTAAATTCAAATTATGCTGGTGGCCTTGACCTAGAGCAATTTGCACATTTTGCAACATTTGATATTACCAACCGTTTCCGAGCTATAAATCCAAAAGCCGGAACGAGAGTTAATGATTTTCCCATGTTGCTCATAACTTTTAACCAAGAAAACTAAATTTCTACTCAAGACAAACGAAATCTTTCATATTAGTTAGTTCCGGAATTTTCATGGTAGGTAGCTTTTTCACAGGCCCAGTACTTGTTTATTAAGATAATTAGAGGAATTAGTCAATAAAACTATCCACGAATTCCTTTTTTTTCTCTTTTGATTTTCCCCCGATTTTAGCATAAAACCCTAAGCATCCCAAAAGGCAAAAGCAAGAACTAATTCATATTCACATTATTATTTTCCTTTAGTCTTGTCCCAAACCATGTGCACACTTCCCAGCTCGATGGTAACGTTACATGCTGTACTCACTGTCTCGTCAAAAAAGAAAAAAAAAAAGAAAAAGAAAAACAAAGGGACATTTACCAGTCTTGCATTATTTTCCTCACCACCTAATCTATATATTTCCATATTATTTATATACAAAATATATATTAAACATAAGGAATAACAACAGTAGGAATGGGCTGGAAATCAGAACAATAATTTTCCAGGTGTAATGCCTTGGATTAGGAGGACAATCATTATCCCACACCAATTTCCTGAATTTTATTTTATTTAATTCTTTGAAATATCTTGACGTCGCTCAAGTTTCGTTCTCCAGCAATATCGGACGAGCTGAGATTCATTTATGAAAGCGATGTGATATTTTTCTTTCTGTTTTCGCAGGGTGTTAGATTTGTTTGTACCGTTTGAATGTTTATTTCCTAGTCGCTGCATTTTACTCTAAGCCATTCTTAATAAGCCAATGATAACTAAAATCCTTCTTCTCGATGCACTTCTTTTCCGGTGCATGGCGCTATGGCATCATCCGAGTTAGAGCTAGAGATTTAAACGAACGTATTATTTCTTGGCTTGTCAACGCATGCAATTGATTTTGAATTTCAAATTCAAGAAACTCGTAACAGTCTATTTGGTATTATGACGCATTAGATGTACAGTGCAATAGCCGTGCTAGCTCTGAGATGATGTAACTTGTGCATTTGATAATGCATGTTTTGAACTATAAGACATTGGAGTTAGATTACCATAGCTAGGGTTTCCTTTATTTTGGGTTGTGTTTCAAAGAAAGATGTGAGTGAGAGAGAGAGAGAGAGAGAGAGAGAGAGAGAGAGAGAGAGAGAGAGAGTTGATCACCTAGGTCACTTCATTCAATCTTAATTTATTGAGAATGGGCTGAGGATTAAGGACTCAAAGTATGTGATAAGATTGGGCTTGCATTTCATCGTTCCGGCCCAGTGTTTTCACAAGTCCTCATTTGCTCTTGGGCCTAATTACGTAAAAAACGAATGTCTAGTTTGCATGATGTTCCCAAAACTCTTTTGGGTCCTAGGTCTTTTGTGATTTTATGTCATTTGTAAAGGGAGAAAAGGTCAACTTGTTTTATAAATACCATGTAAAAGTTGCGCGCTCTAGATCTACACAAACTTTTGGATTACATTAGTCTTCAATATAGTGCCGTTAGCGAACTATTTCGATATTTAGAATATTGATTATACATGATAGGAGAAAACAGAAGCATGCGTTGAAACTAAAAACCTCCCTTCTTTGGTTGTATGAGTGTATTAGAACACTCATTACCAAAATCACAACACATAACAATGACAATTAATTAACTGTCGATGGTAATCAACGTCACGCAACGATTTATGTAGTTAAACTTGACAAACAAGTACTCTCAATTAATCAAGTTAAATTCCCATAACTATGTTTTACAACCATCTAGGATTGAATGACGATGATCGGAAATCAAGCAACAATGATTGACACCAACTCAATACTAATTAACTTTTCTAAATTGTTCATAAATATCGAAACGTGAAAGATTATATTTATCAATAGTTATTTTTCGTGAAATGAAAATAATGGAATATTCATAAAATATTTACAGATAAAGTTAGGTATACCGAGATAAGGCGACATAAATAATATGCTAAATGATTTGATAGGCTATTTGAGTGGGTATTTAATTAAGCGAGTCGTAAAATTCCAGTTTCAATCTGTCGTCGGTGCTGAAGATATACCAATATTGCAATTCGAATATTAAGTGGCTTTTCTCTTCACTTCAACGACAATTGCCGATCGTCCTTGCATTCCCATGTTTTGTACTTGCTTTCTCAGTTGACTTTTCACTGCATATAGGATCCTTTGTCCTACCATGTCTGTAGTTTCACATCATTTATCTTTGCATGACGTCATTCTCTCAGTGCTTAACACTATTAAAGCCACCCAGATGTATTATATATATATATATGAGTATTTATATCTATTTCATTTATACCGTTCTAATGGGTGACGTCACCGTGGTCAACTCTGAATCAAAATTATGGTTGTTGCATTCCATAGTGATGCGATAATCAGAAATTCAATGATGCCCTCAACCTAAGTTAGACAATTAATCTATCATATTTATTATAATATTATAAATTATCGAAACCTCGTGCCTAATTACCACTTGTCTTTTTACGATTTTTTTAAAATTAGATTTGGAACATGAAATGATTTTACTGGTAGCCGAGATATTCAATTGCTATCGTGGCTTCTTGTGTACCACTACCATGTTTGGCACATAAACGAAAATTTGAAGGGTTTATAAATTTCGTCAATCTGATAGGGTGGGATACATGGCTGCTTTTCATCGAATCTAATAGAAAGTAAATGCTGCGTGGCGTATACATAATTAGATGGAGAATTAGGTTTGGATAAAGATATGGTTCTTCTTTTATTAATTTGAGATTTTTTTTTTAAAATAAAGAAAAAACTTTGTCATAAATCCACCAATACATCTGTTCCCAATTGGTTGCTTAGCTATGGTGTGTGGTAGTGTCTTCATCAATAATTGATCTACACAATATAATCCACCCACTGAAACTCTCCCTATGCTTAGTGGCCTCTTGGCTTTTCCTCTCATTTTTATATACAGTTACAAAGAATTCCTTTGCTCTCCACTCAATGTGATGTCTCCATTATAAATGTTAGTTGGCTGCTTTCTTTCTTTCCTTCTTTCTTTCTTGATTTTCTCTTCTTCGCGAACCCCTTTTCGATTGGGCCCGAGGCGTCGGCTTGTGATAAACTGTCGATCTCAATGTGCATGTATAGCTGAAATCATCTCTAACTAGAAATAGTACACTCAGATCGGTCATTTCTTGATCACAAGATCGGAGCCCCAAGATTCAAGAACAAGATAAGTCTAACGGAGATAAAAGGGGTTTTTGGAGTGAAGTACCACCACAAAGATGAGCGTAGTAATGATTTGAGATGATTTAATGTGTCTCCATGATGCTCGGGCAAAGTTGACTCAAGAATATGGAGGACTCGAGGTTGTCTCTTTTTCTCCAAGAGCGATGCCATGCATGATAGGAGAAGCCAATCGCAAGTTGGCATTGAATGGATGGAACAGATGAGGATTGTAGCCTTCTTCGGAGAGGACCCAGAAGAGAGAATGTGATGAATCTCTAGTATTTTAACTTGTAATAGCTACGCACCTCTAGGGTTCTAGTCCTAGGAGAACTATGCCTAGAATGCTGTGGAATCAAAGGGATTTAGCTGGAGTCCATTGCACATGTGCCAATAAGTGGTCTTTCTTTTTGAAGAAAAAGAGGATCTCCAATATTGCTCTTACCTTCTCCTCAACATTTTCTGAATTTAGTCCGCGAATAATCTGGTAAGAAGAAGACGTGGGGGTGGTTCCTCTTTTGAATGATGCACATGATTGGATGGGGCCTCTGGGCCTGTTTGATTGTGGTGCAGCTCATTACACACTTTGTATAGTGGGGGTATTTATTAGGAAACAAGTGCATTGTTGTGTTTAATGGTACATTAGCAAATTTCTTATTCTAGAAAGTGGGCAAGAGAGACCCATTCTGACCAAATGGGCAACGACCTTCTGAAGCCAAGTATATTCCAACTTAAGAGGTGTTGATAAATACAAAAAAAAAAAAAAAAAAAAAAAAAAAAAGAGTCTAATCAAATGAAATATTTGCAGCAGACGACGGCTATCTAACCATAGATGGCGGCCGACGATGGTTGCGGCCACCTCCGACGACGATTGTGGCCACCCCCTGAGAGAGCCGGGGCAAATTGTGAAGGCACAACATTGATGGTGGATACGAGTTGTGGGATAACATAAACAATTGTGATGGCCAGTGGTGATGGCGCGGCCTGTCATCGACGGTGCAGATCAAGGAAGGAAGAGGAGGAGAAGGAATCCAATTATTTATTATTATTTTATTTTTGGAACTGATTTTTAGTTTTTTTTTTTTGTTAGTCCTACTCTAATCCTACTCTAACACTTACTCTCGAACTGATTTTTAGTTGAGTTGGTTTTAAATGTATTTTTTCGACCCATTACTACTTTGGCAATCCACATGAGTGAAACACACATGACATGGTGCTCCACTTGACAGATGGACCAGATTTAGTTAGTTTTGAAAAAGTCCACGACCATCTCAAATCAAAGTAAATTTCGAGGGACGAGATAATTAGCAAAAGTTTAGGCACTAATAACAGTACTGCTTGAAACTTTGTTTAGGTAATGTTTGATTAATTAGAACTTGAAATGTTTCAAATGTTTTACCTTAGGTAAAATTCAAATTGTGGAAATCATAAGATTTTAAAACATTGATTGGTAAAAATCGCCAAAAACTTAAAGTGAACCGATTTGAAAGTGGAAGCGTTTTACCGACCCTTACTTTATTGACCCTAAATTTCGAATGGAAATAATTCTGATTTTGTACTAAGAGCAATTTAGATCGGTCCAAAGCTCAGGGAAGGCTGGGATTGATGCAAACAAAAAGAATATATATCTTGTAAAATTGTGGGTCTAAAAAAATTGATTAATACCATCGAAAATCTTAAATTATGTTCATTTTTTGCGCAAAAACTATTAAACTATGTCCATTGTGACCCGACACCTCAAAGTTTTTGTATTATTAAAACCCCCAAACCTGCATCAGCATGGGGATAATTATGAAAAAGTTCTAAATCTATTATATGAATGTCAATTTAGTTCTAAACTTTTCGATTTGACCAATTTAGTCCTAAAACTTTTGACGATTTGTCAATTTATTCTTTTTGGCCAATTACGATGGGAAATTGCTAACGTGGATGGCGGCGTCCTATGGCATGGCCGACATAGACATGGACAATTGTTTTGATTTTTAAATAATTTTTTTTTTTTTTTTTCTTTTTCTTCCCTTCTATTTTCTTTTATTTTCTTTTTTATTTTTTTTACTATGGCAAACAAGGGCTTGTTGTGCTGATAGAAAAAGGAAAAAAAAGGAAAGAGTAAAAAAACTAAAAAATAAGAGAAATTATTAAAAAACTATTTGCATTAGCTTCAAAGCAATGCCTTATAAGACAATTGATGTTCATGTTAGCAATTTCCAGTCAAAATAGTCCAAAAGGATTACATTAGTAAATTATCAAAATATTTAAACTAAAATGGCCAAATTGAAATGTTTAAAACTAAATTGATATTCTTACAATATGTTTAGGATTTTTTTATTAATTTTCCCTACCAGTGTGACAAAGTACCTTCCATCTATCACTTTGGATTATAAAAGATTCCTAGTGATTTTAACATAAATTACCTCCCTCATTGGTACAAATCTTAGGGTACCTGTGACACTAAAAAGGTTTGAGGCATTGGTGGTAGACAAAGGGTAATTTTTTTGTTACATCTATACAAGTTTGGGAATTTTAATGACATAAAAAAGAAGTTTAGGATATTAATATTTTTCCCACACATAAAAATCAAGCTGCTGGAGTCTTTGACAATAAAGATGGTGTTGAATTTCGAATGTAAAGCACAAATTTTTAGAAAATCCAAAGTGTAATTATAAAAGAAATGGTGAAAGGTACTGGTATAAGTAAAGTCGATGACTGTTTTTCTTGTAATTTTCCCCGAAAATTATGCCAAAGCAATAGCCATACAAATTGTGAAGCTAGCAGCATATAAATCTATGGCAAAAAAAAAAAATAAAGCATATCTCAAAAAAGATCGGTAAAAATGTTTAGCTTAATTTTTTTTTTTGTCTAATTTTGTTTAATTTGGTTGGTTCTCACTTTTGTGACAATGTGACAATGTTCTGTTAATGAAAACCCAAGAGCTAAAGCCCTCACAAATATACAATGCCATTAGTCCATCAACTAGGTTGAATATTTGGCCAAAAATAGATTGAATGGGATTCGTGGCAGAGGGAAAAAAGAGAAATTATACAGGAAATTAAAGTTGACAAGTGGGAGCAAGTTATCGTCATGTCACCCATTAGGTTATACGGATGACGACTTTATTCCTGATTAAAATCGAGAAATGAAAATTACTGCGATGCACAAATTATATTATATTATAGTGGGCTAGCCAAATTGATAAGACTTGAAATGAAATTGCATCTCAAGAAACCCTTGTCAGGGTTTTTTGGTCTTATTGAAGAAAGACCGAGTAGAAACCCTTGCATCTTTATTTTTTTGGTGAAAGGTAATTAATATATTGAAAAGGATTGAGTAAACAAAAAGAAAAAGAAAAAGAAGAAAAAGAACACGGCATCATAATCTACACTAAAAACAACAAATCATAATGAGTGGAGTAATGCCGGAAAAGCCACAGACGTGGCAACTCACTACCAACTAAGAAAGGAAAGCACGGCATGAACAACCGGCAAATAGAAACAAAATGCCTTCAGGTAGGAAATAAACCATCCTCTGGATTCAGTGAGAATTGCTGCATCAGCTACACCTGCACCAACTGCACCAACTACACCAACTACCTTAATCAAGCCATACCAGCTAAAATGGGGGAAATTAACGCTTACTAGAAAATATGATCGGGTTAATGCCCCATCTCCGCTGCAACCTTCTATTTTTGATGTTATCTTCAACATTTATAACAGTGATCGCCTTATCTCTGACCACTTTAAGTGCCTCTTATCATCCTAATTACTAGGAATACCATGACATCGTATAAAGGGTTAGACAAATACTCTAGGAGGTCGGACAATTAAAATTGGAAAAAGGTATGTACTTACCTATCCTTTATACATGCTAACCGCATGGTACATAGGACCCTCATAGAATATCTCCACTTGTAGTAGCAATAGATATGAGAGGCTTTTCAATTCGACTTTCTAGCATTATAGTTTCGTAAAAGGCCAATGACTCTACTAAGATATATCCCTCAATTATCTGCATTTTCTTTTGTTATATTAAAACTCAAATATTATCTATATATCTATTATTTTATTTGATTAATTTAATTCTATTTTATTTGAGAAAAGAAATGTTTATATCATGCATATACAAATTCTATCTACCCTCTATTCCACCTTCCCCATGAAAGATTTTTATTCAAGCTATATCTCTCTTATATCAAACCTTATCCTATTTTAGGCGGGAACCAAATATAAGATTATGATAAATTTTGTCTTATCCCAACTTTTATTGTGATTACCAAATGTAACCTTAAGATTTTGTAACATTTGATAGGGCTTGCTTTTTAAGTTCGAATGATTTTGATGGTACATTTGGGCTTCTTACGTTTGATTCTCCTCGATAGTATGGTAACCACTTTTTTTCAACAAAAAATAAACTGTTTATGACAAAAAAAAATGATTCAAGCTCAGTTTACCTGCAAACCAGTGGTAGAATCGATGGTTCATCGCCTCTAACTGTGAATCAAATGGGTTCAAGCTAGTTCTCAACTTTGTTACCCATGAACCCACCTAATTCACCCATGAGCTGGCCTGGAATTGACTAGTGAACATCCTGGGAAAAGTATCAAAATAGTCTTAAACCTTTTGCATTGGTACCAATTCAGTCATAAACTTTTTAATTAGACCATTTTAGTCCTAAATCTTTTTACATTGGTACCAATTTAGTCAATCCAGCTAATTTAAGCAAAATTGCTGAGTGGCCGCGGCGGTCTTATGTGGCGTCACGTGGACAAATTTTATAATTTTTTATATTTTTTTCATATTTTTTTTCTTTTTCGTTTCTCCTTATCCCTTGGCCGGCGAGGACGCCAGTTGGCCAACCATTGTCGGTCAAGGGATAAGGAGAAAAGAAAAAAAGAGAAAAAAAGAGAAAAAAAGGAATTTTTTTTTTTAAATATGAAAAACTATAAAATTTGTCCACGTGGTGCCACATAAGACCGCCGGCGGCCACGTCAGCAATTTTCGGTTTAAATTAGCCGGATGGACCGAATTGGTATCAATGTAAAAATGTTTAGGACTAAATTGATCCAATTGAAAAGTTTATGACTGAATTGGTACTAATACAAAAGGTTTAGGACTATTTTGGTACTTTTCCCGAACATCCCTACGAGGTATTCGACCCAAAAAAAAAAAAAATAAATTCCGTATCAAGTAGCCGAGTCTTCATGCGCACGTTATATATAAGAAAATGATATCTGCCTCATAGATGTAGTCGTTAGACACTACCTTTCTTCCTTTTGTTTTCTTTGGCTCGATCACAACTCATTCATTCCATTGCTAACTTTTGAGCCAAAAAACGAATTTCCATTACAAACAACGACGATTAAAGTCAAGTGGGGTCTCTCTATTACTTTCGTTCCATGACGCCTCATTGCGATTGGCGATTCGTGCCAAAAGCAAGGGTCAGTTGTGCATGCGTATATCTCCTCATCTTTGAAATGATGCATGCAAAATACAATTTGCTAATCTCTCCATCTCATAGCTGTAAAGAGCAGTGAGTGATGCAGCTCATCCTCAGAGGCCACCAGTTGATTTTCTTTTCCTCGTTCCCTTTTGATTTCTACGTGTTGTGAGGATACAACTTGCATGTGGGGGTCTAGTATTTAATTTTGACAGAGACTATATATGTACTCAATAGAACCAACATAAATCCACTCGGGCAATGTCTGATGACCCGTTTATGTGTAGGGATTATAGGGACGTCTTGGACTTTATGCGGTCTTTGACAACTACAGCATGATCATAGGTATCTAAATATAGAGTTGAAAGTAAAAAATATCCTTTGAAGGCCAAAGGCCAAAGAGGACGGTTTCAAGGGTAAGGGTATTCTCTTTTCCCATCTTAGCTCGTTAATGGAGGGTGAGGATAAGCAGTGACGACCATATTAACAATGGCCGCCTTGCAAGATACGTGCACACCCCCGCCCGCACCCTCCCCTTTTCTCCTCACACTCTCTCTTTCTTCCTCTCTCATTAGGACTCGATTCAATGATTGTGGAAGTAACCGAGGCAAGAGGGTTTAAATAATGTGCCGCCCATGTTTTGATTCTAACATGTTGGAGCATGAATGAATTTCAATGGCGCATCGTACATGAGAAGTATTGTCGAGTCATACATGTAAAACTAGGACTTGTCTATTGGTTGTTGTAATGATTAACATTACAGTATCCATGTTAAATGTGATTGGATGGGCGTACATTAGGATGGGCAACCTCTTGAAAAGTCTTTGTCACGCTTGCCTTTATATTGAGAGATAAAACCTCAAAACTTGATTTGCAATGGGGCAAATGCAACAGTACCTCAAGCGAGTTAAATGTGGGTATTACAATATGGTATCATGACAAATTATTTTAGTAGTTGTATGGTTCATGGACAGCCCACGTGAAAGTATGTGGGGTAATGAACAAGTCCAATAAATATGAGAAGTAATTGCGGAGGTCAAAGATCTAGGATTAAAGTGGGGCTCCTCCTACGAGGCTTCAAGGACAGTGAAGGTGGCAAGAGTGATTCGGATTACACTTCGAACAAAGGGAGATTTTTGCTTAATTATATGTATTGAACTCAATAGCTGACAATAGGCCCCCTTTGGTGTAAGACTTGGATTAAAGATGGAACACCAATTCTAAACATGCCCTAGGTGAGAACATTCTGTGAATGGTTAAGCTACATGAATCAGGTGAGATCGCACTTATAGAAAGGACAAACCGTGAGACTCGACATGTCATGAATGAATGTAGACAATATTAATGCCCGATTCAATCACACTTGTAAATTTTGTGGAATTTTGAATAAATATATCATGTTTGAAACAATAGTAGGACGGGATGGAATAGGAAATTATAGTGGATGCTACCACTGTTTGTTAAAATTTAAAGAAAATCTTATTAAATTAAAAATGTGAAATTATGTGAAATATTATATGACGAATAGGAGAAGTACAACTCCAATTTTTAATTTTTATTTTTGGTGGTCAAATTCCATCCTATCCTTGTGGTGTCTAGCATTCTGCTTACCTAATGAGCTCTGGCCAACCGCAACCTCCAATGTTGGAACAACTGGTAGTTATCCGATTTGTAGATACACAAATCAATATACTAATCCGAAATATTACACATGATTCGTCGTCTAAATCTGTTGTCCAATCCCAAGGGCCATGTTTAACTAGATTCCAACTTTTTTCACGACTTGCCTTTTCTTGAAAAGGCAGAATCCAACATGACCTGAAACACCACGAAGCAGGATAAAATAAGGAAAAAAGGGCCAATAGTCTTCGGGAAATAGATGTCGTGTAACGCACAACACAATTGACACATTACACGTAACTGGGATTGGTGGCCAGCAGACGCGCATGGCACAAAACAAAGATTTCTATATTCGAGGAATTGATTGTCTTGACTAGGACATAAATTGGGAACTTACCTAAATAAAGGTTTATAGAGAGGCTTTTCTCATGTGGGGTTGCGTTTTAGGTCGAATTCAAACGTCGTCTTCATGGTAATCCATCCAGTGTTTGGTTACCATTGTGAAAAGAATTCTACGTGGAAGGATGGTCACTAAATCATGTTTGTCATTGTTGATATATATAGAATTGATAGATTAGTAAACATATAACAACCTTATAGCAATGCAAGTGGCACATGTCGAAATTAAACAAGCAAAACGACCTTTTTTGTTTTCCTTATCACTCTCTTATAAGTTATATATCATTCAAAGTACAGTTTTATTTTGATTTAATTTAGATTGATAAGAAAAATTAAAGATTTTGTTGAACATAACGATGTATTATGTGAGTTTTTTTTTTTTTTTTTTTTGTTGGTTACGCAATCTTTTATCTTACAATTCTAAATAAATGGACTTATGAATAAAGACATGTGATATTGTATCATTTATGAAGTTCAAATCCCAAAAGAATATATAGAAAGAGAGCTTTTGAACATAGTCTCTCATATATGTTATCTTCAAATAAGTCATATATACAATAGCGCAAATAATATACATAAAATTAAACATTTTGAGTATAGCTTTTATCAACTCGTGATAAATGATTTATTACATACATGTATAGAATCTAATGATTAATTAATTTGACTATGGCACATCGTATGTATCTTAGCCCTATCGGATTTGGTTAAAGTGCATTAAGAGAGATCATTATAACCCAAGACAGTTAATACCGTAAACACGCTAGATATAGAAAGTCAAAACGAAATCAAGACTGCATTTATTTAGTAGAAAATGAATGATTTGGAAAATATTTTCCTAAAAATTATTATTTATATCTCTTAAAATAATTAGCTATTGAAATTTTTTTCATTATCGACAACAATTCATATCTAAAATTTTTCGTGTACAACAAAATATTTTTTTCTTCATTTATCATAAGCCATATAAGGGATTGATCTTAGGAGATGATTTTCAAATCATTCAAGTCCCACGACACACATGCAGCCTAACATCGGGAACAAATCATAAACATTCTCTCAATCTCTATTCTCTAGCGGGTTCAAACCTGAAATTTCAAAGTTGATTTGCTGACCAAGCCCACTAAAACTGTCGGGAGAATAATAAAAACCATAATAAAACAAGTCTGGATTAAACGAAATTCCTACAAAAAGAAAATAGTAAGATAAAAGATATCATGAAAAGCATGTTACCTTACGTATGGAGAATTTATTGGGCACAAACAAGGCTCACTTAAAATTAAATTAGTCACTCCATATCACCCCACTATCATCTCCACGAATCACTATCCGGCATGAAACTCCTAACCCACTTTGAGATTTTTTTCATCACCACCCACATAACCAATCGATCATTTAATTAATTAAACTAGTGAACTAACTGATTAATTGATTTAATTAATTAATTAATCATGGGTGCACATCCACGATCTCATGTGCAACAGAGATAATGGATTACACACCATCCCCTCTTACAAAGCCGCATGATGTCGCCTAAAAACGATTCTCATTTAAGAAAATCCTTAAACAATTTCAGAAAACTTTATTATAAAAAAAATTCGAGGAAAATAAAATCTGCAAATTTTTTTTTTAAAAAAAAAAGTTTAGATGACGCACGTCTGACTAGAGAAAACAAGACAGACCACCTTAAAAATGAGTGATTAAGCTAATTTAGTTAAGTGGTCGAGTGGAAGTTGCACTAACTTTGTTTATTCTTGGACTATAAAGTGAAATTATATGGAAAGATGACCAAGAAAGGGCTTTCCTCATTCTCTGTTAGACCTGCCGGGGGGAAAATTTGTTGTCTGATTTATGGGATTATTTATACACGTGGATTTTGGGGCTTTACCTAACCTTTTTAACTTGATTTTTTGCCGTATAATTTTTCAGAGTTTATTGACTGGTCTCTCTCCACAAAATGTCAAAAAGGGGCTAAGCAAGAAATTAGAGTACAACGGGTCAATTGTTCGTACAATGTTGCCGTAATTTCTTTAGAGATGATCGAGGAACACATTCCATTCCTAAGTTTCGACCGAGGAATGTGTCGGCAACTGATTTAAGGGGGGGCAAAAACCCGTATTTCAAAGCATTGATTGCATCCGACTCAAGTCAGTTACGATTTCCGTTTGGTGCACATTATCGAATTCTCTGAAATAAAATCAAACTCGAGTCCTCTTGCTTAGATACATAAAAATTTATTGAAATCATAACCGATTATTCTAAAGGATTATTAAATAAAGGTATGATTAATACTTGTATCAATAGCTGATATTAGGTGGAAAATCATATTTTAAATATCGAACCTCATGGCCAATATGGTGTTACCACAACCAATTATAATATATGCTCGACTAAGTATAATATATGCTCGATGCACATTCCAATCAATTTTGTGGTCAAATTCTTTAAAAAATTCCATTTTATTAACTTATTTCTTTGTGGGTGTCGCTGTTGAATGGTACGATGGTCCAAAAAACTTGGCTCTTGCCTCTCTGAAAGGGCCAGATCTGCCCCCAACTTTGGGTTATCTTCAGATTCCATCCTTTTGCTCTCATGTTTTCATGTCGTTCCAAATTGTCGAGTCGAGACATTTGTTCTGCGCTTTCTCTTTTTGCTCAACGACGACCTGTCTGTCCTTAGTGAGAGCAACTCTAATTCGCGGGAAAATTTTCTGTCGAATCGAGAAAGAGAATATTGTGATGGATAACATAAATCAATGGGCCCAATTTCTCTTTAACTAGAGTACGTTGATCCCAAATTAACGTGATCTCTACAAACCAATTGAATCTTTACGTGAAAGTTAATAAAAGAGATAAACTCGAATCCACTGAATTATGACCTAATTAGATAATCGATAGAAATGAACGAAACATTCGGACCTCTGTAAAATTCCTAATAATTTTGAAAATAGTTTAAGAATGTACACCGTGTCATCTCGAGTTTATGTAATAGCCATTTTTTTTTCCTATTCGACGAGAAATTATCAGCTGCAGCAGATGTAGTAGGCCGAGTGTATGGCATTCACTGGATGGATCTCATCGAATGAGCCTCCGTGGCTCCGAACGCAACTAATAATCTTCTCCATCCAACACCTTTGTTTTCCTTTCACCAAAACAAACACCTTTTCTTCCAATTACTGTGTCTGAATGACGTTGGAATAGTGCACAACTCTTGTTCCCCCATCTTCGTATATTACAAAATGTTTACTCCAAATAAACAGGCCCTTAATAGCTTTTCTTGTATTTGGTAATTGGAAGACTAGGAAAATCGTGCTGAGGACTCCTCAAAAGGCAAGTGTTCAGCTTAGGAAAAAGACCTCCGTCTCGTGCTGCACCCGCCAAGGACTCCACGGAAGTTTCTTCCAAACATGATTAAACTAATTAAGTAGGAGCGATCCAGATAATCACATGCCACTGACACCAAGGCTATCGACTCCTCAGATCCCACTCAACCCCACCAGCGCGTTCCTCGTCCCGTCGTCTTCACTGCCGGATCAAGGCCCAACAGGGCAGGATCAGATCCCCCCCGATTCCCACGTTGGCAGACGGGAAAATGGTGAAAACAGATGCGACCGTAGATTCTCTCGAAAACACAGTGAGCGAGTGTATATTCTGGCGAGGAATCTGTACACGTGTTCTGGCTCTGGTACACCGAAACAGCATCCACCACCCCCTCTTTTCTTAATCTTTTCTGCCATTTCATTGCGCTACTGCCATCTGCAACTTTCTGAAGGTGCCACAAAGATGATGCAACGGGAGAATTGTAGAAGCTCGAATTGCCCCCATCTCGATCGACCCTGAACAGCAAACTCGTTACTTATCTCTCGTTCTAGAACAATACACTCCGAATACGAGTAAGAAAGGGCGAACATGACTTCAAGGTAGAACTTGATACTGGACCAAAGGAAACCGGTTAGATTCCAAGTTTTAGGATATGTAGGGTAGGTTTCAATTTTCAATGAATGATGAATCAGTTTCGATGGAACTTGGAACCGTTCACCCGCTATCTACAAGTACTATTTTGCTACTTAAACTTGAATTGATTTGCTGAAGTCAAAGCAAAGCTATGGACCGTCAACAACTAGATAAAGCCACCAAGTCCTTGTTTGTGCGGTGCACTTAAAAAGTCTAGAAAACTAGGTAACTTCGGTCCTTTTTTCGTGTCAAAATTAGAAGAAAAAAATTAGGCTAAACTAAAAATAAAACCAAAAAAAAGAAGAAGAAATTGACTGATTTTCAAGTAGACGCCGGAGCTTGTAATAAAGTATGTCTTAGATTATAGGGTATGCAAAATAGGTTATAGGTTTCAAAAAGTAAAAGAACATGTTCCAACAGGTAGATTGCAAGTTTTAGGAGAAATTTAAATGGAATTTAAAGCCGCTCACCCTAGTAAGGAATTATATATAGATAGAGTAGACCTTTGCCATAGTTAGCTATTTTCATTGCTTTTGTTTTTTGGGTAAATAGTTGCACATTTGGACGTACGTGGTATAATGGCTTACAACTATACATGAACCTAATCTATGTTGGGACAGTTTTGCGCAAGAGGCGCATTTAGGTTGTACCGAAGCATGGTGGCTCGGGCCGTAGGGTTTCATCACTTGTTATCTTTCCTACACTTTCTTCACATACATGATGAACCTCAAAAGCCTATAACCTTAGTTCAACGTCTGCCACTTCCCATCCTTGACGTCAAGCGAGTTGCTGAATATGAACCACTACCAAAGATAAAATGACGGTGACACAAGTTAATCATGGAGATATGTCTTTCGGTTTGTGTTGACACTTAAATTTTGGCGGCCAGTTTAGTCATTTATCGCATTAAAAATTAGAGGTTAATTTTATCCCTGAAAAAAAATACTAATTGCATAGCATATAGTTTTAGGTGCATTTAAGTTTGCGATTAGGTCGCGATTCTAAACTGATCGGAGAAAGATGAAAATATAGAAGGGTTTTCTTGATCCCAGAGGCCATGGAGTTTAGTCCCGAGCATGTATATTAGCCATCAAGAAACGCGATGTGGAAGTTGTTATATCTACTTGGAAGGTTGAGAGAGTGCTGAACTCGTCAATAAATCTCATGTGACTAAACTTTAACTCACGTGATTAATCTCATGAGCTTAATACTAAAAAGGAATACTCGTCTATTCCGGTAGATGTTGGCTCTATAGACGCCTCCCTCATTTAGAAGAGAATGAAACGTGGAAATAGTAATAAAAGATGAACCAAATTAGCAATTCCCCTTTAAGAAGAAAGACATCATATAGTTTGATTACCACGATCTAGCAAAATTAATGTCCACATGTATTCCATCAATTTCTCATAAAAACTTCGACAGATGGAAAATATTCAAGAAAAATTGTTTAGTTCAAATTCAATTCTTCAAGAAAATATTCAAGAGGATAATGTCCAAATATTTTTATTGTTATTTTATTATCATAAAATATCTATGATTATAACTATGATTCTATGCGTTGAAACACCTATGGTTTATTACTACGATTCTATTATCATTATTGTTATCATTATTACTACAACTACCAACACAGAAACGACACTAAATAATGGGGACCGGCGTGAAATATCCAATTTACGTGATTATCTCATTTTGGGAAAGTGGTTGGTGCTTTAAGCAATAGTACATCTCCCTTTTGATAGGAATATTCTCTTAATCGATTCCCGTTTGCATTTTCTAAGGCTCGATCACTTTTGGGGTATCCCACTCGACGGAAAAAGAAGCTGAAGGAAAAGGTATTTGCTCGAACAACCACATCTTTTCCTTCAATAATTGTGAGCTAAATCGACTGATGCAGTGGAGATTTCAATCATTATATCCACCTTGGCATGAATGACAGTTGCTGAAAGGTCGATACTGATATTACCTATAATGAAAAGGCATTTCACTAACTTTCATTAGATATTAGATTACTCTAGGGGTCATTTTTATAGAGGAGAGGGTTCGATTCTTGTCCCTGAATTTGCACTCGCTTGCGATTGAAATCTTGTAAATGAAAATTTTCTGATTCAGTTAAAGCAAATTTGTGCTAATCATATCCATCTAACTCAATCCAGTCACTTGGTGTTGGGAGCGCATGGCAGAGATCGAATACATTCACTTGGGAGATCGCAAATGGAGAGCCTAAGTTTGAGTCTCTCAATATATTTAGTTGAATCCACTTTCACTAAAAAAATTTAACTAATGAGTTTTGAGTCAATTAGAATATATTGACTATTCTACACCATTCCAATTCACTTACGTAGGCCTTTTTTTTTTTTAACACAAATCGCATGTGTATCTCAACAATATCAAGCACTCCAACACTTAGAGCTAAGTCGTTCCTCGATGCCAAGAAAAGTCTAGTGTGTTTCGCATTAGCTTATAATTGATGATGGCAAAAGGTTTTTCCAACATCATATTCTTGTCAGCCCGATGTGCAAAGGTTTCCGGTTAATTGGGTTTATACCCGTCGAGACTTGATAAGAAAAGTTATGCAAATTGAAGGACTAAATCCTGCATATTAGGAATTCAAGAGTTTGATCGGAAAAAATGTGCAGACTCTGCCGAAAGTCTTTCCATTTCGTAATTCTCTCTTTCATACCAAAGCACTTGAATCCCATGAGATCTAGAAAATTATGAGATAAATCTAAAATTGATCCCCATGTGACATATGATTTAGCAGTTAAAAGTCAATTTAAAGAGGAATTAAGCGATGTTATGTGGCAGGAGAGGATATGCAGGAGTTAGCTCATCGTCATGTATCAATCGCATCGTCATAGTAACTGTTAAAATATGTCTCAAATTTAAGCCTTATCGTTGAGTGCTTGAGAGGGATTTTCTTTGTCATTCTTGTCCGTGAATTGCATCCAAGAAGAATTAGTGTTTGTAGCTGATTAAATCTTGTGATAAGATTTGCGTGTAGTTCCTTTGTGAGATCGAAAGATTATTTCTTGAGAAATTTCGAGACTAAACACTGCATGCGTTATTGGGTGTAATTGGGGCTTGGGAAACACCGAGAGAATATTTGAGTGACTCGAGTCTGTAATTTCCTTATATCGCTTGATCTACAGTGAAATTTGTCGTTGCTTTTCCCGTGGATATAAGTCTTTACGACCGAATCACATAAATCCGGTATCCGATTTATTTTCTTATTTTGTCTATATTATTGTTCGATCGCTCGCTTTTCGCAACAGTAACTAACCCTATTAGAACCTTAACCAGGCGCACGATAGTTTCCTTTTTTGCACTATTAGCAACTAATCACGTGCTTTTGGTAGGGATACTGTCTTTGGAAAGCGTGACAATTAGCAGAGAGATTAATAATTTTGTAATACGAGCCCCCACATGGAGAGCAACTAATCACATTGTTCAAAAAAAGACCAATTACCATCGGGAGAGCAAGTAAGGCACAACATATTGTGTATGCCCATCTTCATCCCAAGAAATTCGTAAGCACGGCTGTGTGAAGCAATAACGCTTGATTATCTAAATTACCGACATTGCTCAAACTATAAGCGTGTCCATCCATTTTGTTGGGACCTGAATTAGAAGTAAGGGCTTCAGCCCACCTCGGGAGTAAGGACTTGTGGCTACTTAATATTAGGCTGCGTTTGGCGGTCGAGATAAAATTCGGGATATGATATAATTTATTCTATCCTACATTTGGTGCTCGCTTAGGATAGGATAAAGTTAGATACAAGGGGGATATAGACAGAATAAAATTATCTCATGGGGGAGGTGGGATAAATGTGAATAGGATTTTTAATGTCCATAATAGGAATTTTTTTTTTTGAATAACAAACTTATTAAATTAACAAAATTGAAATTATATTTCAATATAAATAATATTTGAATTCTAATTTAAGAAATTACAAATAAAAAATAAAAATTTATTTTTAATTGATCTTATTTTAATTTATATATTCAACTTTAATTCTATCTTATAATAAGCATTCAATTTATAAATTAAATATTTATATTTATTATAGATTTTACGTATTTTTGTATTTTAGGTATGTTAGTACAATTTACTATTTGATAAAATTTTATTAAAGAATAATGAAAGGGGAAAAAAGAAATAATAATGAAAATAATATGAAAAGAGGAAAAATAAAATAAAAAAATAAGGAATAGTGTTACGAGAGATTTTTACCATCTCCGTTTATGAACATTTAGGTTTATTTATAATGATATGCCATTTATATCAAAAAATGGACATGATATGATGTAAACATATCTGGCTTTAATACTGCGATTCACCAAACAATGGACGAGATATAAAAAAATTCAATAATTTCATATCATATCCTATTCAGTCCTATCCCGATTAGAAATCCGGACGACCAAACATAGCCTAAAAGGTTTAGCATTGGATTAGTATTTACACAAATATATTAGAGACTTTTTGATAATTTTTCCTTCTAGAACTAAATCAGTACAATTAAAATATTTAACATTGAATTAGCCGTCGCACAATAGGTTCAAGACTTTTTAGATAATTTTTTCCATTTTAAACCTAACAATATACATGGTGATTTCCTAATTTCCAAAATTAATTCTTCACACTAGGTTTAAGGATTTTTTCGTAATTTTCCCACAATTTGATGATTTGTCAATTTAGTCCTCTTTGAAAATCACTAGCATAGATGTTAGTCGTCCGACATAGTATAGTCATCATTGATGTGGATAATTTTTACAATTTTATTAATTTTAATTTTTTTTTTATTTTTCTTTTCTTTTCTTTTCCTCTTTTTTTCTTTTTTCTTGACAAGGCCAAGGACTCGCTAGCCTATGGGTGAGAGCCATTAAAGCCCTTGATAGATTTGGGCGAGGGCACCGCCAGCCCTTGCCCGCCATCGTTATGGTTGGCAAGAGCTTTGCTACCCTTGCCTAGTTGTTGTTGGTTCTATGGAAAAGAAAAGGAAAGAGACAAGGAAAGAATAGAAAAATCAATAAAAAAAAATTAGAAATTTGGCAAAAATTGTCAACATTGCGCTAATGTTGGCCATGCCATGTACAATCAGTGTCTACATGAGTGATTTTTTTTTTTTATCAAAATTGACCGAAATGATTAAATTGACAAATTATTAAAACATTTAAAAGTGAATTGGTATAATTAAAAAGTTTAGAACTAAACTGATCGCCGTACAATAATTTTAAAATTTTTCAGACAAGTATCCCATCTATGCCATGATGAAAATTAGGCATGTGTGCAATGAGTGATAAAAGCTCCTTTACTGGAAATTTGAGAGCTCCAAATGTATGAAGGACCACTATGGTACTATCAGTTAATGGAATAGTATGTCAGGTTATGGGAGATTTCATATTGTTATACCTCTCGTATGACTTGTTCTGAATTTTCGTACAAATGTGATTATTATGTTTGTTGTCGGTTATACGGGAACCTAAGGAACAGTGGGAAATAATTTGTATCGTGGTTGCTTTTGTTCTTAATTAAAAGTTTTGCTCATACTGCCTTGGTCATTTCCTAAAAAAGCCTCTTTCTGGGGTTCCACACTTTGGGGCTTTATGTTCATAATGATGTCATGCTTGCTTTCAGTACTCCGGAGAAACAAATCTTACTGCCTTGGTCATTTCCTAAAAAATCTCTATATTGTAAAATGACGTGAAAACTAATGAATCTTACAATTAAATTTAACTTGAGCAAAGAAAATTATTGGATAAATCAACAAAGAGCAATAAAGAACACCATCTATTTACATGATTCAATCTTAATAATTATTCTATAGGGAGAGAAAGTTACAAAGAATCCACTAAAAAAGAGTTATAGAATTATTATCAATAGCTCAATCCCTCATGTAATATCCAAAATCTTAGTACGCAAATCCTTACAAGTTCTCGCACCTCTCTCGTTAAGTTTCACTAGAAAACCCTAAGAGAAAGTCTAATACAGCTGTGTTCATGGTCTACTCAAAATACGCCCTAAAAACTTATATTAAAGCACGTGTCTTCAAGAGTCGGTGTGACATTCGAGTACAAGCCCAAGTTGGGCTAAGCCGCTAAGGGCCTATTTGGTAACCATTTGGTTCTCGAAAATAATTTATGCTCAAGAGATAGTTTTTTCTAATTTTGTTAGCGGGACGAGTTTCTGAACATTTAAACGCATTTGATAATTGTATAAAATTTATATTCATGGAATTAAAAAAAATGAATATGTCTGATACGACCTTTAATTTTTTTTGTAACGTAAAATTTCTTTTAAATTTTTAATAATTTTTTGAGATTTTTCTCCTTTTCTTTTTTCCTTCTCTTCTTCTTCTTCCTCCTCCTCTAGTCGGCAACCTCACTGGCCTTCGGGAAGCCTTGCCATGGCCTCGCGATGACTAGAAAATGTTTTCGGTAAAGGAAAGTAAGTATTTTCCTAAAAAATAATTTCCTGAAAAGTATTTTTCTTTATCATAAAATTTTCTTCCAAACAAACACTCTTTTAACACGCTAATCACGCAAAGAAAATCTAATTCCCAAAATACCGACCCCGACTAAACCCTCGTGCTAATACCTTCTTTAGTAATTGTGGACACCAACGGCTCTCTCTCTCTCTTCTCAATTTCTTTCTTCGTCGATGACCATTGTTAGCCCTTGCTCGAGGTAGTAAGTGTGGTAATGGAAGATTTCATTTTGGTATCGCTGGCATGACTATTTTTGAGGTTTTTGCGCCAACGTGATTATTACGTGAGTTATTGACCTAATCGATCTAAATTAAGGAACATCGGAAAATAATTTGGATTATTGGTCGTATGCTGGTTCTCGATGTTCGAATTCCTAATTATTTAATTGTTTGAAATTGCAATAAACCATATTTTGAATTATATATTGACAATCCATCAAATGTCTATTAGCAAATAAGAATTTTTATCGATTAATCGTCTGGTGAAGATGGGATCATAATTTCATGCCCAACACTAACTCCATATGAGAAAATGTCCGCAAAATATCTTTATCCAGAAACGTCACGCAGTCCATAATTATTTATAGCCTCTACTCTATTGAGGAAATATAGGTGCGACCCATTACTTTACGACGCATATGACATTTTTTTTGTCTAGGAAACCGCGTACACTCTTTATAAATAAAAGGTACCATTTGAGGCCTTCCCACAACTAGTTAATAGTTCTCGGTTCGCCACAAGTGGATGGGACCATCGGATTGAAGTTAAAAACACTTTTTCATTTGCTGTATAATACAAGTGGAGTGTTGAGGGGCACTGCTAATATTCAATGAGAAGATATTTTGATTTTTAAAGTATTAATTACACATAACGTGATAATTATATCTGATGTACCTAAAGAAGACGTATATCTATTTGTGTTTTCCAATAATAGTCATGTTTACTTATTCGTGTTGTTTCACATCTTTACATGAACATCTTGATGTGATTACAAAGCGATTGTCGATGAAAATAGATGAAAACATTTGGATTCATATTAGTTTCGAATTATGCCGTCTCATGATGTGTGAAGTGAGGTTTATCCCAATATCAGCATCTCATCGATTTAAAAGTAAAATTCTGGTATTTATTTTTATTTAAATACTTTTTATAATTAATATATTTTTATTTTTATATTCTTTATTACTACTACTAGTACTACTTCTTTTCTTATTAAATAAAATTATAATAGAAGATATTTGTTGGGCTATGTTTGGTCATCTAGATTTCTAATTATGATAAGATTAAATATAATAGAATATGAAATTTAGGAGATTTTACTATGGGGTTAATACATGAAAAATCCCAAACTAGTACATCTATGATAAATTTACCAAAACTAAATTTTTGATCATGAAAATCCCCAAACTGGTACACTCATGACAAATTTAACCCAACTGACCATAAAAAATCATAAACTGGTACACTTGTGACAAATTTACTCCAAACTAATTTATTTGACTGCCAAAAACTCCAAACTGGTATATTTGTAATAAATATACTATCCGTTAAATTAGATTAATATCACAAAAAATCACAAAAATTGTATAACTGTAATAAATGGAGAATAAAATTTTAAACTAGTGCACTAGTCAACTGTCACGTGTCATTCAATTTAGTAATTTAACAATAAAATTTAACGAAAACTAATAGAGGATAAATTTGTCATAATCATACCAGTTTCGGGTAAATTTATCAAATGTGTACTAATTTGAGATTTTTGGTGGTTAAAAAATTAATTTGGGGTAAATTTGTCACATATGTACCGGTTTTTGATTTTTCAGGGTATTAATCCTTAATTATGCTATCAATTATTTAGTGATTACAATAATAAAGTAGGATATATTCATATTATATTATATATATTGCTTGGTATTAATAACATATCAATATAAATGAACTACAAATTTTTCAAAATGGAGATGGTAAAAATCTCTTGCGACATTTTTGTTACTTTATATTTATTTTATTTTCCATTCCTTTTTAATTAATTTCTTTTTATTTCTTTCTTTGCCTTCCATCATTCTCTAATAAAATTTCATTAAATAGAAAATTGTACTAGTATACCTAAAATACTAAAACACCTAAAATATGTAATAAATATATATATCTTAAATTTATATTATAAGAAAAAATTAAATATGAATATATAAGTAAAAATAAGACTAAATTAAAAAGCTAAATTATTATTTTTGTTCTTTTGAATTTCTTATATTATAATTCAAATGTTATTAATATTGAAATATAATTTTAAATTTATTAGTTTAAGAAATTTGTTATTTGAGCAAAATAACTTTACTATTTTGAATATGAGAAATGCTATCCACATTTATCTCATCTCTCTCATGGAATAATTATATTCGGCTTATATTGCCTATATATTTGACTTTATCCTATTTTGAGTAATAAACTAATTGAGCCTAACAAGAATTTTAGGGAAGAGATTTAGGAAAGAGATAAGATCTCTTCCTCTTTTATTTTTCTTGCAATTCTCTAAATCGAAATATTATAATGTGTTTTCCCATTCCTGTGGATTATATATACTTTATTTGTTGATTTATATATGGATTACAAGCTTCCTCACCAGATATTATAATTAGACGAACATGCACACTTTGTTCCCATTCTCAATCCTCCCTTCTTTCCTTTCCTTTCTTTTCGCATAGAGGCATAGATGAGAGAATGGCAGAGGTCTGCGTGTTCTGAGGAAGCCAATCAAGGGAATTGGTATTTCTTTTCATCAAACCCACCAATGGATTTTTCTTTATTGCTTGCGGAAATGGCCAAACATTGAATATTTTTTCTATAAAAAAAGCTTGAAACTTAAAACCCGACCTGACTCGGCCCGATTCGGCTATATGGGATATAAGTGGGGTGGGTCGAGTTGAGCGTAGCTCCATTTCAACTTGAGTTAGGTATTTGGATATCTGACCTGACCCGTTAACGTCTCTAGTTAAGGGCATGATTGATGATCATTTTGCTCTAAAAATCAATTTCTGACTAGAAATATAAAAAAATATTTCTATTCCCCGGATGAATTTCTAAGTAAAAATATATGTTTGATAACGATATAAAATTTCTATTCCAAAATAGAATTTTGTTTGATAATGACACAAAATTTCTCTTTCTTGAGTGGTGGCAGGAGGTAACTGGCGGTAGGTAGCAATGGCGGGAGGTCGGCGAGGGGTGGTAGCGGGCAATGATGGGTGGGCTGGTTAGTAGTGAGAACAAGTAATGAAAATAGCTTTTATTTCTCACTTTTGTTCAAGAAATAAAAAAGCAAAAATTTCTTACTTCTGATTTCTATTATAAACCTATTTCTAGAGTAAAAATTTGTTCCGGAAATTTGAAAAAATAAAATGGCTTTACCAACAGATTTATGTTCTAAACCCATTTTCGGAAATAGAAAAATAAAGAAAAAACAGAGAAACGAAATAATTATCATACACACCCTAAATGCGCGCTAATGTGACTTGCCCTTGCAAGCATATTTTCCTAAGATGACACTGTTTGCACCACTTGTCGTGCACATGACCCCCCCACATCCGTCAAAACAGTCGATAGCATTTTCGAAGAGCTCTAATGCCTTATCAAGGCATGGCCTTTATATTCCCTTTTCTGCTTTTTTTTCTTGTTTCATTCGAAAAAGAAGCCAAAAGGGAGAAGGAAGAATTCTCATTGGTTAGTCAATTCCCGGAGGACTCATAGCACACTATTAGCAACACTATTATATTATTTCAATATGATAGAACAAGTACTAGATTATCATTGCATGTATTCTTTATCTTAAAATGAATAGATTTTGCAATACATGGCGGCTTAATACGCATGTACAACCTCGCTCTTTATCTTTGGTAATATTTACGGATGGTGGTCAGTAATTGATTTTCAAGATAATAACGATGTACTAAAATTACGTATCATGAAAAAAGATTGATTGCCTCACCGGGGTTGATATAATTTCTTCTATAGGCAAAAGGCACATATTGAGAGTAGGTGCACTGGTGCCGGTTAATTTAGTTATGGATAAAAACTACTTGAATAATTTTTACAAATAACGCGCTGGGATCTAAGTAGATTGTAATACTTGTTGTGATTCTTTTTAATTCAATTTTATACATTGAAGGGGGAATGCCATGTACTCTAGTGGCATCTTTTACTATTTGCTCCCATTATCAAAAAGCATAATTTTCCACTAATTCATGATGAAATAAAACAAAAACAAAGAAAGAGAAAATCAAAAGAACGTTCCATTACCAGCAAGCAACCTCTCCCCGTCTCTCTCTCTCTCAAATCCTTTTTTTTTTATCTACACGACTCTTGGCTTTGTGTGTATATAAGCCTTCGGATCACATCCCTCTTCCCACTTTAAGCCCGTCCTCCTCTCCTTCTTCTCCTCCTCGAGACCTCTCTCTCTCTCTCTCTCTCTCTCTCTCTCTCTCTCTCTCTCTCTCTATATTGAGCTTCTGGAAATGGTCAAGTTCTCGAAGGAGCTCGAGGCTCAGCTCATCCCGGAATGGAAGGATGCCTTCGTCAACTACTGGCAGCTCAAGAAGCACATCAAGAAGATCAAGCTCTCGAGGAAGCCGAAGCAACCTCAGCAAGTTGACCGCGACTTCGGCCGGTCCATTTTTGACGCCATTCGTTCTGTGGCCAAGAAAGTCGCCGGCAAGTTCCAGAAGTCGGCCAACAGCACAGATATTATCCAGGTACGTAGATGGGCATGCCTGTTTTGGACCCCGAAATTCTTCTTGTCCATGACACCCTCTTCCGAACCCCAACTACTAAGGTTCAAGCAAAAGGTTTTCATGAAAACATAAAAGCGCGAGAAGTTTCGACTAATGCTAGGTATGCTAAAACGAGCCTGCGAAGCCGGCCTGGTAAATGAAAGCATGTCGGCCACGATATACATCCTATAGTTATTGGAGAATCTCGTGTTTAGCATTCAGAACGAGAGCTTTATTGGCGTTCTTGAATTGCCTATCTTCCATTCTTTTCGGTGCCTGGCTGTGTTGCGTGTTCGCGTTTATACGGGAGAGCGAGAAAAGCGAAGCTTTTTAGGTCATTTTCGGGCAACAGTTCAGGGGGGGTGTCCCGAAATCTCAAAACGACTTCGTTGTTTGCCTTCTTTTCGGGTACTTTGGCCCTTCAGGTCTCCTTTTTTACGTAACTTTGATGCCCTAAAGACCCCTCTCTCTCTCTATCTCTCTACTGTAGATGAAGAATAAACCTGAAGGGATACCTGCACATGGTCAGTCGCGAACCACGTAAATTCCCATTTGCTTTGTGGTCTTTGTGCATCCAAATTTACATCCACTGAGATGGTGCCGATTGCTGTAAAAATTAGCTGTGGGAGCGCCCCCATTAGCGAAAGTGACCGCGAACGAAGCACTACTGAAAAGGTGGCCCTTAAGTATTGTTTTAATTAAACTATATAATATACCCACATACCCCGCGATTATTATAAGCTCGAGCTTTTTTAGGAGGTTGACGACAGCCGTGTCCTATATAACGTGACATTAGAATTGATTAAGGAATAATTATTGCTAAACCGTTATGGGGTTCCTTTTTTCCGCTGCCTAATAAAGTTAATTTGGTTTTTTGCATCCAAATATTTTTATCTAGTTGAGCAAGAAATTCCTAATTAAGGACGCCGGTCTAGCATCCATACCGGGAAATAAAAGACCAAAGCTACTTGGAAAAAATATATTTTTTTATAGTTTTCTTGATTCCAGATCATTATTATTATTCTCAATCGAACTCCAAAAGTATCGTGACATTATTTGTGGAAAATCCCTTTTCTTCGCTTATAACCGTGATAGGTGTGAAAAAAGTGGCGAAACCTCTTTTATATACGTCCACGAGTTTTGTGAATGCAACTTACTTTTGCACTTCCTTGAAAATCGTGAATATCCCTCATGAGTGCTTGGAAACGTTTCTGAGATCTTCATGTTCACGATTCAATTGTGATGGAGTGGCAGAAAGAGTGGGAGAGGGTTGTCCCGACGAAAGATTTATAAATGAAGACAACCCTTTTTACTTATTTATATATACAAGGAAAAGTGAGCAGATGAAGAGCTTCAACCTAAATTTTCTGCAGAAGAAGAACACGAGGGACATGGAGGACGGAAAGGAGGGAGAGGAGGTGGAGGAGGAGCACGAAGTCTACGAGAACGAGCTTGTTCAGCTGTTTTCTGAGGAAGATGAGGTAACTTCTGGATGGGATAACATCCCTTAATTAGTTCATTAATTTGTGGGTATATTTCTTTTTCGAAAATGAAATAAAATTGTGACAGAATTCCTTTACTAATACTCATCAGTGTCTTTTGGTAATACGTGTTAGAGATAAATTGTTTTCTGGTGGATATTTGGTTACTCGGATGAACGATTACTACATGACTCAGTTCTTGATTTTTTATTCTTTTAGTATCTCATTACGCTCTATACATATGTATTATCTTCCTTCATTTATAGAGAGAGCTCCAAAATCAAATAGGGAGTGTTTTGCAAAATTATTATTTTGATCTATCTCTTTTGTTTTTAATCAATATTAAATAACACTTAATAGTGAAACAACTCAAAGGTTCCATTGAAAGAGTGGATTTCGCAGTAAGGATTAGTCATTGATACCGACTTTTGGTAATCTACTTCTGTCATTTTCCGTCATTTTCCATCTCCATCAGTCGTCGTTTTTTTTTTTTTTTTGGTAAAAATAATTTAGGAAGCCTACGGACGTGAAAAATCCCCTGCAGTTCTTATATTAACTTACTACAACTTCATCACTATGATTATTATAACAATTTCATGCTGTCTAATATATATTATCGTTAAATTAGGTGAACGTATTTTTCGAGAAACTGAATGAGGAGCTCGACAAGGTGAACGGTTTCTACAAGTCAAAAGAGGATGAATTCCTCGAGAGAGGAGATGCGCTCGAGAAGCAGCTTCAAATCCTGCTGGACCTCAAGCAGATCCTCGCCGACCGGCACCGGAAGAATTCCTCGTCGTTCAGAGGGGCTGGCGGCGGGGCCTCTCCCCTCTCTTCGTGGCCGTCCTCCGCTCGCACATCCAATTTTTCAGGTGACTTTTTCTGATGCTTGACCGTACTTTCTCGTTTTGTGGAAAGAATAACGATTAAATTAATGTTTCTTTGCCTGAAATTCATGATATCGACGTGCATTTTCGTTATCTTTGTACATCGCATTTTAAGTTACAAATAATAATTACTTTGCGCGTCGCTTTCCTCTTCATCACTCGCAATTCATGGGGACAAGAAAGCCGATTCGCTCGTGATCCATCACGTTGATAAGGATGCGCTAAATTCAACGATTTAGATGAATTTGAGGTCCTCCACATAAAATGTTTGTGCATCTGAACGTGGTTTGACGCCTTTGACCTTTTTCTCTGCGCCAACGTTTGACAGCTACAAATAAAGAGATAGGACCGAATGAGTCATAAGAAAATGAAACGTAAGAAAATGCGCATCGTCGAATTTCAGCAAAAACTCTAATTCACACTGAAACATACAGGCTTATTTCATCTCGATTATTAAATGTTATGACACCACGTGAGATTTAGATGATCTGATGATTGAAATGATGTAACTCATATGTATCGGATGCATGCGAGGGTCCCATAGATTCCGCGTGCTGTACTTACTTCAGCCTTTAATCTTTATACCCAGTTGCGTGACCAAACCATTCACTAAAACCCAACAGATCATGGGCTTTTTCATCTAACTCTTTGCTTGGAAAGTGACCCAACAATGTGGAAAACATATCATCAATCAGCTCAATACTTTAGCTAGCTTTGTGGCCAAAAAGATATTGACCATAGAAACTTTAACATCAAATCAGCTCAATGTAAGGTGACAAATCGAAACAATTTTTTAAGTTACGAAGAAATTTTTTTGACTCGATTAGTGCTAGGATGGTCGCGGTATAAACAGATGTTATGTATATATTGAAGGAAAATGTGCATATAGGAGTAAATCGAAATCTTTTGTATGTCATTTTGCCACAGAGGCTCCAACCGAGTTGCTGGAAACCGCGACAGATTCCTCGGAGACGGATGATGTGATCGCGGCCCTCGAGAGGAACGGGGTGAGTTTCGTCGGGGCCGCGGCGAGGTCCAAGACAAAGAGCAATGGGAAGCTGAAGATGACGATGAGGATAGAAATCCCGGCCACGACGCCGACCCGGATGATCACCGCTGTGACCTCGACGCTGTGGGAGGATCTGGTGAACAACCCAGGGAAAGATGGGCCGGCTTATTTCATCAACAAGAAGAAGATTCAATACGCTGAGAAGATGATTAGGGGAGCTTTTGTGGAGCTTTACAAAGGCCTTGGTCTCCTGAAAACTTACAGGTGACAAGGATAAATACAATTTATTTAAATATTCACTAATTAATTTGCCATATCATTTAGTTAAATTAGTTAATTAATCTGCAATTTGTCACATATACGTATTAGGATTATGACTTCATTAATAGTTTTGAATATATTATGCACACAAGGCCTGATATAATATGCTTTTTTGGCAGCTCCTTGAATATGATGGCTTTCACGAAGATTCTCAAGAAATTCGACAAGGTAAGCCCAAGTCAGAAAACTTTTTGGGACTAAAATTTTTCTTCAATTTTTAATCGCCCTTGTTGCTTCGAAAAATAAGAAACGAGAAATGTCCAAATTGTTGATGATAAAAACATTTTTCGTCAACTTATTTTTTTAAACAATATAAATGGTACAAATTAGAAAAAGGTTTTTTCAGATTAAATTTTAAACGAAAGATAAAACTAAAACAGATGTCTTATCATTTTCTTTTTTTGGATGAACAGGTGGCAAAGAGACAGGCATCGACAAGTTATCTAAAGGAAGTGAAAAAATCCCATTTCATAAGTTCAGACAAGGTATACTATATATATGCCTGAGTTTCCATGATGTTGTTGTATATATATTTTATTCATTTTCCAAAATTGACAATATGCGTGAATGGGTGGAGATTACTATTATTAAATTGACTTTAAGGTAAATGAATATGATTTTTTATTTTGGGTACATTGCATGGGGATGACATGTTTGATTTGATAATAAGGTGGTGAGGCTCATGGACGAAGTGGAGTCCATCTTCACAAAGCACTTTACCAACAACGACAGTAAAAAGGCCATGAAGTTCTTGAAGCCCCAGCATAACAAAGAGTCTCACATGACTACCTTCTTTGTTGGTAAATTCCATCTCTCTCTCTCTAAAAGAATTATTAATATTATTACCATAGTGCACCATTAGAAAAATATTAATATTACGATGCTAATTTGAATAGCAATCCCTTTGTTTTACCCTTTTCAAGTAAAATGAGCATATGTTTTTTTTTTTTTTTTCATCCGGATAATTTGAATTGAAATTCGACTAAACTAATATTTCGAGGGTTGCAGGTTTGTTCACCGGTTCATTCGTGACATTATTTACTATATACGCGATTTTGGCGCACATAGCTGGTATTTTCAATTCCAACTTGGATATTGGCTACATGGAAACCGTCTACCCTGTCTTCAGGTGATTTATATTCAAACCCATCTTCATCGACATAAAATTTTTCTATTGGATCTCCACATTTTCTCTAATTACAATGCTAATTTGTCTTAAATACGATTGATCTCACGCTCTTTGTTTGTTTGTTTGTTTTTTTTTTTTTTTTTTTTGGGGGCAGTGTCTTCACCTTGTTGAGCTTGCATCTGTTCATGTACGGGTGCAATTTGTACATGTGGAAGCGCACGAGGATCAACCACAACTTCATACTCGAGTCCTCGTCCAGCACCGCCCTCAAGTACCGCGATGCCTTCCTTCTCTGCACCACCTTCATGACCGCCGTGGTCGGCGCCATGATCGTCCACCTCCTCCTGCGGGCCAACAGATTCAGCCAGAGCAAAGTCGATGCGATCCCAGGGGCCCTGCTTCTGGTTAGCATACCGCTTCATACTCTTGATGCAACATCAGTTTTTTCCCATCTAAGAATGTCAACTGAGTTAAAAAGAATAATGATTTCATGCTGTGAAGATTAGGTAACTAGCTATATAGTGGCCATTAGTGATCTTATATGTCTTATGCAAATGTGTACAGATTTCCTTCGCCGTGCTGGTTTGCCCGATTGACGTGTTCTACCGCTCGACTCGGTTTTGCTTCATTCGCATTATGCGCAACATTGTTTTCTCTCCATTATATAAGGTACATGATGCATTGGCCTCCTCTGTTATTAAAGTTCTTTACATCTTTCACCCTCGGAAGTTACGTTAAACTCGGATCCAACTAACCAAAAATGAAGAATTCGAGCGAGACACTGCCTCATTGTTGCATTATAATCTACCTTGTCGATGTCTAAATGAGCTCATCAACTCGTTGAGTGCAGGTTCTGTTGGTTGATTTCTTTATGGCTGATCAACTCACTAGCCAGGTAACAATATTAAGGATCGATCATCTCAAATGATTTTTATATTTAGCAGACCAAATTGTGCGAAATATGCAGATTCATCGTCTGAGTCATCTTCTTACTGGTTGTAGATACCATTGTTAAGGCACATGGAGTCGACAGCGTGCTACTACTTGGCCGGAAGTTTCAAGACGCACCAATACGAAACATGCAGAACGGGAAGGCCTTACAGAGAACTTATGTACGTCATTTCGTTCTTGCCTTACTACTGGCGTGCCATGCAGGTAAGCGATATTTAGATCCTTTCAGTAGCTAATCAAGATCCATATGTCGCGACTTATGTGGCAACCCCTTCTGATGGCTTCCTTTAAACAGTGCGTTAGGAGGTGGTTCGACGATGGCAAAATGATCCATCTGGGTAACATGGGGAAGTACGTGTCGGCGATGGTGGCAGCCGGGGCAAGGCTCACCTACGATAGGCAACGCGACAACTATCTGTGGCTCGGCATAGTCCTGGTTACCTCCCTCGCGGCAACTGTGTATCAGCTGTACTGGGATTTTGTTGAGGATTGGGGATTTTTCACCCCCAAATCGAAAAACCCGTGGTTGAGAGACCGGTTGGTTCTCAAGCGTAAGAGCATCTATTACATGTCCATAGTAAGTCGTATTCTCTCTCTCTCTCTCTCTTAATACATCAGTCATGAAATATTGATTTGAGTTATATACGTTTCAAAATGAATTAAACAACTATCTGGATCGAAGTTGCATTGGGAAGAATATAAAAGAAGCTAGACGAAACATTCAAAAAGAACTGCAAATCTTAGGGTTTCTAATGGAGAAAACTAAATATATTTGCAGGCCTTGAATGTAGTTTTGAGGGTCGCATGGTTGGAGACAGTGATGCACTTTCGCCACGGACTGGTAGAGAAGAAGTTGCTGGATTTCTTCATGGCTTCTTTGGAAGTCATTCGACGCGGTCATTGGAATTTTTACAGGTAACGATCTCTCTTCTTTAAGAACTCTTTACTCCCTTTCCATGGAAAAGAAAGGTACTGAACTCAGCTTCCGAACCCTCGTTCGCCGTTCCCCTCGTGCAGACTGGAGAACGAACAATTCAACAACGCGGGGAAGTTCAGGGCTGTGAAGGAAGTGCCGCTTCCGTTCCGCGAAATGGACTCCGACTGATGGGAACCTCGTGCGGTCGTCCTCCTGGAGCTGAACCGCCGAATCGATTAGAGGGATCGATCCTTGACAGTTGACAGTTAGCATAATGCATCGAGCCACCATATGATCAAACGGTTAAGAGCCGAAGCATCGAGGGCGGTGATTAATCTTGTGCTGCTGCTAAGTAACCGGCCGGATTCGATCGGGAAGTGGGCCGTGAGAACCTTTCCCGAGTGCAAGAAGTGAGGGGGGAATCTTTGTCCTGGCAATGTATAGATGATTCTTAGCCTTTTGAATTTGGGTCAGTAATGGCCCAAGGTTCATGTCGTTGTGATGTAAAGCATTGTTTCTTTGGAAGACTTCGCCGTTTTGACGATCCGACCTTCTTATTAAAATCATATTGGCAACTTGCAAAGTCAAGATCCACATATGCTTATTGATACCTCCATGAATATGCATAGTAGTAAGGCTCTATTTGTTTCGTAAAAAATAAATGATTTAAAATATATTTCCTAAAAGTGATTATCCGTGTTACTTGAATAATTTGTCAATGAATAATGTTTTCATTATCGACAATAATTTATGTATAAATATTTTTATGGAGGACGAAAATGATTTTTGTTTATTTATTTGTATAAGTAATATAAGTAATCATTTTTTAAGAAAATATTTTTTAAATTATTTAATTTCCTTGAAGCAAACGGACGCTAAGATGTATGCCTGTTACATGTGTGGATCATGCCAACATTTATTCACAATTAATTGATAAAAGAAAATGAGAGAAGCATTCTAAATCTCTCACATAGAGTGCAAGGATAAGGATTATTAAGTAATTTTACCAAGTGCGCTTTCTTAATAGAAAGACAGTGGGTATTTAATTATTTTTTTTGTCCTTTTCCTTTGGTCAATGTTAGCTTCTTCTTTTTTTCCTATTTAATTAGCATAATAGTGAAAAAAAAATTATAAGGGATTTAATGGGAAACACAAAAATAAGACAAATGACACTTTTGCCTAACGTGATACTTCCAAAACTGTACTCAACCTAGGGAAAGATAACCAAAAAGAAGTTATAAATCTATTATATAGATATCAATTCAATTATAAATTTTTCAATTTTGTCAATTAAGTTTTTTTTATTTAACAAATTGCCAATATAGTTATTCCAAGCAGTTTTGACCGGCAATCATTAACAAGGATAACGGCTGATGTTAATATGGATAAATTTTTGCACTTCCTTTTTACAATTCAAAATTCTTAAATATTTTTTTTCTTTTTTCTTTCTTTTTTTTCCTTCTGAGATTGGCGAGGGCCACAACCTTCGCCTAATGGCTGACAAGGGTTGCGACCTCTCACCTAAAGTTGACGAGGAGAAAATATTAGGTAGAGCTGGAGTTTTTATAAGTAAAAATCCAACTTTAGTCATCAGGCGATACATGTGACCGGGCCCACCGCAAGCCAAAACCTTCTCTTTCTTCTCTCTCTTTTCAATTTCACGCTCTCTCTCCGATCTCTCTCCCATGCACACTTCTCTTTCTCCTTCCCACTCACGATCGTTCCCACTTGCGACGGAGCTTGTCGTCTGATGAATCGCGCTGCTGTCTGATGAATCGTGCTGCCACCTCCACATCCACCTCTTCTATTGTCTCTGCCGTGTGTTCTCTTCATCTCTCTCTCGACTAGCTCTATCTCGCGCTCTTTTCTACCCGACGAACCATGCCGCCTCCGCCCTCAATCCAAGAACAAGTCCAAGCCCCCCATCGTCCGTAACCCTAGCCCTCCCTCAACCCTTGCATCCTCGAGGTTCCTCGTGTCTCCGAAGTCATCGCCTTCTGAACCTTCTTCAGATCTGGCGAGGATGACCCTCGCCTTGGCTGCGAGGGTCGACCACTCACCAAATCTGACCACCCTCGGTTGTGGCTGGTGAGGGCCACGACACTTCACCGATGTCGTCGCCTCCCAAACCCTTGCTAGATTCGGTGAGGGCAACCCTCGCCCTGGTCACAAGGGTCAAGCCCTCGTTGAATCTAACGAAAGTGATGCTCGCCGGCCACAAGCGAGGGTCGCGACACCCTCGTCGACTCTCACCTGTGGCTGGCCAAAAGGAAAGAAAAGAAGGGGGAAGATAGAAACAGGGAAGAAGAGAGAGAAACGAAGGAGAGAGGGTCGTTGCAGGTTTTCTGAAAGGTGGGCCTGCAAGCGACATGTGTCACTTGCTGAATAGACTTTTGTAAAGTTGAGGTGGCTATCCCAGTTTTACCTAATGAAAGACTTAGTAGAAAAAAACAAAAACAAAGAAAGGAAAAAAAAATTAAAAAAATTAAAATTTATTTACATTAGTATTGTCCATATCATATAGAAAAAATTTTAAAAAAAAATTGGTATTGTTCAGAAAAAATGACTTATACATAATTGGACATTCCTTTTTTTAGCTTCTGAGCATATAAATGCATGGCTCCCATGACTCCCACTTAATTATTTTCTACAGAGTGTCATTTCATGGGTCCAGAGTTGTACGAAATGTTTTGTTAGCATTGAATAATAATTAAGTTATGCATAAGAATTCCTAACTATTTGCTTTTTGGATTTGCAATAAAACATATGCTAAACTATATAATGAATCAAACAAATGGAAATTAGCAAGGAACAATTTTGTAGTGCTGCCAAATTAGTGAATAATGAAATTAATAATTTCATGCCAACCGTGTGCGAACTTTCAAAGCAAGCATAGACCGCCTTTAGGAAAAAATATTAAGTGATTTGCAAGTGCCACATCATTTGCTGACTTGGTGTGTTTTTTCACCTTAAATTAATTATAATTTGCCATGTATATACTAACGTAGATTTAATTAAACAAAATAAAAAGTTTCAATCTACCTCACTTTTTTCCTCCATCTACGCTTCCTCATCCGTCTCCAGCCACCTTGGGCCCAACCTCATCCTCTCCCTTCGCCATCGCCACAGACGGAGTTGCCAACGCTAAGTCCAAAGAGAGCACTATTGGGCGAAGTTGCAAATCTGCAAGTCGACCACCATCATTCATGCCCTTGCAGATATGGAAGTACTGTCGTGAGCAACAACAACTCATGAACTGCCATTGTAATGGGAAGGAAGCCTCCCCTCCATCGTTGCCCGCCCTTGGCTCATGGTCATTGCCCGTCCAAATCTGGACTTGAGTCGGGCCTCCAGATCTGGTCTCGTCCATCACCACAAGCCTAGCTCGGCCATAGCTCATGAGGAGGCGGCTAGTTCGAGATCTCAACGGCCATGAATTGCGACCTCAAATAGCAAAGGAAAATATTGAAGATTAGATGTTAGGGAAGACGACGAGTTTTAATGCAGTCCATGGCTGGTGATGCCGCCAGTGGGGTTCAACCTAATCAAGGCACTACCAACCCCGCCGATGGCGACGATTAGGGAGGAGCAAAGGTTGGACCACATCTGAACAAAGGGAGAGGGAGGAAGAGAGAGAAGAACTTATGTTTATATATATTATTACAAGTCAATGTTTATGTGTTAATCTCTAATTGGATATAAATTTTATAAATAAATAAATAAATAAAAACGCACGAAACGTTAGTTGCTAACGTAGCGATTGCAAACCACTAAATAGTTTATCGCCTTTTAGACTCTCCATGCCTTGTGTCTAAGATTAATTTCTACATGTAGAAAATGTTGGCAAGAAACTAATATTTAAACGTTACGTGGTCCGCAATTATTTTTGGTCCCAACATTAAAAATGAAATGCGATTACAACCGATTACAATTATGAAAATGGGTAGATCAAATGTGAGCTTCAATTTAGTTATTTTTATGGGACTCGGCCGTCTTAAATAGGGAGGGTTAAATGTGCACTAATGATGTGACGAGACCTCATAAACATTTTCATAATAAGCACGAAAAGGATAATTCTCGGTCGGTCAGAAATAAACCCATTATCAATTATTATTCTATTTCTCTTAATTGGGAATGATATAAACTCATTATCCCCACTAAACTATTCTAAGTACCGTACATCCTCTACTTAGGAATGAATTTTGGATAAATTGGAGGATGAAATGCAAGGTGACAAATTCCGGTCTTTTGGAACCCTTGGAGAGAGAGAGAGAGGAGAGTAAACCCATGATGTTAGCAAAATCCTAAGTTGCATCGGCCCATGATGTCAACGTCGAAGAGCTGAACGGAACTGAGGCAGGCAATGGCTTATACGAGGAACTTTAAACCGCCTTGGTCGGCCCATACTAGTTAATGGACCAAGTTCTCAACTGAAAAGAGCAAAATGGCTGGGCGCAAGTCCAAGAAGATAGGTTTCTGATTTCTTATTTTTTTTCTTTTTTTAACAACACTATAATACTTTCCCATACGATCTGCGATCACTTATTGTGATGGATGACCAAATGTCCCACTAGGAGGAACCTTTTAAATCGCGTTTGTTCATCTGAACTTTTTAATGATAGGACAAGGTCGGATAGAATAAGTGTTGGATTGAATAAAATGAGATTTCCAATATCTTATACAATATCAAATATTGATATCCAAGCTGAATTCAATTTACAGTGTTCAAATAAATTAAATATCGACATATAGCTCTTGCCATCAACAACCTCCCAAGTAATGGCTATTGGGGCCGATAAATCCCACCTCACTCTCCTGGCCTCCAATGTTCATATCTTGAACCTTAGCAATGTTGACCGTTTGTATCTTGACCCTTGCCTTCCTCCTCTTCTCTCATGCCAGATAGAACGTTGACCGTTCAAGTTGTCTAGGCATCATCACCGTGCAGAATCTTCAGCAACCACCAGCCCCTCCTCATCTTCATCACCGGCATACAATGTTCAGATTCTCGGTTCATCTCCTTCATTCAGCCTTGTCTTTTCTATTCCCATTTATGAAAGATGAATCTCGTTTCTTATTGACCCACCTTATTTAAAACATCATAAACATATTGCGGTTTTTGTTCCTCAAGGTTCCTCATTGTCATTGAAAGCAGAATTCTGAGGTCGAGCTCCACCTTAGCAGGGTCCAATCAAGCTCTAATCGGGCCATGGAGCTCCTCCATGGCCAAGATCCAATCGAGCTCCGTCAAGTTGAGCTTTGCCGTGGAAGAGCTCCACATCCGGTCATGAAACTTCTCTGCAGCCAAGATCAAGTCAAGCTCGCCACCACGACAAGCGTCATTGGTGGCAACAAGATAGAGCTCGGGTGGGAGGCTATGGTGATGGTCAAGGGTGGGGTAGAGGTGATAGAGGAGAGAGATGGTCTAAGACATATCTTATCCGAGTATATCACAACTTCTAGGAAGAATTATTTTGTCAAATCCGACTTTCGGATGAATAGGAAGAAGTACCAGAAATTAAGGGGAGGAAGCTCTCACTCGAATCCTCATTGACCTAAATTAAAAATCGCATCGGACCTGCTGAGGAGGATAATTAGAGCGTGACGACGAATACCATAGAGCACTTGTTCGTTGTCGCCATTGTTGCATGTTTCCTCGCATCTCAAATTGTAGAACGAGGACGAAGATGAAGAGAGCAAAGCAAAGGGCTAATGTGATCCGATTCAGTTTAAGCAAGCATGTCAGAGAGAGAACTTTTTTTTTTTTTTTTAATCCAATGAATCACGATCCCTTTGATGTGCTGGACATGACAGAATATTTTCAAAGATTTTCAATTCTATCATAATTTGCACCAAACATATGACGGAATTTTATATAATATAAAGGATATATAGAGGTTTTCAAATCCTGCCTTATCCTATTTTATTCCAATCTGAATACAAATAATCAAGCGCTACCTAAAGACTTGCAAAATGGATTCAACACTGATACATTGACTGATTGTTCGTGAATTCATTCTGCACGTTCTACGGATTGGAAGGATAATTTTAGCACGATAGACTATGGTGGAGTTGGAATGAGTTAGGATTATGGAATTCCTATATAATTTGATGTATCGTTTCGATGATTTTTTTTACATTCTTTCAACAACGAGTAAGCCAAATGAGAAGCGACGCTGGCAACCCCGCTTGCCCTCCCATCTTTTTTCTATGTACATGTGTGCGCAGTGCTCACAAAGATCGACCTACTACTCTCCAGCTCCAACCCTCCAATCCCTTCATCAATAGGTCCGCAAGCCAATTGGCAACCTCGGTCGCATTGTAGAGGCTCAAAATTTTGTGAGGCACTAAAGTCAAAGAGTGTGCGCGATAACATTAGTCGCCGGTAAAGACTGGTTCTGAATCAAACCGATAAAGCGACAATCTTACCCAAGCCATGACGCTATTTTCTTAATTAGATACATATATAATGACAAGAATGAAGGTTTCAATAGGATCAACGGGAGTTGACAGGATCAAGATTCCCCCGGCCACGTCACCTGGCGACAGAATCGTCTTCCTGAAAGGAAAAAGAATGTTGTTATTCCGGAAGAGATTATTTTTAATTTTGTTAATTAATGTGGACTTTAATTCCATTCGCTCACTGGAGGCATGAAGAAGAGGAGGATTAAATTTATGTAGGAAAGCCGGTAATGCTTTGACAAAGCAAACGTTCTCGGTCAGTTCCGAAACAACGTTGTGCGGTTCGTGCTTCGCGGGGGCGAAAATGGAGATCCGCTTTTTGGATTATTCAAGTTTTAACACCAAAAATGGCTCAGCGGGCCATGGGTGAAAAATAAGGTTCAATAAGTCCGAGATTTGTGAAGCAAGCCCATGAGGGTCTAGAATAAAGGCAATTACTCAAGCACTTGATACTGATGACTTCGCGCATAAAACAATGCATTCATTGGCGCAGTACCGAAGATTTCCGAAAATTTGAAATTGAGGTGATAACAGCTGGAGAACAATTATTGGTTGTACCATGGCTGCTCTGATTTAGGCCTGGCCTTCTGATTTAGTCTTTCCCAAAGTATGATTGATACTATGCTCCCGTAAGGGGAGTAGGCCGAATCCTTGGCATAAAAAGAAAACATTAATTTTAACAAATGCGGTATGGTGTACCGATTAAGAATTTATTATTACTTTTTTTTTTTTGGGTATTTACCCAAATACTACGCATGGGATCTCGTCTTGTGTTAACAAAAGAATTTTAACAAAAGAATTTTGTGAACGCATGACGTTTGGCAAGACATTTGTCTTATAAAATGTGCGGTCAGTGTATTCAAAATTAGAATAACGATAATAAAACCATGTAAAATAAGCGTTTTTGGAGTACGTCACGTCACCCCCAACGTGTCGATAGTAGAGGGTAGTTCTTCAGTTCAGTTTTCGCTTTTGTAGATCTCATATTCCTAATGGCAAAAAATTAGAGATGGTCCGCCGACCCGCTACCAAATCAGATTTTGTCCACTGTCCTTTTTAAATTTCTACTCTTAAATAATATCTTCAGGCGTGATTATTAGTGGCGTTGAAAAGCGATGGCGACGCCAACGTCCTTGTCAGTCGACAAGATGATAGATTAGTCATCCAAAAAGTCTTAAATCTATTATATTTTTATTAATTTAGTCATAAATTTTTTAACTTTGTAAATTAAATATTAATCATTTTCATCTTTTGCTAATTAAGTCCATTCGATCAATTTTTTGCTGGAATTTGTTGACGTGAATGCCGATATTGACGTAAACAAATTTTACTAAATTTTAATATTTTTTTCGAATTTTTAAATAATTATTTTATGTTTTAATTTCTTTTTTCTTATTTCTCTTTTTTTTTTTTTTAAATTTCTTTTCTTTTTTTTTTTTTTCCTTTGGCCGGTTGCCTAGCGTTTGGCGACTAGCTAGAAGCCACAACTAGTGAGGTTTGACCTCATTGGGATCTAGCGAGAGTGAGCCTCGCCCAAGGGAGACATTGCCTAAGGCCCGCAAGGCCAACCCTCGCTAGCGAGGGCGAGCCTCGCCCGAGGACAATTTGCAGTGAGGCTTGACCTCAATAAAGGTCGCAAGGGAGGAGAGGTCGCCCCTCACCTAGGGCTAGTGAGGCTGACCTTCACTGGTCTTGGCCTTTGGTTGGTCGTTGAAGGATAGGCGACTAGCCAGAGGAAAAAAAAAAGAAATACAAAATATAAAAAGAAATAAAAAAATTTCGAAAAAATATTAAAAAATAATAAATTTTTTGTCTAGGTTAATGCTTTGGTTGTACCACATAGGATGGTTGGCATCTACTCGGCGAATTCTGACAAAAATTGGTTAGATGGATTTAAATGGCAAAACTGTAATAGATTTAGAACTTTTTAAATAAATTTTTTATTATAATAATGATAATGATAATCATTAAGAACAAGCCATGCACGAGTGATGTTGTCCCGACCTAAAGCAAAATTTCGCTTGCGCTCTCTTTGCTTTGCTTCGACAGCCTGATTTGGTACTCCTCCTCTTCTTCTGCTTCTCCTTCTCCTCAAGACCTCTCTCTCTTTTAAGCCTCTTGAAATGAAGTTCTCGAATGAGCTCGAAGCTCAGCTCATACCAGAATGGAAGGCAGCCTTCGTCAACTACGGGCGACTCAAGAAGCACGTCGAGGACATCAAGCTTCTGAAAAAACCAAAGCAACCTCAGCAAGTCGACCGCAACTTCACCTGGTCCATTTTAGAACCCATTCGTTCCATGGCCAAGAAAGTTGCCAGCAAGTTCCAAAAGTCCCCTAACACCACCGTCAGAACCCTGGTACAAATGAGCATGCATGTCGGATGATTTTCTTCTTAGGACCTCAAAAATTTTCTTCTCGATGAAATTCTATTCTGAACCAAAACTACTGAGTTTCGAGCAAAAGGGTTGCCTGCGAGCGATATATTCACACACCAGACAAAAGCATGTTGTATTATTTTTGTAATCGGTCTTTACATCTATTGGTGAATTTGTATTTAGCATTTGAAGTAAAATTTTTGTGCTGTTTTTTAATTGTTGCATGCGGCTACCTGTAAAAGGGAGAGAGAAAAGTGTTCTTAATTGTTGCTTGCTTGACCCTCCAATTGCCATGGCCATTCCTCTGGACGGTAGAGATCAAGACTTGATCTTCTTCAGGAGTCCATGGCCCTTTCTTCAGCCCGATCTTCTCATGTCATGGTGCTCCCACCATCTTCCTTTGCTTCTTCTTCCTTCTTCCTTCTTGCTTTTACTATTCTCTCTCTCTCTCTCTCTCTCTCTCTCTCTCTCTATAATAGATTGATGTGTTCAAGATTCCATCGCGAGGGAGTAACAGAAAGAGTGACAGGCTTGTCCCAACGGAACACACATGAATAAATCACCCTCTTATTTATTCATTTTTTTCATTAAAAAGGAGTAGACGAATAACTTCAACCTGAATTTTCTGCAGAAGAACACTACTGACGTGGAGAAAGGAGGGGAAGAAGAATGGGAGGAGCGGGAATCCTACGAAAATGAAGTAAGTACAAAATGGTGTACCGTCCCTTGATCAGTAGGCATTTTTGTCAAAATCTAAATAATATTGTCACGGAATTCTTTATTGTACTCGTCAATAAAACTGGACGATTGTTTTACGTGGAAAATTTTTGCTCAGACAGATTTCATTCGGTGATACTTGTCCGAGATTAAACGATTTTCTTGGACAGTTACTCATATGCGTTTGGTAGTGTTTCTATTCTAAGAAACAATTTTTTTTCAGAAACATTTTTTTTAATTTCCGTTTCCGAAAACAATTTCTGAGAATTTGAACACATTTGATAACTATACAAAATTTCTGTTCTCGGGAGAGAATGCATTTGGTACGACTCAATATATTTTTATGATTTAGAATTTATTTTCATTTATTAATAATTTTATTACATTTTTCTTTTTTCTTTTTTTCTTTTTCTTCTCCTTCCTCCATTCAATCGTCGGTCGGCGATCAGCCAAAGAAGGGCCAGCAAGGTCGGCCTTGGGGGAGGCTCGCCAGCCACCGGCGAGGTCACCCTCAGTCTCGTCGTGACTGGGCGAGGCTTAGCTAGCCTCACCCTAGCTGGGCAAGGCGACCTCGCTCGGCCACCGGCAAGGTTGAGCCTTGCTGTGACTAGGCGAGTCTCGGCCACCGCGAGTTTAGCCTCACTCGGCCACCGCAATGTTAGCCTCACTCGGCCAAGGTGAGGCCGAGCCTCGCCCTCACGGTGGCCAAGCGAGGCTCGGCCTTGCCAGATCTGGGTGAGGTTGTTGGAGCCTTGCTTGGCTGGTCGCCAGTTAGCGCCGAGGCCAGGCGATCGGCTAGGGGAAGAAAGGAGGAAGAGAAAGAAAAAAAAAAAAAAAAAAAAAAAAAAAACTTGATTTTTTATTCTTGTTTCTTGAATTGTTCTTGGGAATAAGAAGCAATTTTTTTTTTTTTAATTTTTGTTTCTATTCCAAACCTATTTCGGAAACAAATTTGTTCCTCGGAACAAAAAACTTATCAAACACATTTCTATTCTATTTCTACTCTTAAGAACAAAAGAACAGAAACACCTGTTTTCGGGAGCATTACCAAACGCGCTCTCAGTTACTAAATAAAAACACCAAAAAATACAAAGTAAAAAAAAAAAAAATTGAATGTGAGAAGTGTTTATGCAGAGCGTGTGCGCGTGACGAATCCCTAGCAGTACTTACATTAATTTGCCACAGCTTCATCCTAATATTAATTATAATAGTTACCTGCTGTCTGCTGAGTATAAATGTTTCCTATATATCTCGTAAAATTAGGTGAACATATTTCTCGGGAGGGTGAGTGAGGAGCTCAGCAAGGTGAACCAGTTCCATATGTCAAGAGAGAATGAATTTCTTGAGAGAGGAGATGCACTCCGTAAGCAGCTCCAAATTCTGCTGGACCTCAAGCAGATGCCCAGCAACGGGAAGCGCCGGAAAAATTCTCCGGCGCTCAATGCGGCGAGCGCCATAGCCTCTCCGCACTCTTCATGGCCATCCTCCAATTTTTCAGGTGACTTTTCCGTTGCGTGAGGGTACTTTCTTGTTTTGTAGATATAATTATGAACAAATCTAGAGTGATTAGGGTTGGACATAGTTTTTTCCATAGAGGAAAAGTCAAAGTACAGTGAAATTAAGTTGCAATTTATCTACTAAGCATTGCTGACCTTGTGACGTGGGTTTGTAGTTAGATTGGCCCGTCACAATAAGTTCCAAAACCATCTCATCGTCATCATCACAAATCACGATAAAAAATGATTACGTAACAGTCTTTAATGTACTATAAGAATAACGGTTAATTCTAGATCACAAAAAATCAAATCACAAATAATTATAGATTGTCGTTGGATCCACTTATTCAAAAAAATTTGGCTTGCAATAAACAATTATTCTCATTGTACTCCAATAATTATTATATTAGCAAAACTCAATCACGAACGAAAGAGAGAAAACCATGTCATCGTCATCATCACAAATCACGAAAGAGAGAGAGAGAGGGGGAGGAGGAGGAGGAGGAGTAAAACGTTGTTGACCTCACTGTCGCGACCTCTTTTTTCCGGCGCCCGATCGGGGCGGGCGCCTAGCGGAGGCTAATGGCTTGGCTGGATTAATTAAGCCCGGACTCTCCCAAGTCCACCAATTCACGACTTTAATAATCTAAAATTTTAACTTGTAAGTTAATTTTTAAAACGGAGTCACCACTAATCAATTTGGGGTGGGTTGATTAGAAACCCATGCGAAGTATTGGGAGAAATACTCGCTTACCGCGCAACCGGAGAAATTAGGATCGGGGACTTGATTACACTAGTTAATCACTAATGCCCTTTCGGTACCTAACATTGTTTAAACCCCGAGGTTTTTGGATGTTTTTAGGGATTTTCCATGCATTATTTGGAAAAAGACATTTTTGGACCTTTTTCCAATTTTTTGGACATAAAAGGGATTTTTTGATTTTTGATATTTTTTTAGAAAAATACAAGTTTTTTGGCTTTTTCTGAATTTTTGGCATTTTTGGAAAATATGGAATATTTTTTATTTTTTTTTTTTTTTTTTTTTCGGAAAATAAAATATTTTTTTAATATTTTTGGAAAATAAAGTATTTTTTTATTTTTCTTGATTTTCTCGAAAATAAAATATTTTTTATATTTTTAAATATTTTCTGCTTTTTTTTTTGGAAATTAAAATATTTTCTATATATTTTTTTTCGAAAATAAAAATATATATTTTTAATATTTTTTTTGGAAAATAAAAAAGCCGATCGCACTCGGGCCCGCAACGCGGGCCCAGCTCGGATTTTTTCATCATTTTTTTTTTTTTTGAAACGGCGCCATTTGGGGGAGGGGGAAACCCTACCCGGTTCCCCCGACCCGGGTCCGATCCAACGACCCGGGTCGCAACCCGGAAAAAATCGGGAACCTTAGGGTTCCCGATTCGCGGCGCTGAGGAGGAGGACGCGGCTCGATGCGGCGACGGCGACGGCGGTGGCGGCGACTGTGGTGACGAGGGAGGGGGTAGTGAGCGCGATGGCGGCGGCGGCTACCGTGGCGAGGTGGTGGCGGTGAGCAACGGCGATGGCGGAGTGGCGGGGATCCCTTTCTCTCTCTCTCTCTCTCTCTCTCGGCACGCTCGGATCCGAAGCTGCGAGCCCTCAGCCCCCCCCTGAAGTCTCTCAGTGGGGGTGTCCAAGGGTCGCGGCTCTGATCTCCTCCGCCTCTCCCTCCCTTTGTGTTCTCTTTTGGCCTTCGTCGGGGGCCTATTTATAGGCGGAGGGTATGCCGGTCGACGGAGGTTCGGCCGTCAACCGGCGTGCGTCGACCGGCACTAGGTGCGGCCGAATCGGCGTCTCTTCCACCCACTTGCGCGTCCCATCCAACGCCAGCTGCTCCATGTGCGTGTCTCCGTCCGACGCCGATGCCTGCACTCCACGTGCTGCCGTCCGTCCACCCATCCGGCGTCGCGCTCTGCACGTGTGCTGCGGAGGCGGACGGAGGAAGAAGATGGACAAAAAGGGCCGGGCCGAAGGAGGAGGATGGGCCGTAGGGGCCCATGCGGTTGGGGGCAAATGAGCTGCTTTCTTCTTTTGCTTTATTTTTGCTTTTGTCTTGTTTTTTGTTGTTGTTTTGTTTGTTTATTTATTATCCGAAAAAGATGAAATAAAATAAAATAAACTAATAAAATAAAACCTAATTAATGAAAATTTAGGCGTCAACACTCACGAACGATGAGGTAGAAGTTTTCTTTTTAACAAATTAAATGGTGCGCAGTCGATCCTTAATGTCATGCATATTTTCGAAGGGAGTGTAAGATGATGTACTTGATAGGAAAAATTCTCACATGCATTCGGATTATACAAGCTTATTTCGTCTCAGTCATTTGATACCATGAGTCCCACGTGGGACCAGAATGATAGCATGATCCAAGGGCTGAGATTGATTAAGCTCTATGTCTTTGATCTTTCTATTCATCTATAATATACATATTAGTTTTTTTCAAGTATTAACTATAACGTAAAAATTACTTAATTAAAAATCGATTGATGATCATCCTCATATTTTTCAGGGAAGATTTCAAATAAGAACCCATAATGAATCTATTTTCTCAAATAAGGACCAAAAGTGAACTTTGTGTCAAATAAGGACCAAGAGTTAATCTTTTTTCTCAAATAAGGATCAAAAGTGAAATTTGTGTCAAATAAGGACCCGAAGTGGATCTATTGTTTCAAATAAGGACTCGAAATGAATTTTATGTCAAATAAGAATCCGAAGTGATCAAGTTAATCTCTATTAAGGACCTTAGTTCGCTGGCAAACATTTTCCGGCGATTAAAATAAGGCCAATTTTGTCAAAAATTTGTGATTGGAAAAAATGGAAATTTGTAAATTAATTAAGTTTAGGTTATTCATTTAGATGTTTATGTTTTCTTCTTTCTTCTCCCCCTGCTGCTCCTCAACCAAATCGCTGCCCGGTCATCGTCATGACTCAATTCTCGTCGCTCCTCAACTTGCTCGACCAGCGGGGAATTTGGGTCTCCGCAAACAAACAAAGAAGCATATGGTTTTCTTCTTGTTTTTGAATTCGTGCGGAGAATTTGGGTCTTCGACTTTGCAGAGGATGGTTACAAGGAATGGGGAGAACTTCGGTCTTTGACTTTGTAGAGGATGGGTACAAGGAATGGGGAGACCGTAGAAAATCTCGAGTTTTTTTTGTTTCCATTTTAGGATTTGTTAATTTTCCGTAGATTTTTTTTGGATAAAATTGCCAAAACTTTGATCGTCGGAAATGTCACATGCTTGATAGCTGACGAATATTTGGTTGACCAGCAAGCTCAGGTCCTTATTTAAAATTGATTCAACCATTTCGAGTTTTTATTTGAGATAGCGGATTTACTTTAGGCTTTTATCTGACACAATTTATTTTGAGTCATTATTTGAAAAAATTAGTTCACTTCGGATCCTTATTTGGAATTTTTCCTATTTTTCACTCTATTATTACTGGTAAGGAAACTTGTATGTGCATGTAAATGGGACTCTTTTCTATGTCGTCTTGCCATAGAGACCCCGACGGAGTTGCTTCAAACCCCCACAGGAACGCCGGAGATGACGGACGATGTGACCGATGTGCTCGAGAGGAACGGGGTAAGTTTCGTGGGGCCAAAAATGCCGACTTGGATGATAATGGCTGTGGCATCGATGCTGGGGGAATGTTTGGCGAACCCCCCAAGGAAAGACGGATTAGCAGATCTCATCAACAGGAAGAAGATCCAGTATGCTGAGGATATGATTAGAGGGGCTTTTGTGGAGCTGTACAGAGGCCTTGGTCTACTCAAAACTTACAGGTAACAAGTAATACTATAATAAGATCGCTTTACCAAAATACACGACAGACTCCACTCATTAGTTTGTCATATCATTTGATTAATTTAATTAATAACTCTGCAATTAGTACTAATATCCTGGGCATCACTCCGAAAACTATATCTTATAGCACCCCGAATTGATCTGTTTTAATTGATATTAACAGGGCTATCATAAGATAGCTTGCCTAATTGGAGAATGTTGCATATAGGTCACACTCAATTCAGGGTTTCATGCGTAAATATGGAATAGGATTCTGTGTGATTTTTTCGAACATATTATCCACGTAGGGCCTGATATCAATTTGCTTTCTTGGGCAGCTCCTTGAATATGATGGCTTTCACTAAGGTACTCAAGAAATTTGACAAGGTAAGGTCTGAGCCAAAAACTTTTGGGACTAAAACATTTTCCTAATTCGGATCATACATTTAAACAAGCAGAGCTTAAGTGCCTGCGCGATTTACTTGGATTAAAAAAATTTAAACTAAAATGGAGGATTTTATTGAATGAACAGGTGACAAAGAGACGGGCATCGGCAAGTTATCTAAAAAAAGTGAGGGAATCACATTTTGTAAGTTCAAACAAGGTATATAAAATTCGACTTTCCATGATGCTTTTCACTTTTTATTAAGGTAAATGAATAAGTTTATATCGCAACCTCCCTTTTCGGTGCCCTTGAAGGCTAATGGCTTGCTAAGTATTAAGCTTAGCTCGGTCTCTCTCATGCCTATCAATTCATAACTTACGTTTTGAGTTTTTTTAATCGGCAAGTCAATTGCAAGTAGAAATCGTCACTAATCGATTTGAGATTGGTCAATTAGAAATCCAAGTAAAATATTGGGAGAAATAGTTTACTCTTGCGTAACTAGAAAAAGAAGACTCGATTGTACTAGTTAATAAACTAATGCCCTTCCAATACCTAATTTTGTCTAAACCTTAAGTGTTATTTTTAAAAGATTTTCAAGGATTTTCCGTGCATTTGTGGAGAATAAAACCCATATTTTAGGCATTTTTCTGATTTTTTTTTGGAAAATGTGAATCATTTTTGGATTTTTTTGGCTATTTTTTAATTACTAAAAAAAGCTGACCCGGGTCGGTGAGACCCGCAAGCCGGCCCGACCGGGATCCGGCCCGACCGACCCCACACGTTGCAGACCAGTAGATTTGTTGCCCTCACTTTCTCTCTCTCTCCATGCACGTTGCAGACTAGAAGAGACTAGCCCTACTTTGTTGACCGAGAGAGACAGAAGAGACCCTTTTTATTCTATAATAATGTCGCCCCTTCCCCTTCCGTTTTCTTTCCTTTTTCCTTTCTTTTCATTCCCTTTTATTTTTTATTTCCTCCCCACGCGAGAGCCGCTCACCCAGCCGCCCTCCAAGAACATATATTTTAAGAGAAAAAACTTGGGCACCGTCGGAGCCGTAACCATCCGTCACGCGGCCGTCGTCCATGGCCGCGACCGTCGCCACAACCCTTCAACTTTGCCGGCCGAGGACCGATCGTTTTGCGGAAACACGACGTGGCAAGACGCGTCAGACAAGCCACGCACCAATCCTCCTCAGGCATTTCATGGCCGGTCCACAATGCATACGCAGGGGGTCAACTTCAGCATGCTATGAACGACGCACGGCACGCCTCGACCGAAAACGAAGAAGGCGAGCGTGCATATGTCTCGGGCATCTCGGCGAACAGGTGACGTCCGTCGTCCGTGGGGCGAGAAACGCGAACGACCGCGCCGGGATTCAAGTCGAAACTCTCACAGCAATCATCGGACTAGACCTCGAAACCACAGCACAAGCACGAGGAAGGCCGGAACTCGCTCGGACCGGGCAACGGCAGCACATGCACGAGGCGTGCCGGCGACCGGCGACTTCACCTCACCACTCACTCTCATCTCTGCTCGAACTCCCTCTCTCTCAGATCTCAAGCTTCTCTCTCTCTCTCTTACTCCCGATTTCTCTCGCTTGCTAAGATCGATCGGGCTTCTTGGATGTCTCTCCGAAGAAACCCCCAGATCTCTCTGCCTCTCTCTCTCTCTCTCTTCGTGTCTTTTGCCTAGGAGGCCGGTCGATGGAGGTGCTCGGACTGTCGGTCCTCAACGTGCCAACTGGCCTTGGTGCGGCCGAACCGGCGTCCTCTCAGCCGCCCACTCGTGGAAAACGGGGTGACTAGGGCCAAGCTCATACCCATGCATTTCTTCAATTTTTTTATTCCAAGTGCGGTAAAATAAGGGGAGATAATAGAAAATAAAATTTAATAGATGCAAATAAAATTAAAACCTTGGTGATACGAAAATTATTTTTGTTAGGGCCTTGATCCTTAATTTTCTGTGCAATTTTGGCATAAATATTTAGTCATAATTTAAGTATCAATAGATTAAATTATGTTTGATTTGATAATTAGGTCGTGAGGTTAATAAATGAAGTGGAGTCTACAGTCACAAAGCACTTCGCCAACAATGACAGAAAAACGGCGATGATGTTCTTGAAGCCCCAGCACAACAAAGATTCTTACAGGAGCACTCTCTTTGTTGGTATAACTAATCTCTCTCTCTCTCTAATTGTATTATATATTACTATGATGATTGTACAGTTAACAAACGACCGTGACAGGGAATTTTGCCCTTCATTTTTTATGAAAAAACAAATTTCTGGTTCTTATTTGATTATCAAACCTCCATGACCGACCCTTCAAGTAAACGAATATACGGTTTTTTTTTCCCATGCCAATCGAATTGAAATTTGACTAAATTAACCTATTGTGTTGCAGGTTTGTCCGCCGCTTCTTTTTTGACATTTTTTACCATATACGCAATTTGGTTACACGTAACTGGTATTTTCAATCCCACCCCGGACATGGTCTACATAGAAACTGTCTACCCTGTCTTTAGGTGATCCATGTTTTCTCTGTACAATTACAATTCCAATTCGGGCAAAATTCGGTCAAAATTCGGTCTATCTCATGCTCTCTGGTTTGGACCCATTTTTGGGCAGTATTTTCATCTTGGGGAGCTTGCACCTGTTCGTGTACGGATGCAATCTGTTCCTGTGGAAGAGGACGAGGATCAACCACAACTTCATATTCGAGTTCTCGTCGAGCACCGCCCTCGACTACGGCGACGCCTTTCTCCTCTGCATGACCTTCATGACCACTGTGGTCGGTGCCATGATCGTCCACCTTCTCCTGTGGGACAGCAGCTCCTCGCCGAGCCTGGTCGATGCCATCCCTGGGGTCCCCCTTCTGGTTTGCATTTAGCTTCATACTCTCGATGTTCCATCATTTTTTCCCCGACTAGAAAATCACTTAAGTTAACAAATCTTGTGTTATATTGATTTCACGTTGTGAACCTTAGGTAACAAGATATATGGTGGCAATTAATGACCTTATTGGTTTTATGGAATATGCACAGATTTTCTTCGCCGTGCTGGTTTGCCCGATTGACATATTCTACCGCTCAACTCGATTTTGCTTCATTCGTGGGATGCGCAATATAATTTTCTCTCCATTTTATGAGGTACTTAATATTATGGCCTCTTTCTTAAATAACTTTTTTACTTACTTTTACATTCGGAAGTTGTGTTAAATCATGATTCGATAACACCGCCTCATTGCAGCTTAGCAAATTAATTGTATATTTCACCCTTGTTTAATCTGAATGTATTATCGACACATTTTTAAGATTTCAAAATCAAAGGTATAATGATTTTGTGTAATTCGGTGTTAATTTGCTACCTAACAGATTAACATTTGGGGAAAAATAGGCTTGTTTCTCCGAAAATAATCGAGAGGGAGTGACAGATCAAGTTGTAATGACTGACTAAATGAGTTTTCTAACTCGTTGAGTGCAGGTTCCGATGGTTGACGTTTTTTTGGCTGATCAACTCACTAGCCAGGTAATCGACTACATGACATTATTACTCGTCCTAGGGAATTAAGGATGCATTTGTTGTATTTGTTTTACTGAAATTTTATGATAAAAGAGATATTTCTCATGAAAATCATTTATAAGGAAAACGGTTAGTTTTCAATTGTTTAATGATTTATAGAGGGTGATTTTTTTGCTTGCTAAAAGGGGAAGTTATTTTTTCCCAAGTCTAAGCTTGTTTTCAATTCATGAAAGACATTTTCCGTAATTCAATTAATTTTCTGTCATCCAATTATAGGAATGTTGAAAAATAACTTTTCAAAAACAGTTTCCTTTCAAACGAAACTCAAGTTACGAATAGAAAATCGAAAATATTTTCATTTTGTGAGTCATTTTCTTTATGCTTGTAGATTCCATTGCTAAGGCACATAGAGTCCACGGCTTGCTACATCTTGGCCAGAATTTTCAAGAGCCAGCAAGAAACGTGCATATCGGGAAGGCAATATAGAGAACTTGCTTACTTCATTTCATTCTTGCCTTATTATTGGCGTGCCATGCAGGTAATTAATATTAAGATCCTATTTTAGATGATATAATTCCTTACGAAAAATATGTAAGTAAAAAAAAAATTAAGATCCTTTTCTTTAGCTAATTATGATCTACATCTCGCAACTTATGTAGTGACCCTTCTAATTGCTTCCCTTAACAGTGCGCTAGGAGGTGGTTCGACGAACGCAACACGAACCATCTGGCTAACATGGGGAAGTACGTGTTGGCGATGGTGGCGGCTGGGGCAAGGATGATGTACATGACGCACCCCGATCACCTCTGGTTCGGGATGGTCCTGGCGACCTCCGTGACGGCCACCGTGTATCAGTTGTACTGGGATTTCGTCAAGGATTGGGGGTTTCTCGACCCGAAATCGAGAAACCCGTTGTTGAGGGACGACTTGGTTCTCAAGCGTAAGAGCATCTATTACATCTCCATTGTAAGTCTCTCTCTCTCTCTCTCTTTCACAGAATGAACTAAACAACTGTATGGATTGAACTTGCATTGCGATAGAAGTGAGACAAAACATTTGAAAGGAAAAATGCAAACCCTAGGGTTTATGGCACAGACACCCGCATTGTGTATTACTGCATATTTTCTCAAATGAATTAGCCCTGAGAAGTTTCTAATGGAGAAAACCAAATCCATTTGCAGGCTTTGAATGTAGTTTTGAGGGTTGCATGGGTGAAGACAGTGCTGAGCTTTAATGTGGGAGCGGTCGAGTCGAGGTTGCTGGATTTCTTCTTGGCTTCTTTGGAAGTCATTCGACGTGGTCATTGGAATTTTTACAGGTACAAGCTCTCTCTGTTTTATACGCAGAGACGGTAGATACAAATCATGCAATTTTTATATGTTTTAGCCTGAGACAGAGGTACTCAATTCGGCAATTGAATTTTCGTTTGCTACTTCCCTTGTACAGATTGGAGAACGAACACTTGAACAACGTGAGAAAGTTCAGAGCGGTGAAGACGGTTCCGCTTCCCTTCCGCGAAATGGACCCTCTCGGAGTTAAATCGCATGGAGGGATGATTCCTTGACGATCAGCCGACATGATCGGGGATTTACACAACCGGATGGTCAAGAATTTGGGCATCAAGAGTTGTGCCTTAATCTAGTGCCACCACTTCCTAGTGCAAGAAGAAAGGAACAGGGTGTTAATTTCCTAATTGCACAGATGATTCTTAACTTTTAGTAGGTCGACAATTCGTACGTTTCATGTCGTTGTTGACGTATTCTTCTGACTATCAAACTTTCAATCCTAGATATTTATTTGCCAAAGTGGCAACTTGCTTGCAAACATCACCAACATGGACACAAAAGCTTTAGGGCTTCGTCTGTTTGGTGTTGCCCTTTGGCCTTTATGGTCTTTTCATGCTACCTTACATGACTAGCTAGCTTTGATTGCCAATTTCTTCTTATACAACTACCCATTAATTTCTTCTAATTCCAACTATGCAAATTCGTTTCAAGCACCGACCAAAAAAAAAAAAAATTTCGTTTCTAGAAATAAATATTAATTGAATTTTGCTCTTTCCCCAATGATTGAAAGCAAACATTTATTTACAATTCACAATTAAAAGAAAATGAGGGAAGAATTCTAAATTTTCTATATAGAGAGCAAGGGAACATAAGGACCATTAAGTAATCTTACCAAGTGCACTTTCTTAGTAGAAAGTGGGTAATTAATTCCTTCGTTTGACCCTTTTTGTGCTTTTCCTCTACTCCTCTTCAGTTAGAATTTAGGGGGGGGGAAATTTAAAAAAGAGAGAGAGAGAGAGAGAGAGAGAGAGAGAGAGAGAGAGATAAATGACAGTTTTGACTTGAATATTTAAATATAGATATTGTCTTACGTGGCAATAATATTGGCATGGACACAATAATATTAAAACTGTACTCAAACTAAACTTTTTCCCATGCACTGCGTGGGATTTTAAATTTATTATGGTAACTGAGAAAAAATAGATAAAGAAAGAATCTTGAGAATTAAAGTAAGTGGCAAAAATTAAACTATTGAGTATGTATATTAAGAACCAATTTTTTATCATCTAATAATACCAAAAATGGATAAACTCCTTGACAAAGGAAACATAAGATTAATATTCAAACTTTAATGTAAAGTAGACAAAAACAATACGTGGGAAAACTTTGAAGATAAAATGCCTATCGGAACTATGCTAATGTGCATCTTCCTCCTCATTCCGCATTGTGAGACAAAACTGAAAACACTTTTCACCAATGAAAATAAATCAACTTTCGAGTCTCAATAGTACATCTCTAAATGGCTGAATTAATTTGAGCAGATATCCATATCCATTTGATAGTAATAAGTCCATAAAATAACAAAATGAAAGATGGCATGCTAGAAAGCAGCAAACCTTTTTATGCAACGAGGAAATGCTCATTCTAGCTCTCTATCGCGGTTCAACTTTTTCTCTACTAAACAATATTATAGGCCTATTAGGATGGACTTAAATCTTCCTCTAATTAACTACATTAATTAATCATTATAATTAAAAAAAAAATACTTTACTATAACAATTACAAAAACTCAAGCGTCCTTAGAGGCTGATTTTTGTATGTCTTTTAAAGATCTAGGAATTTCGTGAGTAAATGTCACACTTTTTAAGTTAAAATAAAAGTAAAAAAAAATTCAAAATTCAAATCATTTTATACTTACAACTTTCAAAATTTAGAAGAATTTTATTTTATTTTATTAATCTTTAGAAAATTATTAAAAATATATATGAATTGATACATATAAGGCAATTTTGAAAGTTTCAAGGATGTTATGCTAAAAACACCAAAATGCATAAGTCACAAAATTCGAGAAAGTCAATAGTTAAAAGGAAAAGTTAATCCATATAGTTCAAAAAAACATCCACATTTTAAAGAAACAACAAAACTTGAGGAAAGAAAAAATAAAGAAAGCTAAAGAAAATATACACCACAATTTTCCACCCTAGAAAGCTGTCTATAGCTGCAATTCCTCTAAGTTCCCGAATCCTTCTATTTTTTTTTTTTTTTTCCCGCAACTAAAGTATGAAAAGAAATCAATCGAAACTATAAGTTGACATTTCCTTGGTTGGACCAAAAGCACTCGACTAAATCAAGAAGGGTAAATGACACATATAATCTTTAAACTTTGACCTAATATATAATGTGATTCCTAATCTTTAAATTTATTCAATATAATCTTTGAACTTAGCTAAATGTGCAATGGTGTTCCTGAACTTTTAATTTTTTTCAATGTGGTCCATAAACCTTTGGTAGATATTTAATTTAATAATTGAATTATATGAAAATGTTTAATATTGTCTCTGAATTTGAATTGATGGAATGACAACATTAAACATTTTTATAGTTAGGAATTAAATTGAACATGTACCAAAAGTCTATAGACCACATTGAATAATCCAAAAGTTCATGGATAACATTATATATTAGATTAAAATTCATGAATCATATTAAACAAATTTAAAATTGAAAGATCACATTGCACATGAAGCAGTAATTCAAGAACCATTTGTATCGAGAGACACTAATATGATATTCCTTCAAATATTACAATATTTGGAGGGATATCCAATAATTTGCTTAATTGGTGAGAAGAAGTAGGGGTATTCAAAAATCCTTGAAAGCGTTCATTTTATAGAGTTCAAAGACTCTCTTACCTATCTTCTCTCAATGGTAGAGTGTTTCATTAAAATCCCCAATGCATACCCAAGGAAAGGTATTCAGAGTATTGATTTGTTGAAGCTTTTCCCATGTTTGTAGTCTCTCCTAGAATGTTGCTTGAGCATGAACAAATGTTGCCCTAAAAGGTGTTCTCTGTTCTGTATCCTCGTAAAGTACATAGTAGCTCAATTAACAATAGTTGAGACACCATCCTTCCACAATAAGGCCAATCCCTACTAGGTTCACCACATATTGAAATTGGAACTTTAACTATCTACGGACAGATTGGATTACCAAGTCTTGATTTTTTGTCTCCATTAAGAATACCAAGTGGGCCGTTCTTGAGCCACAATGGCTCTTAAAGCTTGAATTGTCAAAGGTGTGCCTAATTCTTGACAGTTCCAACAAAAAAGCTTCAATTGTAGTATGGTGGCTTATTAAGGTTAGCCACTAAAGCCCATTCAGTTGTTTCTTCTGCTGAAAGTATTGGGGTTTCTAAAAGTTGAGCTTCATCAAAATTCCGCATACCAGAAATCTACTTATCATAGAGACCGTGTCGTCTTACTTTCTTAGTTTCTCTCACTTTTGGCTTTTCCTTATTTTGTTGTAGGGAAGCACCGGCATACTGAGATGAAGGGAGCTCCAATACTAGAGGAAGGACTGATTTCGTGTTGTGACCTTCCTCAGGTACCTAGATTCTTTGAAAGGTAAGGCTCTCGCTGGCTACAATTTTCCTTTTTCCCTTGTCTTCCTCAGACCTTCTTCCCAACATTTGTGGACTGCTAGAGCCCTGTTGGAACATAGTAATTTGTCCCAAATTGTTTGGAGTTTTTGGAACACTATCCTCTTTCATGTATTCCTCAGTAAATGCTCCATAAAAGGACTTCCAAAAAGGGCTATTAAATCTCGGCTTTTAGCCATGAACCACAAAGCAAGTTATCATCTGTGGAAAAGAAGTCTTCATCATATGGTATCTCCTCACAGTTTTTGGCATAATGTCCTATCCTACCACACGAGCAACAAAAGTGAGGAAATCTTTCATAGCAAAAATCTAACCAATGTTCTCTTCCTTTGAAGCTTGAAATCATGCCTGACAAGTGTGGGGAGTTGAGCTTTAACATAACTCTTGCTTTACTCACATTTAATGATGAGTAGCCCTTTGATTCAAATTTTGTTGATAAAACTACACCAACATTTTGAGCTATGCTTCTAATCACTTCTTCTGTTCTGCCCTCAATAGGCAGCCCTTGAACATGTGAAGAGGTTGAGAACAAAAGTAGAACAGAAATGAAGAACTGAATGAAGAATTGAGCTTCTGAATTCAATCTATTTTGGAGAGAGTTTTTCACAAAGAGCATCGTACTTCCATCTCTTTTCTGCTAAGTATTTATATCATTTCACATACAGTGAGAACAAGAGATAAAACCAACAAACTTGTTAACTGAACTTACTGAAAACACAACAACTAACAGAACAAGGAAGTATTCAGTTACAACTCAAAACCGAATATCTATTCTTTAATGAGCACGTGTTGTTGATGTAAGTCATGTCATCTTCGTTCAGCTTGTCTTTATCCACAAATACGAAGTTAGACTCGTTGCTTCCAGTCTTGATCGAATTATCAGCAATATCAAGTGCTACCTCGTTTCCCCTGTTTTCAACATTCAGCTTCGACTCCAGCTTGAACTTCTTTACTTCACTTCTTTTGTTTTCACTAGAACTACACTCTTGATCAGCAGCATTTAGCTTCTGCTTGGGCTTATATCCTTTAACATCCCCCCGCAAATTGGGAAGGGGTAAAGAACCGATACCCAATTTGATACGAATATCAAAGTGAGCTAATCGTGAGAGAGCTTTTGTAAAAATATCAGCAAGTTGAGAATTGCTTGGAACATAGCACACAGTGAGAGAGCCGGAGGAAACTTTCTCACGGACAAAATGAAAATCAACTTCAATGTGTTTGGTGCGAGCATGTAAAACAGGATTGGCAATAAGAGAAATGGCAGACTGATTATCACAAAACAAACGAGTTAGGGAAGAGAGTGAGAGACCAATATCACAAAGAACAAAACTGATCCATGTAAGTTCAACAGTAGTAGAGGCAAGTGCATGATATTCTGCTTCGGTAGAAGATCGACTAATAGTAGGCTGTTTCTTTGTTGTCCAAGAAATGAGATTAGAACCGAGATATATGCAGAAGCCAGTTGTGGAACGTCTAGTCTCTGTGCAACCAGCCCAATCTGCATCTGAAAAACCATAAAGATGCCTAGAGCTACGAGAGTGAAGAAAGATACCCAGACTAATAGTTCCTTTAACATAACGCGAACCCTCTTTAGTTTATGAAAGTCTGCAACAATGTTAGGCTGCTGCATTTTCGACATAACATATTTGTAGCATAGGCAATATCAGGACGAGTTAATGTCAGATACTGAAGACCACCAACAAGACTCCTATATTCAAGAGGGTTGGATAGGTGAATGGAATCATGTTGTAAGATAGGTGGTCTTTGAGATAGAGGAGTAGAAACTGGTTTACAATCAATCATGTGAGCTCGAGTAAGGAGATCAAGAGCATATTTGGTTTGACAGAGAAACAGATCAATAGAGAAACGTTTAGCTTCAATGCCAAGAAAGTAGTGAAGTTTTCCCAGATCTTTCATGTGAAACTGAAGACTAAGGGAATGAATTAACTTTGACAGTAACTGAGCTGAGCTACCAGTTAAGACAATGTCATCAACATAGAGTAATAGAAGTAATGTGTCTTTTCCATCTCGAAGAATAAACAGAGATGGATCAATTGAGCTGCAAAAAAAGCCATATTCAAGTAAGAAGCTACTGAACTTATCAAACCATGCACGAGGGGCTTGTCGAAGACCATAGAGAGATTTCTTGAGGAGGCACACATGATTGGGTATTTGTGACTGTATGAAACCAGAAGGCTGTTCCATATAAACTCTGTTTCGATCAATGTGCCATGTAAAAGGCATTCTTAACATCAAGTTGATGAATTGGCCATTGATTCATCATTGCTACAGAGAGAACCAATCGAATTGTAGCATGTTTTATTACTGGACTGAAAGTTTCTGTAAAATCAATACCTTCTTCTTGATGAAACCCTTTAGCTACAAGTCGAGCTTTTAACCTATCAAGGCTTCGATCAGATGCTAGTTTTGTTTTAAACACCCATTTGCAACCTATCACGTTCATGTGATTAGTGCGAGGAACTAGTATCCATGTGTGATTCTGATATAAAGCATCCATTTCTTCTTTCATAGCTGTATGCCATCCTTGATCTGCTAAAGCTGACTTAACTGATCTTGGTTCAGCAGGTACTTTGTATTCAGCAAGGCAAGCATATCTAGGATTTATTTTTATAATGCCAGACTTTGATCGAATCTGTATAGAATGAGTTGAAGTGTTACCTTGTAAGGTAGAATGAACAGGAACTTGGTCGAGACTGGTTCCATTCGAATGTACCTCTTCAAAAGCAGCTGCAGAACTAGATATTTCCTAATCTTGTGAAGAGTAATGATCTTGATTACGAGGGACTTCATCTTGTGTTGTTGTAATGGAAGTAGGATTGTCCTGTTCTTCAGGAGGCAGATAAAATGAAGTAGAATGATTGATGCTATTATTATGCAGCTGTTCTGTATAATCCTATGAAGATGAAGACATAGCACTTCCACTTACTTTATCCAGAAATTTAACCTCTTCTGTCCACAGTTGATATAGTGTTGTATAAGGTGTGTACTCCGTTACACAGGTCTTAGTAAAAGGGAAGAAAGTTTCATCAAAGATGACATGTCGACTGATGTAAACTCGACCAGTGGTAGGGACAAGACATCTATATCCTTTATGACGTTCACTATATCCAATAAACACACAAGTAAGTGATCGTGGATCAAGTTTGTGCTGTGCATAGGGTCTAAGACAAGGAAAGCATCCCCAGCCAAACACTCTGTGATGATCATAGCTCGGTTCTTTCTGATAGAGTTTACTATAGGGTGATTTCATCAGTAACTTGGGTGTGGGAAGCATATTGATAATATAGTTAGCTGTCATGAATGCATCAACCCAATATTTCAAAGGAATTTTAGCATGATAGAGCATAGCAAGCCCCAATTCAACAACATGGCGATGCTTTCGTTCAGAGACACCATTCTGTTCTGGTGTATGAGGACAGGATACATGTTGCTTAATGCCACAGCTCTGTAGATGAGTGTGAAACTTATGACTAATGAATTCACCTCCACCATCACATTGAAAGATCTTGACTTTGCAATCAAGTTGATTTTCAACTTGTCGTTGAAACATAACAAAGATATCATAGAAATTTGATTTTGCTTTCATTGGATAAATCCAGCTGAACCGAGAGAAATTGTCTACAAAGATGACATAATACTTGAAGTTTTGAAATGAAGTGACTGGTGAAGGACCCTAGATATCACAGTGAACCTTTTCTAAAGGTCTAGATGTTAAAGAATTTGACAATGAAAAGGGTAGAGCAGTATGTTTTGCAATTTGACAACTTCGACACACATTTTGTACTCTGGTATTGCAGTGAATGAGTTGTTGATTTTGCAGGTACTGCAGTGTTTTCAGATTGGTGTGAGCTAAACGTTGATGCCATATATCCTCTCCTATTGCTCTGTGTCTCTGAGTTAGGAATGCCTCTGTGGTGTGAGGGTCGACTCAATACAACCCTTTAACTTTCCTCCCGAGCAGCAGAGTTGTGTTGGTGTAATTGTCCTTAACATATACACCAATTTTATCAAAAACAAAAGAACATGGATAATCATCTGTTAGTCTCGATATTGATAGAAGATTCTTCTTTATATCAGGAACAATTAACACATCATTCAAAGGTAATGAGTCGACTTTAGTTTGTAACAATGTATCACCAATATAGGTAATAGGTAGACATGATCCATTTCCAATCATGACTGTGTCAGTTCCATTGTATCGAGAAGGATTATGAAGAATACCAGAGTTTGCAGTAATGTGAGCAGTTGCACCAGTGTCTGGATACCATTCATTTCCTTTTGAATCTTCAATATGCATTGCTGCTAAAGCTGTTGGAATTTCCTCTGCTTGGTATGAATTGTCAAAGCAATACCAGCAGTGAAGTGCATCATGGCCTGGACGTTTACAGATTTGACATTCCAATCAAATATTGTCATTTGATTTCTCAACCTGCAGATCTTTGGAAAATGTTAGATTTGAAGAAGGATATGATCTGGTCTCTTGATATCATTGTGAAGAACCAGCATAAGGGCGAAATCCCTGATTAGAACCAAGACCAGAAACTTTACTGAATTGTCCAGATCTTGGACCTTCATAGTTTCCATTAATTGATCTATAACTCAAATCCCTTCCAAGATATCTGTAACCACGACCTCTGTTATTGAAATATCGTCCTCTTCCATAGCTACGTCCTCCATGATTTGTGACTCTTGAACCTCCAAAACCAGAGTTTTGTTGAATAGTTTCTCTGTTAATTTCTTCATTTTGCTGAAATTCAGTTTTTCTTTGACCATAGTAAGCTAGATTAGGGTGTACTGACTTGATGAGTAATTTTGTAGTCGTGATTCAAACCTTTCTAGCTGTGAAATTACTTCATCATACTCCAGTTGAGGTTTTAAGCAGTATATAGTGGTTTTCAGATTCTCATATTCAGATCCTAGTCCCTCAAGAACTCCAAATAGCTTTGTTATCTCATCTAAAGGCTTTCCTATTGCACTTAGTTGATCACAAATTGATTTGTATTCTCTAAGGTAAACTGACAATGCTCGATCTCTCTTTTGGCAAGCTTGCAGTTTTCCTCTCAACTCGAATTCGCTAACAACAGACTTTTGCATAAATCGATTTAGTAAGGTTTGCCATACCTCATATGAAGTGTCCAAGCCAATTATTAAACTTAGTATGTTTTCTGAAACAGCTCCACTAATCCATGACGACACAAGCTGATAAGTTTTGATCCAGTCACTGTAATCAGGATTCACCACTTCTGCAACATTTCCTTCAACTTCAACTTGTAATAGTTTTGCAGGTGAAGATATTTCTCCATTGATGAATCCAAAAAGCTCCCGATTGCGCATAAATCTATGAAATTGTGCTTGCCAGAGAAGAAAATTATCTTCAGCTAGCTTAATGGTGACAAAGTTAGAGATGTTGACATGAATTGGAAATGGATACTTTTGAGTTCTTGCAGCCATCTTGCACTTTCAAGTCTTGTTCTTACTGTCAGCTTGAGCTAATCTTCAATCTGTTGTGATTTTCGACATTGAAGACTTTTTTCCACATATGTAACTTGCCATTTTTCGAAGACTACTGAAGGTGACACAACAGCAACAACATACAAATCCAGAGAATGATTGATTTAGATTACCTCATTATTTGTGATGCTCTTTAGTACAGCTCTGATACCATGTGAAGGGGTTGAGAACAGAAGTAGAACATAAATGAAGAACTGAATGAAGAATTGAGCTTATGAATTCAATCTATTTTGGAGAGAGTTTTTCACAAAGAGCATCGTACTTCCATCTCTTTTCTGCTAAGTATTTATATCATTTCACATACAGTGAGAACAAGAGATAAAACCAACAAACTTGTTAACTGAACTTACTGAAAACACAACAACTAACAGAACAAGGAAGTATTCAGTTACAACTCAAAACTGAATATATATTCTTTAATGAGCACGTGTTGTTGATGTAAGTCATGTCATCTTCGTTCAGCTTGTCTTTATCCACAAATACGAAGTTAGACTCGTTGCTTCCAGTCTTGATCGAATTATCAGCAATATCAAGTGCTACTTCGTTTCCCCTGTTTTTAACATTCAGCTTTGGCTCTAGCTTGAACTTCTTTACTTCACTTCTTTTGTTTTCACTAAAACTACACTCTTGATCAGCAGCATTTAGCTTCTGCTTGGGCTTATATCCTTTAACAGAACATGCATCCAGAAGGCACAAGAATCAAATACAACACAATGCGGGGGAATACTTGGCTCCCAAAATTTAAGGATCAATAGGTGACTGGAGAAAGACCAAGGCCCAAAATTTAATACCCTGTTTTTTTCCTCCACTATCAGGAATTCAAAGGAGAAGAGCCCTGGTTCAAGATGCTTACAAATAATATTTATAGATTTCCAAGCTTTCTTCATTGTTAACTGAAATGCTTGAAAGTTCACTATTAGGCAACAATGCAGTCGCCTGAGTAAGAGACGTTCGTATTCTTTCAATTTCTCTTCAGTCATCACGTTGTCTAATACTGCAGTTTTCCTATCAGACCAAAGGTGCCCTAATCTTCTACTAAGAGCAGCCATTCTCCTGTCCTGTTCCATTTCATTCTCCATTGCGTATGTTAAAGCAAAAGATCTAGAAAACTCACATGTTTCTTCGGGCAATCTCAAACCCAAATGAAGCAGAGACGAGACCTAACTTGGATCGAGATTTGATGCCCTTCCAAAGTTACCATCATTAGCACGGAAAAGTAGCTCAAAAATCGCCCACACAAGACCAAGAGGGAAAAGGCTTGAAGGCTATTATCAGTGGGGGATTTAGAAGTAGAGATGCAGATCTTAATCAGCCACGTCAGAACCAGGAATATTACGGCAAGGATTGGGAAAAATGAGGCAAGCTTCCATGGGCGAGGAGTTGGGGTTTAAGATAGGGTTTTGGAATTAGGGCAAGCTATCCATGCGATAGGGAAAGCTCTCCATGAGAGAGAGAGGTGGGAATTTAAATTGTGATGGATGATTAAATGTCCCACTTGAAGGAACCTTTTAAACTGCTTTTGTTCGTCTAAACTTTTTTATGATAGGACAAGATCAGATAGAATAAATGTTGGATTGGATAAAATGAGATTTCCAATATCTTACACAATATTAAATATTGATATCCAAGCTGAATCCAATGTCAAACATTCAGACATATTAAATATCGACATATAGCTCTGGCCATCAACGACCTCCCAACATAATGGCTCTAATGGCCGACAAGTTCCACCTCTCTCTCTCCTCACCTTCCTCCACCTCCTCCTCCTCCTCTTCTCCCATGCCAGATCGAATGTTGACCATTCATATCTTGACCCCTTTTGGATGTTCAAGTTCGTCTAGGCATCATCATCGTGCAGAATCTTCAGCAACCAACAAACCCTCCTTATCTTCATAACTACTTACAATGTTTAGATTATCAGTTCATCGCCTTCATTCATCCTTGTCTTTTCTATTCCCATTTATGAAAGATGAATCTCGTTTCTTATCGGCCCACCTTATTTAAAACATCATAAACATATTGTGATTTTTGTCCCTAAAGGTTCGTCATTGTCATTGAATGCAGAATTTCAAGGTTGAGGTTGAGCTCCACCTTAGCAAGGTCCAATCAAGCTCTGATCAGGCCATGGAGCTCCTCCATGGCCAAGATCCAATCGAGCTTCGTCAAGTTGAGCTTTGCCGTGGAAGAGCTCCTCATCTGGTCATGGAGATCCTCTGTAGCCAAGATCAAGTCAAGCTCGCCACCATGACAAGCCTCATTGGTAGCAACAAGATAGAGCTCGGGTGGGAGGTTGTGGATAGAGGGGACAGAGAAGAGAGATAGTGTGAGACATATCTTATCCGAGTATATCACAACTTCTAGCAAGAATTATTTTATCAAATCAGATGTTCGGATGAAAAGGAAGAAGTACCTAAAATTAAAAGGGAGGAAGCTCCCAATCGAAGCCTCATTCACCTGAATTAAAAATCGCATTGGACCTATTGAGGAGGACAATTAGATATCGCAGAGCACTTGTTCGTTGTCACCCATTGTTGCATGTTTCCTTGTATCTCAAATTGTAGAACGAGAACAAAGATGAAGAGAGCAAAGCAAAGGGCTACTACAATCTGATTCAGTTCAAGCAAGCGTGTCAGAGAGAGAGCTTTTTTCTCGAATGCGATGAATCACGACCCCTTTGATATGCTGGACATGACAAAATATTTTCAAATATTTTCAATTCTATCTTAATTTGCACCAAATATATGATAGAATTTTACATAATCTAGAGGATCTACAGAGGTTTTCAAATCTTAGCTTATTTGGGAAAAGTACCAAAAAAATCATAAACCTATTGTTTTGGTACCAATTCAGTCATAAATTTTTCAATTGAATCAATTCAACTCTAAACCTTTTCATATTGGTACTAATTCAGTCCATCTGGACAATTTTGGCCGGTCAGTGTTGACGTGGATGCTGACTTGATCGGATGCAGACATGGATGCCGGGCGGTGGCCAGATGCTGACGTGACAATTTTTAATAATTTTTTTTTCAAATTTTTTAATTGATTTTTTCTATTCTTTTTCTTTTCTTTTTCTTTTTTCCTTTTCCTTTTCTTTTTCTTCTTCTTTTATCCCTTCTTACTCCTTGGATTATCCTCCCGGTGGCCGGCGAGCCTCGCATTGGGTGAGGGCTACAAGCTAGGCAGCTTTGCTTAGATCTAGGTGAGTCTAGCCCCCCTTGGCCTTGCTGCAGGCGAAGGCGGCCTCGCTCGCGGTTGGCCTGCGGTTGGCAAGGCCATGGCGGCCTTCGCCCCACTCATAGCCCTGGACAAGGCTAGGCAAGGGCTACGACCCTTGCCGAGGCAGGCCTGGCCTCGCCCAAATTTGGGCAAAACCGCCTTGCCTATGGCCTCAGGCAAGGTTGGGTAAGGGCCACGACCCTTGCTGACGACAGGCTAGGGCTTTGTGGTCCTCGCCCAATGGCCAGCAAGTGCTTTGAGGGCCGCCGGTGGGAGGCTCGCCGGCCACCATGAGGATAGACAGAGGAGGAAGAAAGGAAAAAAGAAAAGGAAAGAAAAAAATTTAATAAAAAATTAAAAAAAAAATATGTTAGCATCCAGTCATCGCCTGGCGTTCACGTTAGTGCCGCTTGGCCAAAATTAGCCAGTTGGATTGAATTGGTACTAATGTAAAAAAGCTTAGAACTAAATTTGTCCAATTGAAAAGTTTATGACTGAATTGGTATCAATGCAATAGGTTTAAGACTTTTTTGGTACTTTTCCCTACCTTATCTTATTTTATCCTAATCCGAATCTAAATAATCAAGTGCTACCTAAAGACTTGTAAAATGGATTCAACACTGATACATTGATTGATAGTTTGAGAATTCTGCGTGTTCTATCGGTTGGAAGGATAATTTTAACAAGATAGACTATGGTGGAAGTGGAACAACTTAGGATTATGGAATTCCTATACTATTCAACGTATCGTTTCGATGATTGTTTACATTCTTTCAACAACGAGTAAGCCTGGCTTGAATTCATTTATTGAACTCATCACTTATAATAAATTCAACAAATTGTTAAAATGACCAGCAAAATGAGGAGCGACGCAGGCAACGCCGCTCGCTTTTTGGTTGCCTCACTTCTCGTTTCTATGTATATGTGTGTGTAGTGTCCACGAAGATCGACCTGATACTCTCCAGCTCCACCCCTCCAATCCCTTCATCAGTAGGGCTGCAAGCTTGTGGGCAACCTCGCTCGCATTGGAGAGCCCCAAAATTTTGTAAGGCGTTAAAGCCAAAGGGAGGGCGCGAGACCCTTAGTCGCTGGTAAAGAAAGTCGTCAATGAACCCTATAAAGCGAAAATCTTACCCAAGCCATGACGCTATTTTCTTAATTAAATACATACATAATGACTAGGATAGAGGTTATCGTTAAGCCTTTGCTGTTTTTATTTTTCTTTTCTTTTTAGTTTATTCGATTGAAAATTCATCAGAAAGATCTCTTTCTTTTCTTCCTTTAAATTGTTGCAGGACGTGGTGGCGATTCCTCCGGGATCTGTAATTTTCCGAAATTCGTAAATGGCATAATTATGACTCTTCTAATCATAAAACTTCAAGAGAATAATAAAAGGTCATAAAAAAGATCGACGGAAGTTGACAGGATCAAGGTTTCCGCCGTTCATACGAAATTCCTTTTGAGACGTTTTGACCGGTCACTTTACCCTGACGACAGATTCGTATTCTTGAAAGAAAATAAACTTGGTTGCTATTCCGGAAGAGATCGACTTATTTTTATATTTTAATTATGTCGACTTTAATTCCATTCGCTAATTGAAGGCATCAAAATCGTTTCGAAGGCCACACAACCACTAATTTTGGAGCCGCTTTTGCTGTAGAAGCCGGGACATATACTTTGTACCGTTGAATATATAGATGTAATTTTTAGAGCATTTAAACCCGAATTTGCCCTAATCAGCACGATTCCAAGAAAACACCAGAAGCGATTTTTGGATTAACATACGAGAATTAATTTGAATAAATATGGTATGGTGTACCAACTTGAATTTTTTTTTTTTTTTTTTGGTGGTATTAATCCAAAGGGCTTTGCTAGCATAATAGTATTTGGAGTATTGTGAGAATAATAGTTTATTATAAGCCACAAATTTTTAAAGAAGTGGATCCCACAATAATTTATAATTATTTATGATTTGATTTTTTGTATTTCAAAATATACTGTTATTCTTCCAGTACATTAAAGACTGTTACGCAATCATTTATCTAATCTAAATACTACACATGGGATCGTCTAGTGTTGAGAAAAGAATTTTGCTAGACATTTTTCTTCACTTTCCTTTTTAAAATTTTGTCCTTAAATAATATCTTCCAGAGGAACTATTAATCGCGTTGGAAAGCAAAGGCGAACGTCCTTGTCTGTCGTCAAGATGGCACCGGTTGAAGCAACAGGGAACTTCCTGGTCGGCATATGGCTGATACGAAATTCCTTCTCAATAAGCAAGATGGCATACTGCAAGCCATGCACGAGTGATGTGGTCCCGACCTAAAGTAAAATTCGCCCTTTATCTCTTTGGTTTGCTTTGGCTAAAATTTCTACCCGTGTTTACCTGGTTGTCATTTATACACTTGCATAATTGTCTTTGCTTTTCTCTTGTTATCCCTTAACCACAGAAATGTGAGGACACCACATTGGCCAGATAAAGACATCTTTAGCTTTGAATTCATTTCGAATTTGTGCTCTCTCTCTCTCTCTCTCTCTCTCTCTCTCTCTCTCTCTCTCCCTAATATTTTTTACCCTTAGACAGCCTAATTTGGTCCTCCTCCTCCTCTTCTGCTTCTTCTTCTCCTCAAGACTTGTCTCTCTTTTGAGTGTCTTGAAATGAAGTTCTCGAATGAGCTCGAAGCTCAACTCATCCCAGAATGGAAGGCGGCCTTCGTCAACTACAGGCAACTGAAGAAGCACGTCGAGGAGATCAAGCCCTTGAGAAAACCAAAGCAACCTCAGCAAGTTGACCGCAACTTTGGCTGGTCCAATTTTGACCCCATTCGTTCCATGGCCAAGAAAGCTACCAGCAAATTCCAAAAGTCCGGTAACACCGCAGTTATTATCCAGGTACACATAAGCATGCATGTCGGATGATTTTTCTTCTTGGGACCCCAAAAATTTTCTCCTCGATGAAATTCTATTCTGCAGAAGAAGAACATGAATGACGTGGAGAACGGAGGGGAAGAAGAGTGGGAGGAGCGTGAAGCCTACGAAAATGAAGTAAGTGCAAAATGGTGTACCGTCCCTTGATCAGTAGGTATTTTTATCGAAAATTAAATAAATTGTCCCGGAATTCTTTATAGTACTTGTCGCTAAATATTAACTGGACGACTGTTTTACGAGGAAAATTTTTGCTCGAACAGATTTCATTCGGTGATACTTGTCTGAGAATAAACGATTTTTTTTTGGCTGCTTCTTCTTCTTCTTCTTTCTTGCTTTTACTACTCTCTCTCTCTCTCTCTCTCTCTCTCTCTCTCTCTCTCTCTCTCTCTCTCTCTCTCTCTCTCTCTCTCTCTATATATATATATATATATATATATATATATATATATATGATAGATTGATGTGTTCAAAGATTACATAGCGAGGGAGTAACAGAGAGTGACAGGCTTGTCCCAAGGAGACACACATGAATAAAGACATCCTCTTATTTATCCATTTTTACATTAAAAAGGAGTAGACGAAGAAATTCAACCTGAATATGAAGTAAGTACAAAATGGTGTACCGTCCCTTGATCAGTAGGTATTTTTGTCAAAATTAAATAAAATTGTCACGGAATTCTTCACAATACTCGTCGCTAAATATTAACTGGACGACCATTTTATGAGGAAAAATTTTGCTCAAACAGATTTCATTCGGGGATACTTGTCTGAGATTAAACGATTTTTTTGGACGGTTACACAGTTACTAAGTAAAAGCACCAAAAAATACCAAGTAAAAAAACATAAATTAAATGTGAGAAGTATTTATGAAAAGCGGGTGCGCGTGACGAATCCCTAGCAGTACTTACATTAATTTGCTACAGCTTCATCCTAATATTAATTATGATATTTACCTGCTGTCTGCTGAGTATAAATGTTTCCTATATATCTCGTTAAATTAGGTGAACATATTTCTTGGGAGGGTGAATGAGGAGATCAGCAAGGTGAACCAGTTCCACAGGTCAAGAGAGGATGAATTTCTTGAGAGAGGAGATGCACTCGATAAGCAGCACCGAATTCTGCTGGACCTCAAACAGATCCCCGGCAGCGGGGAGCGCCGGAAAAATTCTCCGGGCTCAATGCGGCAAGCACCACAGCCTCTCCGCGCTCTTCGTGGCCATCCTCTGAGGGCACATCCAATTTTCCAGGTGACTTTCCCGATGCGTGAGCGTACTTTCTTGTTTTGTAGATATAAGTGCGAACAAATCGAGAATGATTCGGGTTGCACATAGTTTTTTCTACAGAGGAAAGGTCAAAGTACAGTGAAATGAAGTTTCAATGTGTGCTTACTAAGCGTTGCTGACGTTGTGTGCGTTTTTAGTTATCATTGTACGCGAGAAGTCAAGTTGAACCATGTGCATCATCAATACAAATCACGAGAGAGCGAGAGAGAGAGAGAGAGAGAGAGAGAGAGATGTCGTTGTTCGTCTTTTTTCCAAAATAGATGCTGGGGCAGTCGGTGCTTAATATCATATGCATATTTCCGAAGGGAGGGTAAGACGATATATTTACAGGAAAAGTTCTCGCATGCATTCAGATCATATAAGCTCATTCTATCTCGATTATTAGATATCGTGAATCTCATATGGGATCAATGTCATCCAAGGACTGAGATTAATTAAGATCACATAGGTGATGTTAAGATCACATAAATGATGTTAAGATCACATAAATGATGTCTTTAATCTTTCTATTCATCTATAAGATGCAGATTAGTTATTTTTCAAGTATCAACTATTTCGCAAAAATCGTTTAATTAAAAATCGATTGATGATCATCCTCATATTTTTCACTCTATTATTACCGGTAACGAAATTTGTACGTGTAAGTAAATGGGACTCTTTTCTGTCGTCTTGCCATAGAGACCCCGACGGAGTCACTCGAAACCCCCACGGGAACGCCGGAGATGATTAAAGGAGCTTTTGCGGAGCTGTACAGAGGCCTTGGTCTTCTCAAAACTTACAGGTATAAAGCGTACCCTATGATAAGATCATTTTACCAAGAAAAACTCGACAGGCTCCACTTCATTAGTTTGTCGTATCGTTCGATTGATTTAATTATTAACTCTGCAATCAATACTAGTATCCTGGGCATTACTCTAAATACTATATCTTATAGCACCAAGAACTGATCTGTTTTAATTAATGTTAACAATTCTATCACAAATATAGCTTGCCTAATTGGAGAATGTTGCATATAGGTCACTCAATTCAGGGTTTCATGTGTAAATATGGAATAGGATTCTGTTTGATTGTTTTGAATATATTATCCGCATAGGGCCTGATATTAATTTGCTATCTTGGGCAGCACCTTGAATATGATGGCTTTCACGAAGATACTCAACAAATTCGACAAGGTAAACCCCAAGCCAAAAAAAAATTTGGGAGTAAAACATTTTCCTAATTGGAATTGTACTTTTAAACAGGCGGAGCTTAAGTGCCGGTGCAATTTACTGGGGTTAAAAAAATTTAAACTAAAATGGAGGTCTTATTGCATGAGCAGGTGACAGAGAGACATGCATCGGCGAGTTATCTAAAAGAAGTGAAAGAATCACTTTTCGTAAGTTCGGACAAGGTGATAAATTAGGCTTTCCATGATGTTTCTGACTGTTAATTAAGGTAAATGAATATGATTAAATTATGTTTGATTTGATGATTAGGTGGGGAGGCTAATGGACGAAGTGGAGTCCATCTTCACAAAGCACTTCGCCAACAACGACAGGAAAAAGGCGATGAGGTTCTTGAAGCCCCAGCATAACGAAGATTCTCACAAGATCACCTTCTTTGTTGGTAATTCTAATTTTACCCTTGATTTTTTTTTTTTTTTTATGAAAAATCAAATTTACGATGCTGATTTGATTATCAAACCTTTATTCCCCTCCAAGTAAATGAATATATGGTTTTTTTCCATACCAATTCGAATTCAAATTTGACTAAATTAACCTTTTGTGTTGCAGGTTTCTTCACCGCTTCTTTTTTGACATTATTTAGCATATACGCAATATTGATACACGTAACTGGCATTTTCAATCCCACCCCGGACATGGCCTACGTAGAAACTGTCTACCCTATTTTTAGGTGATCCATATTTTCTCCGTACAATTACAATTCCAATTCATGCTAAATTCGATTTATCTTGTGCTCTACCATGTTTATGCAGTATCTTCACCTTGTGGAGCTTGCACTTGTTCATGTACGGATGCAACTTGTTCTTGTGGAAGAGCACGAGGATCAACCACAATTTCATATTCGACTTCTCGTCGAGCACCGCCCTTGAGTACCGCGACGCCTTCCTCATCTGCGCGACCTTCACGACCACTGTGGTTGCCGCCATGATCGTGCATCTCCTCCTGTGGGCCAGCGGCTCCTCGTCGAGCCTCGACAACGTGATCCCCCTGGCCCCGCTTCTGGTCAGCATGCAGCTTCATACTGTCGATGCCCATCATTTTTTCCCCTATAGAAAATCACTTAAGTGGATAAATCTTGCGTCGTATTACTCCTTTCATATGTGAAGATTAGTTAACTGGCTACGTTGTGGCAATTCATGATCTCATTTGTTTTATGTGATGTGCACAGATTTTCTTCGTCGTACTGGCTAGCCCGAACGACAAGTTCTACCGCTCGACTCTAGTTTGCTTCATTCGTGTGATGCGCAATATAATTTTCTCTCCATTTTATAAGGTACCCAACCTATTGGCCTCTCTCTTAATTAACTTTGTTTACTTCTTTAACATTTGAAGTTATGTCAAATCAGATTCACAACACCTAACCGAAAGTGAAGAATTTTGGGCGACAACACTGCCTCATTGCTGCATTATTTATTAAAAGAAAATAATTGTTAAACATGTAAAAGTAATTTTCTGTACATTATTTATTTTTATTTTTTGGTAAAAAATTTGCTATACATACATTATCGACATGTTTACTAACAGTTTATTTTTAAGGAATAACGATTTTGTCTGAGTTGATGTTAACTTACTACCTAACAGTTTATGTTTTTTTTTCCGAAAAGGGGCTTAACTAATTTCGTGGTATCAAAAAAATGATTGAGAATGAGGGACCGATCAAACCCTAACCTGATTCCGTTACCAAGGGTTCAGTGGGCGATCTATTGTTGTTGGCAAATGGGAATTTGTCTAGGTCACCTAATGGGCTTAATGCCTTATAGAGAATGTGTCAACGATGCATCGATAGCAAATTACTCGACACGACAAATAATTACTCGGTTATCTTATCTATTACATGGAATTGTCTACTTTGTTGCTGTCTCAATGAGTTTGATAAGGCATCGAGTGCAGGTTCTGATGGTTGACGTTTTTATGGCTGACCAACTCACTAGCCAGGTAGTTAACTACATGACCCTCGTACTTGTCCTGGGGGATATAATTAGCGATTGATCATCTCAAATGGTTGTAGATACCGGTGTTTAGGCAGATGGGGTCCTCGGCTTGCTACTTCTTGGCCAGAAGTTTCAAGACACACCAATACGCAACATGCAGAACGGGAAGGCTTTACGGAGACCTTGCGTACGTCATTTCGCTCTTGCCTTGTTTTTGGCGTGTCTTGCAGGTGATCGATGGTTAGATCCTTTCAGTTAGCTAATTAAGATCCATATGTCGCAACTTATGTGGCGACCCCTTTCTGATTTGCTTCCTTTGAACAGTGCGCTAGGAAGTGGTTGGACGAGCGTGACACGAACCATCTGGCTAACATGGGGAAGTACGTGTCGGCGATGGCGGCGGTAGGGGTAAGGATCACGTACGCGAGGCACCCCAACTGCCTGTGGCTCGGTATGGTCCTGGTGACCTCCGTGGTGGCCACTGTGTATCAGTTGTACTGGGATTTCGTCAAGGATTGGGGGTTTCTCAAACCCAAATCGAGAAACCTGTGGCTGAGGGACGACTTGGTTCTCAAGCACAAGTGCATCTATTACATCTCCATTGTAAGTCTCTCTCTCTCTCTCTCTCTGTGGAAAAACTATTCTGGTTTTATTTAAATGGAGAAAATGGAACTAAACGGCCGTATGGATTGCGATAGAAGAGAGACAAAACTTTTGAAAGCAAAAAATGCAAACCTTAGGGTTTACGGCATAAACACCCGCATTGTGTATTATTGCTTATTTTCTCAAATGAATTAGCCTTGAGAAGTTTCTAATGCGTAAAACCAAATCCATTTTCAGGCTTTGAATGTAGTTTTGAGGGTTGCATGGGTGGAGACAGTGATGAGGTTTCATGTCGGAGCGCTCGAGTCAAAGTTGCTAGAAATATTCTTGGCTTCTTCGGAAGTCATTCGACGTGGTCATTGGAATTTTTACAGGTACAAGCTCTCTCTTTTTTATACGCAGAGACGGTAGATACAAATCGTGCAATTTTTATATGTTTTAGCCTGAGACAGAGGTACTCAATTCGGCAATCGAATTTTCGTTTGCTACTTCCCTTGTACAGATTGGAGAACGAACACTTGAATAACGTGAGAAAGTTCAGAGCGGTGAAGACGGTTCCGCTTCCCTTCCGCGAAATGGACCCTCTCAGAGCTAAATCACATGGAGGGATGATTCCTTGACGATCAGCCGACATGATCGGGAATTTTGCACAACCGGATGGTCAAGAATTTGGGCATCAAGAGTTGTGCTTTCATCTGGTGCCACAACATCCTAGTGCAAGAAGAAAGAAATGGAGTGTTAATTTCCCAATTGCACAGATGATTTTTAACTTTGAATAGGTCAACAATTCGTACGTTTCACGTTGTCGTTGACGTAACGAATTGTCTCTTTTGAGTGTCGAACTTTCAATCCTAGAGATTTCATTTGCCAGAGTGGCAGCTTGCATGCAAACGTTGCCAACATGGAAACGAAAGCTTTAGGGTTTCGTCTGTTTGGTGTTTGCCCTTTGGCCTTTCATGGCCTTTTTCATGCTACCTCAAATGACTACCACTACCTAGCTTGATTGGCAATTTCTTCTCATGCACTTTGGGAAGAAAACTTCAAGTGGATCTGCTTTTCACGCAAGCGAAGATATAAAGAACTTGACATTCGTTTCTTCTAACTCCTACTATACAAATTATTTTTTAGAATAAGGGAAAAAGCCACCAAAAACCCCAAACTTTGCTCAAAGTGATAAATTTACTGTAAACTTTTTTTTGTGACATGAAAAACTCTGAAGTTTGCTAACCGTGACACATTTACCCCAAACCTTTATTTGTGACACAAAAACCCTGAATTTTCATTTGTGTGACACATTTATCCCAAATCATAGAGGCATTTTGGTCTTTTTACTTTTAAAAACTTTTTTCTTTTTTTTTCTTCCCTCCATCGGCGTCCGGCGAGGGCCGCCATCGCCAGATGCTGGCTTCCCTCCGCCATGGTTGGTGGAGGGAAGAGAGAAGAAAAAAAATTTAAAAAAAAAAAAAAATAAAAAACAGAAAAAATAAGATGAAAATGCCCTTAATGGGGTAAATGTGTCACGTTTGCAAAGTTTGGGGTTTTTCATGTCACAAAAAAAAAAGTTTGGGGTAAATTTGTCACTCTGCGCAAAGTTTGGGGTTTTTGGTGGTTTTTTTCCCTTAAAATAAATAGGACTTTGATAGCATAACAATTTTTGAGCTACTATGAGAACAACAACTTGTTGTAAATGATATATTCTTGAAGGAATAGACTCCATAATTTATAATTATTTATTATTTGATTTTTTGTAATCAAGAATAAACTGTTATTCTCATAGTATATTTAAAAAAATATAACATAATCATTTCTCAAATAAATAAATATTAGTTGAGTTTCACTATTTGCCCAATGATTGAAAGCAAACATTTATTTACAATTCACAATTAAAAGAAAATGAGAGAAGAATTCTAAATTTCTTATATAGAGAGCAAGGAAATATAAAACCATCAAGTAATCTTACCAAGTGCACTTTCTTAGTAGCAAGTGGGTAATTAATTTTTTCATTTTACCTTTTTTATCCTTTTTCTTATGTCGATTTTACCCTTTCTCCTCTTCAATTAGAATTTAGGAAAAAAAATCTAAGGGCTTTAATAGGAAATACAAGAAAAAAAAAAGACAAATGACAGAAATACAGACAAAAAAGTCCTACATGGTGACAATATTAGCATTAATGCAGTAGTTTTAGAACTGTACTCAAACTAAACCTTTTTTCCATGCACTGCCCAGGATTTCATATTCATTGGGGAAATTGATTAAAAAAAAATAGATAAATAATGAATCTAGAGAATTAAAGTAAGTGGCAAAAATTAAACTATAATTAAGAACCAATTTTTTGTCATCTAAAAATAACAAAAATAGATGAACTCCTCAAATAAAGGGAACATAAGATTCATATTCAAACTTTAATGTAAATTAGACAAGAGCAATATGTGACAAAACTCTGAAGATAGAATGCCAAGAAACATTAATATGATAAATTTCTTCAAATATTACAATATTTGGAGGGATAATTTGCTCTGTTGGTGAGAAGAAGAGCTTGGTTATTAAAGGGAAAAAGCCACCAAAAACCCCAAATTTTGCTCAAAGTAACAAATTTACCCGAAACTTTTTTTTGTGACATGAAAAACCCTAAAATTTGCTAACCGTGACACATTTACCCAAAAATTTTATTTGTGACACAAAAAACCTTGAATTTTCATTTATGTGACACATTTATCCCAAATCATAGGGGCATTTTGGTTTTTTTACTTTTAAAAACTTTTTTTCTTTTTTTTTCTTCTCTCTTCCCTCCGCCGGCGTCCGGCGAGGGCCGCCATCGTTGGATGCTAGCTTCCCTCCGCCATGGCTGGTGGAGGGAAGAGAGAAGAAAAAAAAATTAAAAAAAAAAAAAGAAAATCGAAAAAATAAGACGAAAATGCCCTTAATGGGGTAAATGTGTTATAGTTTGCAAAGTTTTGGGTTTTTCATGTCACAAAAAAAAAAAATTGGGGTAAATTTGTCACTCTGGGTAAAGTTTGGGGTTTTTAGTGGTTTTTTCCCTTTATTAAATTATAACTCAATAAACAAATAATTGAAGAATTCACTTAGGGGGTGTTTGGTAACGGTTCATTATTGGGAATGCAGTTATGATAATAAATTATTTGTTTTTATTCTGTTTCCGGAACAATTTCTAAACATTTTAAGTCATTTGGTAAAAGGCTGCGCATGACAACGCTTTTTAGCTGGGAATAGTTTTTTTTTTTTTTTCTTTTTTTTTTTTTTTTTTTCAGAAATAGTTCTTTTCTATTTCTATTCAAGGGAACAATTTCTGAGTAAAAGAACCCATTTGGTAACTACACAAAATTTCTACTCTTGGAATACAAAAAAAAAATAAAATAGAAATGCGTTTGGTAACGCAACGATTCTTTTTTGCATTTATTCGTTTTTATTCTTGCTTATGTATTGCGGATTGCCCCTCATTGCTCATCGCCGCCGGGTAGCAATCCGGCGACCGGCATTCGGCGACCGCGAACGGTAATCGGTGACCGATGATTGGAGGCCGGCGATCGGCGGCCGACGGGGGGTAGCGGGCGACGATTGGCGCCGGCGGCGTGGTGGCGGGCGATTGGAGGTGGCCGTGGCAAGAGAGAGGAATAAAAGAAAAATAAAAAAGAAAAATGACTTATTTCTAGAAGTTGTTCCCAGGAACAAAAAGCAACTTTTTTTTTTTCGCTTCTCATTTCTGCTCCAAATCTTTTCTCGGCCTAACTTTTTATTCTAGAGAATAGAATTGTGTTTGGTACCTTGCTCATTGATTCTATTTTATTTTAAATTTTAAATAATTTTTTTTACCTTTTTCCTTTTTTTTTTTCTTTACTTTTTCCTTTTTTTTTTTTTTTACTTTTTTTACTTTTCTTTTTTTTCCTTTTTCTTCCTATTTTTCTTCTTCTTCTTCTTCTTGTGGCTGGTCGCCGGACTGGCGACTGGCCAAATGAGGGCCGGTGACCTCATTGGAGCGTCGCTAGCCCTCGTCAGCAGAGCCTCGCCAAGGTTGGGCAAGCCTCGCCGGGGCCAAGCGAGCCTCGCTGGGGCCAGGTGAGCCTCACCCAGCCTTGGCGAGCTTGCCGAATCGGTTGCCGGTGGATGGCGACAGCAAGCAGCGGTGGGCGGTGGCGGGCGGTGGCAGACGGCGATGGACGGCAATCGCGGGATAGCGGTTGAAGAAGAAGAAAAAGAGTTGGTTTTGATTCATATATTTTTTTTCGGAACAAGAATCAACTTTTTTATTTTTATTTTTGATTCTGTTCTAAATCTAATTCCGAGAACAAAAAAATAGAAATTTGTTTCCGGAACAAAAATTTTACCAAATGTGATTCTGTTCCCAAATTGCTTCCGGAAACAAAAAATCATAATTATGCACTGTTTGAATGATTACCAAATAGTGCCTTAATTTTCCTTATGCCTTCCTGAGTAATCTTCCCTAAAGGAAGGAGTGAAGGAGTGGCTCAGTTTTAAGGATGCAGTATTAATTATAACCATGCCATATACGGAACTTCCTATTATTTAATTTAGGGGTAACTAGGAAACGTCCATATGGGTATATAAATATATATATATATATATATTTATATGGACTAATATATGATAATATGGAGATCATCAATACAAAGAATGGACTCACCCATCTAACACCCTCATGTAGAGAAGACAAAAGAAACAAAACTACAAATATTAACCAGGGGAAGTTATAAGGAAGTTATAAAATGGTCTATGAACTTTTAATTTGTTTAATGTGCAATGTTGTCCTTGAATTTGAATGAATGGAATGATAATAAGTTTATGCAAAGTATTGCACATTGATTTAAAGTTCATGAATCACATTGAATTGAATCAAAATTTAAGGAGTATTTGTGCCATTATATCTCACAATAAACCAACTACCATTAAAATTGGAATTTCAGGTTGTTTTTGGTCCCAAAAATGTCAAGTTGCTATGAAGAAGAAATAAAGAACATTTGATTTTTAGGGGTAGGAAAAAAGAAAAGAAAAAAGAAAAGAAGAGGGAAAATGGTAGCTTGCCCTCCCGCGAGCGTCGATCAGCGTATGCTCTCTCTCTCTTTCTCTGTCTCTGTGTCAACCCTTGTGTTTTCTCTGTCTTCTCTGCTCAAAAATCAAAGAGACGCCCACAAAGAAGAGAAGAGAAGAGAGGAAGGAGAATCTCCCATCTCCTCCGCGGCGAGACTCCTAGGGTTTTCCATCGCCTCCGTCGATCGACGGATAGACGCGACCGAGAAAATGGTGCGAGCGTTGCTGAAGAGGCTGGTCTCCAACACCCTCACGGTGGCCGGCAAGCCCCAGCACACCAGCTCCGCCGCCTCAACATCCACGAGTACCAGGTCCCTCCTCCCTCCCTCCCTCCCCCTTCCCTCCCCCTCGCGTGATCCACCTCGAGCGACGTCGTTCGGCGACGGATTCGCGTCTCTCCGGAGAAGCTGGATCTTCAGGCTCGAGATTGCGTCCCGCGGTGTTCGATTCCGAGTATCTGATGTTATTTACATTTCGCCTAGAGAGAGGAATGAGCGCTTTTTGTTGGATGGCGATTCTTGCTGCTTCGGGAAATGCCGCGATATTTCGCGCTTTTATCTTTTGACGGCTCCGGAGTCTGCCCGGATCGCGGTTGTGTCTATGTCTGATTTTGATGGAGTGGTGGACGAGCTCGTGGATCTGCTCATTGTTGAAATACTGCGTTTTCCCCGGGGGGCGGGGGGGTGTAGAGATTTGATCAGATTTTATAAATCGTGGTTTTGTGATCGACCTACCCGATTCTTGGATGATGTGTCGGCTTATAGGAAATATCTTGTGGATGCTCGGTTTTGCTTTTCTTCATTTGCAGTTGGCTTACACCAATTAGTTGGGGATGCTTCCTCAATGCTTTTTAATCTGCTGCCTGACATGGGCTTTGTTTACCTTGAGTTCAGGGTGCTGAGTTAATGAGCAAATATGGCGTTAATGTCCCGAAGGGCGTTGCCGTTTCTTCCGCGGAGGAGATCAAGAAGGCAATCCAGGAAGTATTTCCTAATGAAAAGGAGGTATTGTAAATAATAGAAACTGCTAACCTGAGCTAAGAGGGCCTGAACGACAGTCTGAATTCTTCATGTCTGCCCTTTCTTTGGCAGTTAGTTGTCAAAAGCCAAATACTTGCTGGTGGAAGAGGATTGGGTACGTTCAAGAATGGGCTAAAAGGTGGAGTGCATATTGTCAAGGCTGATGAGGCTGCCCAAATAGCTGGTATGGAACCATTCTTCTAGAAAAGAGCACGTCTTCTGAAATTTATGGTGTATGACTTCAGTGGGCCCAAATTGCTTGAGAACTACACTTAGATTAGATTTGATTCAATTGAATGGAATTGAGTTAGGAAATGGAATGAGAGGAGTAATGGAGTTTTTTTTTTTTGGTCAAAGAGGAATGGAGTTGAATGAGCATCCAATTTCCTTGTTTGCTTGCGATAAAGAATAACTTGAGAATGAGAAGGAAGAATAAAGTATCCAAATTATCCTTGAATTAACTATGAGTATAGAACTGTGAGGGCACACTTGGAAGTGTGTGAAGGAAACAGGAGAAGCTTATGGTGAAATGGAATATCAACTCCCCAGTAACCAAACATGGGTGAAAGGAGTGGGCATTCCTGTAGCAGTGACAACTAAATATAAACGTGGGAAAATGTAGAAGATGACACTTTGGTGCTCCTTATAAGGGCTTTTCGAACTACATGTTAGGTTTTTCAAGAGAATTTTGAACTATTAATATGTGGATTTAGTAAGGTTAAATCCCCATGTGGATAATTTGGTTGAAATACTACTCAAGAAATACCATAAATTTAGTCTTGAAGGCCTCTGGCGTACATGATAATGTTTTTAGCATAGAAATCGTTTAAAGTTTGTTATTGCCTTTCTGTTGTATATAATATATACTTCTCAGCATGAAAATTCATTGGTTGCAGGGAAGATGCTCGGACAGATACTTGTGACCAAACAAACTGGGCCTCAAGGGAAAGTTGTCAGCAAGGTTGGGCATAATCAATTTTGAATAGGCTTTTCTACTTAAACATATTGCTTTCGTTGACTACCATTTTGTATCCATATCTATTCTCTGACATTCTAGATGACATGAATCCTCAAATTTTTAAGGATGCCCCTTTGAGTGTCGACATACTCGTTCTTTTTGGCCACATTAATAGGTTTTTTTTTTTTAAATTTCAAATTTGTTCATGGTTTAACGTCCGCAAGTACTATTGTAGTATAGAAAACTAAAAGTTAAAAGTTTCATATAGTGAGGGTTTGTATAGGGTGTTTCCTCTTTTCTATGATAAAAATAGACTAATGAGTTGGCGGTAGCTTTTTGTTTTTTCCTTTAAATTATCTTTTCTGGGTTGGGGGCCTTAATCCAGTTAGACTCTTGGTTACTATGAGAATGAGAAATTGATTGTTGTGAAAGGACAGATGTGTGTGGAGTGTAAAGAAACTGATTGGATATGGACTTTGCTATAGTCCTTGCTGGGTCTCTTATTATTTAACCCAAAACTGAACTGGATACATGGAAGCCATGGGGTTAAACCACACCAGAATAGTAGGTTCTCTCCGGTTTGATTTGCTTCTTTCTGGTTTTGTAGCCGACCAAGAACAGCAAAAGGCAAAAAGAAAACAAATTAAGCAGAAAACAAAATATACACATGAAGGCATGGTTTTAAGCCATGTCTCTTTTATGTATTAGCAGACCTTGTTGTGGTGCCATGCATGATCTGACAGAGCCGATTCAACACTTTACTTTGGTTATGGTGCCTAATCTTTCTTTGGCACGACCTGTCTTGTATAATCAAAGACATTAGGTTGAGTAATGAATGTGTAGTTTTATGCCTGTTAAGATAAAGAATGGCTCCAGAAAGGCATATCTGTATATTCTCTCTGGTTTCTGTTGTGGACTACACCTGATGAACTGAATTAGACCTAACTTTGGCTTGAAAACAAAACTGAACATGGAAAAACTGAATATCTTGGTTTGACTCAATCAGTTCAGTCAGCATTTTCAGGTTTGTAATTTTTATTCTGGGGCATCCCCAGATGTATTGCAGGTGACAATTAAGACCTGGCTAATGAACTTGCTTTTCTTTTCTGTTTTAGATATTTAATTCATATTCTAACAAATGTGAGCTCTTTCCTACTGTTTCATGTTATAGGTTCTGTATTCTCTTGTTTTGGGCCTGTCTCAAGCACTTCTCTTTTCAATTGCTTCGTGATTCTGCATCTCCCATTTATCATGACTTCATTATTTCTTTCTGCAGGTTTACATATGTGAAAAGCTTTCTCTTATCAATGAGATGTACTTTGCCATCACTCTGGATCGGAAAACTGCTGGTCCTGTATGTCGTTGACTCTCTTTGTATTCTTTAGTATTCCTTTTCTCCCTCATTGGCTGAGATATATGGCCATTTGTTTTTAAAGGATCCTGCCATATATGGTTTTTTTTTTACTATTTCTCACATCACTATCGTGACTATTTTATCGTTCTTGCATTGCCTCCTTTATTTCATTAATTAAATGAAGAACTGTTTTATGTGAATAACTGGAATTTTGCATCTTACTGTTTGTTCCAAAAAATAATCCTGCGTAATGCTTACAATACATCCTGTTTCTTGGAGAACTGTTTTACTCAATATGAAGAAATGTTATGCAACTGTTGCTTTAATTCTTTGACCTTGTGCTTACATACAAAGTTGATAGTCATCACAGGATGTTAATCTAGTCAAGGGTTTGAAACTATGTGTACTGAAATGGCTTTATTTATGATGTTTTCTATAGTTGACAATTTCGTAATTGAATGGTAAAGAGTGGCATAGGATCCATGTCAAATGTTAACTCTTTAGGTAAACTGAGTCATAAAATTTAGACATACCATAGTTGACTTGTCTGATTTCGAGCACCGGGTGATCTAGTTGACTTTGTTACCTTTATGAGTGACGTCAAGTGATATGGCAACAACCTTTTCGCAGATGACGATCATCTTGAGATCGGGTAGTCTAGTTATAGTTTTGAAGGGGGCAAACAAAGAGGAGGTAGAAAGAACAGATATGTTCAAAGGAAAAAATAGTTGCATGCTAAATATGCATGTGCATTGAAAAGATAAAGGCATCTTTTAGGAAAGACAAAACTGTCACGAAATATGGGCAAAAAAGAAAAAGCAAAGGGAGGTTTCTGTGGATAAACAATAGAAAGTTGGAGATATCGATTTTGAAGCCCACGTACTTGCATTGTGAACCATATATAGGGGAAAATTTTGTTTCACATACATTCAGACAATTGTTTATGCATGTATGCAAATATATATATATATATATATATATTTGCATTTTATCAAAGATACTTTTGTATTTATGATATTTTTTTGTTGGCAAAAAATAGAATATTGCTTTAATCCATGGAACTGACCGTGTTTGGTGGTAATGCTTGGCTGTTGTTTGAATATACGGAGCAATGGTGTTTGCCTCAAAGTTTTGGTTCAAACTTCTATGCAAATGTTTGGTTTGCTGCACATTTTCCTAGTAGTCATTCGAGGCTAAGAAGCTGCAAGACCATGTGGTCAGGTCCTCTTGTGTGGCTTTAGTTTTCCCTGGATGAGAAAATTATTTCCCTTTTCTTCCTATTTTACTGCTCTCATGCATTTATTGCATATCTTCTTTTGAGTTTTTTGTCGAGGATGATTTGCTTCCTCTATTTGCGCATCTATAGCTCACTCACACTTTATTTTGCAGATTATAATTGCCTGCAGCGAGGGAGGAACCAGCATTGAAGATCTTGCTGAGAAATATCCGGACATGATAATAAAGGTTTAATTTCCTATTCTTCTTAGATATATGTCAGCATTTCCCTCTGCTTCATTTGTCCTCTTCTGATGGGACTTGTTCTTTCATATAGGTACCAATTGATGTCTTCCAAGGAATCACCGATGAAGATGCTGCCAAGGTGGTTGATGGTTTAGCCTTAAAGGCTGCTGATAAAAAGGCAGCTATTGACCAAGTGAAAAAATTGTATGAGCTTTTCTGTGCGTGTGACTGTACGTTGTTAGAGGTATGTATTCTTCTTCTTCTTTTCCTTGGTAGAAACTAATCATACTCTCCACTTATTAAAAGACAAAGAATTGGTACATTTGGTACTTCATGAATTGGTTTTCTGTTTTGCAGATTAACCCCCTTGCAGAGACTTCTGATAGCCAATTGGTTGCTGCTGATGCAAAATTGAACTTTGATGACAATGCTGCATACCGTCAGAAGGAGGTTTTTGCTTACCGTGATCCCACTCAAGAAGACCCTCGAGAGGTTTGACTTTAATATATATTCTGCCACTGACATTACACTTTTTTATCCTATTGCTTGGCACTATTGATGCATTAGCAAATTCTTGTTTTATGACATCTGGCTTAAATATTAGTTTGTCTGTCTCTTTTCTTTTATAAATCTGAAGCAATCACTTTGAGAATAAGAACATTGGCTTGATATAGAAAATAGTTGTAATTCTGGTTAGTTGGAAGAGCAGAAGGCAAATTTATAGTCCAAATAAAGTGGGTAGCGCATTAATGTGGTGGCACAATGTGGTGTGATCACAAGAAAGAATTTTTCCTTATGTTTTTGCGGTTTGTATACTTGTTCTACTATGTGGTGCTTACTTGTTCAACTTATTCGACTAGTTAATGCATTAACGTGGTGGCACAATGTGGTGTGACCACAAGAAAGAATTTTTCCTTATGTTTTTGCAGTTAGTATACTTGTTCTACTATGTGGTGCTTACTTGTTTAACTTATTCGACTAGTTAATGCATGCATTTTAATTTCACACGTGTCTTCTGCTAGTCAGAAAGAAGAGGAAGTTTGAACAAGGAGTTCCACATACAAGTTTTGGTTTCTTTTAATTTCTTGGCAATGATTTGTAGGTTGCTGCTGCAAAAGCAGATTTGAATTATATTGGTTTGGATGGAGAGATTGGTTGCATGGTGAATGGTGCAGGATTGGCAATGGCTACTATGGACATTATCAAGTTGCATGGTGGAACTCCTGCCAACTTCTTGGATGTTGGTGGAAATGCTTCAGAGAGCCAGGTAATAAACTGCATCTTCAGAAGTTCTATTTTCTGGACAGCCTGTAAGGATGGCATTCCTCATGCACGGGATATGTTAAACCATTAAGCCATTCAGTTTTTTGTGATATAGCATATAGAGGCAGCATTCCTCCAACGCATGAATAATGATTAATCTTAGATCCCTCTGCAAGTAGAACACCATTCAGTTAATCATAATAACTTTGAAGCAGCGGGGTTTCTCTGCTTTTGTTTTGCATCTTGTACGAAGTAAGTGCACGATTTATTGGAGCCTTTGGGTTTCTCTTTAGGCTGTGCTCTTTTGGTTCCTGATTCATCAATTCATTCTTAATCGATGAACCGTGAATAAAGATAGTCATCATGGTAGACCCTCCTGCGAGTAGAACAACCATTCGATTGTTTGGAATAACTTTGAAGCATCACACTGTTTCCGTTCTTCTTTTCCATCTTGTACAACTGCACGGCTTATTGGAGCATCTGAGTTTCTGTTGAGATTCTACTATTTTGGCTCCATTCAGGGTTCATTGCGGCATTCTTGATTTGATGAACAATGAATATCAATATGATTTCTTTTTATTGCTGTGATCCATATCTGTATTTAGGGTAAAATACTCCGCATGGACCCTGCGTAGGCTAAACATATTTGGTTGCTTGTGTTAATCTTCATTAGCGAGCATTTTGCTTCCTTAGCCATGGTAGGTGCTCCATTTAATTGGAGTTGCTTTGCAGCTTTTTACATGCAATTTTTTCTGGTAAAGTCTCTCTTTTGCAGTTTTCCCATATTAGTTTCTCTGAATTATCATCTGCTTTCTCCTACTTTTGTTATCGAATAGGTGGTGGAAGCATTTAAGATATTGACATCTGATGAGAAGGTCAAGGCCATCTTGGTCAATATATTTGGAGGTATCATGAAGTGTGATGTCATTGCAAGTGGAATTGTCAATGCAGCCGAACAGGTGAGAAGTGCAATGTTTGACGCACTGACTATTTGTACGCTTCTATTTTATTATTTTGCATACTTTATGGTTCTGCTTATAGTTTCTTAGTTCTGCATTTATGCATTTTTAAAGAACACACTTGAATAGCATGATGCCTTTGAGAAGTTGAAGTGTTCATTTGAGAGGTTCACCATGGTGATGCTTCTTTGTATTTTTTAAAATCTAAAGAAAAGTAATAGCTTACAGGTTGTCAGGCCTAGCAAGCACAGTACCTTCTTTAGTACTAGCACCTCTGCCTGTTGGATTAGTGTGGTTGAATCCAGCCAATATTTCAGAAACATACCTGAAGATCTCATTTGAATTCACTTGTGGAGATTCCAATCCAGATATTAAGACAAAGTGCTGCTAATTTCACTTTTTCAGCATTTTATTGCATGATTCCAATCCAGATATTAAGACCAAGTGCTGCTAATTTCACTTTTTCAGCATTTTATTGCATGATTCCAATCCAGATATTAAGACCAAGTGCTGCTAATTTCACTTTTTCAGCATTTTATTGCATGATATGAAATTCAGAAGTGCTGAGATCTTTGCTTCTGCTTTCTGTTTGTTGCCAGGTTTCCTTGAAAGTACCAGTGGTTGTTCGCCTGGAAGGCACAAATGTGGACCAGGGAAAGAGAATACTAAGGGTATATATTTTACCATTGTTTGCCTTAAATGCCTTGCACCACCATTGAATGAAGTATGATTTCTTTCCTTGTTTTCTTCTATAATTGCACAAGATGGTGATTGGATTTTGGATTCCGTTTGTGAATGATTTTGTAGGAGAGTGGGATGACATTGATCACGGCAGAAGATCTAGACGATGCGGCTGAGAAGGCAGTTAAGGCAGCAGCCAGTTGAGGGATTTCATTGTTTTTCTTGACCATTTTTTGGACAGTTAAAGTCTGTCATTCTCGGGTTTATCTGCTTGAAGTAAACAGAGCTCTGCCGATGCTTATATGATATATGATTTAAATTTTGTATTTTCAAAGTTTGCTTTTGAAAAGATTGTGGAATAAAGAAGATTAGAGAAGAGTTTTGCTACTCCTGGCTATTAGTACTTAACAGAACCTGCTGATAAATAGGAACTTCAGCTGACGAAGCGGTTCATGCTTCCTGCTTTCCCCATCCTTGTACCAGAGGAAGCTTCGCATTGATTGGTTTGATGAAATGAGAATATGCAGTTGGCCCTGGAGTGATGATAGTTTTCCACAGTGATTCGGGCAGACTAGTGTTTCCATGCCATGATTCTCACTGATTTTGTGGGTAGGGAACGCATGACTTATCCACATGGGAATGTTTATGCTCGCGAATCAATTATCTGTGTTGAAACGTAATTTGCTTTCTTTATTTTAGAAATAAATTTTGTCTTTGAATAGAATCGAGCTTCTATAATTCTTGAATAGAAATGAAAAAATAAAAATCTTCTCATCCATTATTTTTGTTGCTAGCTGATTGCCCCTCTATTGTTGCCGTCGACTGCCACCATTGGTCGCCGTTTGTCACTAGTCATTGGTTGTCAATTGTCACTCGCCATCATTTGCAGGACTAGTTGTTGGTTGTCAATTGTCACTCGTCATCATTTGCAGATTTGGTCATCATTTGCAGATTTGCAGTCGGCTGAAAGAGAGAAATTTTATGTCATTAAATAAATTTTTATCTTAAGAATATAAATTTTGTATCGTTATTACACGTGTATTTTTGTTTAGAAATTATCTAGGAATAGAGATCGAAAGAAAGTATATTTCTGTTGCAAAAATCAATTTTTTACCGGAATGACTTTCATTCGTGTCCTTTGATCAGAAAAGGTGGACTCAATCATCATTTGATGGGCTCGGCTGGTGTCAATCTTAAAGATGTCGATATCAGCTGGCGGAGCCTTATACGTGCAATTTGTTGCTTCGAGGGGCAAAAAGGATCGGCAGTTTGGAGCGTTCACAGGCTATTATGTACCGAACAGAAATAAGGAAAACATGCTCCGCCTTGGGCAAGGGTGAGCCTTGTTCGATTTACGGCTTCCATGCTTTAACGCCAAATCCATGTATCTTGAGCTATTGTTAACAAATCTTTAAAGATTTGACATCTCTTCCATGCTTGGTTGACAAATAGGATCCTAGGCACATTGGATAGACTCATCTAATTAAGGAACAATCACGTAATAATATCATTTAGTGAATGAGAATTAGTACACGTTTTCAACTAAGCGTATCATTATTCTACATCATAATCAACCAATTCTCCCCCACTAGAACGTCTCCAGGCTAAGGCGCGAATCGAATGAACTGGTTTTGGTGTCCTGTAATGTCGAATTAATCATGAGTATTACGGTCATGAACGGTTTGGGAGGAGTTCGGTTTGTTCGGTATGGCTTCTCTTCCTCACCTTTTTGTGAAATGTCGCTGTTCTTACAATTTAATATTTGTTTAAGCAAAACACTGAATACCACCAGTGTATCTTACTTTTCAGCAATATTTTTTAGAATTTTCCGGTTTTATGAGAGGAAAATTACAAAAAAAAAACAGATAAACGAAGTGATTGGCTTACAGTCTTCCACAAACACAGCACTATCAATCTCTCTGTCTGTCTGCCGACCAAAAAAGAAAATCTCTGTGTCTGTCTAGCGTTTTCTCTTCGTCTTCTCCTCGCGGATTCTCAGTCGTGTCTTCCCGAGAAAGCGACAAGGAGTTAGTGTGCAGGCAGAGAAGTCCCTGCAAAAAGAAAGAACGAAAGAAAGAAAGCAAAAAAGAAAGCCATGGCTTCCTCTTGCCTCCTCCTCCTTCCGAACCCAACTCCCTTCTCTCCCTCCCTTCCGCCTTCTTCCTCCTCATCCTCCGCCGCCCCTTCCGTCCCCCGCGCTCTCCCCGCTGCTGCCCTGACCCGCCGTCGCCTCTCTCTGATCTCCGTCGGCGCGAAGAGGGGTCTCGCCACGCGGTCGAGCCTTGATGATGTCTCCTCTGTCCTCGACCGGCCGCCCTGGCAGTCGGAGCCTCTCGCTCCTCTGAAGCTGAAACTGCTGGTGAGTGCTTCTGGGTTCTGTTCGGTCGAGGCGTTTGAATTGCGGGTGCGGAAAAAAATCGATCCTTTCTGCTTGGTTTGGAAAGCCATTGAAGGGTTGTGGTATGTTTTGGATAGTTAACAGGAGCTAGCGAAGTAATTGATCATCACTTGGCGTGTGACGAGCGTATTCAAATCGTTGGATCCTGGGTTTTTGTCCCGAAGCTTAGTTGTGTTCGCATCTAACTGCCTTCATTGAACCAAGCATCATTTTGAGGTCGTCTTTCACAGGGAATTGATCTGCCTTTCTGTTTCTAGCTGATGCTTTAGCTATTCTTTGAGAAATGTTGACTCTTTGTTTTCCGCGCATTATGTGGACCTCCGTCCTTAATTCACAAAGCAAAATCAGTTCATCACTTTCTGGGATATGAGGTAGGAATTCCTGTTTGAATTTTTTTTGGGCTTGGCCAAGTTCTGAACTTGGCCTAATGGCAAATGAAATAGGAGTTCATGTCGGTTAGCCTGTGATTATGGTACTTGCGGGATCATCAGCCGTCTCCTAGATTTCACAACGGCAGAATCTTCTGCAAATGGACTGGTTTGATTCTCGCTGTCATCATATTAAGTCTTGGAATATTTAATATGGGCATGGACAAAAGAAAGCAACAACAATTCACTTTGGAGCTTTTAAGAAGCTCGATAGGCATAGATAACATTTTGTCCAAAAGCTGAAGCTGTCACAAAGGAGTTCACATTGTTGTTGAGTATAATATTCCTTTGCAATTATCATTTTAGTCCCTCTCTCCTATCAATTTATATATGTTTGGAATGGTTGATGCCAAAAGAAGCTGACATGCCTACAAAGTCGACGGGGCTTTTGGGCAACTGATTAGTTTTAAAACCTTTATGTCCAATTAAATGTGTCAAAGAACATCCATCATTGAAGCATAACATTTCCCGACAATTGCAGAGTGCTGTCTCTGGTCTGAATAGAGGGCTTGCTGCGAGGGAAGAAGACCTACAGAAGGCAGAGGCTGCTGCGAAGGAGGTTGAAGATACTGGAGGACTTGTGGACCTTTCAGCTGATCTTGAGAAGCTTCAGGGTCGTTGGAAGCTGATATATAGCAGTGCATTCTCATCTCGTACTTTAGGCGGCAGCCGTCCTGGACCTCCCACTGGAAGGCTCCTTCCCATAACTCTTGGTCAGGTGTGCTGCACTCGTTTTCCATGAGTTCTTTTGCCTGACTTCAGCATGTCTCTGTTTTAGCTGGTAAATTGTTTTCACAACTTCGAGGTTGATGAAGGTTTTGTCATTGTATTTCCTCAAACACATTGGGCAAAAGCTGTATATTAGCCACCTTATGAGATGCATTTTCCCTTTTGCAAGCAGTTTTGTTGTCAAATATTTTGTTAAAAGGAGAGTGGAAATCTGGGTTTTGTAAATCATTCCATCTTCTTCCTTTCTCGTTGGAAATATGATTTCATCACTCATTGTAACTTCTTTTTTGTACTTACCACTCTTAACATCTTGTCCCATCTACTCATCCATCTTGTTTCTTCTCTCCTGGAATTTCATCAGGTCTTCCAACGGATTGATGTATTGAGCAAAGACTTTGATAACATAGTGGATCTCGAGTTAGGTGCACCATGGCCTCTCCCTCCTCTTGAAGCAACCGCCACGCTTGCCCACAAATTCGAACTCATTGGTTTGTCACTGCTTCAGCTTGCATCTTATTTCTAGTAATGCAGTTCCCACTTTAGAATCACTGGCCTATATGCAAAACCCTTTTCCTGATCAACTGGTAATCTGTCCTTTATAGGATCTGCAAAGATCAAGATAACGTTTGAGAAAACAACAGTGAAGACGACGGGGAACTTATCACAACTCCCACTATTTGAGATACCTAGGTTACCAGATGCACTAAGGCCTCCAGCCACAGGAAGTGGCGAATTTGAAGTGACATATCTTGATTCTGATATGCGCATAACTAGAGGAGACAGAGCCGAGCTCAGAGTCTTTGTCATAGCTTGAACCTTCCAACTGTAGATATTTCAGGTAAGGAGCTATAGTTCCAATACCTCGTGCTGTCCTTGTTCATTTTGGTTTTTTTTTTTTTTTTCTCCCCATTGTTCATTTGTAAATGCAGAATAATATGCAGCATTTGGTAAAGCAAGGGAATTTTGTATCTAAATTTGATATCTGATGCGAACTTGTTCTTCCAATCAAGTTCCCTTCATATCATCCAGACCAGCACTTGCCTGCATTGAAGAGAATCTAATTAAGAGCACATGAGGAAATCAATCAAGAAACGGAGAGGGGAGTGAAAACAAGTCTTCTTGCTTCAAAACCAGAGAGGAAAACAGACATCAGAACACAACCGTGAATCTTGAACCCTCTGTGTTACCTTCGCATAATATTGATGCTTGGATGTTATTTTCTAAAATTCTTCACTGCAATAATAGAAGTCAAATATCGATACAAAGAAAGCAAGATCAGATGACTAAGTATGGCTTTCGCATTACTTTGTGAATTTATACGGTTGATTTATAATAATTCGTAGAGGAAGCACGCAAGTATCACAAGGTCACAGAGTTTCGCTAATTCTCAGAAGAGCCGTTCGCCCTTTTACTGTTGAAATTCCTCAAAAGCCAATAGTTTCATGAAATCGCTCTTGATTCTTGACAAGAAAATTACGTTATCTTCATGGGAGATAGTTTGTTTCACAGAGGAAGTAGCGAGACTTCTAAGCAGAGTTTTTACAGAGAGCAATCTGCTCATCCTTCCAACGTCTGGGTAGCATCAATTAAAACAAAAAAGAAAAGAAAGAAGCATACGGAGCCGGCAGCGGATGTACCTCCGCTTCCGGTGAAGTTCCCATGGAGAGAAGATGAAGCTGGTGCGACCCCAAAATCTTGAAAGTGAGAAGAAGATAGGACAATATGAGCAGAGATGGAATTTTGTCTGCAAACCAACTTCGCCAGCCCTGAGATAAAATTTCATCTTGCCCAAATCATGTTGGCCTTCATCTCTCCCATCGGATCTCGGTGCGGTATCGCTGCGCTTCGCCCTGAAGGAACTGCTTTTCCTTCTTCAGGCTCTGCCTTGGAAAACAATCCGGAATTTACTTTCTTTTTTCGAGTTCCTGATTCTTGATGCTACAGGAAAGTGAGACGCCATGATAAACAGCTAGAAGTAGCTCTCAGGCCAAAATCTTATAACATCAAGAACCAGGAGCTCGAAAAAAGAGGAGAGGGAACGTAGTGAGGTGAATAGAATGCACTGGCGTTGCTAGGGAGAGAGCTTGAGTCAGAAATAGAGGAAAAGAGATGATGAAAGCTTGCTCTCGGGCCTAAATCTCTCCCTTTCGAGGAACAAAATATTTTCTTTTGCTGCAAAAAGATTGTCAGGGCATCGTATCAAAGGCACTGCATCGTGTTCAATTTTTTTTTATGTTTTGTCATGGCAGTATTGATCTCCGGTAAGAGCAGTTAAAATGCATTATGTGGTCACTTGCATGTCGAATTCACAGGCTGTGGACAAGGCATAAAGTTGCAACTAAAGTAATTTGTTTTGGAAAGAGTTAATACATCCGAAAACTTCAAACTAGAACATCCGTGATCAATTTATCCCAAACTAATATCACGAAAAATCCCGAACTCATATATGCATGGCAAATTTACCCTTTTTAGCTTTCGTTAAATTGCGATCTTACATGATACATGGCAGTTGACGTGCTAAGTCCAAGTGGGGGTTAATATCATGAAAAGGGAGTTTGAGGTAATATGAGAAGAAATGAGATGAACAATAAGAAAAGGGTGAGAGAGAGAGGATTTGAGACCGAGGTCTTAGCTTTGATATTTGTAGGCTTTACTCCCCAAATGTTTGAGCTATCAGGAAAACAGTCCACAACGTCGTTGGACAATAATATTTCTTTGCAATTGTCATTTGGTCCCTCTCTCTAATCAATGTATCGTTCAAGAGGAATTTATGAGCCTAACTCGTCAGCATCAAGTTTGGTTTTCACTCGGTCGGGCTGAGCAGAACTTTGATAGCAGAGTGCTGTCTCTGGTCTGAATAGAGGGCTCGCTGCAAGTGAAGAAGATCTACGGAAAGTGGAGGGGAGGTCACCGCAAAAGAGGTCGAATACGTTGGAGGACGAGCAGAACTTTCAGCTCATCTTGATAAGCTTCAGGTTCGATGGGAGCTGATATACAGCAGTGCATTCTGGTCCTGTACTTTGGGCAGCAGCTGTCGCGGACCTCCGACTGGAAGGCTGCTTCCCATAACTCTTGGTCAGGTGCGCTGTGGTGCTGTGGTAGTTTTCCATGAGATTTTTGCCTGAATTCAGCATCTCTCTGTTTTAGCCAGTAAATTTTCTTTGCCGCTCCGAGGATGATGCTGGGTTTGTCACTGCATTTCTTCAAACACAATAAGGAAAAGCACGTATATCGGGCACCTTCTTAGATACATTTTCCCTTTTGCAAACAGTTTCATGGTCATATTTAATTGTTAAACGGAGTGTAGAAATCTGGCTTTTGTAAATCATTCTATCTTCTTCCCGTTTCTCCTCAGAGAATATTGTTTTATCATTAATTACGTAACTTCATTTTTTGTATTTCCGACTTTTAACGATTTGTCCTATCTACTCAATTCTCCTAGAATTTCTTCAGGTCTTCCAACGAAGTGATCTCTTGTGCAAAGATTTCAAGAAAGTGGCGGACCTCAAGTTAGATACACTGTGGCCTCTCCCTCCTCCACGCTTGCCCACAAATTCGAACTCCTTGGTTTGTCACTGCTTCAATTCATATCTCATTTCCACAAATGCATTTCCCAGCTTAGAATTACCCACATATAAGCAGAACCCTTTCCCTGATCAACCCAGTAATTTCTCATTTATACGGTCTGCAAAGATCAAGATAATGTTCAAGAAAATGACGGTACTTATCACGACTCCACCCTTTAGAGATGCCTAGGTCACCGGATGCACTAAGGCCTCCGAGAATAGGAAGTGGCGAATTTGAAGTTGCATATCTTGATTCTGATATGTGAGTAACTAGAGGAGGCAGAGGCGATCTCGGAGTATTGTGATATCTTGAACCTTCAAACTGTAGGGTCTTCAGGTAAGGAACTGTAGTTTCAATGCCTCGTGCTGTTCTTGTTCATTTTGGTTCCTTTTTTCTTTTTTCCATCGTTCCTTAAATGCAGAATAAAACGCATTATTTTTTATGTCCATGGTGAAGCAATGGAATTCTGTATGTAAATTTGATATCTGAAGCAAAGTAAAGCGGTTCTTTTTCCCCTTTAACATACCAATGCTCACTGGAGAGCATGGATGACTCACGTGCACATGCAACCGCGCTGCCATCAGCAAGCAAGGAGAGGTTTTCGAATGGCCAAATACTAAGAAAATGAACTTTTGACCCCCAAAAAGGGTCATCAAGGAACGAAAGGATCACGATTAATCCCTAGAGAATGTACCTTCGCAATATATTGAATAATCGTATGTCTAATTCAAACAAGAAGAGATAAGGAAGAGTTTGAGCAGGGTCACCATCTGAAGCTCTCCAATCAGCTGCCCTTCATATTGTCTAGGCCAACACTTGCCTGCATCGAAGAATTTGATTAGGAGCACATGAAGAAATTAATCAAGAGACTATATAATCGCATTTGCTGGCAACCTGAAATTAAATCGAATGTTGTATTATGTCATTAAGTACCAGCAGTCTAATAATACTTTAAATACTGAAATTCATGCCCAAAGGTTATGTCTGTGTTTGTGCTACACAAGCCATCAGACTTGAGAAGATGAAAAATGAGCATTATAACCAAATCATCAAACTCTTGAATTATGACTTCATAATTCTTCCGTTAGCCTTTCATCTTCTGAAATGAGAGGGGAGTGAAATAAGTCTTCTTGCACCAAAAACCAGAGACGAAAAAGAGATATCAGAAGACACAACTGTGAATCTTGAACCCACTGTTTTCCCTTAGTATAGTATCCACACTCAGGTATTATTTTCTCAAATTCTCAACTGTAATTATAGAGTCGAATATCGATATAAAGTAGCAAACTTAGATCACCACTGACTAAACATGGCTTTTGTAATGTGTTGGAAAGTTGTTCTCACCAAGAACTTGTGATTTTCCTGAAGAAGTGGACCATACTTCTCACAAAACGACCTCATGTCAGCAGTGAGATCACCAGAACCGCCAACCACTTCCAGGAACTTTTTCCTGTCGGGAACAAGCTTCATTGCAACCTGTCATTCCCAAGCAATTACAACGTTACATTCTCCAAAAGATAGACTGATAAATTCATGTTAAGTCCTCAAATCTTCAGATTATATCAATAGAGAATTGTTGGTACAAGAAGCATTACAGAGAAACTTGAAGTTGCAAGCCAGTTGTGCCACTTCTTCAGACTCTTGCCGTAGGCATTAGTGCAGGCCTGTGTCATTGACCAGTCTGGATGATCGAGCAGGTCGTGAAACAGTTCCACCAAAAAATCCATGGCCCTGAAAGAATTCAGGTACACATGGACGTTAGCATGAATCGCTTCAATATTTGATTGATCAGTGATCATGTAAAGGAGAACTGGAAAAATTAAAGTCACGTTCATCCAGTAGGTTCATTAAAATCTGTGTAATCTCCGAAGGCATATTATTCTGATAACTTTTTCTCTGTCCTGACTTTCGCATACCTCGTCAACCAAAGAAGGGCGTTGGTGCAACTAGAGGATGATTTTGCTGTTTTGGATGCAACTTCCGTACGTACCAGACTGTACAAAAGGTTGAATTCAGAAGGACTCGACAAATATTTCTTCTCCATTCTCTACAAGGAAAATGGACATGCCTCATAAATCAGGGGAAAAAAGTTTGTATGCTTGAGAGGTTTATTCATAAGACATAGAAGTTATTTCTCCCAAAATCAATTGACGTGTCTTACCTGGAGATTTCCGCCAACGTCAGCTTTCACTGCGGCCATAGCGGCACCAAACTTATCTAGCATTAAAAGCACAAGATTAGAACAAGAACAAATGTGATTTGATGAGACTTAATGAGCTAAAATATGCGAATTTCCACTATTAAATCCAAACTAATGCTCCTAGCAAATCAAGAGTAATTTCGTCGAGAGCGGTTGACCAATGATAATACTTAGAGGAAGCGAACGAGCATTACATGACCAACTCTCAGAAGAACCGTTTGACCTTCTTAAGATTGAAATTTCTCAAAAGCTTGTTGTTTCATGAAATTGCTCTTGATTCTTGACAGGAAAATTATATAATCTTTATGGGAAATCTTTGTTCCATTGAGTATTGGAGCGAGTCTTCTAAGCTGATTATTTACAGAGCCTAGAAAAGAACTAGATAAGATCAAAAAGAAAACCAAGGACCTAGAAAAGCTAAAAAGAAATTAAATAGTGCCATTAATCTCACATTTATCCAACATTCATTAACTAAAGAGGCATATAAACTCAGCATAAATAAATAAATAATTATATAAAGAGCTGGCCATACCTATAAGAGGTAATATCATTTTGCAAACATCAATGAAGGGTTTGGTTAGTATTTCTCCTTCTTTGGACTTGACATGCTTCAATTCTTCCAAAGCACGGGTAAATGCAGTTCCCTCCATTTCAAAGCATATAACTGAGTAGCATCAAATGAACAAGAAAAAGCATAACTATTCGAAAAATATAAGCCTCAAGTAAATTATTCTTTCAGGTTTATTTGACAACGATTAGTATCCAGGTTACCCGGTAACTCAGCAACTGGAAATGGTGGATACAGAGTTGCTCGAGAGAGATGAAAACAGACAAGTGAAAACCCTTCACGTTCTTGAATGTTATTAGCTCATTCCAGACACAAGTCTTGAAGTATTCACGTACAATATCCCTACAGCACTACAGGAGATCAAATGCAATGCAGATAGCTCGTGTTCTTCTTTCGATCTTTTTAGAAGTGATTTAGATAGTCAACACATTGATCTAAACCATGCAGCTTCAAAACGAATCAATTACTCGAGCAGAAAAGTATTTCCAGCATACACGTGAACTCTCTATTATTCGTACATTGGAAGAAAAAAATTAATGAAGACCCGTATGGTGCATATCACATTACAAGATAATCACACACCATGCATGCAAATGTAATGCTCGTACCTGGTTCGTCAGATTCAACAATGACGAATTAGCTCGACGTAGAAAGGCTTGCTGGTATGAAAGCGACAGATTGATATGATCGATCGATCAGCAATGACCTAAAAGTGAAAGCAATCCAATTTTGTTGGGGAAGAAAGAAAATGGGGTCGATGTTCGTTTTGTGATTCAGACTCTATTTGCTGCGTCTTTTGTTTTCTAAGTTTCTTTTTTTTCTTTTTTCTTTGTGGGGTTGGAATTTTGTGGTTGCTCGGACTTCTCGCAAGTAGACTGGCTACAATTATGGACTGCATTGCATGGCGTCGTTGTAGGGAACTTTAAATCTAACTCAACATACGACATTGCCAGCAACATAACTGACATTTGACGTTGTGACGCGCAATCTCTCTCTGTCTCTGTCTTTCTGTCTGTCTGTCTGTCTGTCTCTCTGTCTCTCTCTCTCTCTAGTAATATGCGACAACAAGCATGCCTAAATTCAATTTAACTAATTACAGTTGATGGTATTTGGCACCTAAAAAGATCCAGTAGAAAATGTATATGTTGGAAGAAGGCTGACGACGGTGGCACAAGGTGTGTAATTCGAATGAGATTTGCTACTTTGCAGAATTTGATTTTTGGCTTTGACATTTTTCAGATTTTATTTACATGCTTTCCTGCAACTTCAATCCTATGCTCTTGTGCTTGGTGGCTTCCCGTTGTCAAGCTGCTCGAGTTCGGCTTTGTATCGAACCCACGACCTGCGTTCTCGCTCCTCAGAATCGCGAAGTCATTCAGAACTCTTTGATTTCTGGTGCCATCCGATCGTGCTTAGAACCATAGAGGGGCTCTTTCTCCTCCTACAAGTTTAATTGTATGGAATGTAAACCGCACTCTCTCCGCTTCAAGTTCTAAACATAACGATTGTATGCACGACGTCATCTCTATGTAAGGGTTAGAGCTCTCGAGTTCATGATGTTTAGGAATTTAATGAGACTGTTGATCAAGATGAATTATATTTGATAGCAGTGTCTAAGAAGTTTAGTCATGTCCGAAAGAAGAACTTGTGTTGTGCCAAACAAGAGTTGACATATGTTACCTAACTTTAAGCAAAAAGATATAGAGAAAGTTATAACCCCTTTTCAAAGCCATGTTGTAACCTCCAAAGAATAAAGTTTTTGTTGGGAGCATACAGCAGGAATTCGATAACTCACTCGAGAGGATCACTAAGATAGAGTCCAAGCTTGAGCCCATCAATATATCCAGTTGAACTCACTTTAAATCAATAAGTTGTGAGTCAATTATGATATATTAACTGCTCCACACTATATCAATTTTCTGCTATGGAATTTCTCTAACACAACTCATACGTATGTATTAACAATCTCTCCCTTACATGTAAACTCTAGTGTTATGTTTGCTCATCCATAATTCTAGTATCCTTCTACATCAATTTATGGGCGTTGCTATGCTACAACGGCTGGGCTTGTGTTGTTACACCACAACACCCACCTGCTCGGAAACTATAATCATTAGCTCTAATGTCATTTGTTGGGAGCACACAATAGAAGTCTAATATCTTCACCTGGAGAGATCTACAAGAGAGAGCCTAAATTTGAGCTTGTTAATATATTCAGTTGAACCCACTTTCACTTATTAGTTTAAGCCAATAAGTTATGAGCCAACTATGATATATTAACTGTTTCACACCATATTAATTCTCTGATGTAGAACTCTCTACGTGTATCCTAACAATCTCCCCTTCACATATAAGCTCTAGTGTTAGTTTTGCTCCCCTTAATTTAGGTATCATTTTGCATCAATTTATAAACCTATATTACTACACCGCAACGCCTATATGCCCAAAAACTGTAACCATTGGCTTTAATACCATTTGTTGAGAGCACAAAGTAGAAATTTGACACCTTCACATGGGGAGGTCTCCAAGAGAGAGCTCAAATTTGAGCCTGTCAATATATCCAGTTACATCAATTTTCACTCAAAAGCTTAAACTAATAAATTATGGGCCAATTAAGATATATTAACTACTCTACAACATATCAATTCTTTAATATAGGACTTTTCTAACATAACTCACGTGTGTATCTTGACAATTTTTCTCATCAAGTGCTCATTAAATGATAAGAGTCAATCATATCCTATCAAGTTGAAGCCACCTAACTAATTTCCCATTGCCACGTCATTAAATCTTAGGTCCCGTTTGTTTCACAAAAATAAATGATTTTGAAAAATATTTTCCTAAATATGATGACTTGTATTGTTTTCAAAGATGAGTGAATGAAAAAGTATTTTCATTGTCTACAAAAATGTTTAGACATAACCTATCGTCGATAATAAAAATATTTTCTATTGACTAATTATTTCAAATGATACAAGCGATCATTTTCAGGAATATGTTTTTTCAAATCATCCATTTTCGTGAAATAGATGGATTACTTTCTCATGATTTTCTATGAAGCTACTTAGTCCGAACCCACATTCTCATGAAAAAGAAGGGTAAAATTTCTCGATTGGCTTCTCTTGTTATCAATCCCTAAAAGAAATAAATGAACTCTAAAGAGATTAGTTAGGGCACGAATGATAATCACTATGCTCCTCGATACAATTTTTAGCATTTTTCTATTTATATTTTGTGGACGAGTTTCTAAGCAAAAATGTGTATTTGATAATGACATAAAATTTCTATTTCCAGAATAGAAACTTCTTTAATAACGACACATAATTTCTCCCTCCCAAATGATTGGCGGGCAAGGGCGAATGGTGGGGGAGGTGGGAGGGCAAGTGATAAAGGATTTTTATTTTTCATTTTTGTTCCAAAGATAAAAAAGTAGAAAAATTTTATGTCTTATTTTTGTTCCAAACTTATTTTTGGACTAAAAATTATTTGAAAAATCGAATAATAAAATTATATTACCAAACGGAATTCTATTTCAAACCCGTTCCTAGGAGCAGAAATATAGATCTAGTTAGAAATAGAATGGTTATCATGTACGCCCTTAGTTGCGAGTGACAAGCGTGTTTTCCTCACTCATGACCAACGTGCGAACCTTTGTGCTCTAGTAATTATATTACACGTGTAAGATTCATAGATCACGGCAGCTGGTACTCGGGATTTATCAAGTAATCAAAGAGTCTTAGATACCTTAATTTAGGAGAAAAAAAGGTGGGGAGGGAGAACCAAAAAAGAAAAAACTTAAATGGGAAAAAAAATCAGGATTAATTTTTCATGTGGTGAAAAGAAAAGGAAAAAGAGAACCGGCCCAGCCCTAAGTATGAACCAAGACATCCTTAGGAGAACAAAGCAAGCCTAGCCCACAAGATCATGAAGAAGCCCCTCAGATCGGACGGCCCAGATCAAAATCGAAACCCACCTATAAATTCCGAAACCCTAAACCTCTTCCTCCTCTGATCTCTCGCCACCGTCCTCTGCCCGCCTCCCTTCCTCTCTCGCCGTCTCCTGCTTCCAGCGCCGGCGAAAATGGTGGGTCATCTGAAAAATCTGTTCTTTGTTCCTTTCCGGATTTGGGTTTTCGTGATTCTGGGGCTGATCAAGCTTTTGTTGATTTCGAATGTCGTTATGCTTTAGCCGTTCAAGAGGCATGTGGAGATCGGACGGGTGGCTCTGATCAACTACGGCAAGGAGTACGGCAAGCTCGTCGTCATCGTCGATGTCGTCGACCAGAACCGGGTACGCGTGTCCCCCGTAGTCTGTGCTCCGTGAGGTGTTCCACCGTAATTTGATTAGTTGATGACTTGACTGGTGCTCGTTTGGGGAAGTTCAAGTTTTGTTATTGTTGGAAATTGCGTGAGCGTGGTGCTGCGCTGGTAGATTGATTACTGAGGAATGCCTGTTCTTGGGTTGTGCGAGATTTTTTTAGTGTAAACTGGTTTTTGAGCTCTTCTAGATTACTAGCAGAGTGACACACGTGCTGTGGTTAATCAATGACCATCGTAGCTGTTGCCGTGAAATGCAATTTTTTTAGTTTACGATGTTCCAGATGCATGTATGAAGCAATATTATGCTTTGTAGTTTAAGTTCCTTGTGTGTGAGCGTCTGGTAATTAGCACGTTATGTGATGTAGGTTTCGGACATTGTTTTATGTTCATTCAATCTTCTGTTCTGAACATAACATTTTTTTTTCTCTTCTTTTTGAGTTTCTTACTAGTTATAGGGTGTAATGGAAACACAATATTAACCTACCAATTGAGTCAGTGTGATTTAGTTGGCAGTTGAATTACATTAATTTGCTGGCATCTTTTGTGGGACTTAAATTGCATGAGAAATTTGGATCAGGAAATGTGGAGATGAGCACATATTGCATTAGAAGGGTTCTATTTTCTTGTCATGGTATTATTTTTAGTCACTCTGGTTGGCTTGCTAACATAATCTGTTTTCACTATTTCAAGATGAGGGTGACCTTTTGGTATTTAACCATAATATCAATATTGTGTGTGGAATGTTCAAGATCATTATTTCTGGTGCATTCTTTTGGCTTTCATAGCATCCAGTGTTTTTCCAGGTTGAAATAAGTCATGGGTATTGGCAACAAGTGTTTAATTTGGTGTGTTTGGTGTCTGTGTTTGCTTTGATAGATTAAAATTTCACAACATCCATAGTGAATTTGTTTCTTCGACCATTTGATGCAAAGGCAAACTGAGACACTACCATGCTCTGTTGGGCATTGTGGCACCTATAAATGTAGACGTGTCCCTTTCCAATATTAAAATGCTTTGTCCCCAGTTTTTATATGATATTAGTCATCTTAAACTTTTATTTGCATGTGCTGGCAGGCTCTTGTCGATGCCCCTGATATGGTTAGAATGCAAATGAATTTCAAGAGGCTCTCCCTCACTGACATTAAGATTGACATTAAGAGGATTCCACAGAAGAAAACACTCATTGCAGCCATGCAGGAAGCAGGTATGATCACAAAGTTTCCAGAATGTGAACATTTATAATTTTGAGTTACGGATATTAGGACTTTGTGTGATATATTCTGTTTATGATGCCAGATGTGCAAGGTAAATGGGATAAGAGTTCCTGGGGCAGGAAGCTCATTGTTCAGAAGAGGAGAGCATCCCTGAATGACTTTGACAGGTTCAAGCTCATGCTGGCCAAGATTAAGGTTTGTTAGGGTCCCTTATATTGGTTTTATCTTCTCCATTTTAGAATAGATGATCAATGAATAAGCCGAAAATGAATCATTAAAAGAAAAAAAAAAATCCATTTTTTTCATGTTGATTAGTGCGAGTTTCTTGGTTGGGTTGTCACTCTTTCCATCTATAATTAGTATTATGAGTTTTTAATTGCTCGGCACATTGTTGTTGAAGTTCACTATTTAGGCACATGAAATGGTTGTCATACTGATGTGCTCATTAATCTTTCTCCTGCAGAGGAGTGGACTAATCAGGCAAGAGCTTGCGAAGCTGAAGAAAGAAAGTGCTTCTTAAGTGACTGTTTTCCTAATTTTTGTGCTGAATTTTTTTTTCAGACTCCACAGTTTTGCTTTTTGTGTTATTTCCTTGGTCTCAGAGCAATTTTAAGGGGAATCGAAACTCAAAATTCTTGTCTTCCCAAATCGATTCCATTTGTCCTGTGAAATCCTTATTTTTAGAGGTTTGTTTGGAAGTAAATTCACTGCTTCACGCCGTAGCAAATGCCATCCACTGCGCATAACAGGTGGCGTGGAAATGAAGTGTATTTCAGAAGCGACTCTCGGCTGCTTGTTAGAGCTATCTACTCTGGAAATAGCTCCCCACCCTGGGTAAATTGCAGGAGTCGTTTTGGATGAACTGGACTAGGTGCTCTTCAAATTAAGCCACTCAGTCTAACAATTTCCTAGCCCACGACAAAATGGTTGTACTTCGTGAGGCACAATACCGAAGTTCCTAAACAAAGAAAGTCTGTAAGCAATGTTTGCACGAGCACCTTCTCAGCTCTGAAGTCACATCTTGACCCTTCTTCAAAGTGCTTATCAATCAACTTCAATGCTAGTGTACGAGTTCACCATCGCTTGGTTGAATCTCGTACCAGAAAACCATCTTTTGATGGACACTGAATGGTCATTCTCAGCTTTCTTGACACCACCCGTGGTTGAATAACTCCTTTCTTCAACCAGACTTCAACATAGACATGTGAGCCCTTAGATGATTCCTTAGATTGTTTGCCACTGTATCAGGCATCTTCTCTGTTCTGAGGTTATCCCCATCAAAAAACAGGGGCTTCAATATTTTCGAGACCGGCAGTCTTCAAATACAGGTATGTGGGGAGAGCCTTGCCGTGGTCCATGTTTCCGCTACATAGATCTTCTGGAGAAGAAGACTGAGCAACAGGAAATAGACCTGGTTTTTCGGCAGTATCAAAGCTAGAAACTTATCGATGCCTCCCGAGCTGAAATGCGAGAAGGAATTCGATAGATTCCTTAATCATTTGACATCCCCCTTGTGCAGAATTTAATGAAAAACTAAGACTCAAAGAGTTTTCAAACAAGAAGTTACTTTTTCGAGTAGAAAAATTATCTAAAAAATTCTAAACCTTGTCAATTTAGTTTTAAATCTTTCAATTTTGATAATTCAGTCATAAACTTTTTCACTTTTTGCCTATTGAGTTCATCCAGTCAATTTTAACCAGAAATTGCTGACGTGGAAGTCAGCAGTACCACATAGGACTGTCGACGTTGATATCAACAATTTTTAATGATATTTTACAATTTTTTGAATTTTTCTGATTTTTTTTTTCATTTCTTTTCTCTTTTGCTTCTTCTTCTTCCTTTTGGCCATCGGCCATTTCTTTTCTCTTTTGCTTCTTCTTCTTCCTTTTGGCCATCGGCCATGCTGGCCGATTGGCCTTGCCCACCACAGGTGAGGCACGGTTGGGCGAGCCCCAACAAGGGGAGCCCTCGGACAGGTGAGGCCAAGCGGGGTTGACCTTGCCCAAGCTAGGCGAGGCCAGTTGGCTCAGCAAAAGGAAGAAGAAGAAGCAAAAAAGAGAAAAAATCATAAAAAAGAAAATCATAAAATATTAAAATACTATTAAAAATTGTTAACGTCAACGTTAGCAATCCTACGTGGCATCACCGGCTTCCAAGTCAGCAATTTTCGGTTAAAATTAGTTGAATAGACTCAATTGGCAAGAAATGAAAAGATTTAAGACTGAATTGGCAAAAGTGCAATAAATTTAGGACTTTTTGAAAAGTTTTCCTTTTTCAAGCAGATTAGACATTCTAAGCAAAATGAAGGTGTTTTTTTCAAACTGATTAATATATACAAAAGATGGATAATGGCTAAAAGCTGTTCCAATAAATTTCTTGAAACAGCAGAACTTGAAACTAGTCCATTGGTAGAGTAGATTTACAAGAAGAGAGTGATCCATCACCTTCACTTTCCTCCCCTTGATAAGAGTGTCATCACATCTCCAGCCAAGTTATAGTTTCCAATATCTTCCACCAAATACTTTGCCTCGCTGTTACCCCATTAATCCTGCACATATGCTGCTTCTGATCTGATTAGGTCCTTTGCTGTCAGCTAGCTCAATTGGTTTATGTATAGCAACCGTTTTGCCTTGTCAGGCATCTCTCCTGTTTTAAGCGCCTGAACAATTCCTTGTGAAGCTTGCAACTGGGAAGTGGCAGGCTCCTCAGATTCCCCCATAACGATGGTCTTTCCGATAATGGCGATGTCATCCCTGTCACTCTGATGGAAAAGCCAATCGTCACCATTTTTTAGTTCAGCAGCGGTAGAGGTCACTGATTAGTAGTCATTGTCTGTAATACTTCTTTTGGGGTTGATTTGCTTTCATAATTCTCAGTTCATTAGACGTTCTGATTTTGAATTATGGAAAAGTAGCAGCCCTGGTTTTTGAAGTTTGCAGATATTTCTTTTTCCATCAGTTCACTCACAAAACATTTCATCCCATTGATTCTGTGTTTCAGGGCCTCACTGAAGAAATATGGTGGCAACTGGCCATTCTAAGGCTCTGAGAGTCTCCTAATCCTGGCTGTGGATACCTTATGTCTCTCGCATCACACTGGTGTTCTCTTTTATTTCTTCAGGCAACAATGAACCTGAATGCATTAGCCAACTGAGTCACTGACAGTATTCAATCTGGTAGTCTTGAATCTTGTTTGCAGTAATGCAATAGCAGACCGAGCAGGGAAGGAAGTGGTCCTTTCAGCCTTTTTGGTCTGTGTATGCAAAATCAGATGATCGACAGCTAGATATTTCACAATTACTGGGCATCTTTTAATTGCTTGATGCAAATTCCCTCTGACTGGATTTTAGAATTCATCATTCACTGGCATCTAATCTCACTGGAAAACCACATTTCACTGTCTTGCTTGCGCAGTCTACTCCATTTGTTCTTGCATGTGTCTACCATGATACTGTTCGCTAGATTTGATCCTGTATCACCATCTCACCAATAATCACCACAAGAGCACTTCCCATCCTTGAAATGGTGAAAGCGGCTGTTATCCCTCACAATTATTTCTCTCCCAACTATCTTTGATATAAGCTTGATAGCTTCGTGGCAGTCAGTACACACTCTTATATTCTTTATGATTCTGATTTCTGTCCCGGGAGGAGTGCTTATAATGCCAAAAGCAATGGCCAGCCTTTCACTGTGGTGTTGCAACAGTTGTTTTTTCTGCTCCTCCTCAACGTCATGTAGCACTTCACTTGTGTTGGGCTTATACCCATCTTTTTCCATTTGCTCTAAAAGAACTTCAAGAGCTTCATTTATTTTGTTATAGTAGGGATGAGATGTGTCTCCTGACAAAAAGGTATGGACTCTGTTTCTCACTTCAATCCAGCTGCAAGCTGGTTTCTTTCTGAGGCCCCTTTCCTTCATAGAAACTTTGCACTTTGCGGCCTCTTTCCATCTCCGGGCAGCGGAATATATATTTGACATTTGAACGTAAGTTCCAATACTCTCAGGATCGACTCGAAGGATTCTCTCAGCAACCTTTTCAGCTAACTCAACATTCTTGTGGACTCTACAAGCAGTCATTAAAGGGGACCATAAGCTGCTTGGTGGTTCTGAAGGCATGCTGCAGATAAAATCATAAGCTTCTTCCAACCGACCTGCTCGACCAAGAAGGTCAGCGATGGCAGCATAATGTTCTAACCCTGGATTAATTTTGAATTCTTGAGTCATACAGTTAAAGTACTTCCATGCTTCATCCACAAGACCTGCATGACTACAAGCTGTCAATACGGCAATAAATGATACATAGGTAGGCTTAACTCCCTCTGTTTGCATTTTCTCAAACAATGCGATGGCATCAAGTGCATGCCCATGTAAAGCACATCCCATAACAATGGCAGTCCATGAAACTATGTCATGTAGCTCCATATCCTTGAAAATCCACTTAGCCTTCTCAATTTTCCCACACTTGGCGTACATGTCAACGAGAGAGCTGGCTATGTACACATTATCATCAAATCCGGCTCTCATGATATATCCATGGAGCTGCTTTCCCAGATGTAACGAGGTCAAGTGAGAGCATGCAGGAATGATACTCGAAAAGGATATAGGACCAGGCTTCACATCGTCCTTAAGCATTAAGCGGAAGAATTTGAGGCCTTCATCAAACATGCCGTTCTGCGAGCAGGCCCCAACGATGGAATTCCAAGAAATGCCATCACGCTGAGGCAACATGTGGAACACACGATACGAATCCGCAACACGAGCGCACTTTGCATACATGTCTATCAAGCTACTACCAATAAACAAGTTCGAATCGAACCCATGCCTCACAGCATATCCATGGATCTCCTTTCCTTTACGAACATCTACATGCTCCGCGAATATTGGAAGAACAGTGGACAGAGTAAAGGAGTCAGGTCTCAAATTAGCATTTCCCATCTCCCCAACCATTGCCAGAGCTTCTCCATACATTCCACTCTGCACATTCCCAGCAATGACCGTATTCCAGGAAACAACATCCCTCTGAGGCATCATATCAAACACTTTTCTCACACCGTCCCTCTGACCACACATTTCCCTCCAGATTCCCAGCGAACCCATTTCATTTTGCCCCGATGAATTCAAGCGATACACATCGGGTCCAGAACCCATCTGTTTATCTACATTGGCACAGTCCACCCGTTGCGACATTTCGTCGAGCACTTCGTGCGCAACACCTCTAGTCCCAACATCCCCACCCAAACTCCGGAACTTGGCATACATATTCATGAGCGCATTGCCCGTGTACAGGTCCCCGTCGACGCCGACCCGCACGGCGCACCCGTGCACCGCCTCCCCGAGCCTCACGTCCATCAGGGAGGCGCACGACTTGAGCACGGAGGGGAAGACGTTGCGGTCGGGGCGCCTGCCGAGGGCGCGCATGGTGGAGAAGGAGGCGAGGGCATCGGCGGCGAGGCCGTGGGAGGCGTAGCAGCGGATGACGGACTTCCAGGCGGCGGCGGGGGCGGGGCAGGGGAGGGCGCGGAAGACGAGGAGGGAGTCGCGGAGGAGGCCGAGGTCGGCGTAGACGGAGAGGACGAAGGAGAGGGAGGCGGCGGAGAGGCCCTTGCGCTTGAGGATCTGGGCGTGGAGCTGCCGGGCGCGGGGCTTCGTGGCGATGGCGCGGGGGTTGTCGATCGCGGCCTTGAGGACCGCGACGCTCGGGAGCGTAGCCATGGTCTGGTCTGGTCGAAAATCTATTCCGTATGGTTAAAAGATGTTTTGGACTGCCCGTTAAGAGTGAGCTGGTTCTGCGTTTCGTACGGATTTTACTTCGAATTTGGAATCGATTCATACAAAAAAAAATTCATCATTTTTAAATCATACTTCGTATTCTAAAATCTAGAACCATGAACTTATCATGTTACAGGCCCTTAGAACCTAAAATCTTGAACTTATCATGTTACAGGTTTCGGGATCTAGCTTAAGTTGGCCATAACTTATATTTAACCGCAAGAAAATATTAAACATTAATAAAGTAAAAGTTTCAATCATGAAATGAATACTCAAACTAGTGGTTTCAAATTATATATTCATCATTGAATATTATGGAATATCGTAAGATTGCATGAAGACATAGACTATGAAAAACATAAAAATTTGTTTCAAGTTCTAGATTACAAATTCCATATTCCAAGTTATAGGTTACAAGTTCCAAATTCCAAATTCCATCAACCTAGAACCTATAACCTACCCATCACTTGAAACTTATCCTACATATCTTGGAACTTAGAACCAGACAAGTTCCTACTGATCTAGTTCTCAAGTTTCACGTTTTACCTTGAAACCATGCTCATTCCTCGATATCTTTGAATGTAAAAACATTTAAAGGGTAGAGTTAGGTACTTAACTTGATAAATATTCTGTGTCACTTTGAAATTTGTGGAAAATATCTGGGTTGAACTACATATATTCATATAAGACATTGCCTCCCTTTTAGCCATTTATTTGCGTATTCAACGTCCTATTGAAAATAGGAGAAGGGATTTGAGTTTGTTTGATTCATGCTTCTTTGCAGTCGTAAGATCAGGGAAATTGTGCAATTAGTCCTAAACATATTGTTTCGATGTCAATTCAATTTAAATTCTTTAATTTTGCTAATTAAAACTTATAACTTGGCATAAAATTCCAATATAATCATTCCGGCCAATTTTCTTCCAAAAATTACTAAAATTGCGATTGCCCCATATGACAACTAATGATAACTACATCGCTACGTCAGCGATTCCTAATGAAAATTGGCTAAAAGTGTTACATGAAATTTTGTGCAAATACTTAGGACTAAATTGACAAAATTATAAAATTTCGAAATGAATTAACATCCGTATAATCGGTTTATAACTAACTGGATAAATTTTTTTAAAAGAAAAGAATAGTATGTAAATAATGTGGAGTGAGGTATGGAGAGCATCAATTCTATGTGAAAAAGTCAATTGAGTTCTTGAATTCAGGATTTTGATTCATTAATTTTCTCGGTTGACCAACTCTTTTTAATTCGCTAGGAAATTAAAGACCCTTGAAAAAATAGATGTAGAAATTATAGCCGGAAAATTTGTTCCAATTAATGACAATTAATCCTCCACCAGAAACTATTGAAAACTCAGCCATGTCTTAGGTGGCTATTATAAAAGCTGGAGAAATGCAGGACTTTTTCCAAAGGCAAATACGAAAATGAGAGATATGATCCCTAAAAAAGTTAACATTTTTCAAACATTTTTTGAGCATTGGATTTTAATTTCAGTACTATACATGTACAATAATGCTATCTGTGGGTTAATATGGAAAATGAAGCTGTCATAGATCCCTAAAAGGTAAAATTCCTCATTCCTTTATAAGTTAGCATAAATACTGGTAGGGACTAACAATGGACAAATTCTTATAAAGGTGAAATTAGACAGAGACTGCATAACCAGGGTCCTAAGCAGACCCCCATAAAGAACTTTCTCACATCAGAAGGAAGAGTACAAAAAATGACAGTCAGAATTTGAATTGTTAACCAGGTACATTCAAAGCTTACATGTAACTGCCAAACAACATCATAAACACCCAAAAACACTATTGACTTCAGACCAGACTGATTTGTCCTTCTGGGTTTTCCAAACTCACTTTCTACATTCCCAATTTGCCATCTTCTTCAAGACCTCCCTCTCTCATTGTCATTTATCCTTTTCCTTTCTGCAGGTTTCAAGGTCTGTATGGGTATCATTAGAGTCTCCAGAAAAAAAGGGATCATGAGGCTTCTTGATTTTCACCTGAAGCTCAAGGTAAGGCCCATCTCTGTGTGAGTGTGTGTGTGGTGGTTGGTTTTATTCTTTTTGATCCGAGACTGTTTTAATGAGAACCTTTAGCCTTTTCATCTGAAAGATTTTTCACTTTCTGTGTTCATGTTGAAGCAACCGGGAAAAAAAAAGCCGAAAAGAAAGTAGACTTGCTAGGTTTACTGTGCAAAAATTGTCAGAAGATCAAAGTTAAAAACTTGTACATCATGAAAAGATGTTCTAATTTAGTAATCTGGATATTCAACTTCCGAAAGTGAGCAAGATTTAGCATATGTAACGCAACTCTTTTTAGGAAAATGAATTGGAAAATTCTGGCAAAAAAATTGATAAATGAATCTGGACGATTGCCCCCACAGAGCTGAATGAGCATATTACATTGTGATCGATTCAGGCATGTCGAATTCCACGCTTTCTGACTGGAAACATCGGAAGCAAGAAGAAGAAATTTCAGGCGGGAAGGAAGCCTGCATGGATGATGCAACAATCACATGGCCATTTCGTTCATGAAAATAAGGATGGTTCAGACTCAGACTTGGTTGTGATCCAAAGAGAGCAAATTCAAGAGCTCGAGCTGTGGCTCTTTGGGGTTTTCGATGCTCAAGTTGGAGACAGGGTCACCAAGTACTTGCAGTCACATTTGTTTGACAAAAAACAAAATGAGGTACTCATAAAGAGCAGCTTTGACCATAAAGATTTAGTTTTTAATTAAATTGCCCTTAAAATCCAGCTTTGGAGGTCAACTTGAAGGTGTGTCTGCAAAATCTGTTCACTTAAGCATCAGATTTTCGATTCGAAAAGCCTTAAACTTTTGTGATATGTCATCCAGGTTCTGATTCTCAAGGTTGGTTTTGCAGTAAATAGAAATCTAATTTATGGGTAACTGAGATTGTTTCACTTTTTCGCTTTTTTCAGCATTTCTATAGTTTCACAATCTAGTAATTCGTCTTTTTTGGGCCAATTTCACAATGTAGTAATTCAATGGTGGTGATCCTATATGAAATATCTTGATAACATTGTTGTTATTTAGCTTTCCCTGCTAAGTATGAAAAGACATGGTTGCCACTGTGACGTTATGGGCTAGTTTCATATTATCGTGGCAGTCACAGATAGTGAGGAAGACCAAAGAGACGACGAGAAAAGCGTACCTCAGCGCTAGGGCTAAGATAAGGGTGAGCAAGAAGAAGACGGACGAGGAGGCTGTAACGAAAGTGGGTTCGGCATCGGTGACGGTCGTGAATGGAGAAAAGCTTGTGATAGGTAACATGGGTGACTACAGAGTAGTTGTTTGCAGAAATGGTGTGGCCAAGCAGACCGCAAGCAAGCACCAGCAGTCGGCCAAAAGGCATTGGACTCAAAGAATCATCCCAGGTAAACGGAAGTCATTTATCATTTGTCAGGCGAGTCTATGCCTCGCCATTCATCAAAACGCGATTGCCTCTATGTAATATACAATTGTTCGAGGCCGTAAGTTCCCACATATGTGCTGGTAAGAGAGAGACGAGAGATTGCATTTTGGTGAAATTAAGTGGCGGCTTCTCAGTTCGAATATCTACACCTGTTTCCTTGTTTGTAAAGTGTTTCTTAACCAGTTATTGATGCATATTCAGTATCACAAACTGTTAGATTGAATCTTGTCTGTAGTAAACAACAGTCTTTTGAAGGAGGGTGAGATTATGTTATGAACATGGTTTCGTGCGGTTCGAAGAAAGCACAGGGAATCCTGGTGTGATTTAACTCGCATCCTAATGTTCGCTAATTTTTCCTCGGTTCATGTCCGGGCGACATGATGGGGCCTCTGTACTATGTAGGTCGAATGTTCACATGGAATTCTAACAGGAAAGATGCCTTGAATCAGTCCAAAAGCTCCAATCTCGCGATTGGCGTCGAGAGGATCGACACAAACACCGAATTCATCATACTGGCAAGCTCTGGCATATGGGAGGTAAGGTCCTCGAACAAAATGTCGATACCCTCACCTTTCTTATGTTCTTTATCAGCAAGATTAATGGAATAAGGCCTTCCACTCTCAACCTTGACAGAAAGGGTCTCTGTCTTGCAATGAATTGATCTTCCGTCCTGCTTTCGCAGGCTTGCTCACATATCTCTTGTTTTTCTCCAGGTGATGAATAATCAAGAAGCTGTGAATCTGGTCAGGCACATGGAGAGCCCACAAGAAGCATCCGAGTGTCTGGCAAAGGAGGCCCTGAACAGGATGAGCAAAGGCAGCATTTCTTGCCTGGTGGTTCGCTTCGAAGACCTGTAAAATTTTGTCAAGTCCCAATTGAAGATGATTCCGATTATATGATGTACTCCTTGACGACGTGAGAAGTGAACTCGTTTAAGAGTAAATTTTCGGGCCGATTATTGTTTCAACCTCTACCATCACGTAGATACATATGGAAGGCAAATAGCAATAATGGTTAGCTGGACGCAGCTATGGTACAATATGAGTTTGATACCGATACTCCTGGGGGAGAACTCATCTGCATATTGGGAAACCATTTCATGCCCATATCGGCTTTTCTGATGTACATTTGGTTTTTTCGATTGATATTGGTTTCTAATTATTGGTACTGCTTCCCTAAATGAGATAAACCATTGAAGAGGATGCAGTCATATGTACAAACTAATTTTTTTTTTTTTTGTCGGTCTTACTCTATTCCTATTCTAACACTCACTCTCTGACTTTTGCCCTGCTTCCTTGCAGGATGTGGGAGTCAAAACCCACTCCTGAAACTATAGCGTCCCCACCCCATTCCCCTTGAGAAGGTGGGGATTCGAATCCCCCACCTCCCCCTTCCAAATTGGAAGGGTGGCCACTGGAGCAAATCTTAGTGGTTATGTACAAACTAATTAAGGTTGTGCGTACTAATGCAAAACGAATTAAGTGATGTGGTCGATCTGATGCAAAAGTTGAGTAATGGGATGGGCAATGTCCTTTTACCACATTTGTCTCTTGGTCTTCTAATGCTTCTATCTCTCACGATAAAAAAAAAATCTTCATTGCTGTAGAATAAGACACACAAATTTAGATTAAAATTGAGAAAAGGCACCAGAGGTTCTTGAACTTTTCCAGATTAGTTAATTAACTTTTTTTTTGTTTAATTGGATCCCTAAATTATAAGCTTTTTTTCTTTTTTTCCGAGTTGGTACTCCTCTAAATAATTATAGACAAATGGATAAATACAGACGTGACACTCTACGTGGTATTTTAAAATTACAAAAAAGATTTAGAACCACTTAAACCTTGCAGAGAAACCCTTGGGTCTCCAACAATTATTCCAATAATTACATATCCGAATTGACCTATGGACGAACTGGGTGACGCCAGGATCAAGCAACCTCAGTGATCGAAAACCAGGGCCAGACATCCCCTGGCCAGTTTGCACAACCCTAGGCCAGATCTGGCCCATACGACGATCTTCAGATCTCTTCGTCTGCATCAACTCATCTTCATATTATGTTGGTTTCATTGTATAAGTTCATTCTTTCTTCATTTCCATGCGAACATATATACCATTCTCAGGTAGCAATCTTACTTTGTCGCTCGTTTACTTTGTATACCAAATCACACCGTTATCTTTACAGAGTAACGGTACATAGCCTTTCAGATCCATTACTTTGTACGGCAAAGGACGTTTAAGCTTTTAGACCATAAATTTGTTCCGGGACAGTTCATAATTACTAAGTAAAAAGATTTGAATATCATAGCTCAAACTGAACCAGTGACATATGTAGTGAAACCTGCATGAAAGATGGCCACACATGAAAACGACCAAACATACGTGAAAAGACACAGCCAACTATATCCATTTTGGATAAGAAAACAGTTAAGTGAATCACACAAATGTAATACCTCACAAGTGATTTTACAGATGTGAAGACGAATACACTGCTTCCTCACCTTCAAACATAATCTCCTTATGCTGTAACCTTCTTTTCACTGTTCTTGCTACGGAATGGCGACAGTAAGGAGAAAGGACGAGAAGCTGTAGACAAATCGATAGAATTCTTGATATCAGCACAATTTGATCTCTTTCAAGAAACAAGAAACATAACTGAAGTTCATCGCCAGATATGCTTACATTTTTTTGGAGCATTGACCACAGTAGGTGTTTCATCTTGCGAAATGAGATTTTTCAGTGTAGAGACTGACCAGGGCAAAGAAGAAAAGCAAAAACGGATGGTTAGCTTCAAAGAATCATGCTGAGTGCTTACTAAAAAGTACTGATTCCAGATTAGCGACTCCACCAGGCAAAACTTGAAAATTAGCTACTGCTATAGCAACTCTCCTACAAAATAGTTTATAATAGCCAAACCATTAAAGCTTCTAGCTAGGTCAGTGAAAGCTGGCACTCCAACTCATTCAGTTGATGCGATAGTGGCAGCCAGCAGCATTATCTATTACAACTGTGATCAGGATGACTCAGATTATGGCCTTATTTACACAATGCCTGCTAAAACCAGAATACAATTGTTCAATACTTCAAGTCCAGCGTAATTACATCGTCAGCTTACGACACATTCATATCCCAACAGTCTCAGAGACTTGCTTGCTAAAGAATGGTTGCCACCTTCTAGGCTGGAAAAGTGTTTATGATTCTACAATGGAAAGCATTTGTCTCACTTACCTTTTCTTTTCCCATCACTGTGTCAACATGGCTTTACATTTCTTTAGCCAATGCAGTAGACAAATATGAGACAAAACTAACAGTTGTCATAATCACAGATCAGCAATTCAAGTCCTCCAAACCATGCTAAACTCACAATTTGGCTACACAAATATGCACACAAGATGACTTCGATTATATGAATAATGCCCACTCGGTATTGATGAAGTTACCTTCGATGGAAGGAGCCGAATGAGTTGCATGATCATCTGCATCAGATTCACTAACACTGCAAATATCAGCTTCATTAACACCACTTGTAGTTGAACTACTACCTTTCCTACCAAATTTCAATAGCCGTCTAAACCCTTTGCTTGATTCCTTAGATTGTTTGTCCACTGTCTCAGGCATCTTCTCTATTTTGAGGTTGTCTGTATCAGAAATAGGGAATTTAATACTCTCTGGACAGACAGTCTTAAATTCACAGGATGTTGGGAGTGCTTTGCCATATTCCGTGTTTCCCATACATGGATCTTCCAGAGAAGACACCCGAGCATAAGGGGCTTGATATGGTTTTTCAGCACTACTCAGGCTCGAAGAGTTTACTGATGCCTCTCCATTGCATGTTGTAACCTGAAAAGAGAAAAGGACAAGGATATTCTTTTTATTTGTCCGAAAAAAGAGCATCTTTGATGACCTTCACTCTCCTCGCCGTGGCAAGTATGTGATCACATCCACAGCCAGCACATGGAAATTCTTTTTTTTTTTTACCAAATATTTACCTTATGGTTACTGATTTCGTCATGCACTTCATTGTTCTTCTGGTTAGGTCCATTGGTGCCAGCTAGTGCAATTGGTCGATGTAAAGCAACATCATTTGTTACAACCTCTGGCTTATCTCCTAATTTACCACTATTGTTATCTTCCTTAAGCAACTGCACTTTTTCTTGGGAAGCTTGCAACATGGTAGTGGCAGGCTTCTCAGGTTCCAGCATAACGACAGTCTTTTCAATAATGGGATTGTCATCACCCTCACTCTGATGTGAAAAAGGATCATTGCCATTGTTTAGTTGAGCACCTTTAGAAGACATCGATTTGTTCTCGTTTGTTGCCTGAGCTGCTCCGTCTTTTGGGGCTGATTTGCTTCCACAATTATCAGCCGATTTTGGTGTTCTTATTTTCAATTCTGGAAGAGTAGCAGCCTTGCTTTTATCAAGACTCATGATTGCAGATATGTTTTTGCTGTCAGTTCCATCGGACACCTTTTGTCTCGATAATTCTGTGCTTCGCTGCTTCACTGAAGAAACATTGTGGCTGCTAGTCATTTTAGGCTCTGACAGTCTTCTGATTCTGGCCATGGAAACCTTCGTCTCTGGTGTGACACTGGCATTCTCTTTTATTTCTTCAGGTAAAGATGAAACTGAGCGACTTAGCCTATTCCCAGCTGAGGTATTGGCAGCACTCAATCTGGTTGTCTTCGAAGTTTTATGAGAGTCACTGGAACCGACAGATAAAGTCCTGACAGAGGACCTCTGTAGAGGAGAGGAAGAACCTGGTTCCGCATCGCTGAACTTTGACCCTTTATGAGAGCCAGGGGAAAGTTTTGTTGGTAGTTGTTTTCTTGTTTGCTGTGCAAGAGCAGGCTGAGCAGGAATAGAACCGCTCCTTGCAGCAATCCTCTTTTGTCTTTCTAGCTTCAAAGCCTCCAGCCTTTTTAATTGTTCCTCCTCCTGATTAAGACTCAGAAGAGCCAAAAAAGGTAATCAGTCTCAGTAAAACACACCTGAAATGATGGTTGTCAGGTCATGCCCAAGGATAGAAGGCACAGAGGAACTAGAGTGAGAACAACGGACAAGTGGACATGCTTATTTTTATTTGTATTTTGCTTTTTATGCCTAGCTACTACTTAAATTACAGTGAAGTGCCCAAAATAATTAAGTACCTTTTCCTTCTTCATTTTCTGCAGATCAGCTTTATAGGATCTTAGTCTTTCTGCACGTGCTCTTGCTTCCTCCAAGGGACTTAGTTTTGAAGGCTTCCCTTTTCTTATTGGTCCAACATTCTTCTTCTTGTCTGACGCATCTCGGGTAAGTTTAGACTTCCGGTCCTTATCTGGCTTCTTAGAGGCCTGTTTACCTCCTTCCTTCTCACTCTGATCCTGGCTAAAATTTTCTTGTTTCTCAGCCTGCATCTCATAATCTAGAGCGGGGTCATAACCAATCAATGCTCTCTCTGTCCCACGTTCTGGCATCAAGCTCGTATAGTCAGGCTCATAATTAGGCTTGGATGCATTTTCTGTCCTCTGGCTGATAGATGGGAATTCAGAATCGATGTCTAAAGCTTTTCGTTCTGCGTCTTCAATCCCATTAACAGGAATCTGTCTCAAAGGAACGATGTAGGAATCATCATTCACATTACTTGGCCACTTTGCATTTGAATTATGGGTCGTATTCTCATCTTCAGCTAAATCAGAGGGACAAACAACATTTATGTTTTCCCGTCGGTGGATCATGAAATCATCATTTTCAGTCCTCCTATAAGCAACCCTTCTGCCATTCACTTCTGTGTACTGTACATCTAAATGGCCAGACATTCTACCGTCACTCCCTTGACTGACCTTTGTAGACATCATTGCTGCATCAGCAGACGCTCTAGTAATGAAGTTTGCTTTTCCACTCATTTTTTGCATATCCACCAAGCTCCCCCTTTGAGATTGATCCATGTATTGTCCTCCAAGAGCTAAAGAATCATCATTCCTCATATTCTGCCGCCTTCTTGACCTACCTTCCTTTTCCATTGAAAACATACCATCATCAGCAACACGATTTTCCTCATCATTGTCTCTCAACAAGAAACTCTGGAATGCTTGCCAGTGTCCCCCATCAGTTTCATTCCCATAAAGTGCTTCATTGTTATCAGATGAAATCGACTTGTTTATGGAGCTTTCATCCTTGTCTTTCCTTTTTGAGGACCGGGTCAGGTTCTGGCTAGCCTCCATTTCTCCATCATCTTCTACACTTTCAGAATCAGAAGCAGAATGTGACTCACCATTGGAAGAGTTCCGTCTCTTCGGAGTGATGTAATTGATGTTCCGAATTACAACCATGCCTGATTGCTTCTTATTGGATCGACTGGTCTTCTTTCGAAGTGCCAAATCTTCCTTCTCTGACTCAAATGGTTCTGGGGATTTAGTTTTCGAGCAGTCCTCCTCTGAAGCTTCTGATTCAGAATGCAATTCACTGCTCTCAACAGAATGCCTTCTGTGACGTGTTTTTCGACCATTACTTGATCGAGGATCCTGAACTGGTGCATAAGCTGGTTGGAAAAAGGGGCCGTTTGCTGGATAGCTCTGATAGTAAGCCATGGGCTGCATCGGATATGGTTGATATATAGGTGGTGCACCAGGTGGAGAATGCATTGGCCATGGCGGGAACATAGCATTTGGAAACTGAGCTGGGAAATAGTCATGGCCTCCGTGAGGTGCTTGGTGATTTATCGGAGGCTTTTCATCTGGCATGGGTAATTTTCTCAGCATAAATATAATGTGCAACACAAAATTTAGTCAGCTGAACAGAATCTAGTAGTACAAAGAGCAAGACAATGTAACAAGATTTATTGAACATTTTTCAACAGGAAAAATTGATTCTGTCAATCCATTTCAGGCAGCTGAACCAATATAGATGTCTGACATGCTATATCAGTACCTAGATGTAGACTGACTTATAATATCATATCTGCAGTTCGTCTTGTAGAATTGGAATTTGCTTTTCCATTGGTTTCCAAGCTTATTGTCCTACCAAATCAAGTATCCAAGATTATTTTCCTAATCAGACATTCCTTCTTGCTTTTGTTAATCCCCTCAGCAGTTACAGTGATTGGACTTAATCCACAACCAACTACTTTTTAGCATTGAAGCATTGTAACGATGCTAAAAAATTTTACATGTTGAGCTAATTACCTCCACTTGGAGAAGTACTTGGATGACCATTAGATTCTGATGCTGGTGCATTGCGGGATTCAGACCATGCCTCCTTCTGCTTGTTGGAGACATCAGATAGCATAATACCCGATGCACTCATGGCAGCTAAATCTGCTTGGCTGGACAATGCCTCAGTTGCTTCTATTTCAAGCCATTGACCGCTCTCATGTTTTCTCTTCCACAGCTCTATGAATTTTATGCATGCATCCCTGTTGCAAAATTGAAATGGAACTTTACTATGTATAAATTTCTTTACCATCCTTCTATATCCACCTTGTTCCTCTTCATGAATGTCACCAATTGTCGTAAGGATCCAAACACACCCGTGCCCCCCCCCCCCCAAAAAAAAAAAAAAAAAAACTCGAAAACATCTTTCCTGGCTTTTGGCTCCAACTATTCATACTATATTTTAAAGAAAAAAGAGAATGAAATACACAATAGATTGGATACTACCTAACCTAGCTACGATGATAATCTTGAGCTGCATGTAAGATAATACCATGTAAGATAATACAACATGCTAGTCTGTGTACTGTACGGATTGCATACTTATTCTGACCATATCATGTGTCTTGTAGCTAATAGTGTTCTTGAGACATTCAATTGAGCGCAGCAGCAGATGGGCAAAAGACATAAGGGCTTACATCAGTCGAGAGGCTCCAAAGCATTCAGCAAAGGATTTCAGTGATTCCAAATTGTCAATTTCGAAACCAGCAGCGACAGCTCGGGCAAAGGCCATTCCTTGCTCCTTTTGAAGGACACTTTTTCGTGTCTCCAAGACTTTCAGAAGCTGAACTCTGGATAAACAAAGTAATTAGAGTGCAACTGAAGCCAAAACTGCTAAATTACGATGGGTTATCGATCAAACCCACAGAAGAGAGAAGATTGAATTAGTGAATGTCTTGCTGATAATTCACCCAAGAAGGCATTGTTCTCACTCAAAGGTCATTAATCTCTTCCATGCACAATGTTTGCCTTTCAGAAGCAATGAATGCCTTTCAGAAGCAATGAACAAAAATAAAGCTTCTCTTACCAAAAAAAAAAAAAAAACAAAAATAAAGCTTCAAGGAAATTAATCCATTGATGATGCTCCTTCCAACTCAGTTATTCTTCTTCTTCACAGGCACCATCTCAGATGAATCGGGTTCTAAGAGCCATACATATATTTCCAACAGGGAAGAAGTAGACACATGGCAAGATCCAGGCATTTTTTCTTAGCCTGAAATGCTAACATGTGCTTTACAATAGAACAGAGAAATCAAATGGCAATAAAACTGCAAATATTGAAGCCTCCAGAAAAGCTATTTGTCTTTAATGTGAATTAGCACAACACTTCCTGTAATCATCTTACAAGTAATCTTCAGAAATAGTACTTACTTTGAATTTCCTTCTCGTGAGGTGGATCCACTTGCTTTAGAAGGCTGTGCGCTAGGCTGACAAACATAATACAAACAAAAATTAAGCAAAACCTATTGGAATAGGAACAATAAGAAATGAAATGACGCAAAAATAATTGCTCTCTCACTGTGTAAATAACAATAGCTTTATCCTCGTTACCCTCAAGCAAAGGGTTGCCGCCTGGAATAAGACAGAGATCATAACACCATATTAGTCACAGTAATCATCAGAAATTGTTCCACTACATTCAGAATCCATATCTCAGTAAGACACAGCAATAAACATTTGAGAAGAAAAAGGAACACAAACAACAACAGATGAGCGTAACACAATAGGAACCATTTTCTCTTCTGTAGGTCAGCTAAAGGAAAAGGAAAAATTAGATATGCAGACGACCCAAATGTCAAACAAACTCCCAACCTTTCTACTGTAAAGAAACAAGCAAAATGGAAAAGGGTGTTTTACTCGACCTCAAAGTAATAACCCTCACATACACATTTACAGTACCTTCCACAGACTCTGCAGGTTTCCCTTCATGGTCTTCCACCTGGTGCATGGAAAATTAACCACATAAATTTGTTTCGTTGGATTAAGGATCTCAAAAATTGATCAAGGTAACTTACACTATGTAATGCTCCATCATTGTTACTTTGAATCACAATTGCCTCCTCAATTTGCAGGATCTCCGATTCTAGAGTATATACTCTTTCCAGGATTTCTGGTGTGCTCACAAACCGGACAAACCTGAAGAAGTTTAGCATCTTTTAACATGCATGCTAACTACTCCCATATTAATCATGTGATTTGAACTTCTTGTTCTCCAGTCAGCTTCAGTAGTCAATATCATTTCCGGTTCAAATTGCAAAACAGATGCCAAAGTAGTCGCACAAATTATCTTCTTCAAGAATCAACATTTAAAAGACTTACATCCAGAGAGCAGTTCCATTTACAGAATGGTAGAAGCCTAGGTGGTAATTCTCCCGTATTGAGTCCATACAAAGAATGTAATACCCTATTGCCACTAGTAAGCTATTACTTTCTCTAGGGACACTTGTTTGTCACCTTTCCAATAGTTTGCCATGTCTTAAAGTCACATAAAAACTTACAAAAGATATTCAGTTAAGTCATTTAGGCAACATTCTTGGGAGTAAAATACATGCTTATGATTGTAATGAGCATCAAACCCCTCAGCCAGCTATTCTATACAGAAATGCACTCAAACTTTTGATATGTTGGTGAGAACAGATAGTCATGCATATCACAGCAGAGCACAAACCTTTCCACTGTTCCCTTGGTGAACCAAGTTGCATCACTGCCAGGCTCTGGCTCAAGAATAATTGAGTAACCCCCTCTAGCCATCTGTTCTTGTGCAGCCTTCAGATGGGCAAGAAAAGGGCTAAGCAAACCAGAAGCTATTTTCACAGTCTTCCCATTTGCAAGTATGACCAAGTCACACCTGCAAATGCAGTAAACATCCGATGCCTAACTCAGTCAACCCTCGGTAGTGCAAAAACAAGTCACTCATTGCACAAGATTAGAACAAAGGTAACATTGCTCATTGCTGCACTTCTAAAGATGATGAATCCAAAACTCAGACTTTCAGAGAAAATAACGGTACCCTCAACTCCAAGATGATATTTTGACCCCAAAAAAAAAAAAAAAAAAAACTAACTCCCAGATGATATCAGAAACTTTAAGTCTCAAATTAGATCCTTCACATTACTCCTTCACCCATTTATGGGATTCTCACCTTTATATGTGGTGGTCTTCAACAATCATTTCTAGTTCGCATATCAATTGGGCCTGCACCAGGCTTTCATTGTCTTACAGCCAGTGCGTGGGGACACCACCACACGGATTAAGAGTTGGTGAATGCGACCACAAAGAACCATATGAAAGAGTCTTAGCAAGCATGTTGCGACCCTAATTAACCATGCTTGAACTAGGGGTCAAGTAATGAAAGAAACCGAGGAAAACATAATAAAGTCCCAGACTGAGAGAGATAAGTATCGTGGTTTGCCGGTTTCACTGAAGATTCCTTGGATGCAGGCTTTCGGTTGTTCAGTGAGTGCGGCAGAGGGGATGTCAGAAAGTCCAATTCAGACTCACTAGAACATCCCAAGTTTTTAAAAAATTGCACGAGGCACGCGGGTCAACATCCATCATAAAGACAAAAGAACTTCATCCCAGAATGTCCAATACACTAGAAGGCTCCTCCGTGGAAAAATTCTTCATGCAACACAAAAATCTCGCCCGTTTGTCAACAATAACAAGCGCTACGATAGATCCAGATTTCGCATACTAAAAGATAATCCAGCATTGACTCTTAAACACTCTTACCCATTAATTTTCTTTCCATTTTAGAGCGACCCATCATTAACTGAGGACGCATTACAATAATCACCAGCAATAACTTCAAAACGATCGAGTAAACAGACTCAAAACGAGCGGAACAAGCAGTAGCCGGAGAGGAATAAAGAAAGAGAACCTGGTTCGAGTAGGCGTGAGCTGAAATACCGCCGAATCTAGCCGAGTGGAAGGCTTCATTGCGAATCGTACCCAGGCTGCAGCCGCGAGCGACGGGGGAAAGTGACCTTTACCCTTCACTGATCTCCCAAAAAGATCAGAAACGCGACGTCAATCGGAAGAAAAGGGATCGACCCAAGAACCGGAAAGCGAGGCGAAGCTGCTAAAAGAAGAAGAAGACGAGCGAGCTGTACATCTGCCGACCCGCCTTTTTCCCCGCACTCGCAAGCGCGAGCTCACAGTAACGGGAGAAAAAGCGGAGGAAGAAGAGTGAGGTTTTAGAGAGAGAAAAGGTGGGTTATGTAGAGAGAGAAAAGGTGGGTTACGCACAGTGACACAAGAGCATCCGAGATGGGCTCTGCTTCGACTTCGGATGCCGGGAAAGTGAGAGAGAGAGAAAGAGAGAGAGCGGGCGTAATATTCGTGTCATATTCCTAATAAACCTCAATAAGAAAACATTCCTATTGTTACAATTTTCAATGTACTAACTTTCATCTCGTTGTCTTAAAAGTTATAATTATTTCAATTAAATATATCTGTCAAATTGATACAATCCCAGTCTTTTACCTCCCTCCAATTTAATAAATGAAAGATGTTGACATGACATTTTATCATTATTTTCTTCCTCTTACGTGGCATTGACATGACTAGCACATGAAGGATAAAATTAAAACAATATCGTTATGGTCCAAATATGATTTAATTTAAATATGATTTACATTTAATTAAAAAATTAAAAAAATTAAAAGGAAGAAGGACAACAAAACCGTGAGGGCAGGTTTTCACTTTTTTCTTTAAAAAAAATTAGCTTTATTTCTTAAAAATTTAAATCTTTATTAAAACCAAATTTAAATCAAAATGGTGCCATTTTAATCAGAGAAAAAAAAATCATGTTAGCATTTGTCATTGGTCAAGTTAAAAAGAACTAACGGAATGGAATGACTTGATTATATTAATTTGACAAATTTTATAACTCGATTGTATATTTGTGATAACTTTTTGGATTTTTAGCACATTTATTCCTAAAATCTTAACGAGCATATGGGTACTTTTTTTCTTTCGATAATTTGTGTCTTTGATGCTTCAAAGAACATAAACACTTTCATCAAATTAAGATAACATTTCTCTTGTCGAGTAATTTTTAAGGTATGAGAAATGAGACTCCAATTCTTGGTTAGACTTCTTCAGACATGGTCTATACACTTTTATCAAATGTATTTCACAATAAATATTTTTCGATTTTTTATATAAAAAATATCATTTCGTTTGCACATGTCACCACGACATGGTACGCTAATTGCGTACATTATTCATTAATTTTATTTTATAATATACGAATCCATTTATTGCAATCTTTTAACAATTCTAAAGAAGTTTGGTGCGGTTGAACTGCTGCGTGAGGTGGAGTGCGATTTGAATATCGAAGGGGGTAAAGCCGGAAATTCAGGTGATCCGGCCGCTCCGCCGCGAGACACTGAAGCAGGAACGACGAATACGGTCCTGCGGTGGGATGACAACGGTCGGATGTGCAACGGTTAAATTACTAGAATACCCCGCGTCCCCTTCCGTTCGATGCAATCGATGGATGTGGTTTTGTCTTTTCTTGGGTTGTTGTCGTTGGGGGGTTTACTGGTGAAGTCCTAAATTCTCATCATCGTTCAATTAATGCGGTTTGACTTTTCATGCAAGTGCAGGGAAACAAGCAATCCGCGAGCATAATTTTTTTGGTCATTTTAGTCAAAGCTACGGTGATAATTTCTCACCATTCGACTCACCATCAGAATTGACATCGACGAATCCGAGTGTTCGGATCAATTGCAGCGCATTTTGACCGATTCATTTTCCCGAACTGTCTCAGGAGCGCGCTCTCCTGTAGCTGCTCAGTGCATTTAGAAACTTACCCTCGAATTGTAATAACAGGACATGATTCGGAGAGTTAAAAGGAAAAGAGTAAGACTCTTATTAATATCCTGAAAACCCCAACCGATACACTTATGATAAATTTACGAAAAACTATTTTTTGATCATGAAAAACCCCAAACTTGTATACTCGTGATAAATTTACCCCGACTGATCATAAAAAATCATAAACTTATACATTTATGACAAATTTCGCCAAACTAATTTATTCGACCGCAAAATATCCCAAACTAGTAAATATTTGACAAATATACCTCCACTAAATTGGACTAATATCACAAAAAATTGTGACAAAAGAAACATAAAATCTCAAATTGATATACCAATCAATTGTCACATATCATTTAACTTAATAATGTGATAGTAAAATTTAATGAAAACTAATATATAATAAATTTGTCATAAGTGTACCAGTTTAAGGTAAATTTGTTTTGGGTTTTTGGTGATCAAAAAAATAGTTTAGGGTAAATTTGTTACAGGTGTACCAGTTTGGGTTTTTCAGGATATTAACCCTATAATCTAAGTTAAAACCTTGTTGATTGGTATAATTATGTTGGCCAGTGGACATATTTTATTTTTTGTTTGCCTTTGCTTGTTGTCGACGGGCTTGCGATTCGATCTATTGGGTCAATAGGCTAAGTAAGGAAAAAGGGACCTTTTGTGAGTTCATCCTTTTAATTTTTTTTTATTCGTATTAGCATGGTTACTAAGCCGGCTGAACCGGAAGATTGCTGAGATAATATGTTATAGTAGCTTGTTCTGGAAAACAGAGCTTGATGTGTGCATTCGCTTGCTAAAAAGGATTCGGATGACTTAGGCAATGGTCATATGTTTTGCAGATTGTAAAACTAAAGCACAAGGAAAATGATGAATTCGAAAAAGTGGGTGCCCTATATTTGTACGTCTGGTCTATCATGAGGTGCGGTTTGACAAATTCCTCGGGACCGAATAATGTGTATGATGGACAAGTTCCACAAAAGTCAACACACCCAGGGAACTTTTTGTGTAGGTAGGGTTTTGATCAAATGTTCTTGTGAAAGAGGGTGAAGAGCATGGTAGGCAATATGGCATTTGAATATTTCAAAAGATTTTTAGCGTTTCGTGGTGTATAAAAATCAACGTATAAGTTTCATAAAATTCAAAAAATTTGACAAGTAAAAGTAGAAGTCATCCGAACAGATCGTTGAAATTGACCATTGAGACTAATTGATAAGATATGGGACATATCGTTCTGTCAGTCGAGAATAGCAACGGAAGTGCGAGACCGGAAAATAGACATTTAAATTGTCGTAACTCTCTGACCAACTTTTGTTCTTAATAAGTAATCTATTAATGGATACCGGGGGCTCGAAAAACCTTATGCTCGTGTCGACCGACCGAAGAAATAATTCGATAAGGGACATACCAAAAAAAAAAAAAAACAAAAGGGGAAGAAAATGCCGTCTTAGCAGACATCGAGTGTTGTGTTTGAGCATTGCTCGTGAGGAGGAATCTAACCCACCATGATGAAAAGGGCAATCACCGCCAAATCAATCATTGATCCGATGACTTTTCTAGATTAACAAATAATCCACTAAGTGTTAAGCGATCATTTCTTTCTTTAAGAAAATTATCTCCCTCCTAGACCGACACCCATCATGATATTCCTTTATCTGATTTTTTTTTTTTTTTATTCCATGATGTCTCCTGAATTTCCTGCTCAACCTGAGTAATAATTGAGGTGATGTCTCTTGGGTTGTTGGACTGATTTTGTCTATACTTGAACAGACAATTAGATTGCAATTAATATATGAAATGTGCATCCACTGTGCCAGCACATGCTTGAAGGTCATGATATGGTAGATGTGCATGTGTGTGGCGAATTCACAATCTCTCCCCCTCTCTCCCTTGTTCTCTATAAAGAGAACTCTAAAAATTAGTACATGTTTAGGGTTTTATCTAGTAACATGGAAGAGATTATACTTGGAGGATGTGATTCTTGCTTTCCAAAGTTTATCATTCCATGGAAATGGGTTGGTCGGATATGTTCTTCCCATCGTTGGAAGATGATTCATGGACATCGTTTGATGTGGGATGGGGAGAATATATTGGAAAAATTCAATGTGATTTTGTTGCTGATGCATTCTGACAATGAAAAAATCGAATAATTTTCTTCTGTACTCTAAATGTGATATAAAATCATGAAGTTTTCCCCAGCTCGCTTCCTTGTCGGATCTCTGTATGTAATGGCTACATATTGTTCTGATTTAATAAATATGTTTTTCGTCTTGTAGCATATTATTATTTGAGAGGGGATTAAATAAGCAATCCTCAATAGAGGACAACGAATTCAGGTACTGTATATTAAATCTCGGAAAACTTTTACGCATCTCTACAAAGTTAGGGAAAAGTACAAACTCTTGTCATGCTATTAGCCAAATTCAGCTTTGGTCCCCAATTAATTTCTTGTTATAACCTCTCTTTTTTTGTCGGAATATCTTGTTATAATTGAGTCCCCCAACTTATCACCGCCAACAATTAAAGGACAAATTTTTTTCTGTCAAAATGCGGACAAAACATGCTGAATCAGCATTAGCAAATCGACATGTGGGCCCTAAGAACGAGTTTCTAAAAAAAAAAATTACACTTTCAATACATGTATTTAAGGAGTGTTCGATTTTACAAAACTAGTTGTCATATTATTTTTTAACAAAAAAATTAATTTCTTTCATTCCATCTAATCCAAATTGCTGATGACATTGATTTGAAGGTTTCTTATGAAAAGTTTCATGTTAGGAGGAAATTGAGCTGACTTCAATTCTATCTTCTCTCTCTGAGACTCGGAGATGGAGAGAGACCCAACAATGCCGGCGAAGCCATGTTCCCTCCTCATCCTCCAACCTCACTTTGGCTGCTACTTCACACCATACCTCCCTACCAAGTTCTCATCTTTCCCCCATTTCTCTCCTCGCACCACCGCCCTCAACATCCCTCTCTTCTTGCATTTTTGGGAGATGAAAATAACAAAGTAAGCTCAATTAGTTCAAAATTGATTTTAATCATTTTACTAATGGCCCCCGAAATATTTATTTCGACCATCTCCCCGCCTCCCCTTCTCTCATATGGCCAGCATTAAAGGGAGGCTGGGAGACACTTCAGTGTAGGCAGCAAGTAAGGAGTGACAAAAAGGTTACGGCAATGGCAAGTGTTGCGACCTAATTTCTCATAAATTCTAAACCTCGAGAGGACAAATAATCTAATCTCAAATCATGTACACAATTATACATAATTGTAACTTCCAATACAAGGTACAAACTCCTACTGTTTTTGTGCACTATGATCCAATCATTAAAAGCAATATTTTGAAGCATTTATCTAAAAGCCTTTGAACTTGAACTCAACCAATTTGTTAAATATACTGGGGTGAACTCAAACTCGATAAATAAACTCTCTAGGTTTAAGTTATGGCATTATCTCACCACTTGACCCCAGAGTATAACAATATAATAATAACCAACGAATTCGCATACCGTTTCGCGGTAGCACTATAATTTAGGAAATGTCAATTATATATTTGGTCGAAGTACTATATAAATTGAACTTATTCCTTAATTATTACATATACAAAATAGGATATTTCGATCACTCTAAGAATACAACATGTATTTGTCGCGATCCTCCAACTGCCTCGGTTCGTCAGGGGAATGGATTTATGGGCATTGCCCAAAAAGGGCGAGTGGAGTGGCTAATCAATTAGACGTGAGCTCATCCAAGCCCATATTATAGACAACGTTGGATTTTGTTTTAAGTTCTTCAAATCTTATGAATTTTAAGAAGTCGCCACTAGTCATTTTGAGGTCCGTTAGAGACCAAACAAAATGCGGGAGTATTGTCTCTTTTTCAATGCCAATCAAAGATTCTAGTTTAGGACTTGATTTCGTTAATATTTCTATTAATACCCTTTCGGCACCACTAACTTGGAAGTTTGTCATCTAAGTGGTCATACAATCTTGATTATCAATTATGATCTTAAATGTATCAAAGCCACTAAATGATTATGCAAATGTTATTAAAGGGTGTTCATTATGATCTTAATCTAGACCTAACCATTCTTTAAAAGAAATTAACAAATGAGCTGTTAAAATGACTTGAAGTAAACACTTAGGAATTAAAGGCTCCTAAGTAAAGTTACGAGGAATAAAACTCGATATATGTTGGGCAAATAATACACATAGCCTTGTTATAGACCCCTAGGACAAGATCTCTCATGAGCTATATGAGAATTTAAATATGCATGAAATTACACTAAACAATTCAAATCTCTACAAGATGGATTATTTACGAAGATGATTATATAATAACAAAAAATAGCACTAAATTAGGAAAATTTTGAAATTGTCATTTCCGACCTAATTAGCACTAATCTACATTTTTTTTTTCGAGTGTTTTTAATTTTCATTTTTTTGTATTTTTTTAAAAAATTAGTTTCCTTAAACTGATCTATGCTTGATTTCAAAACGTGAATATTACAATAATCAAGCTCAATTCAACATTTTCAAGATTGAAACTCAGTTTGGGCTTTTTCATCAAATAACTAGTGGACACTAGCCTTGCCATATCAATTTCTACAAGTTCATGTTTGTGGTTAATCTCGACCAGTATACAATTAGCATCAATGTTATACTAAAACATGCATAGATTAATATCTATTGGGACTAAGATCCCAAAACACACGATAACACAATCAAAATTAGCCTAAGAAGTATGGGTTCAACCTATTTTTGCAAACCTGGGTTTGACAAATAGATTGGTTGCCTAGATTGAAGCCTTGATACTTATTACGTGCGAGACATTCATGAACATCTCACAAATATGTAACATGGGGTTTTAAATGCAACAAACATAATGAAGAATGATTAACTACACACATCAAAATGACCTCTCCAAATAGCCTTCATCACTCAGAGTATAGAGGAACTCATGCTAAAACCTAGCAAACTACCTTGGCCCATAGCCCATATTTTATTCATTTTCACACAAGTTGACCCGTCAATGTCTCATAGAACTCCTAATGGGCGTGTCACGCGGTTCTTGGCCAAAAGAACCAAAAAATTGCCTCCCGAAATCACACAAAGTGGGCCTCCTCAACTCTAGGAAAGCAAACCCGCAAGGAAGAAAGTTTACCACAAAGGTGTCTGGTTAGCATCCAAAAGCCTACTCCCATATCTCTTTAGTCTACTCTTTTGGCACCCGAATCAACTATATGTACCCTAGTTTAACTTTTCCTCAAATATCCCACATTTTTCTCAAAAACTTTCACTTTTCCCTACCCGCGACCAATTGACTTAGCACACGAAAAAATTTATGGGTTTTCTGGGTTTGTGGGCTTACTAATGATGCACTCTCCTCACCTTAACTCGAACTATCCTAGAACTGATCAAGGGACAAAACCAAGCTTTGATTAATCTAGAACATTTCTACTTTGACCCCCCAATAAGTTTTTTAGTTTAACATTCTCTCGTTTCTTTCAAAATCTTACTTTTTTTCTTGTCTTGTGACCAACCCTCAAATGCTTAGAAAGAAATTTTATACTTACTTCCTTGTAGGCTAAGAGGGCATTTTTCAAGGGGTTTAGGAGGCCTTCACGATCTCCATTTGGGACCTTCCACCTATGGTTGGAAAGATCTTCAAGTTTAATTTCACTCTCTAGTCGAAGCTTTAGGCTTTTTTGGCCGAAAGTTTATAAAAATTACGTTCTCTCTCAATCTATTTGAAATTTCTTAGTTGAAATTGGGTTTTTGAGTTGTTTTTTGTGGTCATGGAGAACTCCCCCATGCACCATTTGTCTCCAACTTTTTATGCCTCAAAAGAGCTTGCTTCAAAGAGCTTATCTACCAAATTGAGCCAGCTTTTGGTCGGTCCTTGCACACACACCAAGGTTGCCAAATGAGGTGTTTCGCCAACTCTCAGACCTTATCCAACTCTCAAACATGTAATGCTACTGGTCGGTTTACACACCTAGCGATTATGTTCCACCTCAGTCAGAGATAATTCCTATTAGGCAGATGAAGGCAGATAAGCAGGATATGGTGAGGTCGTGAAGTTGCTTACTCAGTAGCTTCGAATTGTGGCTAAATTATGGGTTGGGTTTTGACAGCTAGCTTGAGTGCTTTAATCAATCCATTTTGCTTGAGTGTTTGATTAATTGGTAAGTTCATGCATATTACTTTAAGCCTCTTACCGGACTTTGCAATTTTCTTTACCCGATTTTGCAGGAAAGTCCCTTAAATTTGGCTATTTTCTTGCCGAGAATGACTAGTTTGATTTAATTTGGTCCTTTTGGCTTTGTTTGATTAATGCGACTAGCCCAAGCTCAACATCAACCTTAATTAGGGATTAAAATGATGATTTAAAGGCTTGGGCAAATTTTGTAAAATTTGCGAATTGATCCCCCTACTTTTGAAAATTTCATTTTGGCCCCAATTTGTTGTTTCAATTGCAATCTAACCCCCCAAGGCTTGGCTAGTCACATTCAACTCCTTGACCCCAATCTTCCTCTTATTCTTCTTTGTGGAAAGTAGATTTCAAGAAAAAATTTCTTGGCTGGGGAAGAGTTTTTTCCGAAATAGTTCTTTTCTATTTCTATTCCTAACAGTTTCTAAGCAAAAGAACCTGTTTGATAACTGCACAAAATTTCTACTTTCTTGGAATAGAAAAAGAATAGAAATGCGTTTGGTAACGTAACGATTCTTTTTTGTATTTATTTGTTTTTTATTTGTTCTTTTTATTTTTTTATTCTTTTTGTATTTATTTGTTTTTTGTATTTGTTTTTATTATTTTTTGTATTTATTTGTATTTATTTGTTTTTATTATTTTTTTGTATTTATTTGTTTATATGTTTTTTTTATTTGTTTTTGTATTTATTTTTTTTTTTTGTTTTTTTTGTATTTATTTGTTTTTTTTGTATTTATTTGTTTTTATTTGTTTTTTTGTATTTATTTGCTTTATTTTTATTTTATTTGTTTTATTTGTTTTTTTTTTTTTTTATTTTCTTGCGTTTGTTTTTTATTTGTATTTATTTGTTTTTTTATTTATTTTTGTATTTTTATTTGTATTTTTATTTATTTATTTATTTATTTTTGTATTTATTTGTTTATTTGTTTTTTTATTTGTTTTTGTATTTTTTGTATTTATTTGTTTTTTATTTTTTTATTTTTTTATTTGTTTTATTTGTATTTATTTGTTTTTTTAAATTTTCTTGCGTTTGTTTTTTATTTGTATTTATTTTTTTATTATTTGTTTTTGTATTTATTTTTGTATTTATTTGTTTTTTATTTTTGTTTTTTTTGTATTTATTTGCTTTATTTTTATTTTATTTTTTTTTTTTTTAATTTTCTTGCGTTTGTTTTTTATTTGTATTTATTTATTTTTGTATTTATTTTTGTATGTTTGTATTTTTGTATTTTTGTATTTTTGTATTTTTATTTGTTTTTTTTTATTTATTTTTTTTATTCTTGCTCACTGGTCGGCGGTGGCCGGCGGCGGCGACAGGTGACCGGCGGCGGCGGTCGGCGGTGGCTCCAGACGGTTGGAGGTGGCCACGGCAAGAGAGAAATAAAACAAAAATAAAAAAAAAAAATTTGCTTTATTTCTAGAAATTGTTACGAGGATGAAGAAGAACTTTTTTTTATTTCTCGTTTTTCCCGGGCTAACTTTTTCTATTCCTATTAGGAATAGAAATCAACTTGATTATCAAACGGGTTTTTATTCTTTTTTGTTCCTGAACAAAAAGAATAGAAATTTTTGGGTCGGAAGGTTATCATGCAAAGACCTAGATTTCAAGAAAAATAAAATAATTTCATTTAAAAATTATTACTAAGTGCTTAAGTAATTTATATTCGAAAATTTGACTTGAATTATTTTTGTATAAAAAGAAGTTCCATTTTTTTTAGAAATATATAAACACAATCTTTGGAAAAGAAAATTATGTGTCAATAATATTTTGTATGTTTTAGGCAATTGCATCCCAAACCATATACGGCATTCTAACCCTTTTAGCTTTTGCAAATATACATCATAGTATAAATTCATAATCATGTCAAGAATCCACATCTCAAGTACATATTCATATATTCCCATGCCTTGCCACTTGGGTGACAAGGATATCAACATATTCTAGACAACATATATTCACCTACACCTTCCAAACAATTTATTTCAAATCATTTAATTGTTAACTAACATACCTTAAGTATAATTATAATAGTAAAAGGGTTCATAATTTTAACCAAAGAATTTCCTTAAGAAAGACGTGAACTAAAAAAAAAAAAAAAATTGTATGTTTGAAGGAGTTATTGGATATTCAACTTCATAGAGACATCACAAATAAATGGATTTCATTAATATTCTTTCAAATTAGAATCCCCACAATTAAATTTTATTAAAATACTCGAACCTTAGATTATTCTCGTAAAAAAAAAAAAAAAAGGAATATTAATAAAAATTATTAGATGGAAGCTTTTATAGAGTTTTTGTAAATAAAATAAAATAAAAAATCGGAGGAAACTGAGCGACTGCAGTTCTATCTTCTCTCTCTCTCTCTCAGAGACTGAGACTGGGAGACAGGAGAGAGAGCAACGATGCCGGCGAAGCCATGTTCCCTCCTCATCCTCCAACCCCGCTTCAGCTGCTACTTCACACCATTCCTCCCTTCCAAGTTCTCATCTTTCCCCCATTTCTCTCCTCGCCCCACCGCCCTCAACCTCCCCCTCTTCTCCGCCAGCCCTAGACCCCTTTCTTCCCTCTCCTCCGCCCAGTCCCACACCGACCGCGGCGGCGGCGGCGGCAGAACCGGAGCCCTGGCCCCTCCTCCGTTCGCCGACGAAGTCCAGAAGATCGATGTCAACCCCCCGAAAGGCACCAGGGACTTCCCTCCCGAGGACATGCGCCTCCGAAGCTGGCTCTTCCACAACTTCAGAGAGGTTAGCGGTTTGATCTTCCCCTGAGTATGATCGAGGAAGCTCTGTCGATTTCTGTTTACGATGGTGTCGGGGTTATCAGGTTTCGCGGCTGTTTGGGTTCGAGGAGGTCGACTTTCCAGTGCTGGAGTCGGAGGCCTTGTTCATCAGAAAAGCAGGGGAGGAGATAAGGGACCAAGTTAGTATTTTGATGCTGTTGCTTTGATGAGATGTGAAATGTGTTTGATCGAAATTTCAGGCACGGCGAGAAAAATATAGTGCTTGCATTAGTGGTCTGTGGGTGGATTGAAAGTGTACTGCTTTGCATATAGTTTCTGTTTTGCCAACTATAATTCGACTTCACATTTCGACCGTGGCTCTTTTAAAATGAAGAATCGTGTGTCTAATGCAGCTATACTGTTTTGAGGATCGGGGGAATCGCCGTGTCGCCTTGAGGCCCGAGCTCACCCCTTCTCTTGCGAGGCTGGTGATACAGAAAGGGTACTTAAATGTATTAAAAATAAATAATTTATGCATTCTTAATCTTCCCCAGATCAGTGTGCGTCTCTCTATGATTGCTTATTTATTCTAGTTATGATTTTTGTATCCAGGTACAGATGCCAGAATTTGATCTCCATGTTTTTCTCTGTCCAGAAAATCTGTACCTCTTCCGCTCAAATGGTTTGCCATAGGGCAGTGTTGGAGATATGAGAGAATGACTAGGGGTCGCCGTCGTGAGCATTATCAATGGAATATGGACATCATCGGAGTACCTGAGGTTACGGTGAGTCCTGCTAAGTCTGTCTCTTGTAGAATGATTCGTAATTATTATAATAAATTTACCGTTATCTACTTTATTTCAATACGTTGGATGCAGTTGTATCTCAATTAACTTTCAATGAGACTCTTCCTTATGGTCTTTGTTCACTAGGCTGAAGCAGAACTTTTATCTTCAATTATCACTTTCTTTAAGCGAATTGGAGTTACTGCATCTGATGTTGGATTTAAGGTCTCCAGTCGAAAGGTATGCATATTTGTTTAAAGGCAGAAAGACTCTTTGAATTTACCTTGATGCACTTGTTCTGGCATGGTTTAAATTTTCTCGGTTCTTGGTTGATCTGGCTAGCCAGTTGCAAGTCTGTTTCTTATATTTTAAGTGCATTAAACTTTTGCTTTTCCTTCAAAAATGGTTTTAAAACTTTACCTCGGAGGGTCATTTGAAGCATGGAAATTCTAGCAGAAGTGATGAATCCCTAAAGTGGATAGGTAGATCCCATTGTGAAAGACCTATTACTAGATAATTCATGTCAGCCAAAGAATGTGATTTGCACAAAGTGCTAATGTCATTGATTAAATTTAGTAAGGTATTCTGTTGCATAGAAAGGACACGTAACCATGGAAACAATGGAACCCACACTGGATTCAGTACATTGTTATTCATTTCACTCTGATAGTGCTGCCCTCTTCAGTAATCCGAAATATGTCTTCATAATCAGTTGATGAAATATGGTTAGTCTCGATTTTGTTAGATTTAGTCATTGGGATCATATTCCGATCTGGTTGACTTTGGTCATTGTTCTTGTTATTATCGCCATCACCAATTTGGAGGAGCTTTGTGTGATCTTGATTGGTTGTTAAGGCCACACTTCTTAATTTCTTCATTTGCATGGCCTTATAATACAAGGTTCTCTGTTGAAGCTTATTTCAGCCATTGCATGATTAATTCGTTCCATGCTCAGGATTCGAGGAATTGTGAAAGAATGATATCTTTTGGTGTTTGATCAGGTTCTGCAAGAAGTCTTGAGGTCCTATTCTGTTCCAGAAGATTCATTTGGCCGGGTTTGTGTAATTATAGACAAGGTTAGTCCCATTTACTCCTTGTATAAGAACTTGATATGCTAACAAGTTTCTTCTGGTTCCTTTACTTTTACTCGCTTCAATGTGTCTTTATTCTGTTCTCATTTATAGAGAATGATTTTAAATACCAGACATTTAGAAGCAACAGGATCATCAATTGGAAAGAGGAAAAGAGTTAATACTATATTGCCTGGTGTGATTTTATGATTTTTGTATTCATATGATGGGAAAACTAAAGATCACTGCCGAACATTAGATGCATTATTCTTGAATTCATTATATCTTTTTACTGAACAATTTATTCCATTTTCTTCCTCTTGGGGCATTGCCATGAAAGCAGATTGGGAAAATTCCAGTGGAGGATATCAAGAAAGATTTGAAGCTTGCTGGGATGTCCGAGGTAGCAGTTGAGGACCTTCTCCAAGTGCTCTCCATAAAGTCTCTGGAAAAGTTGGAAGGTCAGTTTCTCTTGGGAAGTTTTTTGATGTTCACATAGCAATGACTGAATAACTAGAATTTGCAAAATAATTCCTGTAATTGTCATGAGATTAAGTTTTCGTACACAAGGGCATGTTTTCATAGAACCTGTCCTTTCAAACCTTTTCCTTACCCCTTTTCTATCATTTATCTAGTAGGACAGCCTTTTTGAAAATCTTAACAATTTGAGGATTCTATATGCTACTCAAATCCCTTTGCGCAAGGCGTACAAGATCCGGATACCATGGGTCTTTTGAGTATTGTCAAGGAAACTCAGTGAAGATATCATTTAAGCATTGTCTGAATCAGATTTGGAACACTTTGTTTCTATGGATGTAGAGATTCTTGGAGATTCAGGGGAAGCAATTTCCGATCTGAGACAGTTATTCTCCCTTGCTGAAAAGTTTGGTTATTCAGAGTGGATTCAGTTTGATGCATCTGTTGTTCGAGGGCTTGCCTACTACACTGGTATCGTATTTGAGGTGAAGACTATTCATGATACCTTTTAACATGACATGAGGAAAGAGAAAATTTATTGGGGAAATTTATAGTTTCACATACCTGTTCCATTTGTGGTCTATGGTTTTCTCCTCATGATGTTTTAAAGGTCAATCTGTATTTTTTTTTTCTTTCTGGATCGGTGTCTGTACTTGCATTGTGGCATTTATGCATGTTTGTCCTATCATCAGCTTATCCATGATAAGAAATGCACTGTTGTAAGGTTAGCTATATGATTCCTTAGTGCTGCTATTGCAATTGCTTCTCATTTATTGCATATATGGGTAGATCATGGGGAACTTACCTGGGAAGAAAACAAGGCAAATGTGCAATTTGTGTGCAAACATTTATAAACCTGTGGTTAATATGCATGTAAAGCATGTTCGTAGAATACCTCATTCCTTGCCAAATAAATGACCAGTTTGATGTTAAAAATTGGGTGTCTCTTTCATTTTTAAAACGGACAATCTTTCCTAGGGTTTCGATCGAGAAGGGAAGTTGCGAGCCATATGCGGCGGTGGGCGATATGACAAATTACTCTCTACTTTTGGTGGTGATGATCTTCCGGCTTGTGGCTTTGGATTTGGTGATGCTGTCATAGTGGAAGTATGTTCCTGGATACTTCTGAAACTTTCATTGATAGTGGTTTATTTACTTTGCAAGTTCTTATACTCACGGAAGAAGAATCCATTGTTCATCAAAGAAGATTATTTTCTTAGTGCATTTTCCTGTTGATAACAAGGCTTGGTGACTGGTGTTTCTATTTTTAGCTTTGCGCAGTTAGGAATCGGTTGGATTACCATCTTCCAGCTTTATGCAGCATACATTCTAGTTGTGGGCATTCGTTTATCTGTTCTTTACTTATCTGGGCATTCAGCTTTCTCCCTGTCAAATATAAGTTAGTTACAACAGTCAAGCTGTTTGAGCTTCATTGTGGTAAATCCCATGACTGGGTCAATAGTATGTGCACATGCATAAAAATTTATGTGCTTTTCTGATGTATACGTATAGACGTGATCATATGCGCTCTGCTGGTGTCTATGTGCTTAAATGTCTCATTAAAGGAAAGAAAAAGGTGCAAGAGTAGTCCGCATAGGTTACCTCTGAAATGTCATTCTCCAAATTTGCATGATTTATGAAGAGCTTTTTCTTCTTTGAAAGTTGTTAAAGGAGAAGGGTCTCCTGCCGACGCTAGACCATCAAGTAGAGAACATAGTATGTGCCCTGGACAGTGATCTTCAAGGAGCTGCTGCTGCTGTTGCCACTAAACTCAGGGAGAAAGGTCAAAGTGTAGACTTGGTTTTGGAGAGCAAACCCCTTAAATGGTATGTAATTTGCAATTATCTACCAAATGAACAAGTTTGGTTAGTTGCCTCTGATTACTCCTTGTGTCGGTGTAGGGTGTTCAAGCGGGCGGCTCGAATAAATGCACAGAGGTTGATATTGGTGGGGCTTGATGAGTGGCAAAAGGGCATGGTTAGTGTGAAAATACTCTCATCCGGTGAGCAATATGAAGTCAAGTTAGTTGAGCTGGAGTAAACATTAATCTAATTACATGTCCAGGGTTCTTTGTAGCCGGTTAATTGTAGGTTTCAACCTTTGTCCATTTATTTATCCCCCTGAATTTTTTTTTTCTTTGTAAACTTCAGATAGTTTAGAACAGATATGGCTAGTCAATTTTGCAGTGTATTATTTTGGATTTCAATCACCATTTTGAGGCACATACAAAAATCAAACATTCTCTGTTGGTTGCTTTCAGCCAGATAAATAAGAACACAATCTTGCTGGAATTCGGTTTTAGGGCTGTCCATAATTCTTTTAGTCTGAAAAATTTGAACTTTCTGAGCCTGGTTATCAGTGTCGATCTTAATCATTCCTTGGCCTTGCGGGGCAGTAATAGGAAGTGCTGATTTAACAGAGTTTCAATTCAACATTTTTAGTTAGTTGCCATGATATCGCCATTGTATCAATATTCGATTTCTATTCTGATTATCCTTTTGTAATCAGCTAGAACATCTCTAAATTAATATGAAAGTCCAATTTTAATGCAGTGAGATCGCTCAAATTGATCTTTGCTCTTCTATATAAATTCCCAGTCCTTTCATGTTTTGCACTATATAAAACACCTCCGCTTTTATATTTGTTGTGATTGGCATCTTGTTTAGTCCTTATTAAAAGAGTTTGATTATACAAATGATAAGTGCATAATGTCGTCTTCGATACAGGTAGAACAAAAGCACCATGAGGGTGGCGTAGCACTCACGCTAACTAGTTGGGAGACGTATATAATCTAATTTGGAGTTGTTCTATGTAATCTTTGGTATCCATCACTTCCCACAATTTTCAATTAATTAGGTCGTATTCAGCCCACCACTTTGTTAGATATCATTATATTTTCTATTACACAGGAAGGTCAGAAAGATACGCACGAAATGCAGTTTGGAGTCTTCCCCTTCTGTCGTTCCCAGTTGGTCGTGTTCATATTGCGACTAGACGTCTCAAATTGTTTGTTTCTTCTCTCTGGCACACCTTGGTACTGCTTCCAATCGTTCGTTTCTTCGCCTTATTAAATTCTCTGCCACTCTTGTCTTTTCTTTTTGCCACCTGCTTGTCACCTTGCATGGCCGAGATAGCTTAGCGTTCATATCTTCTTCTTGTCCAGAAAGGTCAGACAGCAATGGAAAAAAGTGGCAAAAATTCTAAACTATGTCCACTACGATAAATTTATCTTGAATTTTTTGTGAGACATCAAAAACCTAAAATTATATTTATTGTAACACATTTATACTGAACTTATCCTTATCCTTGTAGCATAAATAATCTCAAATTTATACCTATGTGACACATTTACTCTCTATCAAGATTTCTTCTGATGATTTTCAACCAACACAATGTTAACTATCATTTTTAATCCTATTTTGTTTCTCCTCCTCCTCCACAATGGTTTTCGTTGCATCAAGTTAATGTTGAACATGATAACCTCCTCCACCCCATCGCAATAAGCAAGTCAATGATGTGTATTATTATCTAATTGTCTTTGTGTTATCAAGTCAATTGAGTCTTTGTTAATTCTATTCAATTTGGTTGACGGAAAATACTGCTGTAATTTCTTTTATCATTTTCTCTATCCTACGTGGTGATGACATGGTTAAAACGACATCATTTTGATCCAAATCTAATTTTTGATACAACAAGATATCACAGCCCTCGTCGCCATTGCTATCACCGCGACGGCACCATCATTAGGAAAGGCCGACAAGGGTGGGGGAGGGCCAATGTGGCTAGCGACCCTCAAGTTCTCAACGACTATAAGCAAGGGGCCAGGCCCACAGTCACCTGGTTTCTCGCCTTTAAAAAAAAAAAAGTGCCTATTTTTTAATTTAATATAAATACTGTTTGTTCTAATAGACCAAAATGACATTATTTTTATCTTCATATGTCATGTTTTAGCCACGTTATTAGCATGTAGGAGAGAGAAAATATTTTAAAAATATTGTCGGTATTTTCCATTAGTCAAGTTGGATAGAATTAACGGAAAAACTCAATTACTCAAATTTGACTAGTTTTAAGACTTAATTGTAGTTTTTATAAATTTTAAGACCCAATGGTACTTCCGTAACAAATTTTAAGATTTTTAGTGCACTTATCCCAAAAATAAAGTTGGGGACAAATTTAGGATAGAGCCTAAATTTAGGGTTTTATTTTTTTTATTTTTTTATGTACACAAAAGAAAAAGGTAGATTAGAACCACTCATAAAATTGGGATATTCTAGGAAACTAGACCTAGGATGCGCGAGAAGTATTAAAAATGTCATAAACCTTTTATATTTATGTCAATTTAGTCATAAGCCTTTTTTTTGTGCCAATTTAACTCTAAACATTTTTACTTGATGTCAATCCAGTCCTTTCCGGTCAAATTTGGCCGAATTTTGTGGATTGAGCGCCAGTCAACGACGTGGCCCAATCAACGCCGACGTAAACATTTTTAATAATATTTTAATAACTTTACATTTTTATTTTTCTCTTTCTTTTTATTTTTTCCTCCTCCTCCTCCTTCCTCCAACCGATCGTCGAACCTTGGCAACCGGTCGAGGTGATGGCGGTGAGGTTGACCTCGACCTCACTAGCCATTGGCGAGCCTTGCTGACCACATCGCCAGTGGTCGTGAGGGCAGCCTCGCGCTAGGCTGGCAAGGTCGAGCCTTACCTCGCGGCCTAGGCGACCTCAAGTTGGCCTCACGCTATGCGGCAAGCCTCATCGCCTAGCGTGAGGCCGCCCTCACGGCCACTGGCGAGGTGGTTGGCGAGGCTCGCCGGCCGTCCTCTCTAGGCGGTCGTGGAGGTCCAACGATTGGCTAGAGGAAGGAGGAGGAGAAGGAAAAAAGAAAAAAGCAAAAGAAAGAGAAAGAGAAAAGGAAAATATTAAAAATATTAAAATATTATTAAAAGTTGTTAGGTTACATCAGTAGACTAGTGCCTAGTCAGCAAAATTGGGTCAAATTTGGCCAGAAAGGATTGAATCGATACCAAATAAAAATGTTTAGAACTAAATTGACATTAAAAAAATGTTTATAACTAAATTGGCACAAATACAATAATTTATGACTTTTTTTAACACTTCTCCCCCCAAAACAATCTAGCAGATATTTAGATCAGTGTCCGTGTGGGTTGTATCGTGGGTCCACGTAATTATATGGTATTCGATGACAAGATGCTTCATAACTTCTCGTTAGGACAACTTCTTTTTTCCCCCTCCGTTGGTCATTTAAAAACAAAATGGACTGATCCGATCACGCCTGATGAATGTCACTGCAGAAGAGGTCGAACGCAGTGAAAAAGAGCATCACTTTTCTTTAGCAGCTTTAGATCGTGGGGCCCTCAAGAACTCTGGATCGCACACCCGCAAATTGAAAATGCCACTTTCTTCCTCTGCTACTACAAAATCCCATAATCTCAGAGAGCAACCAAAAGGAAAATGTCACGAGGACCATAATCGATCATTCGTGTTTCAGACGTTCTGTCTCTACTGCTGTTTTTCGTATGATTGCCAACATTTAAATCCAAGACAAAGCCATTCCCGTTGCAGTCAGTAATTGGACATACCCAAGAAATGGGTAAAGCTGAAAAGAACAAAGACGGTCTCAGAATTTCTTCTCTCGACTCGAACCCACCGGACCAAATGACACTCTCAATCGTTGATTTTATCGGTGGCAATGCATTTAGTCCGTTGGAATCAGGTCCTGGCAAAAGAAAAATTTCCCCCGTCCGTGAACTCATAATTCCCAGCTCAGAAAGCCAAATGAATTCTGTAGGAAAAGAAGAGAAAGGGCGAGAAAACAGAAGAGACCACAGCAACGCCATCATCCTAACCTGTCATTTTCTCTATCGGTTCTTTTCTCCGTCTCTCTTACGCTGTTGTCCACCACAGGCTAACACCAAGCCACTGGCTGTGCTCGTGTTGCGTTGCGTGCATGGACGATCTCTTTGAGTGAGAGCCCTTTTCCTTCCTTGTCCTCATTCCTTTGTTGCTGCTCACTCTCGCTTTCAGTGTCGCCATCTTTGTCTTCAGGACTCCGCGCGCGCGCATGTGCAACCACCTCCATTATTATGCTCCCCACGAGGCCCCCATCATTCGTGTTCGCCGTGTGTAATTGCATGCCGAGCGATCTGGTTCAGACAGGATCCGGAATTCGCACCTGCCTTCGATCTTCCGTGTGTGCGGATCGCGACCGGCTTGTGTCAATCCTGTTCACAGGAAAGATTTTTCTGCCAGATTTATTGGGCGTCCCGGCTCGGGCTGACGCGATCCTACACCTCGACGGGACAAAGGGAATCGCCTCCGGCGTTCAAACCAGCATGGTCGCGCCAGAAATCAGAAAAAGATTGCGACTTCCTGTTTTCGATTATCTTAATGTGTTCATTGACTTCCTTCTTGTCATGCAAACTGCAAGTTTGTCTGCTTTTGACCCAAACAAGCTCGAAGAAGCTCATATCATTCATAGAGAGCATTTTCCAAATTTTGGTGAGAACATATATAGCTAAGAACAATTAGATAATAATACACATCCCTATACTATACGTAATCAGCCCCAAAAACCAAAAAGAAAAAACAAAAAAAGAATTCCAAAAACATATGATGGGGTATAAGGAAATTCCCCTTGGGTATCAAAACTCATCAGCCCTCTCTTTCCCCATCTTCCTTCGGCCTCGAAGAGCTTGAGCCTGAAGTCATTCCGATCACCTCGCTGTGAGTGAATCTCTGTAGCTGTATCATCCTTGCATAGGTTCCATCTGGATAGTTTTTCAGTAGCTGAGAATGCGAACCTTGCTCAGCCACTTTCCCATCATCGATAACCGCGATGACATGGGCATTCCTGATGGTCGATAGCCGGTGGGCCACCACAATGGTCGTCTTCCCAGCACAAGCCCGGTCCAATGCCTCCTGCACAGATCTCTCCGACTCAGCATCGAGTGCACTGGTCGCCTCATCAAGCAGCATTATGTCCGCTTTCCTCACAAGCGCTCGAGCAGTGGCTATCCTCTGCTTCTGTCCTCCAGAGAGTTGAACTCCTCTCTCACCGACTTATGTCTTGTATCCATTCGAAAACCAACTTTTACTATTTTACATAATCTTTGGCGATACCATGATATTGACAAGAGATATTGCTACTGCTTGCAATTCTAAAAGCCATATCCAAAAAAGTAGGCCAGACAGTCAAGTTGATACAGAGGTTAGCATAACTTACCGTAACCTCAACTACTCCGATGATGTCCATATTTCATTGATAATGCTCACGATGGCGACCCCTAGTCATTCTTTCATATCACCAACAGTGCCCTATGGCAAACCAGTTGAGCGGAAGAGGTGCACATTTTTTGGACAGAGAAAAACATGGAGATCAAATTCTGGCATCTGTACCTCGATACAAAAATCATAACTAGAATAAATAAGCAATAATAGAGAGACGCGCACTGGTCTGGAGATGATTAAGAATATATAAACTATTTATTTTTAATACATTTAAGTACCCTTTTTGTATCACCAGCCTCGCAAGAGAAAGGGTGAGCTCGGGCCTCAAGGCGACACGGCGATTCCCCTGATCCTCAAAATAGTATAGCTGCATTATACATGATGCTTCATTTTAAAAGAGCCACAGTTGAAATGTGAAGCTGAATTAGCTGGCAAAACAGAAACTATATGCAAAGCAGTACACTTTCAATCAAACCGCAGACCACTAATGCAAGCACTACATTTTTCTCGTCGTGCGTTAAATTCGATCAAACACATTCCACATTTCATCAAAGCAACAACATCAAAAATACTAGCTTGGTCCCTAATCTCCTCCCTTGCTTTTCTGATGAACAAGGCCTCTGACTCCAGTACCGGAAAGTCAACCTCCTCGAACCTGAACAACTGCGAAACCTGATAACCTCGACACCATCATAAACAGAAATTGACAGAGCTTTCTTGATTATACTTAGGGGAAGATCAAACCCCTAACCTCTCGGAAGTTGTGGAAGAGCCAGCTCCGGAGGCGCTTGTCCTCGGGAGGGAAGTCCTTGGTGCCTTTGGGAGGGTTGACGTTAATCTTCTGGACTTCGTCGATAAACAGAGGAGTGGCCAGGGCTCTAGTTCTGCCGCCGCCACCGTGGTCAGTGTGGGACTCGGCGGAGGAGAGGGAAGAAAGGGGTCTAGGGCCGGTGAAGAAGAGGGGAATGTTGAGGGTGGCGGTGCAAGGAGAGAAATGGGAGAAAGATGAGAACTTGGGAGGGAGGTATGGGGTGAAGTAGCAGCCGAAAAGGGGTTGGAGGATGAGGAGGGAAAATGGCTTCACCGGCATTGTTGGGTCTCTTTCTGTCTCCGAGTCTCAGAGAGAGAGTAGATAGAATCGTAGTCAGCTCAGTTTCCTTCAAACATGAAACTTCATCATCATCATCGTCATCATCGTCATCATTAATTTACAAAAACTCTATAAAAGCTTCGATCTAATCATTTTTATTAAGGGTTAATACCCTGAAAAACCAAAAACTAGTACACTTATAATAAATTTACTCCAAACTAATTTATTCGACTGTAAAAAACCCAAAACTAATAAATTTGTGACAAATATACCCTCTGTTAAATTGGATTCATACTACAAAAAAATCACAAAAATTGTAAATTATGATAAACGGAGCGTAAAATCCCAAATTGGTATATCAGTCAACTGTCATGTGTCATTTAACTTAATAATTTGACAATAAAATTTAACGGAAACTAACATATGGTAAATTTGTCACATGTGTACCGGTTTAGAGTAAATTTGTCAAAGGTATACCATTTTGGGGTTTTTAGTGGTCAAAAAAATAATTTTGGGTAAATTTGTCATAAGTGTACTAATTTTGAGATTTTCAGGGTATTAACCCTTAATAAAAATGATTAGATCGAAGCTTTTATAGAGTTTTTGTAAATTTTTTATAATAATAATAATAATAATAATAATAATAATAATAATAAAGTTTCATGTTCGGAGGAAATTGAGCTGACTTCAATTCCTTCTTCTCTCTCAGAGACTCGGAGATGGAGAGAGAGACCCAACAATGCCGGCGAAGCCATGTTCCCTCCTCATCCTCCAACCCTGCTTCGGCTGTTACTTCACACCATACCTCCCTACCAAGTTCTCATCTTTCCCCCATTTCTCTCCTCGCACCACCGCCCCCAACGTCCCTCTCTTCTTCACTAGCCCTAGACCCCTTTCTTCCCTCTCCTTCACCGAGTCCCACACTGACCACGGTGGCAGCGACAGTAGAATCAGAGCCCTAGCCCCTCCTTCGTTCGCCGATGAAGTCCAGAAGATCGATGTCAACCCCCTGAAAGGCACTAGGGACTTCCCTCCCGAGGACATACGCCTCCGGAGCTGGCTCTTCCACAACTTCCGAGAGGTTAGCGGTTTGATCTTCCCTTGAGTATGATCGAGTAAGCTCTGTTGATTTTTGGTTACGATGGTGTCGGGTTATCAAGTTTCGTGGTTGTTCGGGTTCAAGGAGATTGACTTTCCGGTGCTGGAATCGGAGGCCTTGTTCATTAGAAAAGCGGGGGAGGAGATTAGGGACCAAGTTGGTATTTTTGATGTTGTTGCTTTGATGAAATGTGGAATGTGTTTGATCGAATTTAAGGCTCAGCGAGAAAAATATAGTGCTTGCATTAGTGGTCTGTGGTTGGATTGAAAGTGTACTATTTTGCATATAGTTTTTGTTTTGCCAACTATAATTCAACTTCACATTTCGATCGTGGCTCTTTTAAAATGAAGAATCGTGTCTAATGCATTTATACTGTTTTGAGGATCGAGGGAATTGCCGTGTCGCCTTGAGGCCCGAGCTCACCCCTTCTCTTGCGAGGTTGGTGATATAGAAAGGGTACTTAAATGTATTAAAAAATAAATAATCTATGCATTCTTAATCTTTCCCAGATCAGTGCGTGTCTCTCTATGATTGCTTATTTATTCTAGTTATGATTTTTGTATCTAGGTACAGATGCCAGAATTTGATCTCCATGTTTTTCTCTGTCCAAAAAATCCGCACCTCTTCCACTCAAATGGTTTGCCATAGGGCAGTGTTGGCGATATGAAAGAATGACTAGGGGTCGCCGTCATGAGCATTATCAATGGAATATGGACATCGTCGGAGTACCTGAGGTTACAGTAAGTTATTGTTGACGCCTAAAATTTCCTTTTAATTAATTAAGTTTTACTTTATTTTTATTTTAGTTTATTCTATTTTATCTTTTTCGGATAATAAATAAACAAATAACAAAAAAAAAAAAGAAGAAAAACAAAACAAAAGCAAAAATAAAACAAAAAGAAAGAGCAACCCATTCCCCCCTCCGCATGGGCCCTTACGGCCCATTTTCCTCCGCCTCCCAGCCTAGCCCTCTTCGATCGTCTCCTTCCTCCATCCGCCTCTGCAGCGCACGCGCAGAGGACGCGACGCCGGATGGGTGGTGGACGGTGACGCACGTGGAGCAGAAGCGGCTGGCATCGGATGGGGACGTGCCGAGGGCAGCTGGCATTGGATGGGATGCCGGTTTGGCCGGCGAAGGCCATGGAGACCGGCAGTCCAAACTCCGTCGACCGGCCGCCCCTCGGCCTATAAATAGGCCGTCCATCTCCGTCGACAGGGGCACGGATCGCAGAGAGAGGAAGCCAGCCAGGCTCGGGAGCCCCTAAGAGACTTCGGGGGACTCAAGAGTAGAGAGAGGAGAGAGATCGAAGTTGCGAGCGTTCAAACTTCCACCGAGAGACTTTAGGGGAGGCTCGATGCTCGCAAGCCCAGATCGAAGCAGAGAGAGGAGGGTCCGCCGCTGCTGCCCTGTCCCGATCGCCGTTTGCCATCCACCACCTTGCCACAAGTAGCGTACCGCCGCCGTAGCCATCGCCCCCCCCTCCCCCTCGGTCGTCCAGCCCTCGCCGCCGATGTCGTCGCCGTTGCAGCCGCAACATCTCGGTCCTCCCCTCCTCGGCGCCGCAAATCAGGTACCCTAGGGTTCCTGATTTTCCGGGTCGTGGGGTCGGATCCGAGTCGAGTAGGGTTCCTCACGGGAACCGGGTCATTGGGTCGGACCGGTCGGGAACCGGAGTAGGGTTTCGCGGTCCCCCCCAAAACGACGCCGTTTCGTAAAGTAAAAAACAAAAAGAAAAAAATCCAAAAAAATCCGAGTTGGGCCCGCGGTCGGTTTTTTAATTTTAAATAACTAAATAATAAATAAATAATTTATCTTTCAAAAAAATAAAAGAATATAATTTATTTTCGAAAAATATTAAAATATATTTTAATTTCCAAAAAAACCAGAAAATATTGAAAAATATTTTATTTTCCGAAAAATCAAAAAAATCAAAAATATTTTATATTTTCCAAAAAATGCCAAAAATCCAAAAAAAGCCAAAAAAATTCAGAAAAAGCCAAAAAGACTTGTATTTTTCCAAAAAATACCAAAAATCCAAAAAATCCCTTTTATGTCCAAAAATTAGAAAAAGACTCAAAAATATTTTTCCTCCCAAAAATGCATGGAAAATCCCTAAAACATCCAAAAAACCTCAGGGTTTAAACAATATTAGGTACCGAAAGGGCATTAGTGATTAATTAGTGTAATCAAGTCCCCGATCCTAATTTCTCTGGTTGCACAGGAGCAAAGTATTTCTCCCGATACTTCACTTGGGTCTCTAATCGATCCACCTCAAACCGATTAGTGGCGACTCCGTTTTAAAATTGACTTACATGTTAAATACTTAGACTATTAAAGTCGTGAATTGGTGGACTTGGGAGAGTCCGGGCCTAATAAATCTAGCCGAGCCATTAGCGTCCGCAAGGCACCCGCCCCGATCGGGCGCCGGAAAAAATGAGGTCGCGATAGTTATGCTAAGCTTTGTATCAACTTGACTGTCTGGCCTACTTTTTTGGACATGGTTTTTAGAATTGCAAGCAGTAGCAAAATCTCTTGTCGATATCATGGTATCGCCAAAGATTATGTAAAATAGTAAAAGTTGGTTTTCGAAGCACACACAAGAATAACTACATAAAGAAAGACAAACCCACAATCGCAAGACAAAAGAAAGCCCGTCAAAACTTAGAAAACAATATGACTCTTTCCATACGCTATTTATTTAGTTAGACTAGACAAAATTAGAACAGAATTCTCTACAACGTCATGTATGATAAGGAAGGTGATCCATGTCTACTTAAAACTAGATATATTGGTGATATTGGTATTAATCTTGTTATGGTTATAATTTTGGTCACAATTGTGGAGATGTTGAAACTCACTGTAGCTTGTTGTACAGTGATAGACTGTTGGTTTAGGCTTTGCTTGTTTTATGGAAAATTTGAGGTTGGAAAATCCTTTCTAGACAAGTTGTTTTCCAGAAAAATGAACTTGTGTTTGGATGTACTGTTGAAGATGATGTGAATAATTTTCCAGTGCTTACTAATGGAAAGCCCATGCACAATCTTTTTACAAGGGGACCCGGGTCTATGGTAGGGGCCCTACTCCTACAGCTGTGATCTTAGTTTTGATGGCTAAAGGTCGCAGGTGCAGAAGCTATGGAGCTTAAGCTGAGCTCCATGTAGTCTAGCCTTGGAGGGCAGGAAACTTGATCTATTCGCTTAGAACCTTGGTCTACATGAGGGGAACCCAGGTGAGAGCTCCCCGTAGCTGGGTTAGGACTCCCACTATGAGGGTTCCGGCAAGAGAGCTGGGTTTAGGCCTTGATGATTGGGGTCTAGGTGGGCTTCGAGGATTTTGGTTTGACTTAAGGACATGGGTCTCAAAAGACCAGAGCTCAGAATTGAGATCCAAGTCTAGACAATCCTAGATGATGTTGGTAGAGGCCAAAGTAAATGGAGGAATAATCTCCACTTTTTACAAGCATAAATAAGTTTTCAAAAGTTAAGCATAAACTTTTGTTGACATGAAAACATTTTTTTTGCACTTATTTTCCTTAAATGCCAAACAACAGAAGAAGGGAGAATGTCTTTCAAAGGCTCTTTTCCGTAAATAACATGGACCTGTTTTTTTGCTATATACTCCTTTTTCTCTTAACTTCATATAAACTAATTTGGTCTTGCTTTTCTCTATTTTTGTCTTCTATAGTGATTATGGAAATATAAATCTAAATTTAAATGAGTGATTTTGTACTGACACGTTATGTTATATTCTCAAATGCAAGATGATGAGTTCGAATTTGCTTGGGGCAGTAGCGTGTACATCTCGCTTTGGTAAATGGGTTTAAGGCCTCTACTACCTAAGTGAGACTATGGTGATGGGGATTGCCTACCTTATAATCAATAGGTTATGAGTGGTACTAAGTGGCAACCTCTCTGCAGTTTTAATTCAAAAATTGAGTAGTGGGTGTGGGAATGTCATGGTAATGTCCAAAAGGAGTGGTCATTTTGGTTGGCCCTCCCCATCCTTTTAGTTTTGTACAAAAAATGAAAAAAAATTGAGGCTTGAAGTCTATTTAACAATTCAAGTTAATGTGCTTCTTGAGATATTGTAAGGAAACTTTGGTCCCGAGTAGTGATTACATTTATAATAGAAACTAAGAACCTCCTCATGTGCTTTGGTTCATTTTCTTGTTGTCTCCCTGGCCCCTACTAGAAGAATATCCAAAGATATATTAAACATAAAGAAGACTCAAAGCCTCCCATGATGATATTCAATATAAGGAAAAGCATAGAAAGAAAGAAATGAGGAGTTAAAAATATTCCCTTGGCTCTTACGAAAGAAACTGCCATCCCCTGTGGTCCGTGACATGGACAACTTTCTTCTTTTTCTTCCCTGTCTCTTGTAGAATGATTTGTAATTATTATAATAAACTTACCGTTATCTACTTTATTTCAATACGTTGTATGCAGTTGTATCTCAATTAACTTTCAATGAGGATCTTCCTTATGGTCTTTGTTCACTAGGCTGAAGTAGAACTTTTATGATGGATATGAAGATAGCTTGTGTAAATAGTAAGTTACATGACTTGTGTATGTAATTAAAGTAGCTCCAATATTAGTGGATACACTAAAATTGATATACTAGGTGATGTGGGAAAATTGTCCAAAAAAGTTTAAAATTGATGACATTTTTGGCAACTCAGTCTGAATTTTTTCAATTTTAACAATTGAGTCATGAACATGTTCAATTTTTATCAATTAAGTTCTTTCGACCAATTTTGGCCTGAAATCATTAATGTAGACATAGGCTGTCCAATGTAACATGACCAATGCTGATATGGACAATTTTAAATAATATTTTAATATTTTTAATTCTTTCATTAATTTTTTTTTGGCTTTTTATTTGTGCTTTTTTTAATGACGGTGAGGGTCAGGGTGACCATCACAGGCCATGAAGGCCTTGCCAGATTAGGCAAGCATCATCTCACTCGCAGACAACAAGGCCACGAAGGTCCTGAGCAAAGCCAACAATCCTCATCAGTAAGGCCTTGCCAAATCAAGCAAGCATTTCCTCACTTGTAGCCAATGGGGCTGCAAATGTCCTAGGTGATGCCATCATAGCCTTGTAGGCTGCGAGCAAGGCAGCAGTATAAAGGTGGTGAGGCGATGGCATGAAGGTGGCAAGGGCCGCCTTCTTGGTGGTTGTGATGGCCTAGCCTAGGATCTTCATGGCCCCGTTGGCTACGACCAAGGTGGCTCTTAGCTAGTCTGGGTGAGGCCTTTGCAACCAATAGGAGTTGCCAATGACCCTCATCGGCATGGAAAAAAACCAAAGATAAAAATAAAAAATAAAAAATCGAAACTTATTATTAAAAATTGTCTACATCAACTATTCTTAGCCAAAATTGGCAGGATTGATTCAATTGACAAAAAAGTAAAAAGGTTCAAGACTTCATTAGCAAAATTGAAAGGTTTAAGACTGAATTGATAAAAGTACAATAGGCTTAAGATTTGTTGGACAATTTTTCCTAGGTGATGTAGTAAACTTTTATTGAATATTGGATATTATCCATTTGTTTGAAGATCTATATATTTCTTACTTATTACATTACTTAACTTATCAATATAACAGAAAAATTACAATATATCCGATATTACTCTTGTCAGGACATGTACCTCATAGCAAGTAAGCAAGTAGCAATGTGGTTCAATAGTTGGGGCCTCAAATCCCGCCGCTAGCAAATTAAGTCTAGCAATCAGGTGAGAAATAACGGTGGAGGTAAAGATTAAAGTTCCCAATTTTATTTTTAGAAAAACATAAATCATTTTCTGCAATTGGACTATAAACTTTTTTGTTTAATCATGGAAAAACTATTATAAGGACAACTGTTTTTTTTCCTTTGCCTAGAAAAATGAAGAATAGCTTTAATTAATAAAGTCATGACCAGCATTGAATGAAATCTTATGGAAATCTTATGACAATGTAAATAAAGCTATTATTCATTGAAATAATGAGTACTAACTTACTTAAATAAAGCTTGAACAACATGGAATAATTTCTCTGAGCCTAAATCCAACCATGTCTAAATTTAATGGCTAGGCCAATCTCATAACATCTACTGCATGATTAATAGAAAAACACAAGAATATTGCTCTTTAATCTAGAAAATTATCAAGTTAGTTCTAAACCTATTGCATTTATGTCCATTTAGTCTTAAATTTTTCGATTTTGCCAATTTAATCTTAAGCTTTTGTGAGAAATTTCAATGCAGTTCTTCCTGTCAATTCTTGTCGAAAATCGCTGACCTGTGATTTTATCATTGCCAGCCGTCCTACATCATAAAGATGTAACTAACCCTTCATCTAATTATATATAAAGTATCAAACCCAAGGCCACTCACCAGGACCATAGTGATTGGTTGAAAGCCCTAAAGGAGAACATTGTTTTATTATCATAAACAAGAAAACTAGTTTTTAATAGCTATTTTTTTCGCGATACTATTCATCTTAACATACTTGCATAAAATCTTGACCATGGAACTAATCTTTGAAGCTAAATTCAATCATGTCTAGATGTAATGGCTAGTTAAGTTGTGCATCACCTGCCGCAATCCCAATAAAGAAACATAGACATGTTGCTCTTTAATCTTTAAGCCTAGGTCATCAACTAAAATTTCGACTTACTTTATCTTGTTTATCAAGTTAATATTTATGATTCTGAAGCCAAAATATCTTAACATATTATCAAAAAATTTAATAGATATATAGAGAACCATAATTGAGGAAGCTAGCTTTCAACAACTATTTTTTTTTGCAATATGAAACATCTTAATATTTGTACAAGAGATAATTATACTATAAGTCTTTAAATTTGTCATGAAATTACAATTGAATTCTAAAACTTACAACAAGTGTAATCAAGTTTCAAAACTTATTAATTTGGTATAATCAAGTCATTATGTTAACTTTATCCAACTTGAAAAACGGAAAATGTTGATGTAATTTTTTAAAATATTTTCTCTCTCCTATGTGGCGATGTTGTGGCTAAAACATAAAACTAAAATGACATTATTTTGTTCGAAATCTTATTTTTTATGCCAATTTTATTTAGATCAAATTAAAATAAGCTTTTTTTATTTTTTTTAAGAAAAGAGGATTAGAAACCTACCGCCGCCCCATCATCACTAGGAGCAGTTGGTAATGGTGGGGGAATGGTTGACGAGGCTCTAACCAGGGATTGACGACCCTTGCCCATGTGTGATCGAGGATCACGGCCCTTCCCCATATTTAGCAAGGGTAGTTAGCCCCCGCGCAATTTTAGTTGCAGCCTACCATTGATTTGGGTGAGGACCTAGAGCCCTTGCCTGGGGCCACTAGAAACTGGCCGAGGCATGGCAACCCCCGTTGACCATTCTCTCACCATCCTTGGTCCTCTATGGCGATAGTGGGGCGGTGACGGATATGAACTCGTCTTTTTTCAAATATAGAATTAGCCTTTTTATTTAATTTATATAAAATTTACTTAAAAAATAAAATTTGAACTAAAACGACATCGTTTTAGTCACGTCATTGTTACTATTTCCGTTAGTAAAGTTAGATAGAGTTAATAAGGAAACTAGCTTTTAGCAGCTATTTTTTCTGCTACATAATACATCTCAACATATTTGCGTAAGCCTTGACCATGGAATAAAATCTGCGAGACAAAATTCAACCCTGTCTAGAAGCAATGGTTGGTTAAGTTGCATATCACCTTTCGTAATCCTATTGAAGAAACATGTTGCTATTTAATCTTCAAACTTGGGTACCAACCAAATTTTTGACTGGTGTCTTATCTTAACTATTAAGTTAATATTTATGAGTCTGCGGTCTAAATATCGTAACACTCTATTAAAAATTCTAGTCAACATATATAGAACCATAAATAAGGAAGCTAGCTTTCAACAACTATTTTCTTTGCAACATTGTCTTAACATATTTGCATAAAACTTTGATTATGGAACAAAATCTCCGAGACTAAACCCAACCGCGTCTAGATATAATGGCTAATTAAGTTGTGTATGGCCTATTGCAATCCTAATAAAGAAAATATTTAAATTTGGATCACTAACCAAAATTTTGGCTAGCGCTTTATCTTAACTATTAAGTCAAAATTTATGAATCTGTAGTCTAAATATCTTCTCTCATAATCAAAATTTAGTAACATAGAATCATAAATGAGTAAGCTAGCTTTCAACAGCTATTTTGTCGCAATACAATATGTCTTAACAAACTTGGATGAACCTTGACCATGGAACAAAATCTCCGAGGCTAATACTAACCATGTCTATATGTAATGACTAGTTGAGTTGCATATTACCGACCACAATCCTAATAGAGAAGAAACACATCCATGTTGCTCTTTAATCTCTATATCTGGGCCACCAATCCATATTGGAAAAAAGAGAGTTGCGTGACAGTCCCGTTATTTACGAATATATGACGGTCCTTCCTCCACCACACATTTCAAAATGCAAAGTCGACAAATTCTAGCAACCGTTTGCTAAGTGGTGATTCCGGGATTTACATGAGTGGGATCACCTCCCAAGTGATTTTTTTTAAAGGATATATAAGATCTTTGATTAATTATTGCGAAGCTATATTGCACTTATTAAACTAAATTCCCACAAATTTGAGCATAGTTTTACACACGTGAATAGACAGGTCAAATGTTACACACATGTAGAATTTTTCAAGCCAAAAATAGGATAAGCATATCAAGTTTAATAGAAAATCAACATCAGTTTGTTTAGGACGAGAAAAATTTGGAGTAACAACAGATTAGGCTTTGTTCTTTTTTCCAGTAGAGGTTAAAAAGGGACAAAGAACTTGTCAAGCTACATCAAGATGACTCGTGTGGAAGAACCCGCTACTTTATTCGTTTCAATTGCAAAATAGTGTATACAGATTTGCTTTGATTCTTGTCGGTTTAAATCAATTTTTACATGTTTTTTAGAAGTTCTTACCATCTGCGATTAGGTAACTTGTTTATCCTTAATTTGTTACACCAATAGCTGCTAATTGGTCAAGCTCCACCACTACCTAATATCAGTTCATTTATTTCTTAAAATGGACTTATTTGATTTAGTTGAGTCTAAATAATCTTTTCTCATTTTAAATATAAACTAAGTATGCATTCTTCATGGTTTGCTTTTTTATTATTTAAAAATGGATGGATTAGATGTTTCACTATTTGGTAGTGGACGGATGATTTATTTTTCTACTTAGCTTTCTTCCCCTTTTTTTTGGGTTTGTGATGGCCTTATCTTACTCAGCCAGTTGCCTTCTCTTTGTGAAAAATAATAATGGTTCGGAGGCCACCGTCATTTCTAGTCATGACCGTGAACATCATGCTAACACCGCTTATTTAGATTTTACCTTTCGTCTTATTTAATCTATAAAAAATTTTGTTTTATGAGTCCGAAACTACCTCTCTTGCCTTATCATAACAAAAAATAAATTAATTAGACAGACATAGAACTGTAATGACCGCTAGTTCTTAACATTTATCCACGAAAAAATGAGTGCTGACTTACTTAAATATAGCCTTGACGAACAAGGAACTAAATCTCCGAGGCTAAATCCAACCGCATCTAGATTTTCTAGATTTAAACATAGATTAATAGCGTATCAGCTATCGTATCCCTAAAAGAGAAACATGCAAAAGAATGCTTCGTTTGGTCATCGAGATAATAATTGGGATAGGATAGGATAAAGTAGAATATTAAATCCTTTGGATAATAAAGGCGGGCATATATAATCCTATCAAGTGTTTAGTGCACTTCAGGATAAGATTAAAAAATAAATATGATATCCATTTAAATTATAAAATTAAAAAATAGAAAATTCAATTAATTAAAGGCCATGGAAAAACTCTAGACCTAGGAATTGTGGCCACCTCCGTAGTGGCCACCATTGAAAACGGCAAGCACCAACATTGCCGTGCAATGGCGATGCAAATTGGTAAATCTTAGACTACGACAGAAAGGGTGGGTGGGGGAATTTTAGGTGACCACCAGAGTAGTCTTTGCATTGCCTCAAATCGATTGACGCCCCAAGTTGTCAACGATACCAAAGATTTACAGTTGCTTCATCACCATCACATTTTCCCATCTTCTCTTGAGACATCCAATGTACTTCATAAGGATTTTAGCATTGTCAACGAAGTGGTGCAGGTGGAGCCAAAGTTCTAGCCACCGATGTTTGAGGTGGCACAAGCAATGCTTCAATTAGTTCCACAGATGCCTATGAGAAAACTTCTGCCATATTCGTCTCAAAAAGCCACTCTTGGTCATAAGATTTAGCAAGTCCATGATCCAAAGGAAGGGGCACCCAATTGCTAGCATACGAGAAGCAAAGATGGGAGAAGAAGCGGAAGAGGAGAGCTGACGAATCAGAGAGGCGGAGGCATCCATTTGACATAGATGCTTATGATATCTTCTCTTTTTGTTAAGTTCTTTCTTTCCTTAAAAAAAATTCTTATCCAATTCGGCCTTATCCCACCCCCTCCCCCGGATTTTTTATCTAGCGTTTTATCCGAATGTATCTGGGTTTGTTCGATCTGGTGGACATTCCCAAACATCATATATGATAACAAATTATCCTATCCGGACTACCAAACGCAGCCTCATAGAGAGCAAACTATCTTGAACGAAGAGAATATGATATCAAATTATTGAATTTGTGCAATAACTGTAAGCGTTAATTGTGTTTCTGATGAACGTTGGCTTTGTATAGTAAAGCTAGGGAGAGCATTCAAATTTTCCATCCATTTGACTATAGCCATGAAGAGATCTCCATGACCGGCAAAGATTTCATTAAGCAAACTAAAAAGAAAGAAATTGCAGAAATTTCACTCAATCCATGTCGCTGCTGAAGCGTTTTCTATGTTAATCTTCCAGAAAAAGAACATCTTCCCATTTATTATGTTTCCAGACAGAGAAGACCATGTCATTTCTACTACTGCAAAAACCAGAACAAAGGGAAACAACAACAACGATTCACCACTTTGCAGTAACACCCATAACCTAATCTATAACTTTAAGGTCAAGTCCAGCGCCGCGGAACTCGATTCAGCCTCGATGACGTTTTTCTGGCCATTTCTGCACTTCATCTCCAAGGTGAGACGCTGCTCCAACTGATCAAGAAACGGCCTGGTGCGATCGCCGGGCAGGTCTTTGGGCGCGAGTTGTTGTGCTTGTGGGGGCGGCGATGGCGCCAACATCAACTTGAATTGACGAGAATCACCGCTATCCACCGGAAGAACTCCTCTCGGGGCGCTGGCCGCTGGCAGGGCACCGATCGGGTTGATTCCACCGACAGAATGGTTCATCTCCTGCCCTGTTGTTGGCACCAAATGGCCACCTTGCTGAGCTTGAAGTCCTGGCCTGCTGGAGACAAGATAATAAGGAGGTGGGTTAGGATTCAAGAGAGTCACTTCTCTAGGGTATGAGAGACGATTCCTTTCACTTCTCATTCTTGAGGAAGCTTCATCTAAACCCATGTGAACCCCAACGTGGTCTATGAGTACCCAGTTGTCCATGAACACCTCACCACACAACCTGCATGCAACTGGTGTGGGGTTCTGGTTTTGTTCCCTTTCGGGTGATTGATGAAGCCCACCACCACCACCCAGGAACTCAAAATTCTGCCTACGACCAGCCATTTTTTTTTCCTAAGGGAATTCAGCAAAAGGGAGTGATTAGGCGAAGGCTTTTAGAAGGGAGAATTTGTGGGTATGCTTCAATGTGTGATCATAAATCAAGAGTGGGAGGGGCAATTTATAGATGCCATGGTTCATGCAAAGACATGCAAGTCATTAATATTTGCCTTTATTGGTTTGTATGTCTGGGTCTGGGAAGGATTTATTACATTTTTGGGTTTTGTTAATCAATGCATTGAATTTTCTGTCATTTATAAGCAAAATGTGTGAGAGGCATTAGGGGAAATGTGAAAAGCATGAACTAAGAGTCAAGAAAAAAGAGATTAGAGCTTTAATTGCAGAATCCATTGGCAAGGCTAAAGTCTGGGTTGTTAGTGATGGCATATTAATGAAGGTTCATAATAAATGACATTTCCCAGTTTAACAGAGCAAGTTGCAACAATCTACTGAGCCTGATGAGGAGAGCTTGTAACTAAATGAGTTATTAAAGTGATTAAAATGCTCTCGATGGGCAGGATTAGAGAGCGTTCAACCACCGCGGTTCTGACTAGCAAGGCTCCAACCATTTATGCTTGAATTTGCGAGTAGACTTAAAAAAAAGAGCAAATAAAATTCTGCAAATTACAAAAGTTACTGGTCAATGTCATTATGGTTTTTCTAACCTATTTGGTAACATATCAAGGATAGGAGTGGAAGCAACTTTCCATTTGGATTCATTTTTCCATCCATGTAAATAGAGTCTGTGTGCTTTATTCTTTACAGAAGACAAAAAACTTGCTTATTTCTCATTTTAGCTTTCACATAAATAGTTTACTCTTTGTGCCTCCATAGTAATTTGTTTTATCTTCATGCTCCATTAAAATATTATAAATCTAATCAATGAAGAGAGACCATTAATTGTCTCTTGCCACTTTTACTAACCAAATTAAGAAAATAATCCGATGGGCTGTGGATTACTTTGTTACCATATACTACATGTACGGAATCTGACCCGATAAAAGTTCGACCCATATTTTGGATATTGCCTTACTTATTATATTTTTTCTCGAAGCAAATTTAATAAAAGTAGGACTATTATTTTGCATTTCATCTAACGTAGACTTTGTCTCCTAATAAATCCAATAAAAGCTCGACCCGTATTTTGGATATTGACTCACAAAAGTTGTGCAACCCTTGCCACTGAAGACTCTGGCAGCCTGCCGTGGCATCCCTCTTTCCTCATTTTAAAATTTTATTTTCTATTTTCTAAATTTAACATATATTTATCCTATATTATATTTTCAACTTTATTCGAATGATTTATCAACTTTTTTCTAAGTAAATTATTATATACTTTCAGGTTACTCACTCTCATTTGAGCTACTTACTAATGTTTATATTTATCAGCTTTTATTATCTTTTACCAATCTTCCTTACAAACCTTTTAAATTTGTCAATATTTACATGAATTTACCAACATTTATTTGCATGACTTATCAACTTTTCTCTTGTTAGGTTACTAATAAACCAAATTAAGTTTGGGCACGCGACAATAGACTTATGCTAATATATACTTTGACACGTGCCTTTGAAACGCTTCTATTCTGATTAAAAGCGTACTTTGTACTTATTTGGTGTGGTCTTTAAAATTAACAAAATTGAGGAGATATTGTATTACTAGAACAAAATTCTGCAATTAGTGAACAAAACCAGAGAGATGAGAGCTCCAAAAAAAAAAAGAAAAGAAGATAACAATATTAAATTGGGGAAAGTTTTCATTCTATAGTTGTAATATTATTGAAGCAACTCAATTGAATCAAATTAAGTTTAATGAGATACGTGGATGGTAAATGCTACTTTTATTAATATATAAAAGATAATGACCCTTTTGGTTCGCCATTTTTTTTTTTAATAATGTGAAATGTGATTTATGAACATTGAATGCGTGGAATGTCCAAAAAGATATAAACCTATTATATGACGATTAATTTAGTCATAAAAATTTCAAATGTGAGAATTTAACTTTAAATATTTCAATTGTGCCAACTTAATCCTAAACTTTTGATGATTTGTTAATGTAATCATTTTGGCTAATTCTGACCTGAAATTACTAATGTATACCTTGGTCATCCTACGAGGTATGACTGACACCGATGAGAATAATTTTTGCAATTTTTTAAAATTTTCTAAAATTCTATTAATTTGCAATTAATTTTTTTCTTTTCCTATCTTTCTTTTCTTTTTTATTTTCAATGTTAAGTGCTAATAGGGGATTGCTAGTCACTGACTCACTGGCCAAGGCTCGAAGACCCTTGTCGACCCTGACCCTTGTCTAGATTCATTGAGGGCTGCAACGCCCTTGCCTATGACTTGGGAGGGGCCTCACCTATGGCTAGCGGCCTTCGTCAACTATTGTTGGCCAATCTAGAGCCCAACCATAGAAGGAAATAGTAAAAAAGAAACAAGAAAGAAAAAAAAATGAAAAAAAAAAGAAAAAGATAAAATGATCGATAAAACTAATAAAATTTTTGAAAACTTTAACAAAATTGCCCACTTTAGCGGTAGTCATGCCATGTAAGACAACAAACATCTGATTCACTGATTTTCGGTCAAAATTGGCCCTAAATGGCTACATTGACAAATCGTTAAAATGTTTGGGACTAATTTAACGCTATTGAAATGTTTAGGATTGAATTGGTTGTTGTATAATATATTTAAGATTTTTTGTACAATTTTCTCGACATTGAATTGATCCAATTGTAACTGACCAAAAAAAAGAAATCGATCCAATTGTTTGTACAACATGCAATATCGTTGTTAGTTAAGTCCCCCACCTATTTAATGTGATCGATTTCATTTTTGGGTTGCTTATCATCCATGAAATTTGCTGAAATAGAAGACACCTATCGAATTCAACTAATACCGGATGGAGAAAAGGACATAGATGGATTGTGTATTAATATTGACTTGAAATTGGCAAGTAAAGTACTTGTTTCTTTCCCGTTTAAAATCTAAGACAACTAATATCATATTCAAGTAATATCGATTTACTGACAAAAAAAGAAGAAGCTAATATCGATTTCGGTGAAATACAACGTGGAGACACTAAAAAAAAAGAAGAAAAAAAAAGAAAACTCAAAACGGATGGTTTACATTATAGTTGGGTTGGGGCCCATCAGCATTGCCAGCCCACTTCTTAACACAAAAAGTCAAGGAACGTTTCTTCTAGTTTTCGTATATTTTTTCTATTTTTCATAAAAGAGCTTAATTTCAGAGGGAAAAAAAGAAAGTCTGGAGCGCGTGCGTGCGTGACTCGCGAGTTCTGACTATTTTTCATTCCTTATCCAACAAAATAAACTAATAACAAAGATTAGATAAACATTTGCTATTTTTTTTCAAGAATTAAAATTGGATACTTATGTGAAAATGAAAATAGAATGCGAGAGTGACGGAAATTTCTCACATCCGGTACAAAGATGCAGTTGGTTGTTGCGTCGGGGGATAATTAAGGAACTTCCCCAGCTTTTTTTTTTTTTTTTTGTGAAAAGTTATAGTTAGCTTTTTAATTTTTACCTTTTCAGTTTTTTTCCTTTGGCCAATTTTATATTTTCTCCCCTTTAAAACTAGATTGAATTATGATATTAGAGCAACATGCGTATATGATGGCCAAATGGAAATCTCAAAAGCCGAAAAAAAAATGGTGTTTCGATTTAAATAAATAGGTAGGCAATGTTTTATTTTCTGCTTTTTATATTTTTCTTGTGCACACGTGCATTAGCCGTAAATGAAGAATCATCACATTTCATTTTGGAGACTTCATTTTTGCTTTAGTTGTTTTAACTTCTTCATGTTAGGTCACTTTGATTTTTCCTTGGAATTAGTAATACTTGAGGAAAGTACAACTGACAATTGAAGAAAAATATAAGTAATTAGGCTCTGTTTGTCTCACGAAAAATATTACATTTTTAAAAAATATTATCCACGGTCATTTTTTAGAAAAACGGCACTATTTTCTTATGTTTGCTCAAAATTTGAAAACTAACTGAAAAAAATATTTTCCATCGTTTGGAAATTAAAATTTGATTTGATTTTCCTAAATAGATATATATATATATATATATATATATATATATATTTGGAAGCTAGTAATCTGCACATAAATTACCAAGGAACTAGGCACAAGCATTGAGTTCTCAATATTAGCCTTGTGGGCCTGAGCGTTATTGGCCTAAGCGCTGGTGACCCAAGCTCATGCATTGGGGACCTAAACATGGGCGTTGAGGTCCTGGACTTGGCCTCAATGGTCTCAAGCTTGAGCATCGAGGTCCTAGTCCCGAGCCTGACCTCGAGACTTAGTTTGGGCAATAACCAAGCTCAGATTGTCCTGTTCTAGATTGAGACTTTGTTTGGGCATTTCGTCAAACATTTGGTGTGCCTCACACTACCCATACGAGTTGCCTCAGGTCATTTTCATGACTTTCAATCTTGACCTATAGATGATCTTAAGAAGAACCATATCATCAAATTATACTAAAACATGCAGGGATCATAATTACTAAGAAATATCATCCTAAAACACACACTAAACTGATTGAAATTAGCCTCAAAATCACGAGTCTGATCTGTTTTGCAAACATGGATTTGAACTCAGGTCAGGCGAATAGGTTGCCTGCCCATATTCAAGCTTTGATACTTATCACATGCTTGACATACAGGAAAATATGATCGATCCAAATGAGAATATGTAACAATTAATTTCAAATGAAATAGATAGATTCGAGAATGAGCAACTACACACCTCAAGCCATCCTCTCAAAGTAGCCTATACGCATGATCCATGCTGGCCGACCGTGTACCAGTCATAGCCCAGTGTATATCAGCTCAGGGTGCATGAACTTTGGCGACTCTTGCAGGCATTTTAACAAACATCTGGAACACAGGCGACAACCTATAATCTTCTCAACACGAGTAACACGTGTCTAAGGATCAACTTACAAGACCAAATCATGCATTTAGACTTGCAACAAAGAGGGGTTCAAATGATCCACGTATAAAACCCAGCAAGCACCACTAGCCCTCCGCCCTTTTTCATTCATTATTACACAAATTATTCCCATTGATTTCTCATTGAAACTGAGTTGAGACCCTCACCTTTTTTTACTTTAGGGGGTGTATCACGCGGTTCTTGACCAAAAGAACCAATGCCTCCTGAAATTGCACAAAGTTGGCCTCCTCAACTCTGGGAAAGGAGACTTGCAAGGATGAAAGTTTACCACGAGGGTGTTTTGTTAGTATCCAAAAGCCTGCTCCCGAATCTCTTTTGGCATCTTCTTCAACTGTATGTGTCGTAGCTTAGTCTCGCTTGCCTCAGGTGTCCCTCATTTTTTCTCAAAAACTTTCGCTTTTCCCAACTCGTGACCAACTGATCTCCACACTTGGGGAAGATTTTTTTGGAATTTCTGGGCTTGTGGGGACACTCTGGTGCACTCTTTTCGCCTTAACTTGAATGAATCTACCGCTAATCAAGGGACAGAACCAAGCTTTTCTTAAGCTAGAAGATTTCTACTTTGACCACCAGTAAGTGTTTTGGTTTTTTTTTTTTTTTGGTCGGTTGTAAGTGTTTTGGTTCAATACTCTCATTTCTTTCAAAATCTCACTATTTTTCTAACTCACAACCAAAGCTCCAACGCATAAAAAAATTTCAGACTTCTTCAAAATTTCAGACTTCTTCTGTTACCCACCAAGAAGGTATTTTTCGGAGGGCTTTAGGAAGCCTTAGTGATCTCCATTTGGGATATGCAATCTATGGTCGGAAAGATATTTGAGTGTAATTTCACTCTCCAGTTGAAGGTTTTGACTTTTGACTAGAAATTTGTGTAAATTGCATTTTCTCTCAATGGGTTTGTCTAGAATTAGGCTAAAGTTGGTTTTTTTTTTTTTTTTTAATTTTAATTTTGGGAGTAGTGGAGAACTCTCCCAAATGCCTTTTGTCTTCAACCTTTTAAGCCTTAGAAGAGCATGCTTAAGAGGGTTTATCCACTGAATTAAGCTAGCTTTTGGTCTATCCTTGCCCACACACCAAGGTTGTTAACTGAGCTGCTTCACCAACTCTTTGACTTTGTCATATTTTTATTCTTGTATCGCCACTAAGATAGCTGATTTAGTTGAGAATTTTGCACCCCTTCATTAGCTCATCCACGACCAATTTTTGTCTATTTGCATATCTAATGGTTGCCTTCCACTTCAACCAGAGATAATGCTGATTGGACAGCTGAATAAAATATGGTGAGATCACAAAGTTGCTTGCAATTGCAATCCGACCCCACAGGGCTTGCCTAGTCATATTCAGATCCTCAACCCGAATCTTTTCCTTTTTTCTCTTTTTTTTTTTTTGGAAAGTAGATTTCTAGAAAAAAATCCATTTAAAACTACATTAAATTCCTAGATAATCTATATATAAGAATTTGACACGAACTTTCGTGGAAAAAAATGTTTCAATTTTTTTGGAAATATGTAAACATGATTTTTTAGTAAAAATTTAGGTCTCAATAATAAAGGAATCGCTCTTTTCCCTGTAAAGGGGAGGGAAGTCAATTATGAGATCTGTTTAATATCGATTTAGATTTACCTTAGACTCAAGAGTGAATCGGTTTAAAATTGGTTTGGTTCCTGAGTAGAACCGATTGGTTCCGGATATAAAATCGGGAACCGAATCAATCCTATGGATTGGTTGAGTGAAGTTGGTTCTTTCCAGATTAAACCAACCCAGTTGCTCACCCCTAACGTAAATGTTGGGGTTGGGATTATCCAGGTTTTTCAAGATGGCTACTAATCTCTAATTAGTGAATTGAATCACACATTAAATCGTGGGAGTGTTCCGGAGACGTATAGTTGATACAGACGAAGACATCATAATACAGTATAGCCCGTAAATATGCCAGATGTCTTTCATTGAAGGAGAGCATGCATTCAATGGTTACTTTCAGTTTTAATCTTCTTCATTATTCTCTTTCTAATGTTATATTTTGAGTTCTGTAGTTTTATGAAGTTAGTATAGACCAGTATGTACTTGGCAATTCACTGTGCAACATACCGCATCACTTTATGGCACTTCACGCAAGAACACCAATGAAGCTCGACAGTAGATTAATGATGAATTTAGATTTATGTCGTATTTGCATAATTTTTTTTTAATGTAACTAAATATAACTTCTATTTTTTTTTCCTTTTTTGCTAGAACTAAATAAAAATATTATACAATCTATACGGGTAATAATATTTGACATGACAACAAAAACACACGGTTGATCTCGAGGAGAAAAAAATTTGCGATGTGAAATCCTGTTAGTCACTTTTGTATTAAAATTGCATTTAGTTGCTTGATAACTGATAATAAGTTTATATACAGGGACAATCTATATAGTGAAAGCTGGCCGATTTAATCCAAATAATTGAAGATATCACTTTAATCATATATCTTTGTGTATTGCAAGAAAATTGAATTATAACTTCATTCTCCACTCAAATTATAATAGTTTGATCCCTTCCCATTCGTTCATATACTCTAGGTTATGATCACATGGGAAGACATTTTAAGCCAAAATTACATCTATATATTAAACATCAATTTCTCTTTTCGTTTTCAGCATGCGACAACTTAGAATTAGTCAATTTCCAAGTTAAGTGTTATGATCTCTCAAGTATTCGGTTACATAGTAAAAGGAGCATTGGATTTCCTTTTACGAAAAATTTGACAATATGATTAATGCTCATGTGATTGTCGCCATGTACTAAAATATTTCTAAAATAAAAAAATGATAAATGTAGGAGTGTATATATTTTTTCCTATTATAGTTTGTTCTTTTCATGTCTATAATAAAAAGAATTTACTCCAGCACACAAAACAAAAAGTTTTTAGCCAGAAATACTTAGTAAAAGCAATAGCATTTTGTAATAACATTAATCGGCTTGAAGGCACTGTTAAAATACCCTTATGTCATCCATGGTTTTTCCTTTATCTTCTGCTGCAAAAATCCTCCCTCCATCAAAGGATTAAAAGCGGAGTTACCTACTGGCTAGACCAATCCTAGCCACAAAAGCCTAGTCTTCCAAAGCACGTGGAGTTTTCTCCACCATAAGTTTCCATAATAATTCAACGACTTTAACGAACATGTAGTCATGAAGAAGTCAAAACTCTGATGTTAATGAATTCCTCCTCCTCCTTTTTTTTTTTTTAATAAAAGGAAAAGGAATCCAATGCAGCTCAGCCGTCAGCATCGAATCTACAAAGTAGTCAAGTGTCGATAATCTTATGGAAAAAAGAAATCAAATGTTGACACTGACGGGTTACAAGTTTTGGAATCATGCCAAGATTGTGGATGGGACTGTACCGTTGAAGATGACATAGTAATCACACATGTCAAAGGAGGAACATTTTCACGTTGCACCATTTGGTTGGATAAAGTTCCACGTACCAAACTCCAATCGGGACATTGAATTTCTTAACCGATGCTATCGAGACCTATTCTTTTTTAAAGGTGTGCTATTGAATTCTCATTTGTCTCCTATTGTATATTTGGCAATTAAAAAATTACCTGCACATCTTGAAATGATGTTGTTTAAAAAACGAGATTGAATAAGAAAATAAATAGAATAAAAAAAATAATTTAGATATTGGATTTACGTAATTTAGTCTGTGGAAACTATTCCGCAAAAGGCGGAACATGCGATTCCATTACAGATCAAGGGAGATAATGGAGACTAGAACTATACTCTCAAGTTACTCAAATGCTCTCGGTATTTTTCAGTCTATAATTATATCTAGTAATTCATGTAGTGTTTAGTACTCACAATTTTTCATGAAACAATCTCTTACTTTCATAAGACAGGGCAAAAGTCCAAGTCGTCGTTCATGGGTGCGGTGAGTGCTCAAAGTGGAGTGGCATCTGGACATCCAATTGGTGCTTGCGACTTGGTGGTGTTCATAAATTGCTTCCAAGAGACGAGGGTTTAAGCCAAAAAAATCATATGGGTAAGATTTATGAATATCTTTGTGAGATTAAGAGATTGTTTTACAATAAATTGTTAGAACTAAATACTATGTGAATTATTGGGTGTAATTACAAGTTGGAAAATGTTGAGAAATGTTTAAGTGATTCAAGTGTGGTTGTACTTTCCATTGTATTATTTGATCATGTGCTGCTTTCCTCATGGAGCATTGACCGAACCATGAAAATTCCAAGTCTGATTTATTTAGTTTTATTTTATTATTTGATTGTTTGTTTTTTTTTTTTTACAACAAATGACATTTAGAATTGATCAGAGAAATTTGATGAAGGGAGAAGGACTAGTCAAAGCACTCTAATAATTGTCTATCGTGTCTATAAATCAAAAATAAAATACACAGGCCTCTCCATTTTCCAAGTTGGCTGTCATAAATGTCTATAAAGTCATGTTGAACACGATGGAGGCAGAGGGGTACCTAAAACCTAAAACCTAACCATTAGTGGGTCTCGCATGAACTTCACAAGAACTATTGTGATAAGATATAGATATAATTTGAAAAAATATTTTTCAATAAATATCTCTAACTTTGAGAGACAGTTATTGTGTATAACTTCTATTACATATACTCAATACATATTCACAAAAAGTTAGTTTAATTTGGACTAAGTTAGAGCTCAACTGTACAACAACCATGACCACTTATGAGTCTCGCCTTGACTTCACCCAAACACTAAAGATGGATCCTACAAATTGGGTTTAGGTCGAGTCCTTAGCATATCTAATTCTCGAAGGGAGCTTCCCATTTAATATTCTCAAGTCGGCCCTGAAAAAAGGTATCAGAATGAACAGTATAAATGGAGAGAGACGGAGACAGCAGGTTAAAACATAGAACCTAACCATATTCAACATCTACATCAGATGTCGAAACAGTGTCCATCGAAAGCTAGAGAGAAGAATCATTCGTCCGGAATCGAGTGCACTCGCAGTCGTCGATAACATGGATCCGAATCTTGGGAAAACCTGAGCCTGCCATCGAGGGAGAGAAGAGGTTAAAAACGCAGCAGCTGAACTGGAGTCAATATCACCTCCCCATCGGAAGAGACGCCATCTTTGCTGTCAATCCACAAGCTTTTTAGCATCGTACCCCGTTCATGATGAGCTATCGCTCGTCGTCTGCACGTGTGAAGACGACGGACAAGGGAGTACATGAACAGTATCTATGACCAGCACGTACACACATATTTACTCGTTCGTATGACCACCTGTCGGCCACAGCACAGGGCAGTATCCCAGATGGGTCTCTGTCGTTCAGGTCACAGATGGGAAATCACATGGAAGATACAGAGCCTCCCCCACCCGGTTAAGAGGGCGTCCTTTTATGGCCTTTGGTTTTTCCAAAAAGAAAAGAAAATCTGATAAATTTTTCGCCTTCTAGTTTTTTTTTTTTTAATTTTATTTCGTCTTCTAGTTAAATGAAGTATCTTTTTTGTTTTGGATGGGACAGAGAGTCTGTTTTGTCTTGACAAAAAAAAAGGGATTTCTTTTTGCACATTTTAAATTAGTTTTAACTAGTTGATATGATGCACTATCTAATGTCCTATAGAAATATGTGCAATTTTCGTGTGATTTTTTATAAATTGATATAGTTTTATCTTGTTTTGACGATAAAGTCAATAAGCATATTTTGAATTTTCAATAAATTATACGAAGCAAACAAAGCACGACACTTTAGAAATGCTTTTCCACCGAAAATGCTTTTAGAAGTTAAGAAAGTCAATAAAGAAATATTCTTACATTGTTAGCCCAACACTTTTAGAAACTTTCATCTCTTTATGATTTCAACTTATAAGATCACCACAAACAAAGGAGAGCGTTCTACGAGTGTTCTAATAAGAGTTTTCTCTTCCTTTTGTAAACACAACTGGTTAATTTCAATGAGAATATGCAGCATTGTAATATGCTCTTCTTTCTCAAAATAAATTTGCCAAGTTGAAATATTAAAATATGGACCAACTACAGATGTATACAGAGCATATTACTTATTAAAATTGTAAAACCGTAAAAAAAAAAAAATACCCACTATTTGTTATAGTTTGAAGCTACCCAATGTCTAAATAAAGAAAAACCATCCATCTTCATTCACGAAATGCACATGGTGCGCCCATTAATTCTAGTCACTTAACAAAGAAAATCATTGGATTTTGCATAAGGCATTTTGTACCATCAAATACTACAAAAGCTTTTATCCAAATGTCTAAGACTAAATTAGCACAATTAAAATATCTATAACTAAATTGGCCGCCATATAATATGCTTAGGATTTTTGGGTAATTATCTCATAGTTTATGGAAGCGATTACTATTTTTACCAAAGTCCTAAAATTGGAGGCAGTCTTCGGTGGCCATAGCTTTAGTTGGGATAATCCTTCCCAGAATGAGCTATGTAGTTTCAAGGGTCCTCCATTTCACAACCCCACCTCTTTCTACGTCTTTATATTTTCTCCCTGGTGCTAGTCGAGTCATTTTAGGCAACTCCTCGCAAATAAGAGTATCCATTGGTGTGTGAAAATTGTACAAGTTGGACAAGTTGGAAATCCTGTGTATTGTGCTCAAAGCTAATTACATCCCTCATTTAATTGCCCAATAGAGTCAACGCACTTAGACATAGAGCAAATCCCCTATATATTGTGGAAAAAAACTCTACCACAGGTTGTGTGTTAGACACCATTGCCTCTAGGCATGACGTGCTATAATTGTGTCAGCAAAATCAACATCTTTGGTACCTCTTGAGCGGATAGCGAGGGAGTGCTTCTCGGAAGCGGACAGAATTATGTAAATCGGTGCTCAGTTATAGACTTAGGCTCATTGCAATTGGTAGCTTAGCTTGTAATTGATTCCGGATTAGGTGCTAGACACATTTGATATATAGCTTCCTATTTCATAGCTTCTCGTGATATTGATAACCCTACTGAATATTAAATTAGATAACCAACCAAGATTATTGACTTGCTAAAGAATTGGATGTGCATGATTCCTCTTCACGCTGAATGAGGGTTTGTTTTATGGAAAAAAGAAGGGGAAAAAAAACTAAAGAGAGCTTAATCATAACCATCTCTATCAATGCAATCAATGAGGATGTGTGAACGATTGGATCGGAAATATTAAGATCCGAGATATTGCCAAAATAATAAAATAAATTGAACAAAATTACTTTTGTTGAGATGACTTATTATGTTCTTAGTAGGAGAAAAGGATTAAAAAGGGGTACTACATTTCTAAAACATTTATAATAATTAAAAGTCTTTATTTTCTTTAAGAAGACACTGAAAACATGAAAATTGCAATATCAATTTGACATGAAAATAAAATCAGTAAGAATAAAAAATCGCTAATGATCCTTATCGATCGAATTCCTACTAAAGAGCAGATTATTTTTTTGAGCTCTCGGGTATAGAATCGTGAGAGTTTGAGGTCTGAATCAGGATTCTAACAACCATGGTGCTAGAACTAATAATGTCTTCGATTTCGATCTGTCGTACCATCCTTTTTAACTCATGTATGATTTTATTTTTAATCATCTATCAAGAATTTCACAAAATTCTTCCAACTCATACATATGAAGTTAGCATCCTTGTCGCACGTGAAGGCGACGGTACTCATTGTTTCTAACTGTTTAACCTTTCAGAAAAGATGATTGCGAGCACCTGAATTTGACGTACATCCACTCGAAAAAACCTGAGAGTTGGGCAGCAACAGTGTTTGTAATTATCTTCACTTGCCTATCTAATGGGGTTTGGGCGGCAGGTGGACCAGTCTATTATTTCTTTATTGCTAATTCATTTTTTTGCAAGAAGGTGTCATGGAATATTATATGGCCACACTCAAAACCCATCTCTACAAGAAGCATCACTAGCAAAATATAATGCGTTTTATAAATAAATTAAAAAAAAAAATGCGATGCTTTGGTCAACACAAGCAAATTGGACAAGAAGATCAAAAGTAAGAAGGGTATAGGCCGTAGACAAGCAGAATTCGATTGTAAAAGTATCTCAATAAGATGAGATGTAATGATATTGCGAGCAAAATTAGTTCCATGACTTTCGATATCAAATTGTGTTAAGTTTCCAGTTCTTTGGAGATAGGATTCACCTGAATAATACTAATAAAATGTATTTTGTTAGTATGACCAATGATCAAATTATCATCCTATTCAATAGATAACAGTGGGCCAAGATCTTCTTCGAATCCAAGGAAAAACTCAGATGATTTTAGTGCTCAAGTTGATTTCTTTATCTTCTTTTCCTCGAGGAAGATCTGACAATGATGCTTCACTATCTTTGGGGCCCCATCAAAATACCGAATATGTATTGCATAATGATAACCTAATTTGATAAAATAATCACCTCCTCTATGCTACTGCTACAGATTCAACATTATTGATGGGTACTGTAAACCCCACTAAACATCTAGTCCAAATTTCATTGTCAGATTCATAAAGCAGTTAATAAAGATGTGGATGATGCATTCAAGCTCTCTATGTTACTGTATGCTCTCTTCTTCCTTTCTCATGGGGATAGATCTACCCCTTTCTTGCTTATAATGAAGCTACATAAGAATTAGCTATAATAGGGATAAATCCTTTTACTTTTAAAGATCATACATGGTTTGTGAATCTATCTGATTGATGAAATTAAACTGAAAAGAGCCTCTACTTGCGGAGTGTATAGATTTTGCAACAGCTAGTCTTGTAGATGATTCTGACCTAGAAAAAGAAAAAGAAATAACAAGGAATAAGTCCAAAATAAATAACATCAACGTGAATATAAAAACGAAAACTCCCAAGCAACCACTAGTTTGTTCATCTTTATAGCTATATGTGCAGATTGACTATTATGAGGAACTCATGAACTTACGTAACTTTTTTGCTTTTATATTCCCCGATTGATCAAGGGCATAGTAAAGCTGGTCCAAACCCTCCTCTCTTGCATGTTCATTGGTTTAAATTCAGTTCATTCACTAGATTGCAGCTAAAAAAGTGAGAATCCGCGAAAAAGGGCTTTTCCTGTTAAAATTGCAAACCTAGGTCGCTAATGGATGTTAAAGTGGAAGAGACTGTTTCTTCACTGTTTATGTACAAGGGTTCATGTGAATGGACCTCACTTATTTAATGTTATCTCCGCTTTTGGGAACATCCAGGCTTGATATGACACAATGGAGCAATTGCAGACAGATTTGCATGATAAATAGGGCACAGAATAAGACACATTCTACTTTTACTGAGCTGGGAAGATGAAGCAACAAGCATTGAATATATTTTGCAAATTAAGTGGGTACCTTTTTCTCAACTTGCTCATTTGAAATTAATGGGCTAATGACAAGTTGGATCCCAAAGAACTTGGATATATTACTTCCTTATAGATTGCTATAAAGGTTCAGATCAATTAAACTGGTTCTTCTAAATTTATCTAGGGCAAGAAAGATCACCAAACACAAGAGAAAGCCCAACATAGACACTATAGATGGTACCATTTAAAGATGAACTACGACAATTCAAGAGATACATGACATGAGATTTGATGTATTTGCAAAGCTTTTCATTCCCAGAAAAAGAATGATATGCCGAAACAAATTAAGTATTGCACAAAATAAGGAATTGTCAACAGAAATTGACGTAGAATAACATCAACTGAGAGATTTATTTCTTGCTATAAAGCCTTAAATACCAAGTACATTGAGAAATTAGAGTTCCCGTTTCAGATACTTCCAATCAAGTACATGACTCTAATTAATCGACCGATTTCTTCCTTCTTTCATTGACTGATCCACCCAACCAAGCATAAGATTTTAAGAAATCTGAAACAATTCCGTGCAGCTAACTAATGCAAATAAAAACAACATGGAATTCTACCACATGATGAAACTTCTCTAGCAGAAAAAAATCACATTCTCATATAGAAGATGTGCATTAATTTTTGCTTCTATCATCTTCAAGGTGTCACTCACCATGCCCAATTACTTCGACGAACTCAATCCTTATAAACCGATTCTAAGGAAGAATTTCACTAATCGTGATATCCCTCACTGATCTTCACTCGATGGTGGTAGCGCTGGGGCTTGTGGTGGCGGCCTCTTCCTCTTCTTCTTCTCATAGCTCACCCCTCTCGCTTTGGATTGCAAATCGCGAACTTCACGCAGATAAAGCCTCACGGCCCTAGCCGCGAAAGGGTTGGCCTCAGGGTTTCCACCATTCTCTTCGAAGGCAGCACGGAGACGGCCGACAAGTGCGTCAAGGCTGCCCCAAGCTTGACGGAGAGGGCACGGGCAAGGGGCAGGTGGGTTTGGGTAGCCAAAGAAGGGGCAGAGCTGGGTGTGGACCTTGGTCTTACCGAACTGGTCGAGGTACCGGAGGAACTCAAGCACATGTGCCCCGCTGCACCGGGAGAGGGAGAGAGGCGGCCGGTGGTTACGGAGATACTGCCCAAAAGTGTTCCAGTCTCGCCGCTTCTGGTTCTCATACCGGCTGAGAGCAGCGGGCGAGGAGGAGGAGGAGGAGCTGGCGGCCGCAGCAGTGGAGCTGTAATTTGTTGCAGCGGCACTGGCAGAGGCGGCATCGTTGAGGGTTCCACTGTCGGTGCTCAAAGAGTCCAAGTCTTGAAATGAATCTGGATCCATGACTCTGATCTATTCGCTCTTCTCGATGATGCTTACTTGTTTTGTATCTTCTGAGGCTTTATTTGTCTGGCCTGGGCTTCAAGAGTTATTGCTGCTCACTTTAGATGAGGAAAACAACAAGACTAAACCCTCGAGTGAGCGATGGATCAAACGATTAGAACTGAGCTCAAGCACTTCAAGACATGATTGAAGATGCTTTAATTAGTACTGAAGTTCCTTACCCAAGACTCAAGAAAGAGAAACAAAAACCTTCTTGAAGATGGATCCGATTCAGCTAACCCATGAGAGAGAGAGAGAGAGAGAGAGAGGGAGCAAGTTCCTCCTTTTTCTCTTTCTTTCAAGGTTTCTTTCAATCTTTTCTTTGGTAAATCCTCGAAAGCTTGAGAGATAGGCTTGGTGTTAGAAGCTTTTGCTAATGAGATATGTTCAAGCAGAAGCAAAATGAGGAGAGAGAAAGCGAATATTGGCAGTGGAACTTCCTTAGGGCTTTTGTGGAAGGAGTATGTAGAAGTCGCGTAAGAGAGAGGTATTTTATGTTAATACGCATCATGTGCCCATTATATATCTATATCGCCATCATATATGGGTATTTCAATAACGCTGTACTTAGAAGATTTCATGCGCTTCTCGACGAATTTCAGATAATAAAATAAAAGAGGAATTTCGATTTCTCCACGAGAAGTGAAAAGATTTATTACCACTGGTACCATATTTCCTTGTCTTTCCCATGGTACTTTTTATATGTCAATTATTACACCAACGGTACAAGAAAACATATCAGTAGGAAAAGACTATTATTTTGTCCGGTGGAAAAGATAACGCCCTCTCTTAACATACAACTTATATAAAGTCCCACATATGATTCTTATTATTTTCACTACTTTAATTGTTTATGTATGGGACAAAAAGAAATGTTTACGTACACCGATTTCAATTGAAACGGAATGAAATGAAAAAAGAGATGTAATTGATGGAATGGAATATGATGGGGATCTCGATTGCTTTGTTTTTAAGTAAAGATGCAATGAAACATGAATTTTTTCATTTGGTTCTGAAAAAAATGAAAAATGTGAAATAATACAAAATAGAATGGTGATTTCATTTTTTTCGCTTCAGAAAAAGAAAAGAAAAGAAAAGGCTACATATATAGATCAATCTGGAATGGAATGCCCTCTACAGGTTCCAAATTTTATTCTAAATATTCAATTTAGCCTCAAGATTTCCACCTATTAATCTAAAAGTAAAGATAATCGGAATAACTTTTCTTACTATGAAATTCAAATTTTTGTTTTGCTTTCGAAGATGATGAAATATTTTGGCTTTTGAAATAGTCAATCTTATTTTTAGCCATTCAAATCGTGCTTCTATGTGAAAAAGTGTTTTGTTTTACTTTCATGTACAAATTACCGAGAGGATGAATCGACAATGAGACTTTCATACATTACGCATCTATCATGGTGATATAGGTAATTAAATTACTAGGAAGTAACTAATTACTCACATCAACGGTGAAAAATGTGAAATTTACAAAGGGTAGTAAGATTTATCCGCTTGCTATAGAAATTATAATGAAACATGAACGCGAGCACCGGAGCAATTGCAAAAAAATAGGCTTCGACATGAGGACTATAGCTTATGATAAAAACAATAAGACATAAGTGTTATTGTCAACAAAAGACAAACAATTTGGCTGCGTAATCTGGAAAAGAAACCCTATTTGGTATTTGGCGACGTCATCTGAACCGGATAAATCTGGATATATATGGATAAAATGTGGGATGAAATATCCTGATTAGGGAGTGGGATAAACTTGGATGGGATAATTTTTTTAAAAAAACTTTACAATTTTCTTTCAACAATGGAGTGATGGAGTGAGTATCCCACTTTGTCCACCAACAAGCAAGGACCACCTCCACAATAGCTTATCATCTACTAGATCCTAAGTAGCATCAACATCAACGTGCAATATGCAACACGACACGACACGACACACATCATTTCTCAAAACATAAAGAATTTCGATACATTAGGACACGTTGTATATTAAATGTATATTATACATGATAAATGATCATTTTTATGATTATTTCAATCAAATTAGTTTGATTCAAATTCACAAATAAATTAATAATTAGAAAGAGTCTAGAATGAATTTATACTAAAAAATCATGAGTTGTGGAAAATGAGAGTGAAAAGACAAGAGAAGACTAGGTTTTTCTTCTTTTCCCCTTCATAATTTTTATTTTATATTTTATTATATATATATATATATATATATATATACATTTTGACCTCTTATTTATTGAAATTTTTTAAAATTGACCATGTGTGTATCGAAATTCTGAACTCGCATGTCGAAATATGTCAAGAGAATTGATTACGTGTCGGATTTTTTAATACCTGTTGATTGCATGTTAGAACATATCAAAGTGTGTTGGAGTGTCGGACACGACATGAAGTCTCTTGGAGAGTGTCGATACTTCCCAGACTAGATCGCCATGGTGGCTACCTCGTTGTTCACTTCACAACGCCCTGGACGACCTAAGGCTCTTCTTTGCTGATGCCCGAATTGCCTCTGATACGGTGAAGCTGAGGGAGGACTACGGTCTAGCGATGGAGTTGACAGTGCGTTTGGTGAAATTGATGATGGAGGACACGAACCGGAGGAGCAAGAGAGAGTGGCTTTGAGATCCCTATGAGAGAGCTCAAGCAATGAGATCTGGATATTGCGGGATATTGTGTTAGACAGGTAAGATTTTCAAAGATTTTTATCCTATGTTTATATTGCACGAAATATGTGATGAGATTTTCTACAATCTAAAGGATATTTGGAGAATTTCTAATATGACCTTATCTTATCCTATTCCAATTCAAATCTGAACAACCAAACATAGCTTTACGTATTTAATCAAAGTTTGTAATTTTTCATTGGCATGAGTAGTCCTTCGTACTTTTGAATTTTCTCAATTGAGCCCTATTGGATCGATTAAAGTAGCAATCTTCACTTTTAATTGCATTAAGTTGTCTCGTTTTGAGTGCTTATATATCTGATGATGTTTGCAATAAATGTCATAAGGACAAATGCAAATACCATTTGACAATTTTTTTGGAGAATTTTAGAGAGATGCAATTATATTATAAAAACCCTTTATACGTCCCTTACCCCTACGCAGGTCCATAAGAGTTAGACTTTTGGAATGCTAATATATTTCTTTTTTCAAAATTTTCCCTCATTAAATTTTCTCAATTTTGGAAATGTCCTCACTGTCTTTTACCTAGCCACGTTGAGCTAGATTTGTCTTTTACCTAGCCACGTTGAGCTAGATTTGGTGCTGGCGACCCTCACCAAGTTCACATGACCATGGGTGACGCCAGCAATGCCAAATCTGGCAAAATCTAACAAAGAGTTTGAGTTCATTTTTATGTTTTATTATAAAGAAAAGTCTTTTACAAGTGTGATTTTTTCAAACACTAGTTAACCAAAATTGTTACCTAATAACCTTTTATATTACACTTTACAAAACACTATTTATATTTCGAGAAACCCTTTTAACTAAATTGTTTAGCATTTTCTCAAATTTTTCTCCAAAAACCAACCCAATTATATTAAACAAGGATAACGCATGATGGAAGGAACATATCAAACATTTTTACCACCAAATTGATAAGAGTTTAAAAGAAGATACCGTTGTTGTGGGTTTGTTAAAGATAATCACAAGATATCATCCTTGTTATTGAATATCAAGCAATTTCTTTCGATCCTCGCATGATTGATTGTGATATATCAGATGGTAACTTTATCTGTATGCCAAATAATCTCTCGTCTAGCAAGCCGTACGACTTTGGAAAAAAGAAAAAGAGAAAGATGAAAAAAAAGGGGGAAAGCAGAGAGAGATCAAACCAAACCGTCCTCTGGCACTGACTGGTTGTAATCTGGAGAAGCAAAACCAGGAACAAGGAAAAAAAAAAGGCATAATCTTTCAACGAACACTTTAAAGTCGCCCAAGGAATGCGTGCCACACACCATTCATTGCGTACTACGAAACAACTGTCTTCCCCATTCCTGTATACAGCAACTCCCCATAATGGAGTTTCTGTAGATACACAAAGCCTTGATTTTCTAAAGCCTATATCCGATTGGAGGGGCTTTACCGATGCCCAATGTTTCCAGGGTCGGCATTTGTTGGCCCGAGATGAAGTGGCAACGCAGTTTCGGTGCCCTTTTGACAATGTCACAATCAGATTCGGCGACTGGCTCCTGCCGAGCGATGCCCAACCGGCTTTACAGCACGGATTTCATATTTTAGGGTTACAAGTTCGAGAATTTTATATGATATGATTCCATGGGGAGGACTAAAAACTAGAAGATGGGCCAACCTAGTACAGTATCTGCATGTGATGTTCTGTTGGGAAGGGCTAAAAGTGTGTTGCGAGGAATTATACCGTGTTACTGCGCGCTTGTAACTAAATGCATCTGGGACATCCGATCTCACGGACCATGGTTCACGCATGCGGCCTAAGGGCAGTGCCTCTGGCGAGGCCGACCATGGCGCATTTCTGGGTAATTGGAGATGTGGTAGCCCCGAATGGTGGTTTGTGTTCGTATTTCTTTGTGTTGGACTTGTTCTTTTAAAAGAGGGTATCTCTTTTACTAATCTAGGGACATGGCTGTCGCGACCTCTTCTTTTCTGGCGCCCGATCGGGTCGGGTGCCTAGCAGAGGCTAATGGCTCGATTAAATTTATTAAGCTCGGACTCTCTCAAATCCACCAATTCACGACTTTAATGGTCTAAGTTTTTAACATGTAAGTTAATTTTTAAAACGGAGTCGCCACTAATCAATTTGGGGTGGGTTGATTAGAAACCCATGCGAAATATTGGGAGAAATATTCGCTCCTGCGCAACCAGAGAAATTAGGATCGGGGACTTGATTACACTAGTTAATCACTAATGCCCTTTTGGTACCTAACCTTGTTTAAACCCTGAGGCTTTTGGATGTTTTAGGGATTTTCCACGCATTTTTGGAAAAAAAACATTTTTTTGAACCTTTTTCCAATTTTTGGACATAAAAGGGATTTTTTTTTTTTTTTTTTTGGATTTTTGGAAAAATACAAGTCTTTTTGGCTTTTTCTGAATTTTTGGCATTTTTGAAAATATGGAATATTTTTATTTTTGATTTTTGATTTTTGATGATTTTTTTTTTGGAAAATAAAAAAAAATATTTTTTAATATTTTTGGAAAATAAAGTTTTTTTTATTTTTCTGGATTTTTCTGGAAAATAAAACATTTTTAATATTTTCTGGTTTTTTTCTGGAAATTAAAATATTTTTAATGTTTTTCGAAAATAAATTATTATTATTTTTTTAAAATAAATTATTTGCTTAATATTTATTTATTAAAACATATAAAAAAAATAAAATAAAAAGCCGATCGCATTCCCACAACGCGGGCCCACTCGGATTTTTTCATCTTTTTCTTTTTTTTTTTTTTTTTTTTATTTGAAACGGCACCGTTTGGGGGGAACCGGCAAAACCCTACCCGGTTCCCCCGACCAAGATCCGGCTCACGACCCGGTTCCCTCGGAACCCTACCCGACTCGGCTCCGACTCGCGACCCGACCTCCGCCGCCCCTTGAATTTGTGGAAACCCTACCCGGCTCCCGATCCGAGTCCGACCCGACAACCCAAGGTCGTGACCCGAAAATCGAGAACCCTAGGGTTTCCACAAATTCCGGCGCCAAGGAGGAAGAGAGGTGGATCGATGCGGCGGCAACGGCGACGATGGCGGCGGCGGATCCGTGATGCGGCGGCAACGACCCTTTACTAACTCAACGAGGCGAGGTGGCGGATGTGGAGCCCTTTGGACAAAACGGGGCCGAGGCCGAGACTAGGGTTTTGGAAGAAAACGGGGCAAAACGACGAGGATGAACCCACCCCTACCTGTCTGCGGTGGCGAACGGTGGCGATGTGCGTCGGGATGGCGACGACTGAGCTCAAGATGACGACCCTCCCTCTCCGGTTTCCCTTTCGCTCGGATCTCTTCCCCTCGAGATCGCCTATCGACGGCCTCCCCCAAAGTCTCTCGGAGGGAGGTCGTTCGAGCTTCGCGACCCGATCTCTCGCTTGCTCACTCTTCAATCTATTCTTGAAGTCTCTCAAAGGAAGATCTCCGAGCTCGCCGTGCCGTCCGACGGAGCTTGAGGCTGCCTATTTATAGACGAAGAAAAACCGGTCGACGGAGGGCCTCGACCGCCGGCTTCCAGCTCGCCCACCGATTCCCCTTGGCTGAACCGGTGTCCCATCGAGCTTTCCAGCGAAGCCTGCTCAGCATTAACGGCGCCTGAGATCTTATCCTCTCCAGCTGACGTTGACCTACTCTCCTCGGTCGTAGGCCGTCCTTCATGCGTCGGCCTCCCTTGCGCGCGTGAGTTGCAGCGGGGAAGGAGAGGGAAGGAGGAAGAAGAAGAGAGAAAGGGGCCGGGTCGGGGGGTGAAGAAGGAGGGGAGTGGGCCTAGGGCCCGCGCGAAGGAGGAGAAGGCTTTTGCTTTTGCTTCTTTTATTTTTGTTTTGCTTTGTTTTTTGTTTTTTTTTTTTTTTTTTTTAATTATTTATTATCCGAAAACTAAAATAAAATAAAATAAAATAAAATAAAACCTAACTAAAATGAAAATTTAGGCGTCAACAGCTGCCCCTCTTTGAAGGTGAGCTCGCAGAGGTTGCATTCAAAGACAAACTGATGCCTAAATTTTATCCATACATGCGTAGCAGATTATATTTTATTTGGGACCTATTATCCTATGCAAAAAGAGCAATATAACATTACACATACTAAGACAAATAAGAAGATACCCGTAGTTACTTACCGGAAGTGAGTGAGATAGGGTGTGAACCCCGAGTTTGGCAAGTATCAAGGTGTCATCTTACCCGGTGATATGAGAGGTTGCTTTTCCAAGGCTAGAACCATTCTTCGGTTGCTGTTAAAACAATCAACGATTCATCTAGGACCCGAACCTTTCTTCGGTTGCCTTGACGGGAAATTGCTCCTCCTTTCCCGAACCATTCTTCGGTTTCGCCTTTGTATCGTTAGAGCAATTAGTGGTTTGTCTCGGACATCGAACCATTCTTGATCTCGTCACCGGTCATGACCTTTTTGGGAGATGCACGACCTTTCTCGGGGCATCTATTTGTCGGGGTGTCGATTTGTATCGAGGACACCGGCTGGTACCCGACCTTTCTCGGGAGATGCGCCGACCTTTCTCGGGCATCGATTTGTGGGGGATGTCTGACCTCTGTCAAAGACACCTGTTGGAACCCGACCTTTCTCGAGAGATGCACTGACCTTTCTCAAGGCATCGATTTGTGAGGTGCCTGATCTTTGTCAAAGACACCTGTTGGAACCCGACCTTTCTCGGGAGATGCACTGACCTTTCTCAAGGCATCGATTTGTGAGGTGCCTGATCTTTGTCAAAGACACCTGTTGGAACCCGACCTTTCTCGGGAGATGCACTGACCTTTCTCAAGGCATCGATTTTGGCGAGATGTCTGACCTCTATCGAAGACACCTGTTGGAACCCAACCTTTCTCGGGGGATGCACCGACCTTTCTCAAGGCATCGATTTGTGGGGTGCCTGACCTCTGTCAAAGACACCAGTTGGTACCCGACCTTTCTCGGGGGATGCACCGACCTTTCTCAGGGCATCGATTTGTGGAAGATACCTGGACATTCACAAGTATTGAAAGAGTACCTGGATATTCACAAGTACTAACCTGGTGGATATTTGGGCCTTTGCAGGCGTCAAAGGGGTACTTGGATGATCACAAGTACAAACTCTTGGAGGATACCTAGATGTTCGCAGTTATCGAAGGGATACCTGTATGCTCACAAGTACTAGATACTGGAAAATACCTAATTGATTGCAAATGTCAAAAGAGTACTTGGATGTTAACAAGTACAGACTTTGAAGGATGCCTGAACGTTCGCAGGCATTGAAGAGGTACTCGGATGATCACAAGTACGAATTTCTAAAAAATACCTTGCCAATGGAATATCGAGGATGGGTCTCGAATTCGTGGAGACCTCTCACCTATTGATAATTGGGGAATATCGAGGACATGCCTCGCATATTCGTGAAGGTCTTCACCTCACGAGGACGTACTTTGAAGGTCTCCCACCTTCTGGAAATTGGGAATATCAAGGACGTACATCGCATATTTGTGAAGGCCTCCCACCTCCTGGTTATGGGGAATATCGAGGACGTACCTCACCTATTCGTGAAGGTCTCCCACCTTCTGGAAATTGGGAATATCAAGAACATACCTCGCATATTTGTGAAGGCCTCCCACCTCCTGGCAATTAGGGAATATCGAGGACGTACCTTGGATATTCGTGAAGGTTTCTCACCTCCTGGTAATTGGGAATATCGAGGACGTACCTCGCCTATTCGTGAAGGTCTCCCACCTTCTGGAAATTGGGAATTTGAATGTAGCATAAGGCTTACCTAGATGGCCGCAGGTACACAGGTGTATAAAGTAGAGGAATATTTGGATGAACACAAACATTTAATGGTATGATCAGGGACCATTCAACTGGTCCAAGTGTAAGAAAGCATACCTGGGTGATTGCAGGCGCATAATGTGATAGAATGCTTGAGTAGCTGCTAGAATTCAAAGATACAATTTTGAGGACAACTCGGACAAGTCGAGTGTCATGGAAAGGGAGTACCAAACGATGATCGGTACTCAAAGACAAAAGGATATTCGGACAAGTCATGAGTATCCAAACTTTAAGGATAACTCGAACAGGTCGAGTGTCAACAGAGGGAGTACCCGAGTGTCAGCACTCAAAAACGGGGGATATCTCGAATATTCTGGGGGACAACTCGACCGAGTGTCAAAGGGTGGGTATTCAAAGACAAGGGGATACTTAGACCAATGCAAGCACCCAAACTCAGGGGACAACTCGAATAGGCCGAGTGACAAGAAGAGAGTACCAGGACAGTGGTAGGTACTTTAAGATAAATGGGGATAGGGATATGCTTACCTAGGAATATCTCTAATTACTGAGAATATGTTTGATATTTACACAATATGCAGACATGTACACAATGATTGTATATGCTGTAAATTCATAAATTCAAATATGATTTATGCATGACAATTTCATCAGTTTTGTATCATCCGAATTCCACTGGGGAAGATTTTGAAGGACAACCCTCATTTAGAATATAGATGTCTTGAGCATGCCAGATGAGGGACTTTCAGTCTGAAAGGACTTTTCACTCACTCTCATGGAAAGGCTGTTTTATCCTGACCATTGATGCAGGATTTATAAGGATCACACTTCTCACTTTGTCATCATGTCGGCGGGGTTCGAGTATTCTCGCAAGTGGTACGACTTTACCAATGTGAGAGGTCTTTGTTGAAATTGTGATGAAGACTTGGTTAGCAACTCATCAAGGGGGACCATCAAGGTTGAAGTTGATGGATGAGAATGTTGCACGATCCTTTCCGGGTTTACAAGTCAGGAATCTTGCGAAAAGAGATAGAGTAATCTTGCTTGTACTTCTTCGAGCGATATTTATGCACATATGAAATCTTACGTTAATTGAAGTGCCCCTAGTCTGAAGAGACTTTTTACAATGGGAATATAATGTAGACTCGGCTCACATGTAGAAGAGTGAGAATTTGTGACTATCTCAGCATTCGTCACTGGTCTTTCTTCTTACTATCAAATGGAGATTTTACAACCACAACTTTTTCTTGGCTATATTTCTGACTGGGGGGCATTGGCTTTGCTTTTACCAGGCACACTTTGCTTTTTCATGCCCCTATTTTTTTTATCCCAACTTTTCATTTATGGGCATTGACCTTGCTTTTACCAGGTACAATGCTTTTTTCATTTTTGTTGCTTGAGGAACTAATCTAGGCGAGTTCAATCGAAGCACCATTATTTAGACTTTGAGTCTTCATCTTCAGCCGACACTCTAGGCTATGGCAATAACTTCTGCTTTGTCTCAATGTGAGGGTAAAATTACAGACTCACTTGGGTTATACAATGTATACAAATGCATAGAAAAGGAATTGCTCTTCGTCAATCTAAGGCACTTAAATTAACGCGAGTGTTCATATGCAATAAAGACACTCGAAGATTGATGCAAGTGCGAGCAAGAAAATTTCTATCTCTTTTCTCACCTTGTAATGCTGATTTGCCTTGTCTTTGACATGCTCCAGTGTGAGGGTGATTCTTGATGAGAGAAGCTTTACCAGTGTATGGGGCTCAAAAGGGGTGAGCAATGAAATGCCTCCCACTATTTCGGTTATCGTACCATTCGTGAGAGAACTCTTTACCCTGCAGTCATGGAATTTTCTGCGCTCATCTCACAAGTGTATAGATGGGGGGCTGCGTGTAGGATATGGCTTGCCTGTCATCATTCCGACGCACCTCATCCAACATGCTCAACTAATCTTGTATTCTTCACTTAGCTGTCTATTCTAGCAATCCTCAATGGAATCGGTGATTTAGACAGACAAAAACATCATGCAAAAATTCATTTGGAGAAAGGCATGCAGCATTTTTTAAGTATGAGAGAGTTCGTACTCTTAAAACAAATGAATGATTTTTACTCAAGAAACCCTATTGACAACTTTAGGGGTGTTTACTTGGTGAAATTGCATTTACAAATGTGTTGAATTTTGGAACATCAAAAGAGTTATTCACAAATAGTTATTTACATATGAGTGTTGATGGGTTGTCTCTATAAGGATATAACACACAAATGATTAGCTAAGGGTTGGGACTCCGAACGGATATCTCTGCTTTTGCCATCGGGTTATGTAAATTGATCTGGATCACTTGATTTGCCATTATTCAAGCATTAAGCTTGGTTCTTGAATCCCAACGCCTCCTGTCAACATAGCAAAAAAAATGAGTTCAGAGAGTGAATGTTGGGGAATGACACCAAATTAGTTTTTCCCCAGAATTTATATGTGCTTCCAGGGAATATTTGAATGTTGATGACGGCCTCTTTACAGTTCAACGTTTCTTTTGATTGGCCTTTCTTATTTGTGGCCACGTATGCCTGATTGCTGGTCGTTGATTTATTTCCAACACCTTCCTTCTATGGAATTTCTCCTTCTGTCTTTGATTATAGCAGCATGTGGATAAAGTCATGTATTTCGAGCTTCTATGGACAATCAAAACCTCTTTTGTTAATTATTTCCTGAGGGAACATGCGTCTGGGACAAGAAGTGAGGCTTCCCAGTTCCAAGGTTATCGTCTGGGATAAAGGGCATCTTTTATTTAACTGGACCGGTTTTTGAACGACACGTCTTTTATACCAAGTTAGGTGAATTTGACATGGGTCACTCCCATGCATTTGCCTGGATAGTATCGATTATTCCATCAAGTTTGCTGCTTGATTCTCGACACTCCCTTAAATGCTAGTGATTACCATTCATTCTTCTTTGCTGAATCAACCAAACACATTTTTATGATGGTGTAAATACATCACTCATAAAAGGCGCATAGGCATTTTCATTTTGATAAAGAAATGCTTGGCAATGCCAGGCAATGAACATCTTTTAAGGGTAGTACTTTTTTACAGCATCAGAATTAACCGGCTTAGAGAACTCCCGCCCATCCATTTCAGTCAGGATCAAGGCTCCCCCGGGGAGTATCTTCTTTATCACATAAGGGCCCTTGTAATTTGGGGCAAACTTGCCACCAGGCTCCGGGAAGATTGGCAGTGTCTTTCTCAAGACTAGCTCATTTACTTCGAAGTTCTTAGGTCGCACTTTCTAATTGAACGATCGGGCTACTTTCTGTTGATAACACCGACCATGACAGAGGGGCTTTTTAGTCGTTTTCATCGATCATATTCAGTTGCTCGAGCCTTTGTTGTGTCCACTCTTCCTCGGACAATCCTACCCGGATAAAATTTTGTAGGGATGGGATTTCTACTTCTATGGGCAAAACCGCTTCCATGCCGTAAACCGGGGAAAAAGGGGTTGCCCAGGTGGAAGTTCGAATCGAAGTTCGATATGCTTTGTTAGTGTGAAGGGTAACCTTTCATGCCAGTCGCGGTAGTTTTCAGCTGTCTTGGCTAGGATTCTCTTGATGTTCTAGTTGGCGGCTTCCACGGCTCCATTCATTTGTGGATGATAATGGGACGAGTTCAGATGTTGGATTTTGAACTCAGAGAACAATTGATCAATCAACTTGTTGTTCAGGTTTGACCCATTGTCGGTGATGATAGCATCTAGCACGCCATAACGGGCGATTATGTCACGTCTGATGAACTTCATAACGTTCCGCGCAGTTACACTTGCGTAGGATGTGGCCTCGATCCATTTTGAGAAGTAATCGATTGCAACCAAAATAAACCGATGCCCATTTGATGCCTTCGGATTGATTGGGCCAATTACATCAATGCCCCACATTGAAAATGGCCATGGCTTAGATAATTGATGCAGTTCGGTTGGAGGGACATTTATCTTGTTCCCGTGAATCTGACAACGATGACAGCTTCGCACATGTTGGGCACAATCGCCTTCCAAAGGGAGCCAATAATAACCCAATCTCATTATTTTCTTGGCCAACATGCGTCCATTCATGTGAGGGCCACTTACTCCTTCATGTATTTCTTGCATTATCCGTGTGGCTTCAGTTGCATCAACACACCTTAGCAGGACTGAATCATATGATCTTTTGTACAGATTTTCACCGCTAACGAAGAACCTTGAGGCCATTTTCATTAGGTATTTTCGATTAAAGTGAGTGCTTTCTTTAGGGAATTCCTGCTTCTAGACATATTTCATGATATCGTAATACCAGGGTCTTCCATCGGGTTCTTCGGTTATAGTCATGCAGTGGGCCTGTCTTGTCAAAACTTCGATCTTCAAAGGCTCTACTTCTAACCCTTTCATTACTTGCAACATAGATGACAGTGTTGCCAGTGCGTCAGCGAACTGATTATGAACTCTAGGTAGGTATTCAAATGAGATGTCCTGAAATTTTCCCACCAATTTTTCCAAGTAGTCGTGATAAGGCACAAGTTTGGCATCTCTCGTCTTCCATTCACCCACAGTCTGGAGGATGATTAAGGCAGAGTCACCGAACACCTTTAGTTTTGTCACTTTCATTCCAATAGCCGCTTGCAGGCCGAGGATGCATGCTTCATATTCGGCTATATTGTTGGTGCATGGAAAAATCAATTTTCCAGCCACAGGATAATGCTGTCCATTTGGGGATATCAAAAGCGCCCCGATCTTGGGAATCGACAAATTTACAGCTCCATCGAAAAACATAGTCCATGTGTCTTCTTCTATCGTTGAAATCCGATCGTCTGGCAAATTATCCTCATGTACCTCCTTAGGGCGATCTGCTAACATATCAGCAATCACTTGACCTTTAACTGATTTTCGCGACATCACTTGTATGTCGAATTCTGAGATCAGGATTTGCCATTTGGCCAATTTTCCTACCAAGGCCGAGCGACCGAGCAAATACTTGATCAGGTCACTCTCAGTTACTAGGAAGGTTTGGTAGTGCAAGGTATATTGCCGGAGTCTGTGCAACACCCATACCAATGCAGCGCATGTTTTTTCTGATTTGGAGTAGTTTTGTTCCGATGTGGTGAACTTTTTACTTAAATAGTAGATGGCTCGCTCCTTCCTGTCATGAGGTCCTTCTTGTGCGAGCATTGCGCCTAAGGATTCACTGTTGATGGTAAGGTAGAGGATTAAAGGGTGCCCCGGACTGGAGGTACTAGAATCGGGGCTTCATCGAGTCTTTTTAGATTTTCGAATGCTAGTTGGCAATCGTCATCCCATTTAATTTGTGCACCTTTCTTGAGAAGTTTAAAGAAGGGTTTTGCAGTTTCGAAAGTTGGGAAATGAACCGCGCAATATAATTTAATCTTCCCGGAGGCTCCGGACTTCCTTTACGATCGAGGGATGAGGCATCTCAAATATTGCCTTAGTTTTTGACGGGTCTACTTCTATCCCTTCACAGCTCACAATGAATCCAAGTAATTTGCCGAAGTTGCCCCGAACACACATTTTGCTGGGTTCAAGCGCAACTTGAACTGGCGGAGTCGGTCGAATAATTTTTCCAGGGTTTTCACATGGTCTTCTCCATGTCTGGTTTTGGCGATCATGTCATCAACATATATTTCAATTTCTTTGTGCATCATGTCATGGAAGAGGGTGACCATGGCACGTTGGTAAGTTGCTCCGGCATTTTTCAGGCCAAAAGGCATGACCTTATAATGAAAAGTTCCCCACGGAGTAATGAATGTTGTTTTTTCCTTGTCTTCTTCCTTCATTTTTATTTGGTTGTATCCTGAGAATCCATCCATGAAAGAGAAAAGCTTAAATCCGGACGTACTATCCACAAGAACGTCTATATGAGGTAGCGGGAAATCATCTTTTGGGCTTACTTTGTTCAAATCGCGGTAGTCGACACAAACTCGGATTCGACCGTCTTTCTTCTTGACTGGTACAATGTTCGCTACCCAACTAGGGTATTGCGAGACTTCGAGGAAGCCTACTTCCAGGAGCTTCATCACTTCTTCTTCAATCTTTTTTGACAACTCTGGTTTAGTTCTCCTTAGCCGTTGCTTCTTGGGGGCTACATCAGGGTTGGTTGGCAAGCTATGCTCCACAATCATTGGATCGAGGCCTGGCATATCGGCATATGACCATGCGAATACATCTTGATATCTTTTTAGGAGGGCAATTAAGCTTGCAACTTCTTCTTTAGGAAGGTTCGCGCCGATCTTTATCTCCCTTGGATTTTCTGTGCTGCCTAAATTGACAACGACGGTGTCCTCGGTAGTAGGGGGCCTCATTTCTTCATGTCACTCCCAATTTCGTTGAATTTCGCCAGAATCATCAAAATCGTCATCTGAGTTATCAAAATGGTTACTTACGGTGTGGGTTTGGACCGTCCCCATACCCTCGCCTGCTGCTAGAATACCTCCTGTATCGTAGAGTAGATGGTTAAAGGGGACAAACAAGGTTAATAGCATGTATGCTTTTTCTTTTGAAAATGTGATAAATTGCTCTTTAAGATGAGGAAGCATGAGGAGACCCGGGCCTCAGATTTCTTCTTTCATTTTGCGGCCGGATATCATCAACGGGCCGGTTTGGAGTGCCTCCTCATGCTTTCAAAATGTTTCCAACTTTATTTAATAGTAGATGGATTTACATTTTGGAAGGTAATTTCAAAAAAGTTCCTTAAGTGGAACCGATGTTTGAAACAAACCAAGCTAGACTTAAGAAATATGTACAAGTTCCCACATAGGGGAGTACGCAAAGAAAAAAAAGGGTTCTACTTGAGCGGGCTGCACCCGATTCCCCGACGGTCCTTTGTTGATAGCGCCCACGAAGAAGTCTTCATACCGATCACCGCCGCCTCCTTATGCTCCCAGCTTTGTGAACTTCATATCATCCATGCCTCCCCATCCATCAGGGACGATGCTCTGATGATGGTCATAGAAACTTTGGGGAATTGAATAGTTGACATAGTAGTCGAATTTACCACTTGGCTGGCCCAAAGTGTCCATGATCGCCTTTCCTCTATGCGCTTCTTTAGCATGCTCAGGGAACATGGTACGGGTGCTAGGTACCACGAGGAGATCTTCTTTGCCATAACATAGCCATGGGGAGCGGAAAGTGAATACCCCAGCATCCAAAAGATCTTGAATCTTGTCTCTTAGGATGGTACAGTCATCTAGCGAGTGTCCTAATTCCCCCGAATGATAGTCACAGTACTTGGATGGATCATAATCAAGGAAGTATTCGAAAGTAGGACGTCTCAGTTCCCTAGAGATTATTCCTTGCTCTAGGAGGATGGGGAAGATGATGGCCATCGATTTAGGAAGAGGTGAATATGGTCGCATGTTTCTTGAGGACTGGGGTAGCCGAGCCCCTTGCCAACTCGTGTCAGTAAGGTCTTCTTCATTTACTTTGGCTGCCAACTCCTCATTGTGACGAGAGAGGAATGTACGGGCAACTTGGGCGAAATTTTCCGTCAAGTGGTGTACTGTCTCGTGTAACTCATCAACTTGACGTTGAAGTTGGGCGAACGAGAAGTTATTGCCTGTTTCTTCTAATTGTTCCTCATCAATGGCACCTACAAAAAGGTCTCCAAATATGGCAGTCACATTGTCTGGCTCTTCTTCCTTTGTAAGTACGGGCTGAATTGTGTCTTCCTGGATCGTGGGTGATTTCGCGCTTCCGGAGTTGAACCATTTTGAAGTATTTACTTCTTCTTCCTCATGCATCATCCTGGCCGGGCCTGGGAAAGTTTCCTCGAGACAGGGATATATAAGGCTGACTTTTTTCTTTGCTTTTCTATCCGGGGTATATCCTAAACCGATAGTATAGGGTCTCCTCAGGGCTTTAATAAGCTGACGGATGCCCTGGCCTTTCTTACCAAGCCCTTGTCCTGGAATGAAACCATGTCTAACCATGATTTTTCCCACCATGATTGCAGCGCTTGATATCTCGGGGACGAGGGGTAAAGTTCCTCGAGTTTCGTGTATAGTAGACACGAGCTCGAATGATTGATAGCTGGCTTCGCTTTTGTCGCTAGGTTCAACATAAGGGATGGCTGTCTCGTGGTAGATGCGGTGATCTTCTTCTCCTCGGACCGTGATCAGTTTTCCTCCAACCACGAACTTCACACTTTGGTGGAGGCTTGAAGGTACTGCTCCTGCGACGTGGATCCACGGGCGTCCTAAGAGGAAATTGAACACAGTGGGGATATCCATCTCCTGGAACAAAATTTTGAACATGGTTGGGCCTATTTGAACGTCGAGTTCGATTTCTCCCACTGTTTCCTTCTTTGTTCCGTCGAATGCTCGAACGGAAGTCTTAGGTACCTGGATCCATGACCTCTCTATTTTAAGGCGACAGAGCGTCGCTAGTAGACATATGTTAAGAGCAGATCCATTGTCAATCAGCACTCGAGCGACGTGAGATGCGTTGCACTTGACTGATATGTAGAGGCCCTTAATGTGTCCTCTACCCTCATCAGGAATTTCTTCATCGGAAAATGCCATTTGATCTTTTAAAAGGATGGTACTGACAAATTCCTCGAGTTTGTCATGTTCAATCGTTTCAGGGACATGTACCTCACTTAGTACTTTCATGAGGGACTTCTGATGCTTGACAGATGTTTGAAGCAATTCTAGCAGAGAGATATGTGCTGGTGATTTTCGTAACTGTTCCACCACATTATATTCGCTGGCCTTAACTACGGCCAAAAACTCCTTGGCTTCTTCGTCAGTGATGGGCTTAGCAAACTGAGTGTTTGCTTGAGCATAGGTTCGCCCAGATCTTGTGACTAAACCAACATCAAGGTCATAAGACCATGGTACCGCATTGCTGTATTCATATTTGCAGGGCTGGGGAATCTCGATGACTATGGCTGTTTCTGCTGTTGATGCTTGAACAATGGCTCCCTTCCTTTCAAAGACGCTTTCATGTGAGGTGGAATCTTTCTTTTCCTTTTCTGCATTTAGCGCAGCAAATTCTTCCTCCCAGTTGATGAGGACTTGCGATATGGTGGAAACTATGTTGGCGTGGCCGGTGTACACGATTATTCCGGCTTCTATCATTCTTAATACCATTTCCTCCATTATTGCAAGGGGTGGTATCCCATTGCTTGAATAATACCCAGCTTCTACTAGCCCTCGATAGATGTCAACAGTAGGTACTTTGGCATTTCTGATTTGACTGACCTCTGAACTGAATATCGCATTTACCTTATCGGTGTGATCAGGGAGCGGATTGCTTTGGACATTTGGTTTTGTAGTTTGGAACGAGAATGCCTTAGTATCCAGCAAGTTCTGGATCCGATGCTTAAGGGTGAAACACTCGTCAGTTGAGTGGCCTACCTCTCCCATGTGATAGTCACATTTTTTTGACGGGTCATAGCTGGAGAAGCTTTCAGCATTGGGTCGCTTTGGCTCGGTTGAGAGGAGGTTCTTATTTCGGAGGATTGCTAGAACTTGTGATGGAGATCCGGGAAGCGGAGTGAACTATCTCCTATTGTTGTAGCGTTGAGGCGGTTGACGATTGGTGGTCTGTCGCTGTCCTATGCTTGTTTGAACAGTCGGGAGGTGACCGGTGCTTGTAGTATAGGTTGCATTAACATCAACCAGGGGTTCTTTGTCTTTTTTCACGTTAAGCCTTATGCTGATGGGTGCAGGCTCAGTGAACCAGCCATCCCTTAACCCTATTTCTATCTGTTCTCCTACTGGGATGAGTTGATTGAACGATGCAGCGATCGTAGTTACCATTCGGTTGCGGTATTCATAGGGGAGGGTTTTGATGAACATTTTTCTTAGTTCAAAATCAGTTGGTTCAGGACTGATCTAGGCTGCTAGATTCCTCCATCTAATGGCATATTCTTTGAAAGATTCATGCTTTTTCTTTTCCGTGCGCTCTAGATCCTCACGAGAAGGGGTAATGTCCATTATAAACTTGTACTGCTTGAGAAATGCCTCACTTACTTCACTCCACGCTTCGAGGAGGTTTATATTTTTTGTGATGTACCATCTCAGGGCAAAGCCTACTAGACTTGACTGGAATAACTGAATCATCAATGGCGCATTATTAACGTATTGGGTCATTCGAACCAAGTACATTTGCAAATAAGCCCTTGGGCAAGTCGTGCCATCGTATTTTTCAAACTTTAGGTATTTTAAATTTTTCTGGCATTTTGACTTTGGAATAAATGGAGAGATCTGTCAAAGTAGGATCCTGGAGGCCTTGCAGTTGTTTCAGTCTTTCCTCCAGCTTTTCGAGGCGTTTGTCATGCTCGATTTTAGACAAACTGCCCGGCTTAGCTTTCTCAATCACGGTTTGGTGCGGATCGTCTTCCAATTCAGGCATGTTATCATCGGTATCTCTTCCTTGATCACCTCGAATGGATGATTGTGGTAATAGTACTTCAATTGAGGCCGGGGCAGGAGTCAGCTTGCCCTGAATGGAATCTATCTGCTTTGAGAGTTGCTGGAGCACATTAAAGACTTGCTTCATTTCATTTTCCATGATCTCGACACGGCTTGGTACGTTTTCTTCAGCCATTCTAGCTTTTGAATGCAGCTATGTCGTAATTACCTGTATTTACGCAAAATGGAAAGAACAGAAGTGAGGAAAACAAATGGAACATTGGCCCATGGCAAGGGTCGAGTCATTTTTATTTATTAACAGGGGAAATATACAATGCCGAAAGGGCTCTTTAAACAAGGCATAAAAGATAGAACGACCCTAACATATTCACATTTAGACATATTCACATTAAAACCGAACTGCCTATTTTCATGTGTGATGGGAAGTTCCAGTCTTGTGAAGCCGCTTGCTTTTTCGTGCTAGCTTAGATATGCGTTTCCTGCTTGTTTCCAAACTTCTTTCAAGAGATTCAATTCGTCCTCGCAAAGTAAGCTTATTAGCCACATCGGGGATTACTGGCCGCAGTTCCTCGGGAATTATGTGGTTGAGGATGTAAAATGTGGATGCATGATGAGCTTTTTCTTGCCCCTTCAATCTTCTGGGTACGACAATCTTTTCTGTGTGACATCTACTCCATGCATCTTGGATTATACGAATCTCCTCCAAGTAGTCATAGCTAGTATGGGTGAAAAGGATTCGGAACAATCCTGGTTTGAGCGGCGGCGGAATTTCTTGGAGGACCCTGTACTGACGAGCCACCCTATGTGGATAATATGAGGTAGCTCCGGAGAGGCCCAGCAGCGGGATGGGGTCGTAATGATCAAGCGCAAAACGCGCCTCTCCTGCAATGAACCATTTAGTTCGCCATAGGAATGTCTCGGGGACAGGGTTTTTTAATAAGTTAATCCATCGAGAATATTCCTCGCTGGGAGAGTATTTTTCCAAGCTTTGAAACTTTTGAAGTGGATGTTTGAATTTGTTGATTTCAAATATTTGCATAAGGTGCCCAAATCCTTTGATATGGGAAAAGAACCACATTTGTAAAATTTCCGGGGTGGCCCTCATGATTTTTCCTTTGTTTTCCTTAAAACGATTAAGGGATAAAAATGTTTCGGCTAAAACCATGTTCACGTATCCTGCTCCAAAAGTGACTTGATTTATCACCCCCGCCATTGAAGGATTTATGGCATTTTTCCTATAGGGGAAGATAATAAATCCAAATAACGCTAAGAGGAAGATCTTGCTTTTTTGGTTCATTGATTGTTTTTCAAAACATTCAGTTAAAGATGATAGCGGGAAAGCATTGTTGTTGGCTTCAACTATTTCTCTTACCGAATGATTTTTTAAAAACCGTGATAGACTAACCACAGGGTCAATGTTGACCAGTGGCTTGGCAAGCTCTCTCTCCAGGGGCATTCCTATGGCAAGACTGTATTCTTCCAGGGTCGGAGTCAGTTCAAAATTGCCGAACACGAAGGTGGATGTTTCCGGACACCAGAAATGTGGTAGTGCTTGCATGACTCCAGAATGGATATTGATTTGGAGCAATTGAAGGAGATGACCGATCCTTGCTTTGACACGCTCCTGGCTGATCTGATCTAACTGATTCCACCATTTGAGGAGCTCTTTCTTGGGAATAGGAATGAACTAGATGTCGATTCTTCCCATCACATATGAGAAAGGGAGTTACACGACCTGATCCTATGCCATGAGCTAATAAAAAGACTGAGTAAAAGTAAATAAATTACTTTGCTTTTAAGGAAAATGGCAAGCACAGAAACATGCACATGGGACGTGCAGCTCGATTTCTAACTGAGAAGGCTTGTTGAAATTAAAAGGGTATCCGCCCATCGCAGTCTCACGTTAGCAGCATACCCTTTTAACCTCGGTTAGAGAAATTTGGGGAAAAGAAAGGCAACCTCTACATCGCAGTCTCACGTTCGAGGTCGTATCTTTCTTGACACCATCCTAAATATCCTATGGCGGCCCAGGTCCGGCGGCCGGGTTGTGTGTGTCGTGTGTAGTGCTGAAACAGTAAAACATGCACAACAATTCATACTCACAGGAAAATCTATTTTAAGCTAAAATAAATTTCTGAGCTATTGACTTGCATAAAAAAACCTAAGTCAGTAAAGAATTTAAACAAGACAAAAAGGCCTAAGTCCTCAAATTCCCCAGCGGAGTCGCCAAGCTGTCGCGACCTCTTCTTTTCTGGCGCCCGATCGGGTCGGGTGCCTAGCAGAGGCTAATGGCTCGGCTGGATTTAATTAAGCCCGGACTCTCCCAAGTCCACCAATTCACGACTTTAATGGTCAAAGTTTTTAACATGTAAGTTAATTTTTAAAAAGGAATCGCCACTAATCAATTTGGGGTGAGTTGATTAGAAACCCATGCGAAATATTGGGAGAAATATTCGCTCTGCGCAACCAGAGAAATTAGGATCGGGGAGACTTGATTACACTAGTTAATCACTAATGCCCTTTCGGTACCTAACCTTGTTTAAACCCCGAGGCTTTTTGGATGTTTTAGGGATTTTCCACGCATTTTTGGAAAAAAAAAAAAAAAACATTTTTGAACCTTTTTCCAATTTTCTGGACATAAAAGGGATTTTTTTTTGGTATTTTTGGAAAAATACAAGTCTTTTTGGTTTTTTCTGAATTTTTGGCATTTTTGGAAAATATGGAATTTTTTATTTTTGATTTTTGATTTTTGATGATTTCTTTTTGGAAAATAAAAATATATATTTTTTAATATTTTTTGGAAAATAAAGTATTTTTTTTTTCTGGATTTTTCTGGAAAATAAAACATTTTTAATATTTTTAATATTTTATGGTTTTTTTTTGGAAATTAAAATATTTTTTAATGTTTTTCGAAAATAAATTATTATTTTTTTTTTGATTTTTTTGAAAATAAATTATTTGCTTAATATTTATTTATTAAAACATATAAAAAATAAAATAAAAAGCCAATCGCATTCGCGGGCCCGACTCGGATTTTTTCATCTTTTTTTTTTTTTTTTTTTTTTTTTATTTGAAATGGCACCGTTTGGGGGAACCGCAAAAACCCTACCCCGTTCCCCCGACCCGGATCCGCTCACGACCCGGTTCCCTCGGAACCCTACCCGACCCGGCTCCGACTCGCGACCCGACCTCCGCCGCCCCTGGAATTTGCGGAATCCCTACCCGGCTCCCGATCCGAGTCCGACCCGACAACCCGGGGTCGTGACCCGGAAAATCGGGAACCCTAGGGTTTCCGCAAATTCCGGCGCCGAGGAGGAAGAGAGGTGGATCGATGCGGCGGCAACGGCGATGATGGCGGCGGGGATCCATGATGCGGCGGCAACAGCAACGGCCGACTAACTCAACAGGGCTGTGTGGCAGCAACGTGGAGCCCTTCGGACAAAATGGGGCCGAGGCCGAGACTAGGGTTTTGGAAGAAAACGGGGCAAAACGACGAGGATGAACCCACCCCTACCTGTCTGCGGTGGCGAACGGTGGCAGTGTGCGTCGGGATGGCGACGATCTCGAGCTCAAGATGACGACCCTCCCTCTCCGGTTTCCCTTTCGCTCGGATCTCTTCCCCTCGAGATCGCGCCGCAACGGCCTCCCGAAGTCTCTGGAGGGGGTCGTTCGAGCTCGCGACCCGATCTCTCGCGTGCTCACTCTTCAATCTATCCTTGAAGTCTCTCAAAGGAAGATCTCCGAGCTCACCGTGCCGTCCGACGGAGCTTGAGGCCGCCTATTTATAGACGAAGAAAAACCGGTCGACGGAGGGCCTCGACCGCCGGCTTCCAGCTCGCCCACCGGTTCCCCTTGGCTGAACCGGTGTCCCATCGAGCTTTCCAGCGAAGCCTGCTCAGCATTAACGGCGCCTAAGATCTTATCCTTTCCGGCCGACGTCGACCTACTCTCCTCAGTCGTAGGCCGTCCTTCGCGCGTCGGCCTCCCTCGTGCGCGTGAGTTGCAGCGGCGAAGGAGAGGGAAGGAGGAAGAAGAAGAGAGAAAGGGGCCGGGCCAGGGGGTGAAGAAGGAGGGGAGTGGGCCTAGGGCCCGCGCGAAAGGAGGAAGGCTTTTGCTTTTGCTTCTTTTATTTTTGTTTTGCTTTGTTTTCTGTTGTTTTGTTTGTTTTTTTTTTTTTAATTATTTATTATCCGAAAAAGACGAAGTAAAATAAAATAAAATAAAATAAAACCTAATCAAAATGAAAATTTAGGCGTCAACAGCTCACTGAGGGCCGGCAATTTGAAGGTACATGAAATAACCTGCAGAAGTATGGTATATAATTATTTCATGTCAATGAAAACTACAACATTTTGTGCATGTGAAGGAGAAGGGATTTGATATTAGGGATTACTCCCTTTGGCTGGGGTGTCCATATTTCCATGCCTCCTGTTTCCTGCGCAAATACCCGCAAAAGGCATTCCTTTGGGGGTAAAGTGAACATAGCTGATTTATAATGAAATTTTGGGTTGAATAGCAATGTTGAAGTTCTTGTGTTTTCCATCTGTTATGTGCAGTTTTCTCTTAGAAAGACAATGTTGTATTTGTTCACCAATAACAAACATGCAGTAGAACAATCAGTTGGGAAAGTACATTCTTCATATTTGATGTGAACAGAAAATAAAATGAAAAGATGCTAACATAAGTAGACAAATTGCAGGTGGTACCTGCACAAATAACACTCTTTTATACCTACAATTACAGCTATCAAAAACACACACAAGAAGGGGGAAAAAGGGCCAGACCCAAAGGGTTCAACAACTAAGTGTTGAAGGAACTGCAAAGGATGCTATTTCTGAGAGTATCTATCTGATAATTCTCTATCAACCCATGTTCATAATTTGTGGCCAAACTACTTCAGGGATGCACTGTGCTTGTTGCCTAATATATTTCGGATTCTCTTTATCCCTCTACAAGTTAATCCTAAATTAATATCAGCATCCTACAGTCCAAGGAAAGGAACATAAATGAATCAATATTCCGAAGATTGAGCAGCATCGTTACTTTCTCCGGCATTTAATGGATTGCTAGATGTTCCCGCATGGCTGATGCTCGTCATCAATGGCGGGTACTTCTTGAACACCCTATCTTTGTTATTGTTCCACCATTCTTCTGCTTGCTGCTCAGCAAATCTCCTTTTGCTGCAACAGAGATTATCGTGTTTAAATGGAAAAAATTTCACAAGAAGGGAACTATTAGTAGACCGAAACATTACAAATTAGATTTATATTTCATTGTCTTGAGGATTCAAGTTAAGAGGATCCTAAATATTTCGTGACATGCAAATCTGATTGAGAACAAGAAATATATATTTGCACCTGAATCGGACGCGCTTGAAAGCCTTGACACCATTAGGAAGTGCATCTACAGTAATGTAGACACCAGGTTCGAATTGTTCAATCATTTGTGAGAGCCCATCTTTCCTTGTGACCGAGGATGGTTTGGAGTTCGAGGTGTTCTCTGTGTTCTGTTGAGGTATGGCTCCTTGCATTGATGAGGCAATGCTATCCTCGTTCGTGCCAGTCTGATTTTCATTCAAAGAGTCATTCATACCCACTATATCGGCTTGATCCATGCTTAATTGATGCCGATCACTGTCCACATTTACTGACAAGGAAGATGAATTCGCGGGCATGGCTTCCGTATGAAGAAACGTCTCGACCTGAGCATACAGCGCGCTGAACTTCTCATCATTGTGAGACTCGGGCGGTAGATTCTCCATTATCTCCTTCAACTGAAGTTGGTAAAGGAATGCATGTTAGTGGAATTCAGTTTCACATCTGATAAATAGGCAGTCTGCTTCCACACTTTCTTTTTGAATACCAATTCATGGCGTGAACGTACACAAAGACCAGGAATAAGATGGATGCCTTTTTTCTGAAGTACTGTGAAGTACATGGTTTTGTGCGTACCTGAGTCGCAACGGAATTGACGACTTCCCTGGCTTTGGTACATTGAGCAGACTCTTGTGCAGCCTTAAGAGCAGCTCCTTCGGCGTCTTTATGCAGTTTCTTTATCTCCATGTCTTGAAAATCACACCTTTGTTTTAAAATTCTAACCTGAAGGAGCACAAAAAAGGAACATTACAGACAGTGGGCAAAAAATTGGCATTGCTGTGTTCTGTATTTGTTTGGTATACCTGGTTGTGTAGCTTCGTTATTTCTTGATTCAAATATTCATTGGTTTTACTGAGACTGTCGACCACACTTCTAGAAAAAACGGGCGTGGTGGATCGTGGAGGGCTTGGTCTCCTTGAGTATGGCGAAGCGGGTCTGGAGTTGGGGGCTGACTGAGGTGGTGTAGAACTAGTAGCTACTGGCATAAGAGCACTTTGCAGAGCGCTCAACGAGCTGGGGAACGCGATATCTTTCAATTGCAAGAGCGATGGCACTTGGGAAGCTCGTATCACAGAGGGCTCGGCTTTAGCCCCTGGTTTCCCTGGTTTCACCTCGATGTACTTGACTGGCTCGATGGTTGGAGAAAGCAGGATTCTCGAGGACTTTACACTGCCTCTGTCCATTTTCTCCCAAGTATCAATCGACCGTCGCATGGTGTTGGCTTTTCCTTTCATATAGGACATGTTGCCGCTTTCAGCAGCTTTTAGTTTTGCATAACAGGCGTCGCAAACCCTATGTGGCTTTCCCGGAGTAGGTGCTAGTGCCGCCTTCAATGCCTTTTTTGAACTGCAAGCGTGACAATGAACCAAGCCGCAGTTATAGCAGTTGTGTCTCTTCCTAGTGAAACCGAACGCTTGACGACAGCCAGTGCACACGGATTGATCCGCTCCGGATACCCATTTGTGGATGCATATGCTGGCTGTGAAATTCGAGCCGCAAGATATGTTCTTCACGTGCCGATCCCTAAGCGCTTCGACCATGGTGGGGATTTTCCGATCGTCTACGTCCCCATGACCCAGTCGACCATTAGCGCCTCTTCCCCAAGTGTACACTTCGCTTCTGGAGGTCAAGATGGCCACATGAAATGCCCCACAAGAGATCTCTTCGACGAACTCACCGACTAATTTTTCTTGCACCAGGCAAGGTAGCTTCCCTTCCGAATTTGGATTACCCAACTGGCCGTACGACGTGCTCCCCATGGTGAAGACATGGCCCGATGTCGTTAGGGCGATGGTCATCATGTGCCCGCACGCTAGTTGGTGGAAGTTATAATCGATCAGTGCGGATACACAAGTAGGGAGCAAGTAAGTGTCCTTGTTCCCATGTCCTAAACGGTATTTGTCGCCGTCTCCCCATGTGAACAGCTTCCTCGACGAGATGTTGCCGCCGGATGACTGGCTCATCATCACTTCCACGATTGCTGCGGTGTGCCACACCCCACAGGCGACCTTGATGGTCTTCAATCCGCTCAGCAGCTGAACCTCTTTAGGATAAGGGACACTCTCGCGATCCCCGTGGCCCAACACGCCGAATGTCCCGTCGCCGAAGGTGTACAACTTCCCAGCGGAAGTCACCAATGCCGTATGCCAGCTCCCGCATGCGACTGACAGGACTTGAACTCCTTCCATTATGCCAGACACTCTTTTTGGTAGCCAATGGCTAACATGAGTGCCGTGACCGAGAAGCCCCGCCTTGTGAGTCCCATCACCCCAACTGAAGAGATCGCCGGAGATAGACACTGCGCATGTGTGATACTCGCCGCAGGCGATAGAGTCCACATTCGTGACTGCTAAGAATTCGACGAGACGGGGACGGCTAAAATCCCTCTCGCTCCCATGACCAAGCCTTCCCCCAGATTCCTCACCCCATGTGAAAACCTCGCCCTGCCTCGTCACAAGGGCCACATGGCGTGTCCCGCAAGCAATCTGATGAACATCAAGAACTACATTTGATTCTAAAGGTCGAGGAGTCAGGACATCGATTTTCCTTGGGGAACTCGTGGATCCGTGATCGGGCCCATCGCTCCAAATCTCTCCCCAGACATAAACATCTCCTAGTGACTCGATATCATCTTGCCCAGACCCACCGCTTGAACAGCTAGGAGTGCTCGAAACACTAATTCTGAAACCATCTCCTGCACTTGTTCTCAGTTGCATATTTGCACGTTCAGAACCCACATCTGAGCTCGCCCAACTCTCGGAAGATTCACGAGGATTCAGATCAATGGAGACTCTGCCACGAGTAATACTTGAAGTGTACTCGAATGTTGCGCCAAATGGTCGACCACTTGGACCTAATTCGCCGCCGTTATGCAACTGCAGAGTTAAAAAAATAAAAGGTGAGAATAGGCTTATAAAATGGCACTAGGAGGAATTTCTCATTCAAATATATGTGTTCTCACATCTGGGATTTCACTTCTGGTGCGCCTACGGTCTTGTCCAGTGGGAATTATTGCCTTAAGCCCAGATAACCACACCTCCGCCTCAACTTTGTCCTTACAAATCTATGATCAACAACATCGGCGTAATTGTCGCCATTAGATTCAAAGCTCAATTGAATGTGATACAAAGAAGTTGCTTTGATGTTATAATTCAGCGTGAATGACTGACCAAATCGAGAGATCTTTCACCGTTATTATATAGAAGTGAGAACGACAGGTAATCCTTCTCTGGGCGCAAGTACCTTCTGAAAACAGCCTACAATATGTCACATGAGAACTGATTTGATTAACGATCAAACAGCGAAAAATCCCTGAAATTGAAGTGAACATAATTCTTAGGCCATTCGTCTTGCGGTTGAGCTAAGATACAAAGTTAACTCACAGTTCTCTGTCCTGGAATTATCCGTGAAACCGAAGCCAATTTCAGAGTCCGTTCCTCTCCATGTGAGTACCAGATCAAAGTTGTTTCGTCCTGCTTGGCAGTAAAGCTGTAAATTATTCATCTACTTGACCTGGCAGGTACCTTCAAGAACTTATAGCTAATGCTGATTAACCATATAAGATCTAACTGTACCATGTGGCACAATTGCATGCGTGACCTTAGGAAATACACATCAATAAGATTGTCTGAACATGCTTCTAGCAGAAGCAAGATCGCTAAAATACCAGTTTTCCTGTTTCTCTGCTATATCGTTGTTACAGTTCAAAATCATTTCAAAGAAAACATCATCTTGAGATAACGTTGAACCGATTATATGAGGTCATCACTAAGAAATCAAAATGCCAGAAGAAATTGCTCGGAAAACGACTGACTCACCGGTGAAATTCTAAACGGGCAAAACTTCGGCTTTCCCTTTCTGCTGTACTTGATTAATTGAGTACCTTTTTTCAAAGCAGTGAGTGCCTTCAACAAACGGAAATGGAAATAAGTTCAACCATGAGGAGCATCACCAGCAAAAGGAATTTCTCACAACATCAAGCAATTACACATATTTTGCATAGGATAATTCTAATAACCTCCATCATACGATAAAAAAATTCTCTTTTAGACAGTAATTTGGCATTGTAAATTTTGACGTGAACTTTCTGCTTATACAAAACTGGAAAGAGCTTCAATATAAAATTAGCTGTCAAACTCGTACCCGAATTCTTGATAACGAAGTTCATAAATCCTCTTTTCTCTGCGCACAAAATTCCTATTTCACTTGCGTTTTCTCCCAACAAATGCTTCTCAAATACGCTTGCCAATGTCGATCATGAATCGTGCTATAATTATACAGGGCAGGACTGAGAAAGAAGGCTAGATAGAGAACATATTCCACATTTTGGACCTTGAAAAGCCATTGAAATCCATCTGATTTGCCTACTTATGATAAATTAATTGGAGAAACATTCGGAAAGATGACAGAGATATGTTCATCAGAATTTTGAGGAAGAGATCAACATCGACCGAAAAATCTGCCATTGACGAAGAAAAGTAAGAGGACCCACTTGCTCGATGTCGCGCTCCGGGTTGCCATAATTAACAGGATCTGCCATTCCATCTGAAACAACCGCGAGGAAACCGTCGGAGGAGCGAGCGCGACAACAACTGCATCAGGTGCGGTGGCTTCGGCGATCTAGTCCTCATAGATGCATATGTTTTGTGTCCTTTGGCCTCTCATAGAAAGTTGCCTCAATTCTTGATCACCGACAACAATCGATGATTTTGCCGCATCAAGAACAATTGACTCACGACGATCAAAAGTACCCAGAAAAGTGTTTAGGGATAAGATTTCTCGTTCCTTCAAATTGCCCTATGTCAGCAGAAAAGAAAGAAAATTTCTTTCAAAATGGGAGCCAAACACGAATGAGAGAGAGACAGAGAGACAGAGAGAGTTTAGGAAGGAGAGAGAGAGAGAGAGAGTGAGTTTAGGAAGGTTTGTAGCTCAAAAGAGGAGGGAGTGAGACATTGGCGCGCTTCCTTGTTTGCTTCCACGTGTTGGTAGTCTTGTACTTCTCTTGTTTAGTGAATTTCTTACCATAATTCACGTCCATGGGGTTGGATTTAAATCAATACTTACAATGTGGAGATGGTAATTACTAATTAGTAGGGTCGGATCGAATTACCGCTTTCATTCCACTAGATTGGAATCCCCCTTAGAATTGATCAGGGCAGTTTGAGAAGAAAACTAGCAAGCTGAGGATGGCTCTGGCAGGAGGTGACTTAAGATGAAGTGGTAAAAACTGACGGCCTACGTTGTAGGTTTTGATAATTTATAATGGTGTTTGATGTGGCTGGCGGGGGCTTCACGACTCTTACGTGTAGTGTAGCTAGTTAGGCCCTCTCAACTGATTGTCGACGGCCCTGTGCCGGTCCTTACCAATAAAAGAAAAGAAAAGATTAATAAAAAATTCAAAAATTTCAAAAATTTTCCACGTTTGTTCGTACCTTGTATAATGGCTAGCATCCACATTATCAGTTTCGGGCTAAATGAAGCATAAATTGAGATAGGGACATAAAACAATGGCTTAATACCTAAAAAGCCTTCAACTTTAGCTCCGTCCCAACTTTACCCTATTTTGTTTTCATTTCATAAAGAACCATCAACTTCTAGTCATAGTTCCACTTTCACCCTAAACTTTTTTTTATCTCATAAAAAACTAACAAATTTAGATTTATTCCCAATTCTAACCTAAACTTTTTTTTTTTTTTTTTTTTTGTCTTATAAAAATCATCAACGTTTGCTTGAGTCTCATATTTGCCTCTATTAACATTCTATCCAAAATTGCTCTAAGTAATGTGGCATTTCCACATCATTTCTCTAGTTTTATCCTAAACTTCAGATTCAAGAAGACATCCTTTTAAGATGAATTTCCACATAAGCTCAAATGACGTTTTCATGGATCTGAATAAAAGTTAGAGCAATTATAGTTGGTCTTCTTTGATTGGTCTTACTTTTAAGATAGTCTCCCTTCCGTCCTGCTTAGGGATCTCTGATTTACACTCAATACTCAATCTCCTCGTGTTCAAAAGTCTTCCATCTCTCATGATTGGAGAGCTCGCACTCAGGAGTTTTCCTTCTCTCGATTATCAAGAAAAATTTTGTATGGAGAAATAACAAGAGCAAATTTAGGAATCAAATAAAAGTTCATGATTTTTATGAAGCAAAAAAGTTTAGAGTAAATTTGGACTGAACTTAAAATTGAGGGTTTTTATGGGAACAAAAAGTTTAGGGTAGAATTAGAATCTAATTCTTTACACACTAAATTTACAGTTTGGATATAAGACTTTAGATTTCAGACGATATTTATTAGTTCTGTTTCATTAATAACCAAAACCAAATCACCCTTCCACATTTTAGATATAATTCATAGCCAAAAGCTCCAGATGGATGGGGCCTTCGTTTGATCGACGAGTTGACGTTTCACGTCATAGTATGAAACCCTCTATAGATTAATTGGAAATAAAAAAAAAATGTAAGACAGCTAAGTTTACACTAGATTCTGATAATTGTAATAAAATGTTAAAAAATTGACGGCAGGTGCCAAGTGTCTTTTAGTTATGTTTAAATCCACTTTCTTAAAACTATGAACTCCCACGATTTCATGTTATGGCTATGCATTTTTATAAATGCCTGTCACAACATGTGTTCCATATTCAAATTTGAAGTCAAATCTCAATTATATTCTAGCATTTTCAGTCATTAACATCTCACCTCGAGATGATTTTGAGTACACTCTTTTATGAACGATTTGATGGATCGATTCAACCCCAGTGGAGAAACTTATGTTAGCAAGGAGCACTCCATATGAAAAGTGATTGGCCTAATTTTGTAAAATCAATTTACACTTACGTAGACTCGGATCGATGGACCGAGTGCCATTCTAACCGTTGATTGTGCGAGATCTCTAGATAGAGCAAGCATGATCGACAAGATTAATGACTGTAATTGATCTGATTCATTAGCCAGAGACGAAGGAATTCACCATGTGACATCGATGAACTAAATGTGGTCCGGGACACGGCTGGAAACAACGGACGGACATGTATGCCAAAGCGAAGGACGACGGATGGAAAAAGGCCGAGCCATGCATGCACTGCACTTCTCAGAGCATCGCTGCCACATATCACAACCTCAAGCCTTATGTGTAAACCAGCCACGCTCCGCCCAGCAATGCAACTAATCAAGGCATATCCACATGCAAACCATCTCACCAACCACTCGCCACGTCTTGAAATCTCCCTCCTATAAATAATAACCCCCCAAAACTTCAAACTCCACTTCAGATTCTCTCTCTGTCTCTGAAAGTCATGGCTACAAAGACGATATATGTTCTTGCTTTCGTGCTTCTCTTGCAATACGCCTCGTGCTATGCCCAGATCGAGCAGGTGACGTCGCGGAGCCAGGGCGAGCAACCGCGCCATCTCCGGGGTGGTGAGTGCCAGATCGAGAGGCTCGACACGCTTGAGCCGAGCCGTCGGATCGAGGCTGAGGCTGGGGTCTCCGAGCTGTGGGATGAGGATGAGGACCAGCTCCAGTGCGCTGGCGTGGCGGTGGTCCGCCACATCATCCAGAAGCGGGGGCTCTTTTTGCCGGCGTTCACTAATGCGCCGGAGCTTATGTATGTCGTTCAAGGTAAAATACAGATTTTTCTTTTTCTGTGGGAACCTCCCAAAGAAATGGCATGCATGCAAGATAGAGTATGATTTTATTGGCTTATTCTTACTTTGATTGGGCGTGCATGTGACCATTTTATTATTTGCTAGACAAGTTTGTAAAATGAAACTCAGTCCAGCAAAATTGCGACACTAATTACGAAAAACCAGATTCGGAAATAGTTAACTCGATAAAGCAACAGTTTCTCATTTTTTTTTTTAATATCAGCTCTCTTTCTCATAGTTATCCATCTAAATTAATAAGACATGATGTCCTAGGAAGGGGATTCCAAGGAGTAGTGTTCCCGGGCTGTCCCGAGACGTACCAATCGCCCGAGGGGTCACAATATTCGCAGTCGAGGTATGGAGGGCAAATGAGGGGAGAGAGGACCCAAGATCGGCACCAGAAGGTCCAGCAGATCCGTGAAGGCGACATAATCGCATTGCCGGCCGGAGCGACCCACTGGATCTACAACCAGGGCCAGTCTGAACTCGTAATAGTCTCTGTTGTTGACCTCAGCAACCAAGAGAATCAGCTCGACCACAGCTTCAGGGTAAGGGAAACAAACATGATAAGTACTTTGATGTTTATCTAAAATAAGCTACAATCGGTTGTTCTTGCTATATGAGGCTAATAATGTGATTGTGATGCATGAATCTCGTGAAAGCTAATTTTGCTTTTTCTATGCATATGCAAGTTTAGAATGTTCCGGACATGAGCAATTTTAGCATGAAAGAGGTTCAATGAACGTGACATGCATTCTGGTGCATCACGTAGCGAGAGGACTCTAGGTGAATTAACGGAATTTACATCCTATGGTACATTGAAATTGTCCTAATATGACTCTCTACTCCAATGTAACATTCGAATGGAGGTATACAGATTTGCATGTCTTTTGTGACTCACTCCGTATTTATATTTGATATGCATATCATATTCTCAAATACTAAATAAGTCTATAGCACTCCTTTTTTGGTATAAGGAAAATTATTTCGACAATGTTTATTTTCACTTATGTTTTCAGAAATTCTTCCTCGCTGGAAACCCGCAACAAGGCGGCAGCAGTCAAAGCTGGGGGCCAAGAAGAAGAGGGGGCAGCAGCCAGCAAGAGAGCTTCGGCAACATCTTTAGCGGCTTTGACGAGCAAATCCTCAGCGAGTCCTTCGCCATTGACACCGAGCTTGCACAAAAGCTCAAGTGCCAAGACGACCAGCGGGGCCACATCGTTGAGGTCCAGAATGAGCTCCAAATAGTAAGCCCACGCTACCGAGAAGGAGAGCAAGAGGGAGAGAGCGAGTGGGAGAGGGAGAGAGAGTGGGAGACAGAGAGGCGGAGGAGAGGAGGGAGAGGGAGAGGGACGAGAGACAATGGCTTGGAGGAGACGCTGTGCACCGTGAGGCTGAGAGAGAACATAAACAAACCTGAGAAGGCTGACATCTACAACCCTCGCGGAGGGCGGTTCACCACGCTCAACAGCTTCAGTCTTCCCATTCTCAGCTTCATTGGACTCAGCGCTGAGAGGGCTGTTCTCTACAGGGTAAGGTTTCAAGAAAGACTTTCGAATATAAACTACTAGCAAATGTTATTTAACGAATCTGTTACGTGTATTGCAGATTTGAACTGTTCAACAAAATTTGTAGTACATACACAAAGGTTTACTGATCAAATTGCTCACTAGAACTCATCAAACACGCATTCATGTGTCAGGTTCACAGAGAATTGTCGACTCTGTTTCCTGAGTCACTAATTAGGTGTTTTCGAGTCTTAATAAATTAAAGAATGGATGGGACGCAGTGACCAACCCTAATAATGAGAATTATTAGAATCATATGTAGTTTGACATTCGAGTCTCAATGAATTAGAGGAAAGTTATTCACGTGTGGTGCTCATTATATCCCTTCATGGTGATATTCATATTAACATTTTTGCCCACCGACTAATCATTTGCAGGATGCCATTGCGGCGCCACATTACTTCATGAACTGCCACGGTGTGATCTACGTCACCCGGGGCAGCGGCAGGATCCAGATTGTCGATGACTCGGCGAATACAGTCTTCGACGGGCAGCTCCAGGAGGGCCAGCTCCTGGTGGTGCCCCAGAACTTTGCGGTGGTGAAGAAGGCGGGCTCAGAGGGGTTTGAGTACGTCTCCTTCCGGACCAACGATAACGCGATGGTTAGCTCGCTGGCAGGGCGGCTGTCGGTGATCCGGAGCCTACCGGAGCAGGTGGTGATGAACTCATATGACGTCTCGAGGGAGGAGGCCCGGAGGTTAAAGTACTCGAGAGAGGAGTTCGCGGTGTTGAGCCCGGGGTCTAGGTCATCACAAAGAAGGATGGAGGATTGAGGTTGTGGTAGTGAGTGTACTAAAAGCAAGCTTGAGGCAAGTAGCATGAAGTTTGAAATAATGCGTGTCTCCTCGGAGGAGAGGGACTAGGGATCCCTAAGTGACTGGAAGCTTAAGCTTAGTATGGTACATGATGCCAGCACGTATCTTAAGCTTAAGCTTTTGTGTACTAAAAGCAAGCTTAAGCTTTTGTGTAAATGCGGGATAAATATGTATGCAAGTTTAACCTATGAGTTAAGCAGTGCGTACCTTTAACCTTCTGAACAAATCTTATCTTAGATGTCTTATTTCAAATGTTAGTTGGATTCACAAATGAGGGATTTTTTATGTTGTTGAGTAATCCGCGTAGAATTCTATTGTTTTTCATGTCAAAATATACGAATTTTTTCCGGTGCCGGTGCTAGTAAGTATCGAAAATTATTGCTAAGAAATATAACTGATAAATTTTTTGTTTCAATTGGTAAGTTACATGAGAGAGAGTGCAACTGCAATTTTTTGTATTAATTGATCGAATTTTATTTATGTAACTTATCAACGCTTTTAAATTTTTGGGGTTGATATCAAAGATACTCTAAATTAGAGTGGTTTATCAATTTTTGTCAAACTAGTTATCGTCTAGTCTTGGATTATACCGATTTTTTTTTCAAATTTATCAATTATTTTATTGAGTTATTGACTTTTGATTTTTTTAAATTTCAATTAAGGTTGGTAATTTCAAAAATTTGATAAATTTTAAAATTGGTAAGCAAGGTAAAAATTTTAATTAAAAAAATAAATATTGGTAAAAAATCGAATGGGATTTAGTAACTCAAAATTAATTGATAAATTAATCAAAGAAAGTTTGTAAGTTGTACAAATAAATTATAGTTGGTAAATGTAAAATAGATAAATTGATAACAGATAGAGAAGTTTGTTTTTCTTGTTAGATAAGAGAAGTTAATACATTTAAACAAAACAAAGGAACATTGATAACTGATTCAAATAGTAGTTAATAACACATTTATTTAATAACTTAGTGGGAGAAAATTGATAATCATTCTATTTGAGGTTAATAATTTCTAATATAATTAGTGAATTTAAAATTTCAGCAAATAAGATAAATAAAAATGGTAATTCAATAGTAAGTTTAGTAAATTTCGAAAAGTACACAAACATCGGTAATGAGAAACTCGTTTGAGAGTTGGCGTCCGAGACGGAAGAAAGTGATATGTCGCTTAAATAAAAGGTCGGTGATTTTATATAATAATTGACAAATTTAAAACATTGGTAAGAAAGGTAAATAATTTAATGATCTCAAAAGAAATTGATGCTCGCCACATTCACATTGTTCTCATGCCAAAAAAACCATATTAGATGAAAAGAAAAATATGCAGCCCATTCCATTAAGTTTGTATATATAGAAATATTTGGTTCCATCCAGCACATTTCCATTATTTGCTCATTGTTCAGCTATCACTTTATTCTTTATATGAACCAGAACCGAACCTTCGCTTATAACTATCTTGGCTTAGGCATGATGACTCTTGGAAGCCAACATTTGGCTGCGCTTCTGGCGACAATAGACCGCCGTCTTGTCCCTCGGCGGCAAGTTTTCCTTGATAACAGGGTGCTCGATGAACCTGCCGGTCCATGCCGCGGTTGCTGGGAACATTGCCGGGTCGAAGATCTTCATCGAACCGACCTCGTCCCAAACGGGCAGCAAGTAAACGACCCAACCGATTGCAAGGTCCAAGTACCCAATTCCTTCACCACCGAAGAAGGCCTTGCCTTTGATCACTCCCTCAATGTGTCCCAAAGCTTGGGTGGCTAGTTTTACGGCTCTTTCCTTTTCCTCTCCCTCAGAGCACGCAGCGATCCAAGCATTCTCAAAAAGCTGCAGGATCGAGACCAAAGAATTGTATTGGATCGTTGAGGTATAAATTTCTTATGCAAGAGCAGGAGGCGGGCTCGACTAAAAGTTAAGAAGTCGCAAAATTTTGATTCATATCTGAACTATGAGCACATTTTGCATCGGATGCTTTCGAGAACCACAGTTGAATCAACAGTTCGCAAAACGGGTTAAATGTTTCGGTCCTCAGTGCCAGACCAGGCCCCCCAAGATTTTCCCTAGAATACTCTGGTAAAACCGTTTGGAAATTGGAACTAATTTGCCTTAGAAATAGCGGATCCTTTTGGCCTCTTCTTCTATTGTTTAGCATACTGAATCCAAATGCAACGGTATCCATTTGCAATCTCACTCGTGGACAACGGGAATTTCAAGTGTCAATTTGCGCAAGGAAGAACAATCTAAGACAGAGCGAAGTCATACATAGGAACAGAGTAACTCATAAACCACACTATTACGATCCATACTAAACTGTTGAATCTTATATACAATCTCAAAGCTCAACTCATGAGGAAAACAAGAGCAAGCAACCTATTCTCCGCGTGGAGAAAGGAACGGGTGCAGTTTCTGACACTGGGCTTCATTCCTTTCTGGACAGGGCGAAAGAGAAATGCCCGATGATCAAGTCTACCAGCAAATTTACCTGGCCTTCTGCAACTGAAGCCCAGAATCGAGCCATGGCTCTGTCGTAAGGATCTCGAGGGAGCAGAGGGTTCTGCTTCCACGTCTCGTCGATGTACTCGAGGATGAGGAACGACTCGCAGACCACTCTGCCTCCATGGACGAGGACAGGGACTTTCTGGTGAACTGGGTTGAGCCGCAGAAGCAGAGCGCTCTTGTTGAGGATGTCTTCCTCGATGTAGTCGTAGGCTATGCCCTTGAGCTTCAATGCCCACTCCACCCTCCGCACGAAGGGGCTGACCCAGAAACCCAAGAGCTCTACTTCCTTTGGGTTTGCCATTCGAGCTTCTCGAGAGATGACCGCTTTTTCTGTGAGCTGCTTGTCGAGTGGTGGAGTGAGAGTGGGAGAGAGATCAAAGCCTTTTAAATTGACTGGTTTTTCTGTGGCCACCTCTCTTTTCGAGGTAATGTTTTTCTACGATACGGAGTCACAAGTCAAAGGACACTGCCCAAGTGCAAACTTAATCGAAATTAAACGTGGTTAATGTCTACACTAAAAATCCACTAATTAGAGATAAGATTAGAGCAAAACATAACCTTTCTTTCTAATCAAGTTATGTGCTAGGAAGGACAATGAATCGAGCGACTATTTTCGGGAATTAGCGGTTGTTGGATCATGCATTAAACAAATCTTAACCATTCGGTTCAAAACAAATGTAATGAGAGTCAAATTCAATTTTTTTGGGCATCATATCTCATATTTGCTTTCTTTAAAAGTATGTGCCTGGTTCTCTGGGGCGCACCTTTTTGAGATTATATATATATCTAAAATGCTAAAAATATAATTAAATTTGAAATTTTCTTTCATAAAAAGTTATTAATATCATATATCGTATTAATTTACTTGCAAAAAGAATATGTTACCTTTGACTTTTAAATCATTCATATAATAATATTTGGTCCATAAAAAATACTTAAATGATTTGAATACATATGAATCCAATATATCTAAACTTTTAATATTAGTGAGTCGCCCATGAAATCTATAGTCTCAGAGCTGAAATGCATTTGACTTACATACCCCAATGCATGCCAAAATGTCTCCCGTCCATATTCAATAGCTGTAAAGTTCTCTATGAAATGTGAAAAATTCAACCTAGGAGACCAAGTGACAATTGAGTTTGACGGTGACGTTGGAGTTTGCGCGAGCCCAACGCACTGTTGATAAGCCACTTAGTAGGCCCACCAACCCTTCTTCATTACAGCACGCAACTGCACTCGATACATTTGATTTTTAAATGACATTTTCTACTAAATGAAAAGTACTCGATACATTTGATTTTTACACTCTTCTCAGTCGAGAAGGTATTTATGTGACGAATAACATGTTTAACTTTTATCCCCTTCTCAGTCGAGAAGGGATCAACATGTCGTGTAATTCACCAATAAAAAATGAGAGGTATATACATGTAATATCAAGTAAAATGAGATTCAAGCATGTTAATAATGGTGATCGGTCGGTTAGAAGGTGTTCTCACTAATTTGTAAAGTATCACATAAAAGATTTTCTCCCCATCATTGTCAATGAGTGTTGGATTCTAATGCATGTATGATAATCATTTTATTTCAAATCAAAACTAATTTTCTATTTTCAAGAATAAGTTTGGAATAAATATCCGTTTGATAACACAATGGGTGTTGGATTCTAAGGGTGTACATGATAACTCTTCTATTAATAGCTAGAATTATTTTTCTATTCCCGAGAATAGGTTTGGAACAAATATTCATTTGATAACACAATTATATTTTTGTATTTTTGCAAAAAATTAAATTTAGTCTCGAAATAAGTTTAGAATAGAAATGAGAAGAAAAATTTTTCCACTACTTTATATCTGAAATAGAAATGAAAAACTCTTCTCATCACTTATCCTCGCTATTAGTTGAGCGCCCACTTGCCGCCGCCCACCGTCCACCGTCACTAGTCGCCATCTATCATTGTCGATCATCACCACCGGTCATCAACCACCAGTTGCCATCGGCGCCTCTATTTGAAAATGAGAAATTTTGTGTCGTTATCAAAAAGATTTTTTATTCTGAGAACAAAAATTTAATGTCGTTATCAAATGTGTATTTTTACTTTCAAAACTTGTCGAGAGGAATAGAATAAAAAAAAAAATCTCTTTTGAAATAAGATAATTATCATTTGTGTCCTAAATGCACCAAAAATAACGCATAACTTTATTGAACTTTTGGGGCAATATAGAATTGTACCTGAACCTTCAGCTATTATATATAACCCTTAAATTTTCATTTTGTTGCGATCGTCAACCCTCTACCATACCTTCCATAGACATGTGCAAAGGACGTAACTTTAAAGAAATAAAAGTGCATTTCCCTATCCTTTTCATTTTTGGGAAATCTATCTTGTATTCAAGAACTTACATTTTCTTCTTCTTCTCCACAAAATCTATAAGAGCTATTAAAGGCTCTAGAAAATTTTGAGGGATGAAATTGCCAACACGACATCAATTGTACAATATTACCATCCATAGTGACACCTTTCATATCAAGTTATAAGGGCTATTAGCGCTTTTAAAAATTTTGTTCTTTTTTATCTATTAGAATTTGTAATGTCGAATATATAATAATGATATTGTTTTGAATTAAGAAAGAGTAGTTTTTTAATGTTATCAAGACATTAATTTGTTATATTCATTAGTTCTAACTAGTGATACTTTAAGGTATCATGGAGCAATAAAAATGAACACATTGTATAATTTAATGTAGATCCCATGTCCTCAAGGGGCGTAAACACGATTAAATATCATATTAACTGCTGAACCCAAAGTCCGAGAATTTCTTTGTTATGGGGTCAAACTTCCCGAAGTGAGTTGCAAACCCCTTTTCAAATTTTATATTCTGAGTTGAGCCAATTACCTAATCGTAAAATAACGCAATTTTAAGTGAAAAAGGGCTCAATAGGAAGAGAGATCACATGACCCGACATCATGTTTTATAATCTTCAAGCAACAATTCGTTGGCCAAGGAAAATATGTGGAAAATACTAAGAGGGCCTAGTCGTAAAGGTCCAAAGCGAAAGGGCCAAGGCCGATTTGTAAGAATACCTTAGCCCAAGCCTTACAGCTAAGTTAGGTAAGAGAAAGACCCGGCTCGATTGGTTATATAAAGAAAATGGTTAATATTATAAAAGATATCAAATTAGTACACTACTGTCACCTTTACCATGGATAAATTTTCATATTACAAAAGATTTCAAATTGGCAATATAGTGCCCTATTTAATTCCAAACTAATTTTCATTTCATCAATAATCCTAAATTGATGCATTCTTACCACATTTATTCCACATTCATTTTCATGTCACAGAAAATTCCAAGTTAGTATGCATGTGCGACATTTATCCCAAAGTAATTTTTGCATCATAAAAAATCCTAAACTAATACAGCAATGCCACATTTACTCCAAAACTAGTTTTTCATGTTACAAAAAAAAAAAATCTCAAACTAATATATTTTTAGTGCAAAGGGATTTGACGTCTCTTTACGGACCATCAATAATGCGATGATAAGCTCGTTGGTAGGGCGGCTGTTAGTGATCCAAAGCCTGCCAGAGGAGGTGGTGATGAACTCGTAGGACATCCCGAGGGAGGAGGCTCTCCGGGGGGGGGGCGGGTGTGGTGCGGCGCGGTTGCTTTGGTTTTCTGTTTTTTTCCCCTCACTTTCCTCCCTTTTTTGGAGTTTTTCTCATATGATCTAGTCTAGATCTAGAAAATTTTATCTCTCGGGGAGGTTTTTATTCGAAGTTAGTCTAGATTTGGGGATTTTTGTGTGCGTGATTTTGGGGTTTCACTTCCCTTAGGTTTCGTTCATGTACAAGTCCAATTTCAAAGGAGATTGGAGAAGTTTTGTGAAGGTTTGGCTTTTACAAGCCGTGTTCATTCGACCTTGTTTGTTTGAACAGTGATGGTATTGAGGATGCCTAACTTAGGTACGCATTGTTGAAGGGCAAAGTCATAGTTGGAAATCTCAATATTTGCATTATTGAAGACAAATTCGGTGATTGATTACTGATTTTGGTGTGAAGAACTCACAAATCTGCTCTTTAAGCAGGTGATTATTAGTTTTGATCTCATAATTCATCTTGTTATATGGAGCTTGTTTTGTTGTGAAGTTGTGGATTTGTCTTGGTTTACAATTGGATTGCGATGTTTCTCTTTTGTATTTATGTGAAATTGAATAAAATGTTACTTTTGAAAAAAAAACTTATTGATGAAAGTTGAATATACGTAACGTGTCAACGTTTTTGAATTTTTGGAATTTATATTAAAGATAGTGTATATTAGAGTGATTTATCAATTTTTTTCATAATTATCATCTAATTTTGGATTGTCGATTCTCATTTGAGTTACCTCCAAGAAAACTTGAGGTAACCTTGACAATTTAAGTAAAAATAAACAAATGTTGGTATGTGCGAATGAAAGTTAGTTACTCAAAATTAATTAGTAAATTACAAAGAAAGTTTGTAATTCATTAATAATTTTATAGAATAGATAGTTGGTAAATGTAAAATGCTAGTGCAAAAAAGTTGATACTAGATAAGAGAATTTTTTTTAAGAGATAAAAGAAGTTAATACTTTTAAACAAAACAAACAAACATTGGCAACTAATTTAATAGGAGTTGGTAAGACGAAATTCTTTAATAACTTAGTTAGAGAAAAATTGGTAATCAGTCTAATTGAGGTTGATAATTTCTAAAATAATTAGTCAATTTAAGATTTCAGGAAGTAAGACAAATAAAAGTGGTAACTTGATATAAAATTTGATAAATATTAAAAAGCATATAAATATTGGTAATAAGAAACTCATACGAGAGTTGGCATCCCAAAATTAATTGATAATTGGAAGAAAGTGATATTGACTTAAATAATTGTTAAAAAATCATTTAATATTTGATAGATTTAAGACATTGACAAGAAATGTAAATAAACTAATGACCTCGAAAGTAATTTGACATCCCGTCACGTTCAAATTGTTCTGATGCCAACAAACCATATTAGATTAAAAAAAAAAAAAAAAAAATATGCAGCTCATTCCATTGCCAAGTATATATATAAATATTTGGTTCCATCCAACACATTACTATTATCTGCTTATCGCTCAGCATCGCTTTATTCTATATGATCCGGTATTGAACCTTTGCTTATAGCCATCTTGGGTTAGGCATTACTCTTGGAAGCCATTATTTGGCTGCGCTTGTTGCGGAAATAGACCACCATCTTGTCCCTTGGCAGCAAGTTTTCCTTGATCACAGGGTGCTCAACAAACCTGCCGGTCCATGCCACCATGGCCGGGAACTTTGCCGGGTCAAAGATCTTCATTGAACCGACCTCGTCCCAAACGGGCAGCATGCGACAGACCCAACCGATGGCAAGGTCCAAGTACCCAATTCCCTCACCACCAAAGAAGGCCTTGCCTTCGATCACTCCCTCAATGTGTCCCAAAGCTTCAGTGGCAAATTCTATGGCTCTTTCCTTTTCCTCTCCCTCAGAGCACAGAGCAATCCAAGCATTCTTTAAAAGCTGCAGGATCAAAACCAAAGAATTGTTTTAGATCGTTGAAGTACTTATGCAATCGGGCTCAAGTAAAAATTAAGAAGGTGCCAAATTTTGATTTATGTCTGAACTATGAGCATAACTACATTTTGCATCGGGTGCTTTTGAGAACCACGGTCGAAGTGCCAGACCAGGCCCTCAAGATTTTCCCTAAAATACTCAGGTGAGAACGTTTGGAAATGGGAACTAATTTGCCTTAGAAATAGAAGATCCTTTTGGCCTCTTCTTCTATTGCTTAGCGTACTGAATCCATTTGCAATCTCACTCTTGGACAATGGGGTCTTCAAGTGTCAATTTGGGCATGGAAGCAGAATCTAAGACAGAGTAAAATCATCCACAGGAACAGAGTAACTGATAAGCCGCACCATTATGATCCACACACAACCGTTGAATCTTAAATACAATTCCAAAGGTCAAATCATCAGGAAAACAAGGACAAGCAAAGCTATTCTCTGCACCGAGAAAGGAACAGGTGCAGTATGCGACACTGGGCTTCATTCCATTCTGGACGGGGGAAAGAGAAATGCTCCATTATCAATTAGGTCTACCAGCATTCCCCAGCCAAACTACACAATCTTCCCACGATCTATCAAGAAAAAGAGGACCCGGAAGGAGAAAAAGAAAATTTACCTGGCCTTCTGCAACTGAAGCCCAGAATCGAGCCATGGCTCTGTCATAAGGATCTTGAGGGAGCAGAGGGCTCTGCTTCCACGTCTCGTCGATGTACTCGAGGATGAGGAACGACTCGCAGACCACTCTGCCTCCATGGACGAGGACAGGGACTTTCTGGTGAACAGGGTTGAGCCGCAGAAGCAGAGCGCTCTTGTTGAGGATGTCTTCCTCGATGTAGTCGTAGGCTATGCCCTTGAGCTTCAATGCCCACTCCACCCTCTGCACGAAGGGGCTGACCCAGAGCCCCAAGAGCTTTACTTCCTTTGGGTTCGCCATTCGAGCGTCTAAGGAGATGACTGGCTTTTCTGTGAGCTGCTTGTCGTTGGTGACGATGGGACTTTGCAAGAACCTTTATAGAGAGAGAGAGAGAGAGAGAGAGAGAGAGAGAGAGAGATCAAAGGCTTTTCTTTTCTTTCTTTTTTAGAAGTTCAGTTTTTATTTAAAGAAAAGCGATACCCCATTGAAAAACATCACTCACACGACAACTTAATCAAAATTGAACATCAGTAGTATTCATATTTAAAACTCACTTATTGGAGATAAGATTAGAGCAAAACATAACCTTTCTATCTAATCATGTCATGTGTTAGGAAGGACAATGAATCGAGGGACCTAATTGGGAATTAGCGACCATTAGATCACATACTAAATCAATCTTAACCATTAAAGATAGCATGCCTAATCTATGCATATACAGTCCAAAACAAATGTAATGAGAGTCAAATTCAATTTTGTGTGTCACGTCTCATATTTATTTTCCATGAAAGTATGCACCTTGCCCTCTAGGGCACCCCTTCTCTAGATTGCAAAAATATCTACAATGCCACGAATATAAATTAATGTGATATTTTCTTTTATAAAAAAATTAATAATATCATATAATGTATTAATTTACTTAGAAAAAGAATATGTTACCTTTAACTTTAAAATTATTCAGAAAATAGTGTTCAGTCGATGAAAAAATACTTAAATGATTTTGATATATGTGAGCACGATACATTAAAATTTTGATGTTGGTGGGTCGCACATGAAATCTATATAATTTAAGAGCTAAAAAGCATTAGACTTACATGCACGGATTCATGCCAGATTTTCTCCCATCCGCATTCATAGTGGAAAAGATGAAATGCAAAAAGTTCAACCGAGGAGACCAAATGACAATTGAGTTTGAACCTCATTTGCGTGAGCCCAATAATGCCAAAAGTTCAACCGAGGAGACCAAATGACAATTGAGTTCGAACCTCATTTGCTTGAGCCCAACGTACCGTTGAACGTGAGCCCAAAGTACTGTTGAAATTGTACATTGTGCATGGCCGGACTTAGCAGGTCCATCAACCCTCGTACCTTTTTTTTTTTTTTTTTTTCGTTAACGCTTACTCTTAAGCTATGAAGCACCGACACTCTTCATAAGAATTTTCATGTCGTATCGAACACTTTGACACGTGTCTAACACTCTCCGACACTTGATCAACATATGTCAGAAAATCCGACACTTAGTTAACTTTCCCAAAACTCGAGTTGGAATTCCGACATATGAGTTTCCAACACATAATTATACTATTGAGGTCCATTTTAAAAAAAAATTCAATGAATGAGAAGTCAAAATATATATGTGAAAAAATAAAACACGATAATAAAAATAATAAATAAGGAAAGAAAAAAAATCTAATATTATCTTCTCTTTTGACTCTCACTTCCTGTGATATACAATTCATCCCTTAAGTTTTTTTTCTTCTCTTCCAACATATCTAACATACAAGTCCAGAATGTGAATTGCTTGTTTTTTCTTCAAGTTTTATGAATTATTAGGATATAGTTGAATTTGTCAAATCAAAATAATGAATTATATTAATAAATTGTGGATTAATGTTTTTAGTGTAAATTCATTCTAGGCTTATTTATTTATTTATTTATGAATTTGAATCAAATTAATTTGATTGAAATAAACATAAAAATGATAATTTATTATGTATATAAAAATATATATTTAATTTAAATATATATTTAATATCCAACGTGTCGGAATTCTTTATTTTTTAAGAAACGATGTATCGGCGTATCGTGTCGTATGTTAGTGTCGGTGTTACTTAGCTCTCAAGAGTAACTCACTGCACCAATAAGAAGTAGACAACATTTTCTGAGAAAAGAAAATCAATCGGATATGTTTTTTTTTTTTTTTTTTTTTTGCCCTCTTCTTCCTATGAGGAATAAAAAGTTTGGTATTTATCCTCTTTTCAGTCTAAAAGGGATTTTATGAGAGGGATATACTACTTGATAGTGACATGTCATGTAACCAACCAATTTAAAATGAGATGCATATACACTTAACATAAAGTAGAATGAGATTCAAGCATGCTAGATGAGTTTCTTAGTAAAAATATATATTTGATAATGACATAAAATTTCTGTTCTTAAAATAAAAATTCGTTTGATAATTACACAAAATTATATCCTCCCAAATGACGGCAAATGGCAACGAGCGACAGATGGTGACCAATGGAGGGCGGTGGACATTGAAGTAGTTGGCAATGGCAAGCAAGTAGGCAATCGATTAGTAGAGAGGACGAGTGATGAGAAGAGTTTTTATTTCTCATTTTTATTAAATAATAGAGAAGTGGAACTTTTTGCTTCTCAATTAGTTCCAAACTTATTTATAAACTAAAATTCATTTCGAAAATAGAAAAATAAAAATGCGTTATTAAACGGATTTTTGTTCCAAACTTATTTCTGGAATAAAAAAAAAAATAGTTCTGCAATAGAAATATAACGGATATCATGCGTATTCTTACACAACGTTCTCACTAAGACATGAAGTATCTATCACATGAAATATTTTCTCCTTATCATCATCAATGAGTGTCGAATTCTAAATGTACCCAAAATAACACAAAACTTCAAATACTTCCTTGAAATTTTGGGGTAATATGGGGTCGTACTTGAACCTTCAACTATTACATATTGTCCCAAACTTTCATTTTTATATAGCAATCCCTCTATTATATTTTATCATAAACATGTGCAATGCGCCTAACTTTACAAGGGGAAAGTGTATTTTCCTATTCATTCTTTTTTAGGAAATCTCACTTATATTTAACAACTCACATTTTCTTCTCCTTCTCTACAAAATTAAATGGAGCTATTAACACCTATGAAGCATAGACATGTTGTATGAGCTTCCGTGTTGTGTCCGACATGTGTTGACATGTTCGACATGCTCGGATACGTTCAGACACTCGGTCAATACATGTCGAATTTTCTGACACGTGGTCAACTCTTCCCAACACGTTTTGACATGCATATCCGAGGTATAGTGAGTTTTTGGGGTGGGTTTGCAAGTGCAAAGGGAGAGAGAATCGTTGAAGAAGATGATGGAAGGTGGAGGTGAGGGCGAGGGAGCGAGGTGAGGCTTGCAATTGATGGCGAGGCTATGACTGCAAGGGAAGGTTAGAGCTAGAGAAGAGATCGAGGCAACCTATGTTAGGGAAATCCCTTATGATGTTTTGAAAATGACAAAATAAATCAAATGCTACTAACATGTTTGATGGTTGAGTAATAGACTATGCAAATGATTGAACATGTAAAGGATATTGTCAAAGTCTGAAGACGGCCGGAAGACTGAACGGAACACATGTCCAAAGTATATTTTGAAGATTTCTAGTTTTCCGTGTCAAAGTCTGAAGACTGCCAGACTTTAGTGTCAAAGTCTGTTCTGACAAATTCTAGACTAAACGTGAATGAAGAACCAGAAGACAGACTCTATGCTAAAGCAAAACATAATAGACTGTGTTCAAACCTTAAAGCTAAATCTGTTTAGACTTAGATTGTAAAGTCTATCGCACTCAGACTCAGATTGTAAAGTCTATTGCTCTCAGACTTTACATCCAGATTCGACAGAACGTAACACAAGCCCCGAAGACATAACGGCTAGTGATCTGGTTTGGATTCCACATCAAGATTGATTTGATTGACTCAATCCAATTGATTGACAATTAGATCTTGAAGACAAGAACTTTCTATACGAAGAAGCTTTACTTATGGAAACCAAGATTTCGTTTGTATGGGCGATCGGAATCAATTTGGGATTCTACCTTTGTCACTCAACGGCTACCAAATCTTCTTGATACAGAGCTGTCCAATGGGTATATTGGAAGACGATCCTCGGGATGCTGTCCAACGGCTAGTTTTGAAAGTGGAGGAGTATTTAAGGAGATGAAGGACCGATGAGCAAAAAAGAGATAGAGTGTAGAATTTATAATTCCAAAGTCTGAGCGATCTTCTATCATACACTTGTCTCTCGTGAGCTTAAACGTTTGTGATCTTGAGAGAAATACCAAAAGAGTGACTTAGTGAGATAGTGTGATCTGCTACTAAGTGTTTGCACTCAAAATTGTAATCTCTTGTTGATTGCATAGTGGAATCCAGCCAAGAAAGCATTAGCGTAGGAGAGTGGACGTAGGCTGGATTAAGCCGAACCACTATAAACCTTGTGTTCTTATTCTCTTCCCTGAATCTCTTTATTTTGTTCGTAGTTCTATTTAACTGCTAAAGTCTGATCTCGCTCAAAGTCCGCTTCTTCGGACTCGGTTTCGAAAGTCCGTTGTTATTCGGACTCGGGTTAAAAGTAAAGGTTTTCACCGTATTTGGCAGAATCTATTTTTACACCTATTCACCCCCTCTAGGTGTTCATACTAGCACTATCAACCTAGAGGGCCATGACTGGGACCTCGCGATGGAGGGTTGGAGGCGAGGCTGCAGCTGCGAAATAGGAAGGGCTGGAGGCAAGTAATTGTGAGGTGAGTCAGGCGACCAGAGAGAGAGAGAGAGAGAGAGGAGAGATAAAGAGGAAGAGGGTCGTGCGAGGAGGAGGAGGAGGAGAAGGCGGCAGCTAAGTTTTTTAGCTTCTTCCTCTTTTAATTTTAGCAAAGAAGAGTAGAAAATAAATATAAAAAAATGGAATTATGATGGCACTTAGCATATAATTTTCAAGAAAGGAAATTATAGCTTGATAGGGGTGTCGGGGGAAATAAATAGGGGAAATAAAGTTTTTGGGGGAGGGAGAAATCAGGGGAGGGAGCCTAATGGGGGAAATAATTTTTTTTTTTAGGGGAAGAAACGAGGGAAACTCATGACATTTGTACTATTTTGAAAAGTTCCTTTCCGGCGGCCCTTTTTGGTTCTTCTTTGAACTTGTGATTCAATATCTAGCACAATAAAAATATAAAGTGTGAGAAGAGAGAGGAAAAGAAATAAAGAAGAGTATAAAAGAGGAAAAATGAATAAAAGAAAAACGTGGGCATCTTCTAGGAAATGAGGGAGTGATTTTTAATTTTTGATTTTTTCTTTATTTTTTATCAGAAAATAAATAAGTGAGGCTAAAAAGTGATTTTGGAAAATAAAACACTAAATATTAAGTAATGATAAATTTGATCATTGTAGAAGGTCATAGATTTATTTAAATAAGTTAATTCTAATTTCTTATTAGTTATTATTTTTATCAATATTTTTGTTAAATTTAAAAACATGTCTTTAAACATGGATATGCATTAATTATGAATATATCTTTTGAATTTCCTATGAATAGATTTATTAATATTATTAGCGTAAATTCATTATAGGCTCTTTTTTATTATTTATTTATTTGTGAGTTTGAATTAAAATTAATTAAAAATAAAAATATTCATTTAATATATAACATGTCATAACGTGTCAGAATTCTCTATTTTTGAAAAATGACATGTCGCGTGTCATGTCGTGTCGTGTTGTGTTGCATGTTGCATATTGGTTCTACTTAGATTAACACCTTTGAAATTTTTATGAGGGGTGAAATTGTAGATTCAACAACAATCGTACTCATTACCATCCATTGTGACCCCTTTCATATTATATTGGTTATAAATGCTTTTGAAATTTTTGTTTGTTATTCTAACATGGATTGCAATTCCAATTAGGGGTGAGTAAGACGGACTAATCAAACTAGGAACAACTCAAACCGACTTGAACCGGCTGGTTTGGTCTAGTTTGAGGGAGTGCCAATCTAATTCCCAATTTCTAAAAATAGAATCGGTGTTTGTGTGGTCCTATTCCTGATTCCAAAAGGAAATTGGACTCACTGGACATATTATATATATTTCATTTTTTTATTCCTTCAAACAATAAAAAGATGGAGGTTTCATCTCTGTAGGCTTAAAAATAAAAAAAGAAAAATGGGACGAAAATAAGTGTTTTTGTCTTGTGCTAGATGGAGGCTTCATCCCTATAAGGCTCTCTGATTGTGTACGTTGATAATTGAGCGATGCCGTTTTATTCTTTAGATGAGAACATGGCTACATAGCTCCTTCCATACTCATTAATGATGAGACATAAATTAGAATTTATCTGCAGGGTCTTTGTATTGTTTCACTTGGTTAGGTATAAAGAGGTGTTTTTGGCCAAACCCTTTTGCTTGCTGTGGAAGCATTGCTGGAGTTAATGCTTTTCAATAGGATCAAAAAAAAAAAAAATTAATATCCCGTTCAACTCAAGCCGGTTCTCTCATCGATCTTTTCTTCTTTCAATTGCTAAGATTACAAGGATTTTGATGATTTTGCTCAATTTAATAAGATCAACTCTTTCCACAAATTGGTTCGGGTTTCATGTCATCCGCTTGCAAAAAAACCAAGTTTGGTAGATATTGGACATAATGGAGTTTTAGAATACCAAACACTTTTATGTGACTAATTCCATTGGACTGGATTGGACCATTGGTCCCAAGACCAATAGGTCTAGTCCTTGGTTCCCAAAAATGAGAACTGGTCCTCTTGGTCTGATTCTCGGTTCTTGAGTGAGATCGGACCAAATCGGAAACTCATCACCCTTAATTTCAATGCACTACCAAATTAAACTTTTGCAATTCCAAGTGAATTGAAATTGCAACAAAGTACATAAAATTTCATTATTTTGCATCGAGTTGCCAAAAAGAAAAAGGAATAATTCTCTCGTTCCAAAATTATTAGGACAATGTCCTCAAGGGGCATAAACGGGTTTAAACAAAGACATTTATTATCCATTTTTGAACTGAAAGTTTGAAAATGTCATCATCACTAGGAAGGGAGATCACACAGCCCGATTTTATGTCCATCTCAAGTTTTATTTCGCCTTCCGGGTTGAACCGATTGCCTACACTCGCCTTAGCCCAATTTAAAATGAAAAAGGAATCGATAGGAAGGGAGATCATACAGCCCAATTTTATGTTTCATAATCTATAAGAAAACAATTGGTTGACCAAGAGAAAATATGCAGTGGAGATACTGAATGGGCCTATTCGCAACGGCCCATTTGTGAGATGACCTAGCCCGAGCCTCGCAGCTAAGGTAAGATAAAATACGCAGCTCAATGGGTTATAAGAAGAAAAGAAACTAAGCAGCCACAAAGTAATTCATATTTCCTGCCCCTAATTTTTTTACTAAGATGCTCATCTTAAACTCTTATGATTGTGAGATAAGCAGCATAGCAAAAAGTTTTTCATAGTTGATGTTGTAGTCTCAATTGGATCCTTCCATCGTCTTCACAAAAAAATTATGTGGTAACTTAAGTCGTCTCTTGAAAGAGGTATTTGATATGTCAATTAGCGTCTTTAGTACATTATTGGGGGGCAGCCTTTCGAGTTTATTAACCTATTTTTCCCCTGTTGCAAACTTTCATAAGGCAATTCAAACCCCATGTTTTGAGTCAATGCGAAGTGCCGATTCTTGTACCATAAGTCCTTTCCAAATAGTCATAAATCTATTACAATTGTGTTAATTCAATCTTAAATATTTTTTTGGTCAATTGAATCCTAAATATTTTGTAATTATGCTGATTCAGTCATCCAGTCAAATTTGGCAAGCCGACGCGACATGAATAATTTTTAATAATATTTTTGAATTTTTAATTAATTTTTAATTTCTTTCTCTTTATTTTTTCCCCTCTTCCTTCTTCCTCTAGCTAGTCGCTGGATGGCGATGATCGGTAGAGGTGAGGCCTCGATCTGATGACCTAGTTGGCCTTTGAGGAGGCTTGCCTTATTGCCTCTAGGTGAGAGTGAGCTCCCCCAGCCACTAGCTAGGCAAGTTGTCGCTAGATCTAGTGAAGGCCAAATTGGCGAGAGACCCTCGCTAGATCCTTTGCTAGATCTAGCGGGGGCTCGCCTTGCCAGGGGTGGGCAAGGTTGACTCTAGGCCATAGGCATGGGCTTGCCTCGCTAGTGGTTGGGCGAGCACGCCCTTGCCTAATGATGACGAGGCTACCATACTAAGCCCTTGCCTTTGGCCAGTTGCCTTAGTTCGGCAACTAGCTAGAAGAAGAAGGAAGAGGGAAAAAAATAAAAGTAAAGAAAATAAAGAAAATTTTAAAAGTTCAAAAAATAATAAAATATTATAAAAATTATCCACGTTAGTGTTGATCATGTCACGTTAGCATTGGTCATACCATGTCAATGTCAACCGGCCAAACTTGACCAAATGAATAAAATTAGCATAATTGCAAAAGGTTTGGGACTCAAGTGGCTAGAAAAGAGAGTTTAAGATTGAATTAACACAATTGCAATAGGTTTAAGACTTTTTTGATAATTCTCCCTTGCCAAATAAGATCAAATTATATCTGAGATAAGTGCGAATAGAGAATTTAATACTTTGACAATTGGTCAATCGAGAATTTAAGATTTTATTATAAGCCACAATTAGGTCTCGAGCTAGCTATTAGTGGAATTCAAACAACGCAAAATAACATGAGGAAAATGACCAAATGCTCCAAGTGAAAGCTACGTCAAATGTTTAGGGCCTAAGGGTGCACTTGCCAACCATTCTCTTCTTTTATTTTTCTGTTCTTTTGCTCCCCATAATAGGAAAATAAAATAGAAATTCAATTAATAATGTTAATTAATTTTTCTATTTCTAGGAATAGAAAAGTGACTGAAGAATATATTTGAAACAAAAATAAGAAATTAAAAAAGTAGCTTTTTGATCCTAGGAACAATTTTTGGAAATAAGTCTTTTTTTTTTCTTTCTCTTCCTTGCCACTTGTCGCCCCTCGGCCACCGTCATCAATTGCCCACCATTGCCCACTGCTATTGGTCAGCAGTAGCAAGGAAGAAGAAGGAAAAAAAAAAAAAAATCTTAAAAAATTAAAAGAAATTCTACATAACAAAAAAATTTGTGAACCATACCAAACACATTCTTGTTCTTTTTCTATTTCAAGAATATTATTTTTTTTGTAATTTCCATACACGTTTTTTATTTAGAAATTATTTTAGGGAATAGAAATAGAAAAAGATTATTTATGAGAGATTGATCTTCGAAACAAAAATGTTACCAAACAGGTCCTAAATCTCTTAGTGGCGAGCTCTAGATTTGATTGGTGCCTTTTCAAACCTTAAGTCCTCAATTGATGAAAACAAAATCTAAAGTTCTCAGTTGACCAATTATAAAAAATGTTGAGTCATGTTTCTGCACTTATCCCGAAGAAAAATCCAAAAAAGGGTGAGGCTCTTGGCAAATACCAAAACTCGATAACATGGTAACAGTTCTATGCTAATCACTGGTGGAATTTCAAGGTCGAAAAATCACATTTGGCTCCCTTATCCCATCAAAATAGAGATGATGCCTTTTCATTTAGCAGGTATATTCACAATTCTAGTGAAAATGGAGGCCGATTTACCCTCCGATGAGCTTGTGCACAAGAAATTAGCCATAGGCTTGTCAGCCGTTAATTCCATGCATTTTTTTTTCAATCATTAGATCATTGTGTAGTAAGCCATGTGATGTAAAACTCGTCGATGCCAGCCGTCAGATTTGAGCACAGCAAAATTGCTGTGGTTTAACTCGCGACAGTCGAATAGCGTAGACTTAGTTGGAAATTAATGACAGGCATAATATGGATTGGACTAAGAACAAACGCTATCCAAGGATTGGAGGAAAGTTGCAAATATGAGTTATCCATCGAATAACGGAAAGTTATTCAAATACGATGTCTATAAATCGACAACTGAGTTTGAAATTTAGGGCAAAAGGAAGAAGGAAGGACTCAAAATTTGAAAAATAGACATTGATTTCAACTTGGATGGTCTGTATATTTCTTAGATGATGTAAGTGTTACAAGAAGTCTTGAGGTATTTGCAACAAGATTACAAGTTTGAAAAACCCACGAAAAAAATCTTAATGGAAATAATCATTTAGGGACGAAAATGCATCATGATGAACGGATTTTTCCTTTGTTGGGTTGGGCCATATGACACCGAAGGTGCAATGATGAATACGAGCCATTTGACTTAATGGAGAGGGAAAAAAAATTATAAAATTATATGTGGTATTGGTGGGCATTTTCGTCCCTAAATGATGATTTCCATTGAGATTTTGCGTGCGTTATTCAAACTTGTGATGTTATTGCGAATACCTTGAGACTAAGACTTGGTATCATCCCATAAGTACAGATCATCCAACGTCAAATCAATGTCTCTTTTTCAACATTTTTTTAGTCTTTTTCTTTTTTGCTTTCGCCCAGTTTCAAACCTAGGCGGAAACTAAGATCTATTTGAATAACTTTTTGTTATTCGATCATGACTCGTATTCAACCTTCCTCCAATTCTCGGTTAGCATTTGTTCTTAATCCGATCCACATTCATCACGGTTCTTCCGGCCAAGTTTTTACTTTCATCTGCTAAACTACAGCAATATTATCGGGCTCGAAACCGACATGCGGCGTTGACAGGTTTTTCACAGGCTTTTACAATACACGTGATCCAATGGTTGACAAAAAGAAAAATACTTGGATTCCACGGGCTTCGGCAAATTTCTCGTGCCCAAGCTCTAGAGGTGGCAATATGGGTTAAACCCATATCATGACCCATTTTTAGTTAAATGGGTCAAGTGAAAGTTAAATATGGGTAAAAAATGAGTTTGAAAAAATAAAATACAAAACTAAATGGGTTATACATAATAACCCATTACTAATAACCCATTTAGACCTACTTTCAACCCATGGCCATGGCTATGGCCTTCTTTAATTTTATAAAATGTTTTTTTAATAAAAAATCCAAATTATATTATTTTTTATATTTCAATTTTTTTTTCTTTTTCTTTTTTTTTTTTTTTCTTCCTCCCTTAGTTGATCGTTGGCGGGCAACAGCCGGGCGAGATCGAGCTCGCCGGCGTCGGGCGAGGCTCGATCTTGCCGATCTGGCGAGGCCGAGGCCCCGCCCGATGCCGACGAGCTCGAGCCTCGCCAGTCATCGATGAGGCCGAGCCTCGCCGGATCTAGCGAGATCAAGCTCGCCGGCGTCGGCGAGGCTCGATCTCACGAGATCAAGCCCGCCCGGCGTCGGGCGAGCTCGAGCCTCGCGGCGAGGCCGAGCCTCGCTGGATTTGGCGAGATCGAGCTCGCCAACGTCGGGCCTCAATCTCGCTTGGCCGAGGCCCCGCGACACCGGCGAGCTCAAGCCTCGCTAGATCCGGTGAGTCTTGGCCTTGCCAACGACCGAGGGCTCGAGCCTCATCGGATCCGGCAAGGCTTGAGCTCGCCGGTGTCGGGCGGGCCTCGGCCTCGCCGGTTCGGCGAGATCAAGCCCCGCCGCCGACGCCGGCAAGCTCGATCTTGCCTATGGCCGATTGTCGGCCATCGTCATGGCCGGTGACCGGCCGAAGAAATAGAAAAAAAAAGAAAAAAATAATTTATTAAAAAATAAAATTTATATTTAAAATAAAAAAATATTTTTAAAAAATAAAATTGAAAATATTTTTTTAAAAATAAAAATTCGATTTTTTTAAAATATTTTAAAAATAATTATAAAAAATTTCATTAAATTTGTATTGCATAAAAATACTTTTTATACTTTTTTTTTTACAAAAAAAAATCATAAAAATGAGCTTTTTTTAAGTTTAGTTAAAAAAATTTCATGTTATAGTTTTTAGTTATTCAATAGTATGTTCACTTCAAATAAGAGAAGCATGTGCATAGTCTATTTATTTATAAATATTTCAATTTATAGGTTTTTTTTTTTTAACTTTTTATTTTTATTTTATTTACTATTTTGAATTTAATTTGAAGTTTTAATCCAATTAGCATATAGTAGAAGTGAGTTTTCCTAGAATATTAATAGGTTTTAGTAATACGGGTCGGGTATGGATCATTAGATTTACACTACAAGAATATGTGTTAAAACGGGTTAAATGGGTCAAATATGGGTCGACCCATTTTCGACCTGACCCATACCCGACCCGACTCGACCCGACCCACCCATTTGCCACCTCTACCAAGCTCAAGGGGGAAATTTTTTACTTTTTTTTTTTTTTTTTGGCAATGATTAGCTCCACCACGGTTTATATTATTATTGCCGGAATTTAAGAGCGGGTCTTCTTACTGAGCCTTCATGAATTTTAATTTGATGGTCAAATCATCTACGGAAGAATGGACAAAGACTAATTTCATTATAATCATCACCCTTATCACATGAGGGAGGCGAGGGGTTTGAATCTCCACATTCTTGGGGAGATTGGGATGGGGACGATTTAGCTTCAGGTGTGGATTTCGACTCTCACGCCCTCTAAATAGGCATGTCAAAAGTTTAAGAGTGAGAGAGTAAAGTGAATCTGACAAAAAAAAAAAAAAAACTACAATGAAGATTGTGATTAAGAAACAAAGTCATGATAGAGACGTTTGCAGATGGAGTAAGGTTGAGTGCAAATTTGCAATGAGATTGGTTATTTGATTTAGTTAGAAAAATTTTAGATTTTTTTCGTACTAACAAGAACTTCAGATTTTATATTCTATGCAAATATTCTAGACCTAGATTTACCATATGTTCATTTTATGGAAAATGAGTGATTTAGAAAGCATTTTCTAAAAAGTGATTGCTTATATTGTTTAGGAAAATTAGTTAACGAATAATAATTTTTGATAACAATTTATGCCTAACTGTTTTCATGGGCAAAGAAAATTTTTTCATTCAATTATTTTTTTTAAATGATATAAGAAATCATTTTTTAGAAAATATTTTCAAACTACTAATTTTCCACCAAACAAATACCCTAATCTATGAATGAATTTGTATTGGGGTTTTGTGGTATGATTTTAGGTCAATGCCACTTATGCATTTGAAAGGGCCATCTCAAGTGGCTGGAGAAATTTTCTCAAACTAATTTTCTTATTTATAACTTATAAACATAAATATCACTCACATTTATTTTTAGTAAAATTTACATTACATGGTATCCATGTTTATACCTCTCGTATCAAAGGTTTGATAGAGGATTCCTTCAATCTAGAATGGATAAAAATATGTCCCGTTTGAAATAACACAAAAGTTAATAATTGTGATATCATAGAGGCCATCCATCCCCAGTTGCAGGAGACTTCCTGCAACTAAATCTTACAATTCGTAAAATGCAAACATGGACATTATCCACTCACAAATTTAATTAAAAGCAAGGCTATATTTCCCATCATCCTAGTTGGTGGAACAATGCCTCTCAATGGTAAGTTCTAGGCTATGTTCCCATCGAACTTGTGTAAATATTTTCGTTTATATACAGGCCAAACTAAACAGATTTCACATGTTTTCAAAATGTATTTCCAAAAGCAAATACTTATTTCTAATCCATGAATATACAAGCTCAATCATCTTGATCATCTAGGATTTCCTGCTCATAGATAAAACTTTACATACGTGTACACAAACGAAAAGATAGAGAAACTACAAAAGCATGGATCCAGCCAGCTAGTTTCAGGAGTCAGTGTAACACTTGAATAACAATCCAAAGAATTTAGCTCCAATATTTCAGGTAAATGCAATTCGAACCCAGTTATTCTCAATCTTGTTTGGAAAGGAGAACAAATCTGAATGAAATTGTCAGACGCTAACATCTATCATCCAACCAGAAAACAACAAATGCTCTTACAACTCTCTGTCAAAGCCTATTCCTAGGTCAACATCTTTGTGTTCTCACTATAAAAGTCAGCTAGCGGTAACTCCAATGTGTTGAATAGAATTCAATCCACGCCACCAAAAGGCCTCCCTCCTCTTTCGGCTCGTCCGACATCTAATTGGACTTAAAGTAGCAAACCTTATTGCCCCCACATTGGAAAAAAATGTAGCTTTCCCTTTTTAACGGTCAAAGGAGAAAAATATATAATACCCCACAAATTCCAAATTTTTCTCTGGCTGCCAGAGAACAGTCCGTTCCATTTTTTTTCCTTTTTGTTTTGTTTTGTCATCTCTCTGTTTTGGCCTCTCTCTTCAGAAGTCTGGCAATTCTTCTGCACCCCCAGCTCTTATGAAAAGATCGTACCAGAAGTCCATTCCATTATCGACATGGCTTAGACCATCACTAGGCCACCCTTGCACATTATCAGCCATTGGAGCCACCGAGTACTGAGTTTGCGTATCTACGTTGAAGCAGGAAAATCCAGACGAGTCGCTCGAGTATTCATCAGGTAAAAACCCTGGGTTGTCCGACCAAAAACTCTCGTCGATTAAAGGGAAGGACTCCTTGGAGTATTCCATGTCCTCACTCTTGATGTCGATGTTGTTCTCCTCTCCAATTCGTGTGGACGTTGAAGCATCCGTGACCGAGGATATTTCGCTCGAGGAAGGTTGAGGCGACATTGGAGCATGGACTGAACTTTCCAACAATCTCGGTATCGTTGGCTTGGAAGAATCCAAATTGAATGATTTGTTGTTGGTCGCTGTCGTCGCTGGCGTGACTTGATTTTGTTTGAGCCTCTTCTTCAAATGTGTGTGCCACACATTTTTTATTTCGTTGTCTGTGCGCCCCGGTAATCTTGCTGCAATAGCTGACCACCTGAAATTTCGCAGTGAAATATACATATCAGACAAACCTACAAGGATCTTGTAATGTTGTACATGAATAACCGAGAAGATGCTAAGTGAAAGCAGAAATTTAAGCAGGTCTTGGCTTATTAAGCAGAACACTCCATGTGCAGTCACCATTTGGTGCTCCAAACCAGAGAATCTTTCTGCAGCACGCTTGTTTGTTTTTGATCAAACACAAAACCCCTTTTGTATACTCTGCGAGCCATTTGTTAATTAAGATTAAAAAATAACTCGTATCGTTCTCCAAGGGCTTAAACTTTTCGAGAACACGTGGTTATGATTGATAGAGCTCCGCTCTCACAATTGGGATCGGACTGGTAAACAGCTCTGCTCCTAATTCATGTTTCCTCATGTTCGTTCATTTCGTATTTGCTAACAAGCAAATATAAACCATAAAGGAAACGACATAGAGTCCACCAAATTAACAGAGATGATTATAGATTGAAAAGTGAAAAGTACCTATTTCCAAGCATTTCATGCAACTTAATGATTGTTTCCTCTTCTTCCCTATTGAAATTTCCTCGCTTTATATCAGGCCTCAGATAATTTATCCACCGAAGCCGGCAACTCTTCCCGCATCTCAAGAGTCCTATAAAGGAAGAAGAAGGAGATCAGCGAGGAAACAAAAGGAAACCGAAGTTGCATATATATATAGCACTAACGTAAAGATTAATTAGTATTGTGTAGTGATGTTTCTTAGCTTGCATGAGACATGCAAAAGAACAGATCAAGCGATTCGGTATTGAACTTTAGTTGCAATGATTTGTGCAAATGCTCCATTTTAGGACCGAAAGGGAAAAGAAGATGGAAAAAAGAAAAGGAAAAAAGAGAGGAAGAAAACCCAGATTATAGTAAGATTCTCATAATGAATTCTTTGGGGGTATTCAGCAGATCATGGCCTAGCTTTAAGTCTTAAATAATATTCCAAAGGACTATGGATTATCAAGCTAATTTACCAGCTTGCTTGGGAAGAGCCCTCCAATTTCCATGACCATTCCTCTGGATGTAAGAGATCAAGACTTGATCTTCGTCAGACGTCCATGGACCCTTCTTTAATCCCATCTTCTCACAGCATGGTGCTCGCACCATCTTCTTTGCTTCTTCTTCCTGCTTGCTTTTACTGCTAAATCTCTCTCTCTCTCTCTCTTTCTCTCTTCTTTTTAGCTCTTTGAGAGATATCTCGCTTCCTCTCTGTTTCTCGATGACAGACAAGCAAAGATTCGGGAGCTGGTTGTTTTTCTTCTCGGCCCAGACTGCCGTTTTATACTTGCATCCAACCTTGAAAAGTCAAGACAACGTGCTCGTTCAAATCTGCCTAGGCATCTTCCAGGAAAAAGCCTCTCCTTTCTCTCTCTCTCTCTTTAAAGATTAAGGGTTTTAGACGAAGACTGAGTAAGATGCCAACGAGTGAGGCCATGGGAGTGGCAGATTCACGGGTTGTCTTTTAAGGGGGCTATAAAGTACACAAAAAGGTGTTGAATATCAGACAAAAGATCGTGCATTGATCTTCTGTTCGATTTGATAGAAATATATGCTGCCTTTTGAAATAAACTATTCACGGACCCAAATAAAGAAGATGACGTTGTGAGGTGTTGAAGAAGCCAAAATAGCCATCTTGACATTCGCAATTAAATAACCTTTTCTTCAATCCTCATTATGTTACTTTTCGTTGTTGAATTAACGCTAATTAAGTATATTAAATTTGATAACTTTTTGACCAAAATATCAATTTTTTGTATCTACCTAGTGGAGGTAAGAATGCTAAATTTGATTTACAAAGACCATGCTGCTTTTTTTTTTTTTAATAACCTAAAACACAAGTGGATGCCTGCTTACACTTGAAGATCCATGGAAGACACCCGGTAAGTTTGACGAAATGATTTGATAGATGTCCTTAATTTGTGCATGTGACCCTAACATGTCGTTAGTAAAATTTGAACAAATAACTTTCAGTTTCGAAAAAGAAAAGGTAACTTTCAGTTTCTATGCTAAAATTCCCTAACGCCCTAACCAATGGCTATTTTATTCAATTGGTTAATCAAATCACCTAGCATAATTCATGTTGTTCTCTGCCAGTAGCATTATCCGTTTAACCCAGAACTCATCATCATTAATTTATCTATTAACTAGAGATTCTTTTAAATTGGTCGTAGATGAACAGGTTTAACTAGTCAAATTGGTAAAAAAAAAAAATCCCAATTTGTATTTGATTGAATGGCCTATCCAAATCTATATGTAATTGGACGGCCTGACAGTTAACTTCAAATAACCCTTTTTCCTCAATTCCTAATTGAGTTACTTCTCAATGTTGAAAATCAATAACAATAATATAATATACTAAATAAGTTTAAACAAAGGTAATGTGATTCACAAAGTTAATTTGATTTACAAAATATATTTGCTGTAAGTATGTTAAATTTGGTTATAAATAATGTGACAATATCTTAGTAGACATTGAAAGTGTCTATATGTTGGCTAATATATTTATTTATAACGTAGAAATTATCTGTAGATAAAGAGGTTTAATCGGTCAAATTGGTCAAAAATGAAATTATGTAATTAAATCCCCAGCCAGCAGAAAAGATAATATATTTTGATTTGGTGATTGGTCTTACTTTGCACGGAATAGATCACGTCAACTCGTTGCCAATGAAAACATAAATTAACTCATTGATTTTTGTTAGTCTACTTCCAGATAGCAGTATCTAGCAATTGAATTTGTGAGGAATTGGAGTCTATCAATTGAGGTGATTTTCTAGATTTCTAGTTGCGCACTTGTCGATCTAATATATTCCATGGTAATTATTATTATTATTATTTTATCTATGTAAACAACATAAAACCTAGTCAATATCATATTATAAGAGACGATATACCTAATACGCGTTCCCGATGTTTGAAAGAGGAGTGTGAACTAATATATTAGAAGGGCCTATGACTAATGTATTGAATTGATGTAAGACTCTATTTGCTTAGTAGAAAAATGAATGATTTGAAAAATATTTTTCTAATAATAATAACTTGTATCGCATAAAATAATGAGTCATGAAAAAAGTTTCATTATTGACAATGATTTATATTTAAACATTTTCGAAAAACATGGAAATTTTTTTCATTCAAATTTTTGACTGATAAAAATAATTATTTTTATAAAACTATCTTTTAAATCATTTGTTTTCCATGAAACAAACACACCATAAGTAAATGATTGCTTGCTATGTTGAGAAACCAATTTATGTTTCGGCATTTCTAACATGGTCTAACGAAATGGATGAAGTGTTCGAATGTGAGCCCTATTTTGGATTTTTTTTTTTCTATTATCATGTTCGTGCTCCCTAGTAATCTTTTTTATGTGATTACATTCATAAAAATGTATTTCAGGGTATTGATTAATCGTAATAAAAGTTTTGATATTCTTGATCTACTCGACATTTTAGTTATTCAAAATAAAAAATTCTCCAAAAGATGAGATAGGAATCTCTGAATTTATACGAAGTACAATATAAGCGAAAGCAACTTGAAACTCGCAAATGGGGTGATTCCGGCAACAAGAGAGGAATCTCTGAATTGTATTCTGAAGATATTGATGAAGCTGTCCTCTTCTAAAATAAAACAAGTATTTAAACTACAAAAACCCTAATCGACAAATGAAACACAATCCAACCAAAAAAAGAAAACAAAGAAAACACAGCATTAATAAAGAAAAGACAAAATGGTCTGAAATTACGCAATTAAATAGCCTGAAAAATAGAAAATTAATCCGAAATTCATGAAAACACTGGATTTTGAGGCCGAAAACAATCTAAAACAGCCTACTTGATTTGGCCACAACCTTATACACTGAATGAGTTTTTAGATTAGGTGCATGACCATAAGTTCAATTTTCCATCTATCACCAAGTATAAATAATATCATATTTGGTCATTCATTTGGATTTGACCCGTGTCTTGTATGATACATAAGATAAATGTGATAATTGGTTGTGTAAACTTAACACTATTAACTTATACTTAGAAATTCATACTTAGGAATTCTACTAGTGAAATCCGTGCAAGTTAGAAAACAAACAAGCGACGACACTCCATTCCATTTTTTAAACACAATTTCTGCATATGTCCTATTATGGTGGTCAATCGGACAAATGTGAAAGCCGATTTCATTATAGATTTTGAGAGGAAACAATTTGTTTGAAAAATGGTAGAAAAGCGGCTGACGGCAAGATATTTTACAAATCAGAAATTTAATTTCTCCGCTCAAAGAAAGGAGCACGTGGCAATTTCCACACGGTCCATTTTGCCTCTGGCCGATTTCAAGAAGTCAAAATAGTGTAGAGAAAAATAATGTGTAGCAAGCTAAGGGACCTACTGCCGTATATATAATGGCCAACCTATGTCTTGGATAATAATATCCTTTGATTTCCATAAGGTGGGAGAAATCGCATGATCCAATAAATATGGATGATATGATTTTATGAATCTCACGAAATAAATTACATTTCTTTTATCAAATGCGATAACGACACAAATAATCTAAATATGCGTGCAAGAGATGTATTTTTTTGAATAATCCGTTGCTCAGATTGTGATATCTATTGATCTTTTGATCTTATGGGGGAGGAAATGCATCCACGTTATGCTACCTAAAAGTGATTATCGTCTCAAGATGACAATGCATTTGTCTCTCTCCACGCTTTCTTGCCATATAATCTGATCTTAACCTTCCCATATTTTTTATTTTGCTTTCTCCTTTTAGTGCTCTTTTTACTAGGAAATATTCGGCCTGATTTACTCCGTCCAACGAATATATTTTTGACTAAGTTTAACCTAAGATTGAAGCCGGAAACGTACTGCAGGATTTCGTGATGATAGACGAATGCACTTCCTTGGTACGACTTCACAATATTGTTAACTAGAGGTATTAGGTAACTTGATATGCATGGACCGATTCTAGGCTTTGAGAAATCTAGGATTGGAGGGTCAAACATGGGCCACATCGGTTGGGTATTTACCATTGGCGAACAGTTCAAAACCTTTGATTTAGCCATATCGAGTTTAATATTATTACACTTTTTGTAAGTTATAGTTGCTATTTAACCGCGATTTCGGTATCTTAGTTCCAATTAAGCATAGGTGTTGTCTCTTATCTTTTGACATTGGCACATCATGTTGACGTTATGGTTTGAAGCTTGTGCGAGTCTTGCGCATGGCAGGACCAATCCTCCCCTCAAATCATATTTAACTTTATTCTTGAGCTTTCGACGCATGACATTAGCATATATAAATATGCAATTTTTTAATGCTGAAGCAGTGATGTTTGACTTTGACTGACTTGTTAAAAAAGAGTGGTTCAGGGTAACAGATATTGGAGGGTAAAAAACCTATAGATTCTCACAACCTTCATCAATAAGATTGATCAAGATATAACCGACCTACGCCATGGATTGAATGAAAGTTGTAAACGCGACTTTTTTAAGAAAACTAATAACTGGTACTATGTATTATGTCAGAATATACCTTTTTCGATTGCTTCATGGTTCCTCTAAGAATATTTAATAATATAAAGATATACTTATGTGACTGTTTTTAATATACCGTGACATTAATAACTTGTTTTGGGTAAAAAAAAATAAATAATAAAATATTAAAAATCATTATGGGATTCACTTCTTTTAAAATTTATGACTTATAACATGTTGTTACTTTCTCAGTGGTCCAAAGACCGTCATGCTAGCAAAACATAAATTTATATTATATATTAATCTAATGGTTTAAGCTTTTAGAATAATTATTGAGGATCCTACAAAATCTCACATAATATCATGTACAAGGTCGTGAGTTTTAATCTTTTCAGGGTCTTATCTTACAAAATCTCACATTGTATCGTAAATTTTCTTACGTTGGAAATTTTGCACGAGTCCACTATGGAATTATTCCATTAGATGCCAAAATGAAAATCTTTGTGATTACATTTTCTCCCAAAATAAAAATAATGAATGAATTCTACCATGCACTGTCTTTGAGTGATTAGCCTCAATGTTAGTACATCCCAATTTCACTTCTCATGATTGGCAAAATTGGTAGATGCATCTGTGGATGTCCTCACTTATTCGAAATCCATCAATTATATGCAAATTGGGTTATTTGAGATCTAATAAATAGATAAAAGGAGTTCAAAGACAAATTTAACATGTATTCAGTCGCTTGATTATCACTTGCCACGTCATTTAACAAGTGAGATATAATTTTTTTCAATATCTGTATGTCGTTTGTTAATTAGTATTTAGGTTTCCTTTTTCCTTTTTTCTTTTTTTCTCTTTTGTGTGTCCGAAGTCCGTAATAAATTGATCATGGAGGGAAAAATTAAATTACATTAGAAAATAGAAGTAAATAAAATTATTCAATGTTTTTAATAATTTTTCTAATTTATAGTTCCAGTTTTAGAACAGTGTTGCAAAGTAGTTTCACCAAATCAAATTGAAATTTAATTCCATTGCAGCTCAAACTGTTTTTTCTTGCAACATACGAAGAATCCTTATATTGGATTACATTTTTACTCGAACCAAACAAAGAAGTCAAGATCCTCCTTCCCTTCTTCTTCTTCTTTTTGTTCTTTAAAAAAAAAAATTATATTTTCTTATTTCATCCCATTCCTCGTAACCCTAGCTCGCTTATGTTATCGTTCCTCCCAAACAGGTCAAGGGAAGGAGGAGGCTCAGAATCTTGATTTCGAATATGCCGAGCATTATTTTTTGTAATAAACTCGATCCTTTTTCAATTAAGCACAAAAACTTTGACATTGACCGGGGTCATGTGTGGATGCACGTGCTGGGATCGTTGTCTTTTAGCACGAAATGTGGTCTTTTTTCTTGGCTGAATGCGATCCAGATGACAAGACGACAAAGTAATACGGTGGGGTTATGAATACGTATCCTGTTCACGAGAATTTACTAACCAAGCCCATTTGAATATTTCATAATGTCTTTAATATGACATTGTGTCTTTATCTACTTTTTTTTTTAATAAGGAAATCGAGCTATTTTTTTTGGTTGGAAAGGAAATGGAGTTGAAAATTGACATTTTTTTCGATTTTCGTGACTAACTTTTCCGTTGAATGCAATCTATATACTAAGATCGTGCTCACATTTTTTATATTCAGATTGCATTGGAGCGCTACTTAGACATATTATAGTAAACAACAAATAAATATTTATAAGACAGAGAATTCCAACCAATCACCGAAGCCGCAATCATACCCCTTCCATTTTCGCCATTTTTCATTTTCTCACTTATTAGTGTGGAGCAAGAGAGCGTACAAAATTGAATAAATGGAAAATTTCAAAAAGAAGCTCGAAATACCCTTATATTTTAAAAAAATAATTCAAGTAAAAGCTTAAAGTGACTTCTTTAGTCTCAAAGAAAGGTCTAATCCATTGACTAGTCAAATCTTCGAAGGCCGGTGAGCACATGTATCTCATGTGCTAATTTCGATGAGACGCTAAGGGGTGCTTTCATCTAAAAGTACTTTTTATCCTTTTCTTTTCAATTTATTGTTGCTCGTTTTCTTCCTTCTTCCTCCTAAATGAACATTCCAAAATCTGGTGTTGGAAATTATCGATTGTATGCACCATCCCTTCATGCTCCATTCATCCTCTACTTCCACACAGACACTTCAATGATTCTCTTATAAATTTCATAGGGTTCATCTCGATTCTTTAATTAGTCTCTCTTCGAGCCCAATTCACGTTGCCTCTCTGCCCTCGCCATTACTCGTAGGATCCCCCCTCCGCCATCGTTGTTAGTCATCGTTACTTTTGCAATCACAATGTTGAATGGAAAACTTCGGACAACACCACTTCTAGCGACGGCGCCTCGCTATAAGCGGTCCCTCGGAGCCGCTGCTGAAGCGGTCGATATGTTCACAGCATCCTACTGGTCGTGCTCTTTGCTGTCACCCTCACGCTTTGGGTCGTGCTCCAACGTAGCTTCATTTATTCCTTCTATTGGGAATGTGCAACAAAAGTTTGATACCTTTCGCTTGAGGAGATCGCAAGAGGGAGCCCAAGTTCGAGCATGTTAATATATCCAATTGGACCACCTTTCCTATTACATAAACTTATCTCAACTTGAATCTCTAATGCCCAACTTCATCCTTGGTCCTCTTTCTTTGGTCGAATCATGAAGTTTGCCATTGGGCGTGTGTTGTTACACCACAATGCCCAATTACCTAGATTCCTTTTTTGAGATATTCACCCAACATGAGAACAAATTGGAGCCTGCCAATCTACCATTGGCTCTAATACCATTTGTTGAGAGTGCAAGCAAAAGTCCAGTACGTTCACTTAGGGAGATCACCAAAGGAGAGCCTAAATCCAAACTTGTCAACATAACCAGTTAGATTCACATTTACTCAAAAACTTAAATCGATAAGTTATGTTAATTATGATGTATTAACTTGTCAACACCACACCCATTCTCTGATTTAAGACTTCTCCAATACAACCCACATGCGCTTTGATACTATTTGTTGGGAGTCTGAGCAGAAGTCCGATACCTTCATTCAAGGGGATTGCAAAGGGAGATACCATGTCCAAACTAGTTAATATATCCACTTGGACTTACATTCACACAAAAAGTTAAGCCAATGAGTTATGAATCAATTGTGACAACTATACAATATCACACCAATTCACCAATGTGGAACCTCTCTAATACAACCCACGTGTGCATCTTAACAATCTCCCATTCACATGTGAGCTCCAGTGTTAGGTTTATCCCCCTTTAATTCAAGTATCATTTTACATTAACTTATCTCAACTTGAATCTCCAAGCCCAAATTCATCCCTAGTCTCTTTCTTTGAACTGAACCATGAAGTCTACAATTAGGCCTACTTTGTTACACCATGACAGCCACTTGCTTCGTAATCGCATTGGTCACCAAATTCGTTCCTTAATATATTCACTAAACACCGGAACAAAATTGGGAGTTCACAAATCTACCATCGGTTTTAATATAATTTATTGGGAGTGTGTAACAGAAGTCCAATGCCTTTTGCCTGGGGAGACGCAAGAAGGGAGCTAAAGTCTGAACCTGTTAACATATCTAGTTAGATCCATCTTTACTCAAAAACTTAAGTCAATCAGTTATGTGTCGACTAGTATATATTGGCTACTCGACACCACATGAATTTTCCAATGTGAGATTATTTTAACACAACTTACACATCCATTCTAACACCTTCGAGCTCGAACATTATGGGCTCGCAGGATGGCAGGTGCCAATCTTCAACTCCTCCATGCTCAGGTATGTAGAGATCTACGGTGTGTAAGATGATGGATAGTAAAATATAAAAAAATAAATATTTTTGGACAAAAATGTCCCTAACCATGTCATCGAAATTAGCAAGTGAGATGTATGTGTTTGTCAGCTACGGAAAATTCCTAGACCCTTATTTGAGACTAAGGAAGTCACTTCATGCCTTTATTGAAACAAAATCTACAATGAACATTTTTTTTTTGAGAAAATGAGAGAACCTTGAATCCCTATTTAAAATTTTCCCTTGAATAAAAGCTCAAAAATTAATTAAGAAAATATAAAATGTCAACGAAAAATAGGAAGTGTGTTGTTATTTCATTAGTGGAGAAAATGAATGGTGGATGACGAAAAGATAACTTCTTGCAGATTGATTCCATTAGGTTGTAATAAAATTGAACCTATGTGTCGCATGTACTTAATCCAAGCACACATGTATGTTCTTTAGCACTAACTAAATCAATCACATTGGGTCTATATTATAATTGTGAGATTTTGTGAAATCACCAATAATTATTCTAAAAGCTTACATTGTTAGATGAATGAGTACAAAATGAAAAAAAGGGCTCAAATAATTGATCTTGCATAATGTGATAACGCTTAGTTTTTTTAGATTGATCTTGTTTCATCATGGCGTAGCTTCTGCCATTATCTTTGCCCGTAGTAGGATTTGACCGGAGAAAATTCAATGGATAAAGATAATCTTCTTCATATAATAATAATAATAATAATAATAATAATAATAATAATAATAATAATAATAATAATAATAATTTTAATTCGCCGGCAATGATAGGTTCCCTGCGCGCTGGGGTCCAAGTACAGTACGAAAATGTCGTCCAATGCAATGAGACGTTTCTAAATCTGGAAAAGGGTTGCTGAGTAAAATAATTGGCCGATGTGTAGTCGGCGAGTGCATGTTTGGGCTTTATGGTCAAAGTCAAATACAGGGGCTACTGGTTTTTTTTTTTGGCAATTCCATGCATACATAATTCGTATTATATCTGTAGTCTAAACAAACATATGCCGTGTATCTTACACATTATACAGATAATCTGTCTAATTTATAATGGTGACGGCTATGGTGGCTTCACCGAAGGTGGCGGCGGCAGCAAGCATTTGTGTGGATAGGAGACGATACCGTGGGACAGAGATTTTCAATGAGGTAAGATCGAGTGGAGATTTAGGATTTTAATCGCCGAATTTTGTCTATATTTACGGTGCTCCGATACTTGAATAGCGATACAAGAATTGTCTTCCAAAACACTTTTCTCTATAGCGCTTCCTGCTACGATTTGGGTGGGCCAATTGAGTGAGTGGGCGATCGACGAGGGACGGCTGAGTTTAAGGGATCTAGTAAAAGGGTGAACGAGTCAAAGAAAAATACTGCACGGTCACGGTCTCGGTCTCAAACGTCGGCCCGCAATTCAATTTTTTTACAACGAGTAGGAGGAAAGAGAGGGGAAGGGAGAATTCATGCAGGGCGATGCTTTAACGCCCGCCGCACATGCAACTGTCCAACATGTGGTTCGACGGTTCCAAAGAAATTAAAAGAATATTCTAACTTTCGAGGGCAGCTTTCGGTGACAGCTCTCTTTATGTTGCGGCGACAAACGCTTCGACGTAATAGCAATTTCATGTTGGCTCATTAAAATATACATTCGATAGTTGCTATGAGTAACGTAAAGGCGTAAACAAACAAAACAATCGAAGCAAGAAGGAACTACAAAAATCAGATTTGAACACCGACGATTCACGCGGCTCCGCAATGTGTCCACTTCACATGAATAGATCGATGAGGTAATTCCACTATGATCATCTGAATGCTCACGCTCAATTATTTTCTCAATCGTACATACGCCCAAATTCACAAGAATTAATTAACAAGAAAGGACTTAATCTCATGTTCAATGTTGAACGGGAAACTTTGAGCCTTTTGTCACCAACAACTATAACTATTATGAAACCGTCGTAGTAAAAACTCTTTAATATGCACAAAGAAGTAACATGACGCAAGATTTATGAAGTAACAACTTAAGAAAGTAAGCAATGGTACGATTACTAGAATTGTTCACGTGTAAATTAAATTTATTTACTGACGTAGTCCTAGCTAGATATATGTTTTTATTATTTTTATTATTTTTATTATTTTTAGTCGCTAGATATATGTTTTTATTTAGTCATTAAGTAATGTGATTATGGCGACACATTGCACTAGCGTAAAGCAAATTTAGTAGCATTTTTCAACCTCAAACTTTAATCCAAAAGTCTCATCATAGGTCATGTTTGTCATTGTCATACCAAATTCAAAAGTGGTGCTTTCAAACGAGGGTAGCATTGTTATTTTAGTCAAAATAATATCCAAGATACGTCCTAAATCTCTCATGTTCCAAGTTGGAAATGTGCTCTTCCTACAACTTTGTAAAGGTCAAGCTTTAGACCATTGGCATTCATGCACCAAAGCGGGGACTTCAAGGCCATTCATGCATCCAAGCGGTCCTCCATTTTACCGTCGCAATCAAAGCCATTTCACCTTTCCTTTCAGTTGACTGACCAATGCACTTTCGCTCTATCCTATCCTTCTTCGTCTACGTTACGTCACACTAGTTTCTATTGCTCTTTTTTTCCTTTTCTTTTTTCTTTTCTATTTTCCATTATTAACTTCTTCTCATATTGTCTTCCTCTTGAAATTATATTTTCTTTTTCTTTTTTTTAGTCTTACTCTATTCCTATTCTAACTCTCACTCTCAGACTTTTGCCATGCCTCCTTGCAGGGCATGGGAGTCGAAACCCACTCCTGAAACTATATCGTCATCACTCCAACCCCTCCTGAAAATATAGAGATTCGAACCCCCACCTCCCCCTTCCATTTTGAAAGGGTGGTTACTGGGGCAAACCCCAGTGAAATTAAGTTGTCCCCAAAAATCTCATACGGATTGTGTTTTTCTCTAACCCTATGATTGCGGTTGTCATTATGGATTGCAAGCATAAATGTCACTAATACGTCAATGCAGTTTAAGTAAATGAGGGTTATAATGGACCCATCATAAGACTAATTGGAGGAAGTTTTTGATCGTAGACAAATGGCGAGTTGGCCCTTTGGCCTATAAAAGTTGGCCAATCCTAAGTTGCTCTTGTAGATCGTCCCTACATATTCCTGTTCTTCACGTGAATACAAAATTTCTAACGAAAAAGAAGTCATTAGCCATCGTTGCTCTATCACTTTCAAGCTAACCTAATCGACATTTTTTTTTTGTCTCTGGGCTTCTCTAATTGGGTATGATTAGTTCTTGACGCACCAAGAAAACAATAAAGACATGAGAGAAATCAAAGAGATAGGACGATGATGGCTTGGTCAATTTGTATAGAGTCGTCCTATTATACGCAATGATATCTGGACGTTTCGCTCTACTTGCTTACGTTACATATGGACATACATAGAATTGGGTGGTTACGTACGAAAGAGTGTGGATTTGGACTACCACTACTACTAGCACGAGAAAGGTTTTTTTGCCAAGAAAAGGTGAGTGGTTGAAAGAAATGTCTGCTTAAATATAAGCTTATTCAACCACTGGGGTTTACCCCAGTGACCACCCTTCCAACATGGAAGGAGGATGTGGGGGGTTCGAATCCCCACATTCTCAAGAGAGTTGGGGTGTGGACGAATTAATTTCAGAAGTGAGTTTTGACTCCCACGCCCTGCAAGGAGGCATGACAAAAGTCTGAGAGTGAGCATTAGAATAGGTGTAGAGTAGGACCGACAAAATATATATATATATATATATATGCTTATTCTTTAATTTTTTTATTATTTAACTTAGGACTAAAAATGAAAACTCCTTGAGACAAAAGCAGTCTTTGTGGTTATAATATCAGAGATTATTTGAATTAAAAAATGAATAAATTTATATTAAGAAAGATAAATTTAAACTAACAGTTATAATCTTTTTTTTACCTCTTTAAAGTTAATATGTAATCTTATGTTCATATAGCTTGGGGTTTTGTGTGGATTCTTGGGTTACTGTCTACTGATTCACGTATATGACACGTCGTACCTATATTATTTTTCATAAATTTGACATAACTTTTTGTGTCCTACAAACAGTTAAACAATTTTCAATTAGTTACTATTTGTATAGTAAGATAAGAACTGTGACGAAAACGAATTTGGATACGATAAGTTATAATGAGGAATTTGTCTTTCGGAAAACCATAAACGTGCCTCTCTATCACTATTTCCAAAATTAAAAGACCATTTGCGAATAGGGAACTATACAGATGCCATAATTAAAGTAGAATCCAAGGTATTAAGATATCCTAAATTTGAGTGGTCAATTTACATATTAAATTTACCTCTTTATTATGGTTGACATAAATCGCCTAACTAAAAATAAATGACAAAGGGCTCATTTGATGAAACTAAAAAAATAAGCGCTGAACATTTAAACACGAATTCAAATGTTGAAAATGGAAATTAAAAATTTGTTTGGACTAATTAGTGAACTTATTAATATATTTTCGTACATGGAATTGTGATCATTATTGGTATGTTTTAGCCATATAGTTCGTAAGATTCTAATTGCCATCAATTACTTTTTGTACTTAATGTATTAGGTAACCGCTTCCTTACTTGTCCCCACTAAGTGGTTTTCTTTTCTTAATTGAATCTTCTAAGTCATTGTTTGTTATATATCAAACTTTCCTAATCTTTTTTTTTTTTTGGTGGTCGGTAAACATTCCTATTCTTAATAAGATGTTTTTTACCTGCTTTTTATTTATTTTCCTTTTCCTCCCTCTTCATTTATCCCATTTTCTCGCCCCCTATCTCTCCGAGCAGGCCTTATTCTACGGTGCACGTCTGCTGTGCATTGCAACTCTCGTTGTGGTGTTGTTTTCGTCCACCTAATTCCTCTCCCTCCCTTCCTCCCTCCCTCATTCTCATTCAACGACCATGGATATTCTCATCTTGAATTTGAGGTCGTCAACCTCCATCTTCACAGATTTCAAGGTCCCAAAATCATCGTCTCGAATTTTATTTTTTTTTGGTGAAAGGTAATTAATATATTAAAAAATATCGAGTGAACAAAGAGAACACGGCATTAAAACCCACACTCAAAACAACGGATTATAATGAGTGGAGGGATGCCGGAAAAAGCTATAGTCGTGGCAACCTAAATATCAGATCAAAAAGTTCTCACATCTCAAATATCACAAAGAGAGAGAGATGGAGAGAGAGGGAGAGTTTTCCTTTAGAGCCCTTAGAGAGGATCTAGGATGTGAGAAATGTTGGAAATTTCTTATAATATGGGCTTACATTAATTAATTACTTTTCTATTTCAAATAATCGGGTTAATGGATATTCCAATATTTGTTGAATCCTACAGTGATATGATTAAATTGGGTATTGGCATCTATTGATAACGGGCCTAATTGAGCAGCAAAGTGTAGGCAATTGTGTTTAACTGAAGCCCATAATGAGAAGGACCCAGTTGACACGCTGTTGATTAGGGTTTGCTAGGTCCCATCTCTAGCCTATAAAAGGACAGGTTATACTTATCAGCTGCTTTAATCCCATTGAAAGCTGCTATACTGAAATAGGTCATAGAGAGGAAGATCTGGTATTCCGATAGATCACTGGTTATCAAATTGATCTATTTTCCTTCAAGTGAAGCAATGGCTCAAATATGTACTCTTTAATTCCATTGTGTTTATTGATCTCGATGTTTTACAATCATATATAGATCCGTTTTTTCTTGATTGATTAGTTGTTTATTTTTTGTGCAAATACTCTTATTGCACATTGATTATGCAATGCAATATAACGATACATTGAAAAATTTACAAAAGAAAAATGAAACACGGAATCCTTTTTAACTCATTATAATTTCCACGACAACTTCACAATGGTCTAGACTTGTTCCACAATGACGGTTGAAGGAGAACATATTCTTGATTAGGTGAAATCGTCACCTAATCCACCTAATCAAGAAGAGAGAGAGAGAGAGAGCATTGATTTAATGACTTGTGCTTTGCTCGCGGAGGATTTAAAGGAACTCGGTCCACACTTTCTGAAACAGCCTGAAGAACAGTCTTTTCCCGGAAGCCCCCTTTTCCTCTTGGTGGAATACGAGGAGTTGAAAAGTATTTTATTTTCCCTTTGAAGGGATCGGTGTAATTTGGCGACGGCAAGCCAATCCCAGATGAACTGAGGACTTTTTGTCGGTGTTTAATTTAGCGCAAGTTAAAAATCACGTCAACGGTTCTAGAGTTTGATGCGGTAATATTGCCAAAAAATAAAAAGTATGAACTTTTTTAATTTGACCAATTTCTTCGTAAAATTTTTAACGATTTGTAAATGTAGACATTTTGGTTAATTTTAATTAGAAATCGCTGACATGTATGGTATCTGCTTGATAGGGTACAACCATTGGACGACCGGTGATAATATAGACAATTTTTGCAATTTTAATTTTTTTTTAAATTTTCTCTTTCCTTTTTTGTTCCATTATGAGCCATTAACCCTTGTCGGCACTGGGTGAGGTCGTGGATTGGTGGAAAGAAATAAGAAAAAAAAAGTTGAAATTTTCTTTGAAAAAATTGTCCACATCAATGCCAGTGACGCCACTTAGGACAGTTGGCATCAATGTTGGCCATTTTCAGGATGCTGTCGAACCGGCTGTCTTTGGGTTGATCTCAAACTCTTTGATTCTCAATGGACCTGGCACCACAAGTAACAAAATACAACCCTCCAATATTTAAATTAGTACTGAAAACAGTGACTCATCAATTTGCCTAGTTCAACCTTTTTGTACGGGCACTTTCGATTTCCTACCATTTAATACTCACGCGTGAGTATACATAAAAGCATTTGTATGTATGTACATGGGGGGTTTGACTGGTTCAATGTGCATGATAAGAAAGATTCCAACGAAACAGTCGGAACATAGAAAACAGTGGAGAGAGACAACCCAACAAAGATCGAGCCACATGCAAGTAATCTCAATTTGAGACAAAGCCCATTTTTGGGCCGAACGAGACAAAAGCCCATCAATGCATCGACATCTTCCAGGACTAATTCAACACATCGAGACATGTTTAATGGTGACTTTTGATAAGGATTCTTTGCAATAGGCCCGGTCCCACTTGCAGAGTTACGTGCCCCAACCGATTATCCTTGTGCATTGGTGTGACCCATGTTGATCGGGCTCCATCTTAGCATTTCTTTTTTGTTTTATACGGTTTCGCTGGAGTTTCTTATGCGACAAATATCTTTCACCAAAATTAGCTTTTCGATTTTTATTAAAGAAAATAGGTCTCATGGTGACTCCGTACACGAAAGATCACAAATAGACAAGACATAATGAGAGCTTTTACTTCAAATAGAACTGTACAAATAAAAACTGTGTTGAAATTTAATGGACGACATAGCACTCTAAATAGAGATACAAGTGGAAATTTAATCGACAATGTAGATATGAAAGTTATAGTTAAGAAACACGTCGGAATTTAATTGACAAGGCAAGTTTGGAAACTAAAAGTATAGTGTGAGGAAGTAAAAATAATTGAAAGGTAGTGGATTTGTTTGTTTTGTGCTAGGAATTGAAGAACGATGGTATTTATAGTAGTTGTGCAATAATTGTTCATAAGTAATTCTCCTACTGTTGTAGCCATGTTCTTTCATCTTTGAAAGTTTTGTGCCTATATTTTCACGATGCCATGATCTTGTCTCCAAATGATTGTTCCTTTAAAAATGTGTGCTAGTTGCTCCATGATCCCACTCACTTTGCTCTCGAGCGACTTCAAACTTGTAACTCAAGCTTGATGCCCTTAATGCGTTCAAATTTCTCTTGACGTCTTAATAGTTTATCAATCTTATTAATTGATACTTTTGTCGATTATTGTTAACGATACGTAACAACTAATTGGCAGTGATCACCGAAGTGTGCCAATACCGATACCGATCCTTGTGATTGCCAACAATTAATCATGTACATGATAATATTCGACACTTCAGTCACGTGTCTATCTATATCGTCATTCTGGTCACTATTTGGTGCAAACATAAATAATGAGGGCTGAACTCGATAACCAATCGGCTTTTCATCGAATGTGATGGTTCCCAAATTGGACCACACCAAGCGATCATGGATTTACAAATGTCCGTGACTCTTGGGAATAGCTTCGAGGAATTAGAATCAATCAGGTTGAAGTTGGGACCTCTCACTTTTTGAAGTGGAAGGCGTGAGTGACTAACTGCATCATCACGTGATTGCTCTTGAAATTATAATGGTTTGTACCAATAAATGAGGTAGTGTTAACTGTCTTTCAAACTGCCTACAAGGCTTCTAAAAAGCTCTTTAACGAGATCGCTTCCCACCTTCTCATCTTAGAAAGCATCTGAGGTTGCATGCGCGTTTTAGGTTGTTTTCTCTTTTGGTGCTTTGAAGGGACCAAAGAGAAGGCTTACTCCTTGCTCAAGTAAGTATCCCGATGGTCATCCCAATGAATTGCCACACACTCATTCCAACTAAACGGTGCTTGTTGAGGGGAATTCCTTCTTCTTTTTTGTCCAATTCCAACCTCGCATTCAACCTCCTCGTCCATTGTTAAATTAATGTTTCGAATTTGAATTCAGATAACAATTTGTTAAATCGAATTTGTCGAGAAAGTTTTTTCAAGTAGATTTCAACTTGGTCGAAGAAAGAAGAAATAATTTCCTTTCTTGGACAATACTTTTTGGATGTGCAAAACAAGACAAAAGACGAAATAAAAGATAAAAAGAAAAAAGAAAGGCTTTCCTCACCTTTATGTGCAGCGTCCCACCTCACATTGGAGTTCTCTGCACGTGAAGATTCGAAAGTAGTGGGGCCCAAGGTCAAACTTTTGACCTTGGGCACACACATACACACACAAAAACGCGTAGGTTTTCTTCTTTTATAAAAGGTGACTGCTGTATGTACGAGCCGAAGAAGGGAGCCGCACGTACGAGGAGCTGAATCCGCGTGAAGCTTTGATTTAGAACGCAAAGCCCAAACGACAAACGCAGTTCTTGATTTTGGTCTACCTAGAGCGTTATATTTTGAGCTTGAAAACATGATAATTTTATGTCGTGAATTTATATCTAAGTGAATTATTTATTTATAAACATTTTGGATTTGTGATTAAATTTAAGTGTGGGAAACACTTGAGCATGTGAGTGATTGTAAATTATGATTCTTCAATTATAGTGGATTATTTGTTGCTTGCTCTTTCCGTGAATATAAGTACCGATACTCAGACCAAACCATGTAAATTTCTGGTGTCTTTATTATTTCTCGTTTATTTCTCTGATGATTTTGCGTTGACGTAAATTGTAACATTCTGTTGTTTCCGCATATAGTATTCAAATAGTCCATCAATCTCATTCGTGGATCTCTTATTTACTATGGAAAGAACCCCTCCTCTTTTAACAACTTGCTTGGTTATGACAAGAAGGATTTTCATTGATTTGTCACATTATGTTGAGAACATGCAATAAAAGTTTGATACATTCATTTCGAGAGATCGCCAGGAGGGAGTTCAACTCCGAACTTGTTGACATATCTAATTAGACTTGTCTTCACTAAAAAACTTAAGCTAATGTGTCATGAGATAAGTATAATATAATAACTTATTTACACTATACGAATTCTATGATGTGGGACTTCTTTGACAACATCCACCTAACACGTGCATGATAACAATCTCCCTCATATACGAGAGCTCTAGTATTATATTTGCTCCTCCTTAATTCATATATCCTTTTGCATCAATTGATCATAACAATCTCCCCCTCACATATAAGAATTCTTGGGTTAGGTTTACTCCCTCTTAATTTAGATATCATTCTGCATCAATTGATCTTCAACTTGAATCTTCAATACCCAACTCCATCCCTAGTCTTTTTCTTAAAATTGAATCATGAAGTCTACCATGAGGCGGTAGAACTAGTGTCAGGTTTGGGAGATTGTCAAGAGGGAACTCAACTCTAAGCTTGTCAAAGTACCCAATTAGACCCACCTTTACTTAAAAACTTAAGCTAATGTATTATAAGCCAAATATGATATATTAACTATTCTACATTATATCGTTTTTCCGATATAGGACTTCTTTAACACACCTAACACGTGCATCGTGACCATCTCCCCCTTAATTCAGATATCCTTTTTGCATCAATTGATTTCAACTTGAATCTTCAATGCCCAACTTTATCCATAATCTCTTTCTTCGGGTCGAACCATGAAGTCTACCATCGAGTGGACTAGTGTTAGGTTTGCTCCCCTTAATTCAAGTATCCTTTCACATCAATTGATCTTAACTTGAATCTCCAATGCCCAACTTCATCCATAGTCTCTTTCTTTAGATCGAATCATGAAGTTTGTCATCGGGGCGACATTGCTATAGCCACTAACCCAGAAACTGCATTAGTCACTAGATTCATTTATTGAAATATTCACCAAATACTGACACACCGGGACACTAATTAACCATTGACTCCGATATTATTTGTTGGGAACGCACAACAAAAGCCCAATACCTTCTTTCTAAGGAGATTGCCAAGAGAGCCTAACTTCAAACCCGTTTACATGGCTCACATTTATTTAAAAACTTGAACTAATGAGTTATGAGTCAATTAGAATATATAATTTGCTCCACATAATACTAATATTCTGATGTGAGATTTTTTTAACACTACTCATACGTGCATCTTAACACGTTATACATCGTAATCCCACTAATAGCCAAAGTTGTAAAGCTGTAACATGATAGGCCTTCGTGTAATGTATTATCAACAAAGTTATATTAGCTATTTTTAAGATACCCTCATCACTTTTCTCCCTCTCGTTCTAATGTGTTAGATAATACTAATAACTGACATGTTTTTTTATATGAAATTACACAATTAGTATGACTATAATGTTAAAACTGATTTGCATAATTTAGGAGTATTCAAGTGTGATGTTTTATCATTGAAAGGTACCTTTGACCATTTTCTCAATAATTGAGGTTAAGAAGATCCTTCTTTGAACTTAGTAGTGGTTCTTGCGTCCCTACACGTAACATTTGTTGTCATCGTTTTCAATACTTCATTAAGGCATCTCCATATTCATTCCAATGATTTTAAGACATTTTTCCATTGAATTCAAGTCTTAAATTTTAGTATCTCTATTGTCGAAGTTAAATAAATAAAAGACGACGGTAATGTAATATATGTAACTAGGTAACTTGACGGTCGATGTAAGTTGCTTAATGCTCCAATCTATCTATACACACATCTATCGATTGCTTGTTACTTAAAAGCTCCACTAGACAAACGCTTTCTCATGCAAAGATGGTTGAATCATAACAGAGAAAAAACTATGGAAAATCTTGAAAAAAGAGCGAAGAAATATGTAGGGCTGAAACAGTTAACAGTTACAAAAGGACAGTTGACTAGCAAGTAGGATATCATTACAAGCAGGTATTGGTCTTATCTCCATCCCCACATTGATTGCTCGCGCAATGCGGGTGTGCAGACAACGTGTGGGACCGCAGAGGCAGAGAAGATATCTGTTTTACTATACTTATCAGCTCAATCCCGCGCGATCTTCACGGAACGGATCGATCTTCTCTGTATGTCTGTCCGTCTGTCTGTCTCTCTCTCTCTCGCCACCCGACAGCTTCTCAAGAGTTTTGATCTCTTCCCATAGAGTTCGCTGAGGCTTGTTTTACCCGGGGCGCGATGGCCTCGGTCCCGGGTAATTATTGAATAGAGGGCGCTGTAACTCGACCGTGATTTCCCGGCGGTATAATTGGATCGGGTAGAGGCCAAAGGTGTTTCGGATCTAGAGGTTTCTTCAGAGTCAGTGACTCAACAAATGGGTATCTGATACTTCATCCAGAATCGTCTGTGCCAGTAAGTTTTGGCTATTTTTAGAGCCTGAAGACGCCTTTGATTCATCGAATTTGATTAGATGGTATCGTGGGTTCTCTCCCTTGGGGTTGTTGCTTGAGATGCCATAGAGAGGTTGAGTTGGAGATAACTGATGGGGATGCTTAAATCTTGATGGCTCAGTGGGTTTTTTGGGAGTACTGAGACATATCCCTGAAAGTTCGGTATGGTTTCTGGATTTTGGTAGATGCATAGTTCCTTTGAGTGGTTTCTCAGGTTGCTCGGTATTCGACAGACTTAGCAGTCAACGATTTCGGTCTATTGGGGGCAATTAGACTCTCCTTTGGTGCATTTCGTTTCAGTCGAGAGGGAATTTCCGGGTCGAAATTCTTGACAATCGCAAAGTGTCATCCTCGTTTCCGACCTTAGAGTAGCTGCAACTGAGCTTATTCAGGAATGGCCGGCAAGAAGATCATTGTTTGGTTTAGGAGGGACCTCAGAATTGATGATAATCCAGCATTATCTGCTGCTGCTAGAGATGGTCGTGTGCTTCCTGTGTTCATATGGTGTCCGAAAGACGAAGGGCAATTCTACCCGGGCCGGGTTTCGCGGTGGTGGCTGAAGCATTCTCTGTCACACCTTTCTCAGTCCCTCAAATCTCTGGGTTCTCAACTTGTGCTGATTAAAGCTGATAGCACACTTGCTGCACTTTTGGCTTGCATCGATTCTGTGGGCGCGACAAGAGTGGTCTTTAATCATCTTTATGGTAAAGCTCTGGCTCCCTAGCTCCGAAATGCAGCTCAATCTTTGGATACTTAGATTTCTCAGTGCAACTTATGGTTTTCGGCTTCGAATATTTGAAATTCATTTGCAGAGTTGATAAGCTGGTTGATACTAGCACCACTGTAGTCCTTTCAAGGGGCTCTATTTGATTACTTGTACCACATGTTATATTATATGTACAACAAAATGTTAGATGGTCTCAGCATTACACAGAAGGTTAGATGTTGAAATTGGAAACAACACAAATAAGAGAGCGCATGGAATTTGGGTGCGCATACTCTCTTTGTGCAATGCTTCTTCTCAATCATAAATCTACATTGGTGTGATTGAGATGGTGTCCTCTGCTCTATAGCATCTCTCGTAATAAACAAGAAAGAGGACAAACTGGACCGAGGTGTTTTATCGTTTAATGACCCACTGTGAATGTGATCAAGTCAGTTTGCAAGTCTCATCCGATCAAGACGAGCTCGGCTAGACTTTTTATCTTTGCACCCTGTTAAAAAGGAAACTGCTTAGGAGTTGCGCTGAATAGGGCAACTAGCTTCACTGTCATTAAAATTACTTCAAAAAAGTTGCATCTGCTGATTGAGTTTGACACTTTTCAAAACTTTGACATCAAATAGTAGATGATAATTTCGCTGCATATATCGACTGTTAAGCCTGTTATGGTAAGTCATGTAGTGTGACTTCCTTAGTCAGCATAAGATGAACTTTACATGGTGTCTGAAAGGAGTATTTGTTGTTGTGTATGCTCTTCTTGTAATTTGGTGTGCTGAAGCTTTTGGCAATTTTAACGAGGGCTTCTTACTTGTCATTGTTTTATCTTAGATCCTGTTTCACTGGTTCGTGACCATCACATCAAGGAGCAATTAGTGGAACTTGGTATTTCCGTGCAAAGCTACAATGCAGACTTGTTGTATGAACCATGGGAAGTGTACAACAAGAAAGGACTTGCTTTTACGATGTTTGACGCATACTGGAACAAGTGCATGAACATGCAAATGGAACCCGTCTCTCACGCTCCTGTCTGGCGCTTAGAGTCATTGCCAACTTCAGGTTCATCTTGATGCTTATGGGTTTTGAAGCTTGATTATAAACTTTTCAAGAAAATTTTGTTTTAATTGTCCTCTTAAATGGTCCACTAGTTGACAGAAGACTGTCAAAAATGATCTTAATCCATGCTATAGAATTGCAACTAAGTATCTACATTTCAGTGATTTACACCTGGAAATTGAAAAGGGACTTGTTTTTCATGATTACTCCACAATTTCTAGATTTTCACGATTACTTTTTAGGAAAAATCTATTATATGTAAATGAGTAGTCCATATCAATGTTGCAGAGAAACAACCAAATAAACTCCTACCATGTCATTAACAGGATTAGTGGAAAATTGTTCGATTGAAGACCTGGGTCTCGAAGATGAAACAGAAAGATCTAGCAACGCATTATTAGGAAGAGGATGGTCCCCGGGTTGGGGCCACGCTGATAAGGCTTTGAGTGAGTTTATCGAACATCATCTGGTCAGTTATGCTGAAAATAGGTTGAAGGTTGGGGGTAACTCAACGTCGCTCTTGTCTCCGTATCTCCATTTCGGAGAAGTCAGTGTCAGGAAAGTCTTCCAATCCACCCGTCTGAAGCAAATTCTGTGGGCGAAAGAAGGTAATTCTAGTGGGGAAAAAAGCGCAACTCTCTTTCTCAGGGCCATTGGGTTTCGGGAGTATTCGCGCTACCTTTGTTTCAACTTCCCATTTACTCATGAGAAGTCTCTGCTGAGCAATTTGAAATATTTCCCATGGTGCCCTGATCAGACCTCTTTTAAGGCTTGGAGACAGGGCCGCACTGGCTATCCGCTAGTCGATGCTGGAATGAGAGAGCTCTGGGCTACCGGGTGGATACATAACAGGATCAGAGTGATCGTCTCGAGCTTTGCCGTGAAGTTTCTGCTGCTTCCCTGGAAATGGGGTATGAAATATTTCTGGGACACACTTTTGGATGCGGACTTGGAAAGTGATATCCTCGGTTGGCAGTATATTTCCGGGAGCTTACCGGACGGGCACGAGCTTGAACGTATGGATTGTCCTGAGGTATGTAGAAAAGTAGCAACTTTTAAATCTTTCGCCAATTTACATGCTGTGAATGAAAATGAGACATTGCATAGTCATGTTATGCTGAATATTTTTCGTATGTACGGTTAGGTTCAAGGATGCAAGTTTGATCCAGAAGGAGAGTATGTGAGACAGTGGCTGCCTGAGCTAGCGAGAATGCCGAGGGAGTGGATCCACCATCCATGGGATGCACCCACCGGTGTGCTCAAAGCTTCGGGGGTCGAATTGGGACTAAACTACCCGAAACCCATAATCGACCTGGATGCTGCCCGAGTGCGCTTAACAGAAGCCATTTTCAAAATGTGGGAACTGGAAGCCGCTGCCAGAGCATCTAGCTCGAACTACACTGATGAAGTCGTTGGAGAGAATTCCGAGGGAGATGAGAATTCGAGCATTCCGAAGGTTGTTTTAAAGGACAGGGTTCCTTCTTTTACCATTTCTTCTAACGATCAGAGGGTTCCCACGATTCAGAATTCAAAGGGCGGTCTTGCTTGCAAGAAGAGGCCAAAAGAGATCGCGGTCAGCGAGAGGCAGCCAGTCTGTGAGAACTTGCAGGATGAACCGGGGGGCTCGAGAAGGGATGAGGAAGTGTGCTCCACAGCAGAATCTTCGTCAACTAAAAGACAGACAATTAGCAGAGATTCGTTCTCGGTACCCCAGTCTTGTTCCTTGTCGAATGGCTTGACTTCGAATGAACAGGAGATTTGATGTTTTAACCTGAAGCAGGAGTTCCAAGAACAAGTAGACATTGAACATGGTACGGGAAACGATGGGATCTAAGTCAGAGTTCTTACACTGCAATTTTGGAACAATCTTGACTCAAGGATTTGGGAAACTTGCGGAACTGCTTCCTCCAACACTCATTGAATCCATCCCTGCTATTGGTTCCTGACTGCAGAGAATGCCTTGCTTTGTCAGGAGACTCTGGTCACGTGATGCCATGAGTAAAAAAATCGTGACAGACAAATGTGGATCCGATCTTCATCGTCATTTATGCGTACATACTAATAAACGTAGCAAGTCTTTTACTTTGTTCCCTTCAGCCTGAAAAACTCACTTTGAGATCACATGAACAGTTTTAAAAATGGTCTGTAATTCATGGACGAGGGTTTTGTATTGAAGGTGAAAGTTCTCAAAATCATGTACATCTAATGCAGGTAGAAGCTCGACACAGAAACATCCTCCTCATATCGAACTTCATGTTTCTGATACAGTATATGTTTAGTCGCGTGGTTATGGAAGTGAGAGCTGAAATTAGACAGTCCTCGTACAATAGCCACTGCTGTCGATTTGGTGCTGTGCGGAAAGCTCATTAAGTTTCGAATCTTTGAGATTTTCCTCTGAGCGTGAGAGGGAGAGGCATCGACATTCTGTATAGGAAGGTGCACGGCTCCCACAGAGATCAATGAGACCGGTGAAACGAACTGTCGAAACCAATGGCCTCGTCTGACATGATTCACGGTGTCTGCTGGTGGCTTGCGCCTGGAAGAGAGTATCGAAGCAGCATACGGTACAGAGGATTTCTGCTGGTTGGGCAGTTTAGTTCGTTGGTTTTGGCCAGAAGAAGGCAAATGAGAAGGCACCTCCCTGCTAGCTTATTGCTCAAAGTTCTCCCCATGTGTTAAGAGTTGTGTACCATCAATCTTGAGGTGAAAAGACTAATTTAAATGGTCATAGTAAACTTCCTGAGTTCATTTCATCGTGTGCAGACGCAAAATGTTGAAGAGGGCGCATTTATTTTGAATTAAAAAGTCAAAACTACAACCTTTACTTTTTTTTTTTTTTTCCGCTGTTATCTACAACATCATTTTAGTTTACATGTCAATATAATCAAATCATCAAAGGCTGTTATCTACAGCATCATTTTAGTTTACATGTTAATATAATCAATCATTAAAGAAAAAAGAACGAAAACCCAAAAGCAAAAAATCATTGATTATTATTGGGTCATGTTAATGAGCGCCATCAATCATTGATTAAATATACTTGAACGTGGGAAATTCCATATCAAAAATTTTGATGACTGTAATATTTTCTTATTCAGTTAGTTAACATACCGACCAAAAAAAAAAATAGTTAACATACCTCTAGAGTGTTTTTTTTTTTTTTTTTTTTAAACAAAACTTTATTTATTTAAGAGAACTCTATTTTTCCCGTTTCCGCTGCTTAAATTTCCAAAATGTTTTCTAGCGGTCGTATATCCTCCGGAACAACAACAACGACTGCTGCTGCTCCACTCGATTGCTCCTCTGCAGGTTCAATCTCTCTCCTCTCTCTCGGCCTCTCTCGACGGCGTGACCCATCTCCCGCCGGCGGCAATTCGCTTCGTTTCGGGCAGCCACGCCCCGACCAGCCAGTGCCGCCGCCGCCGCCGCAGGTGGAAGTTCCAATCTTTTGCTGCTTCTTTCGTTATCATTGTCTCTTCATTTGTGTCGTCCGTGTGTTCTACATCCGCGTCTACATGGGTTTTGTCTGCCTCCGCCCAATCGTGTCTAATTTTGTCTGTTGCTGATTCTTGAAGTTGTTTTCTTTTCTTCCGTTTCTGGGTTTTCTTACTTCTTCGCCTGCAGCTTTGGTCGAGAAATTCATGGGGAGATGTTTCTTTTTGCTTAGTGTTAAGTTGAGCACTGAACGTCAATTGGATTTTAGAGTTTTATTGGTAACCAAGTTCAATTCATGGCTCAGACGATGAAGATGATTTATGCCCCTACCATTTCACAGGGCTTTCTTCATGTGCAGTTTTCTTGGTACCGAGTTTAAGTCATTGCTTGAGGATGAAGATGATTAATGCACGTCCACGATATCTCGCAGGGCTCACTTTCCCAAACTCGGATGGCCGTTCCAATTGCAGTTACAAAGCCTGCTCCGCTAGCGCGTGCAATTCTTGTGAAGGACCCGAGTTCCGCGTACTCTCTTCGATGCCCCTCGGTCTACTTGTGCCACTGCAATCCCAAAAGAAAGGAACTTCCATTCCCCCCTAATGCCCTTCGCCGTAAGACTGATCCAAAGTGGCGAGGAGGGTTCTCCCTCGGTCTAGATTTGGGATTGTCTCGCACCGGTGTTGCTCTTAGCAAAGGCTTTTGTTTTCGCCCTCTGACGGTAAACTCCAATGTCTGGCTTTTCTCTCTGTGATCTATGAACTGTTTGTGCATTCGTCAGATTCACTTATGGGTGAATCTAATAGTAAGGATAGTGACTTTTAAGGTTTTGGAGCTGCGAGGACAGAAGCTTGAGTTGCGGCTTCTGGACATTGCAGAAAAAGAGGTCGGAATTCTTCCTTGTCAATTTTTATGGCATCCTTGTTAGGTCAGTAAGTTTGACATGGACTTCTCTGAGTAATGCTTTCATGATAATCTGCAGGAGGCGGATGAATTCATCATTGGGCTTCCTCTATCTTCTGATGGAAAAGAGACTATTCAGTCTAATAAAGTTCGCAGCGTTGCTGGAAGACTCGCAGCTCGAGCTGCGGAGAGGTGAAATGATTGCATTTGTTTTGTTTAGCATTATTTAGGTTGTCTTTCTTGGCCTGATGGTACTTGAGTGGAGATTTTGATTTGTGATCATTTGTTGCTGTACTCCATTTCAAATGCATTTAGATTGCATGTCAACTGGTTTAGCAATGGGTCTTTCCTACAACATTTTAGTTTACCCCTAAATTATGTTCGTGTAAGAACTGATGGTGGCGTGGGATCTGCAGTGCTTGAAAGTTGCAATTGCTGGCCAGGCATCTATTTCTCTAAAATTGTCTTACCTGCAGGACAAAGACCCCTTCCTCGCCTTCTTCCATTTAGATATGAAGCTGATTTCAGCTTTGGATTTCAGGGGTTGGAGAGTATATCTGCAGGATGAGCATGGCACATCAGCTGAAGCCGCTTGCCATATGATCAACATGTACCTCTCATTTGACCAAGTGATTCACATGTTACTTGCTTTAAGAGTTGTACGGTTTATGGATTGCCTGTCCCTTGTCCAGATTATATTACATCACATTAGTAATTGCTTCTTACTCTAGATTATGGGCACAAATATTGAACAGCTTGAAGATGATAGTTTCATCAAATTAAATAGTTCAGATTTTTCCCTTAATTTTTAAGTATTAGAAAACCATTTTGATCAACTTTCATTTTCTTCATGGCTTTAAGAATGTTCATTTTTTCCCCCTGGGTTGGGGTTTCCTGGTGTATGATAAGGCATCTTTTGGATTATATCTTTATAAATGACAATCTCCACAGTCTAGGCGAGGCGAGTCCTAATTATAGCATTCATTACATAAATTCAAGCAGTCGTCTATGTAATTTCCTTTCAACTGTATGATTGATCATATATACTAGTTACTATAGCAGTTCTTTTGCCCAATTTTGATTCTCACGTTCTTTTACTTAGGACATGCCAGGCTTGCTGTAGAGAACTCTGCAGTTTTTATTTCTCTGGATTCGTGTACTGTTTTTATTCTTGGAAAGCATGGTATAGTATCATGTGATAGTAATTTGCTCGTGCTGATAAATTTCTCTACATAAGATCAGTAACTTTGTTGTAGTAGCTTTTATTCTTTAGCAGTTACTTTTCTAAGCTCTGCAAGTAATGGTCACCTACCAAAAAATGACCATATTTTGGTTGGTTTCTCTCCTTTTTATGCTCAATTTTTGGACCGAGCCTGCAAAATTAAAAGGCTTCACTGGGCCAAAGGCAATGTATGTCATGGCAGCATGTCTTTTTTTGCGTGGTACCTCATGACAGCATTTACCATACATTATATGAGGGCTCTGAAAAAAAAAGAAGAAGCTTTTTAATTATTTGTTGGCTCACCTTTGCAGAGGTGTCCAGCAGTCAACTCGGCAAAAGAAAGCCGATGCCTATGCCGCCATGGTAATGCATTGAAGCTTTGGTGTGGTTTCATCATTCTAATTTATACTTGTCATGGAAAAGATAGCTCTGATTGTTTTACAACACTAATTTCTCTGAAGTGCAAGCTGCAAGAAGCTTCTGCTTTATGCTTTCTCTCTCTCTATCTCGGAAATTGTGGAAATGTCTTGTAATCCTCATTTACTGCTTATAAGTGCAGATGGTCCTGGAGAGATATTTCTCTTTGTCGGGAGAGGAAGCTGAATTAGTTTTGCCCAAGAGTTTAGATTTGCAAGAGAAATTACGGAGGGCTCCATCCGAGGACAGCGACTTCTCTGAATAAGTCATTCATCGGCTATTACAGTAACACTGACACCAAATGCTATGCCTCTTGAAGCGAGACATCCATAATAATGGATTAATTTAAAAGCAAGGAAATCAGCAGTATCAGGGAAGGTCGTCGATGAGCCTTTGTCCTGTTTCCGACAGAAAGGAAACTATGTATTCTTGGACTTGTTTCTCCGGAAGTTCAATGTGCCTTTTTGATGATGGTCTTGAGTTGCCTTTATCTGCAGGCTGGGATGGTACTTGATGCCATTTAAAGGGGGCAGGCTGGGAAGACTTGAAGTTTATAGAGTTCCTGAACTGACGAATTCATACCGAAATTGTATGATCGAAGCATTTCAAGCTCAAATCAGTTATGAGGTTGTGAAAGAGTTTTTTCTTTTTTCTTTTTGTTTCCAGATACAGAAGATTCTTCGTGTAGCGAGAAAATTGAGTGAGAAATTCATTGCTCATTTCTTTCTCTCTTTGATTCTGCTACTCTCTTGATCCTTATTTCCACTTTCATGTCCCTGATCGGAGACTAGTCATTGCTGACGAATTAATGCTGTAATTATATTTTTGCCTGGAATCGATTTTGGAACCTACTTATGATCCGATTTCAAAATATACTCGAGAATTTTTATTTTTATTTTATTCATTTTTTACATCAAAATAACATAAGCTGAACAAATTTGTGAGCATATACCGGCAAAATAAGTAAACCTCAAAAGCTGGGCTTGCACTCCGCAGAAAATCCATAACTAAGCAGAATCCGGAAAAGCCTATTACAGGGGAGGAAACTCGTCTGCTATTCGGAGTGTTAGAGGATGAACTAAACCAAATTGACATTGTTAGCAGGTTGTGAACGAAGCTAAATCTGAGAGTCACAAAAAGAACCCTCGAGTGATGCTGCTAATTGTCAATTTCCTTGCATATTTCACAACGAATGAACGGAATTCTAGACAGAGACAGAGAGGGGCGTACCAATCTACTTGATAACTCTATAATAATAGAGTTATTTTACCTATTTTAGGCAATAAATATGGTACTTTATAATGTAATATTCATTATAAAACATTTTGATTTCCTTCTATTTACCCGAATCTTCCTTCTTTATGTAGAATAATGAGATATGGAGAAAATAAGGAAAAAATGGCAAAAAGAAGGAAAGGAAAATTCTGTAATTCAGAATATTGGGATTGATTTATGTAGTATAGACCGATGGACCTTTTGTTTGTTGGTTTAGACTCACTAGTTGTTGATTTTACCTTTTCAAATCAATAGAAATTATGTCAATCCTCCTTACTTCTACTTCCATTCCATTAGTTATGGGGTGCTTGTGGACCTCACCTAGTAGTTTTCTGTCTTTGTGGATCTGGATTTTTCGGATATTGCCTTCATCCAATGCATTGCGATTCTGTCCATAGACATAGGGTCCGGGCAAGCTCCATACTCCTGGGCTTCCTCGCGTGTTGCATTCTTCACGCGAGTAGGCGGATAGCTCATGATGCCAAACCTACACCCAAGTGAAGATGGGAACGATGATGGTAGCAGTATGGTCAGCTGAAGTAGCATTTTTGGATCCAGGCGATAGCTTTTGGTCATACTAGCATCGGAGGATAGGTGACTAGACATGTACAGCATGTCTCAGGTTCGGGATGGTATCATGGGTGACGATTGATGTAGCTGTTGATGAGCATTTTTTAGAATTCCTAGTATACCGACCATGTCACCTAGTATAAATAAATAAAGAAATGAAATACATCAGCATGGTTTATAATTCCGCGTGCGTTCTTTGAATTTCCTACGTTTTGGATTATTGCTATTAACCTAAAACGCTTCTGCATGCCAAAATAAAAAAAATGAAAGGAGTTGGATAACTACGTCAGTCGTGATGTGCTAGAGACTTAGCAGGTCACGTCTCTTGAGGGGTGAGAGAAATGCATGCAGTTTCAAATAAGGGAGGCACGCCAAGAAGCTCGAGAGTGCAAGAGGAGGAGAAGAAAGTTATTTATTTATTTATTTGGGGGGGTCGAGTAACTTCGGACAATTGCTTGGTCGACTTTGGCATGAAGAAGAGGGATTGAGTTTGAGAAGGTGATGATGTTACGAGTGGAGGAGACTGCTAAGGACAGAAGGATCGAAGGATCGCTAAGGTCAGAATAAAAAATTAGGTGAAAATGGAATTAGGACTTCGGGTTTTTAGCTTACAAAATCGGTCCGTGTAGTTTGATTCCCAGGTGGATAGAATCATTCTGGTTGTACACCTCTATTACTATGTACGCAAGGTATGATATCACATTTTTAAGTTCTAAGAGTTGGTTCTTGCTATGCCATTCATATCTTGTACGAAAGCAAGATTCTTCAAGGAGCTTTTTCATTGCTAGTGGGTACCAAGATGCTTATCGAGGACTATACTTCGTTCAGGTCTAGTCCATGATAGTCCTTTCAAAAGAACTGTGCATGCATGCTTTGCGTTCAAAGCTCGAACTTCCGAAATTCTTATTTGAGCACTTCTTGTGCTTGCGTGCGAAATTTGAATCACCCCATCGAATTAGTTAGGATTGGTGGCTAATCTTCACTGCAATCATCGCCAATTTCTGTTTCTCTGCAGGAATCGGTGTTATCCGGCTGAAGGTTTCATGAATTTGACTGGAAATAATTACGTAAACTTAAGATGATGGCGATTTCTCTTTGCACGCTCGCAAAATTATCCAATCGGTAATAAGATCTAAAGTTGCTAAGTACCCGTGCAGATAAACCACAAGTACAAGGAGGAAATTGCATGCCGGAATAGGAAGGTGTGTGAGTAGTACTGGACCAAGAACTTAAGACTGCATTGTCAAAATGAAAACATATAAGAATAGAGATACATCTGTCTCTGCTTCAGTGAACCATGATTCAAGCTTCAAGGATGATGGCATGAACGTCTTCAACAAAGGTCCACGTGATCAGAGGCCTGGAAAGGCAGCTTATAGAGCTTATTCGGTTCAAGACTATAACGAAGCTTACATTTAATAAGTAAGATCATATGTTTAGACTATGAGGCCTCCTCAAAGAGCGAAAGTCCCCTACTCAGCTGCGTCTTCTTCTTCTTCTTCTTCATTCTCTTCAGAAATTTCCTCGAGTGAACGGCCCTTTGACTCCGGCACCAAGAGCGTGAAGAACACCCCAAGCAAGTTGGTCCCGCCGAGAATCATCAAAAGCGTCCTAGTGTTTATTATAGACACAAAAACAACCGTGCCCAACACGGACCCGGCCTTGCCAGCCGCGGCAGATATGCCATGACACGTTGACCTGAGCCGTGTCGGGAAGATCTCGGCGGGGACCACGAATGTGGTGGCATTCGGGCCGAAGTTTGCGAAGAAGAAGGTGAGCGAATACATGACCACGAACCAAATACCATTGCCAGGCTCTTTCCAGTGGTTGTATGGGATGGCCAAAGCGAACATGAACACTGTCATGAAGCAGAAGCCCATCAATTGTATTGCGAACCTTCCCATCTTGTCGATGAACGCCACCGTGAACCAGTACCCTGGGACTGTGCCGCAAAGAGCAATCAGGGTCTGCGCAACCGCAGTCCTATACACCTCTTCTATGGCATTCATGGTTGCTCCCTGTGGAAGCCAATTGACGGACGTGAAAATGTCTTTCTGGAAAAGGCTCTGGCTATAGAAGGCAATGTCCAGGAGGAACCAGGTTGTTGTAGTACCGAGCAAGTGGAGTCCGTGGCGTTGGATGAACTGCTTCGAGAACAAGCCGAAGTCGTTCTCTTGCACCCTCTGCTCGACTTTCTCCGTCTCTGCTTCCAAATCAACTTGGAGAACCATTGACATGTCGGCTGCAGCTTGCTTGGCGTTCTTGGCAACTAGAGCGGTGTAACGAGCTGTTTCGGGCATTTTCATCCGCCAGTAATATGTGAGAGCTGCCGGAACCGCACCGAACATCAAAATTATCCGCCACACATAGTCGGCTTGGGGACAGTGGAGATGTATGGATCGGCAGAATAGATCGGAGCAGGAAATGCAGCCTTAAAGGCCGCGGAGACAATCATACTGACTGCCCCACCAGCCAAAATCCCGAAACCCTGCATTGCGAAGACGGCTGCGATGAAGGCACCACGAGTCTTCTTGTTCGCATACTCTGACATGATGGTGGCGGAAAGCGGGTAGTCCCCACCAATGCCGAATCCAAGCCAGAACTTGAAGAAGCAAAGGGTTGCCATCACCCCTTTTGCTCGGGCGTCGGACGCGTGTGCTTGGAGTTGCAACGCTTTTGGTTCATTACCAAAGAAGAGCCCAGTGGGGACGAAGGAGAGCCCCGAGGCGATGGAACAGAAGACCATGAGCATAAGGGTCAACCCATATACCTTTTTGCGGCCCAGCTTGTCGCCCAACAACCCAAAGAATATCTGGCCTGCAAGGGTCCCGCACAAGGCGACCACAGCGACAGCCAACTTCACGTTCGGAGGCAGCGCGCCTGGTTTGGAACGCAGAGCGCCTGTGAGCGGGTCCGGTCTGGTGTAGTACAGGCGGCCGAGGAGCGACATCACGGGGTTGAGGCAGAAGAGGTCATATGCGTCGGTGAAGAAGCCCATGCCAGCGATGACAATCGCCTTGAAATGGTATAATTGTATTTTGGCTGAATCAAGGGCATTGAGCACCTTCAGTTGTCCCTTAGCCATTGATCAGCCCTTTCTCAAGTTCCCTTGCAGCTGCTACTCCTCAACCGCAAAATTTAGCAAAAACTGATAGAACTTATGTTCCACTAGACGAATGAAAAGTAATATGTTCATGCGACCTTAAATAGCCAAATTTTGGGAACTACCGGTCAAATCAACTAGGAATATACCGCGAAGGATAAACGGCCAATCACAAAAACAATCCTTTTCTAAAATTTCTCTTGGACGCTTCAAGGATCAACAGCAGGTTGACTTTTAAAGATAATAGATTGGTGGATAATGACTGGTTGATAATGAAACTGAAAGCGTGCAATACGACCACCATGTGTCTTTTATTAACTAGATGAAATGAGATCATACAGTCAACATCGATGCTTATTTATAGAACATTATGAGTTAATGATTTATATATAGCATGCTCTCTCCCATCATCTTAAATATAACTTTCCAGCGATAAAAATCGAAGATATTAAATAATCCTCGCAAAGCAGATTATGGAAAGCACAACTTCAAAGAACAAGTACTTCAAGTAATAGAACACACCCCATTTTTTTTTTTTTTTGAATGAAAGAACGACTTCTTTTTAATTACTTAGCCAAGTTTGGAGAAAATACATCAAGAGCATCAGCACATAATAAATCAAAGAGAGGAGAGGGGGTTTTCTAACCAATTTAATGGAAGAGTATTAGATCTACGGGCTCTTGCCAGCCAGTCCACTGGTCTATTAGAGTCCTTGCTACAATGGGCCAAAGAGAGTGCCCGAAACTCATTTCGTTTTTTCTTGGCCCGATCCACGATGGTCTTCGCTTCCCAACTAATGTCTTTCGAAGAGTTGAAACCTTGCATGAGTTGGAGGCAGTCATAGTGTACTTGTAAAGTGAGGTGAGTTTGGTCTGAGAAGAAATCTAGGGTTTCAAGGAGGGCGAGCGCTTCCACCTGTTTCGCCAAGGACGCGACCACCGGTTTCGTGAAGCCATCGACGAGCCGACCCCTAAATCATGACGGATGCAGGTGATTGCTCCCCTATTTTCGCCCTCTTCCCTGTTCTCCCCATTTTCTGGTTCAGAGTCGTTGCTTGGAAGAAAGGAAGCATCGATGTTGATTTTCAGCGAATTTGAAGTTGGGGGTTGCCATCTTTGAGGTTGGGTCGCTCTATCTTGCTCTCCTTTTGATTTTTGGTTCCAAGTGATGTAGTTCTCGTGCAAAGCAACATCCTTGAAAAGTGTTTACGGCGGGTGCAGGGGGCGATGGCCGTTTATAAACTAATTTTGGTCTTTCCAGATGCTCCAGAGGCTAACAACGGTTTGGTCGAACTTTTTGGCACTCCTTGGGTATGCTTTTACCGTATACAGCCACTCATCAAGCCGTGTTAACCCTATTCTTGAAACTTTGATTTGTAGGGGGCAACTTTCCATATCCGAGCTGTCCAAGAGTAGAGCAAAAGGGTGTGTTCAATGGTTTCGGCTTCCTATTTGCAGATAGGACAAAGCGGGTTAGGTACTATTTTTCTCTTGTGTAGATTGTCCATTGTGGGTAGAGCATTCTGACAAGCATTCCATATGAAAAGTTTAACTTTGGGTAGTGTTTTTGAGTGCCAGATATTTTTCCATAGTTTTGGTTTTGTTTGATAAGATGAAATTGCTGCTGTTGCTTGTGTGCTGGTTGTGCTGTCTCTATTGGTGAAGTAGCTGCTTTTTACTGTGTATGACCCTGATTTGTTTTTCACCCAAACCAACTTGTCTTTTTTAGTAGGCATTCCGATAGGTGTAGCAAGTATTTCATGGACTCTTTGGTCATCAAACAATGACTTTACCAGTAGTTCGTTCCATTTTCCAGTCTCTTGATCAATTAGACCAGCCACCTGACTTGGTTCACCACTTGTTGCCTGGCCATCAATAGGTCTGCTCTTTAACCATTTATCCTCTCTAATCGAGATTTCTTTTCCATTCCCAACTGAGAACATAATATACAGAGATATAGAGTCTCTTCCCAGCAATATACTCTACCATCCCCACGAAGGTCTTGATCCTTTGCCAGCTTTCCAAAATTCACTCTGTGGGTGATATAACCCCTTCATTACTCGGCTTAAGAGGGACTAAGGGTGCTGTGATATTCGCCATGCTTGCTTTATTAGAATTGCCTTATTAAAGACAATTAGATCTTTAAAGCCAAGACACCCCTCATCCTTCCTAATTTTCAGATTTTCCCATCTTTTCCAATGTATTCCAGCACTTTTGTTACTTCTTCTCCACCATAAATTAGCAACTTTCATCTCAATAGCTTTGCAAATCGAAACAGGGATTTTGAAGATGGACATAGCATATTGAGGAATAACTTGTACCACTGATTTAATCAATATCTCCTTCCCCGCTTTTGATAATAAGTTCTCCTTCTAGCTTTCTAGCTTCATGTTAACTTTTGCAAGAATCCAAGCGAACATATCCTTCTTTGAAGCCCCCGAATCCGACGGCATTCCTAAGTATTTCCCAATTTTCTCAATTTCTGGCACTCTTAATTTTGAAGCCATGTTCCTCCTCAAGCTGTTTGGGCAGTTTTTGCTGAAATATATACTCGATTTATTAAGATTAACAGCCTGACCAGATGTGAAACAGTATTGGTGTAAGATGGCCGCTAGATTTTGGCATTCCAATATTGTTCCATGGAGAAAGAAAATGGAATCATCCGCAAAATAACAAATGTGATAGAGTAGGGCAGCTACTGTTAAGCTTGATTCCTCGAAGTATGCCATCAGCTATTGCTTGCTTCATCATGTTAGATAGCACATTAGCCACTAGAATAAACAGATAAGGTGATAGTGGATCACCTTGTCATATTCCATGAGTAGGCTTGAAACAAGGTAGAGATTCCCCATTAAAATTTATGCTGAATGAAACCTTTGAAACACACTGCATCACCCATTGAACCCACTGATCACAGAATCCCATTTTAATTAAACTTGCTCTAAGGAAATCTCATTCAATTCTATCATACGCCTTCTGCATGTCAAGCTTTAAAACAGCTTGGAACTTCCTTCTCCTCTCTTGGGTTTGCAACCTGTGAAGGACTTCCTGCACAATCAAGATGTTGTCTTGGATTTGCCTTCCTCTCACAAAAGCACTTTGTTCTTCAACGATAAGGCTTGGTAGCAAAGGTTTGAGTCTGGTGGTCATCACTTTGGAAATGATTTTGTATATGAAATTACAAAGGCCAATTGGGCGATATTGCTCGAGCTTTTCTGGATTTGGGATTTTAGGAACGAGGGTTATTTGTGTTCTGTTCATGTCAGGATTTAAGTATCCAGTAGTGAAAAAAGTCTAAGTTTCCTTGAAAATATCCTGACAAATATTTGTCTAATGGCGTCGGAAGAAGAGTCCATGAAACCTATATGGTCTTGGAGCTTTAGTAGCTCCTAATTGTTGCATAGCAGTAATTATCTCCTCCATAGTAATAGCTGCGACTAACCGTTGGTTCATGTTTTCATCCACTGAGGTTGGGACATGCTATAGAATAGGCTGGAAATCGCGAGACCCCGCTGATTTGTATAACTTTTGGAAGTATTTCTCCGTCATTTCCTTCAAATGCTGCTCCTCTCTTACCCAAACATCTTCTTCATTCTTCAGCAAAGAAATTCTATTTATGGTCATTCTCTGTATTACTATGGCATGAAAGAACTTGGAATTTCTATCACCTCATTTTAGCCATCTAATTCTGGACCGCTTTCCCCAATACATCTCCTCGTCTCCACAATTGTTCTATTTCTTGGGTGATCTTCTTCGCTGTCTCACTCTCTTGAAAAACTCCCGTACTATTCATCAAACATTGTAGTTCATTTTTCAGCCATTCGATCCTCATTTTGGCATTAGAGAATTTATCAGCTTGTTTGCTGCAATTTGTAATTTTTCCACCACATTTAATCGTTGAGAATCAGGTTTAGCCCAAGTTTCCTTCACTAATTGTGGACATTTCTCTTCCTCTGCCCAAAAAGCTTCGTATTTGAATCTCTTTCCCTACCATTTCCTCTATGGGTTGAGTGATACTATAATAGGGCTGTGATCAGACCTTATAGCTGGTAATGCTATACATTTAGCAATGGGATATGTTATTCTCCACTCAGAATTGCATAGAACTCTATTAAGACGCTTCTTTACCAAATGTTCCCCTTCTTTGTTGTTTGTCCCGATGAACGCACAACCTTTACACTCCAAGTCCATTAAAGAACATTAGTGAAGAAAGTCTCTGAAAGCTATGAGTTGGTAATTTTCTACTCTTTTTTTTTCCCACTTTTTCCCAGTTGTATAGGATTTCATTAAAGTCCACCAAACAAAGCCAAGGCAAATGATAATGTGGGCTTTCTCTATGAATAGCCTCTCATAGCAAAACTCTCTCTTGAAATTCATTTGGAGCATGTAGAAATGTCAAAATCCATTCTCTGTTTTGTTGCTTTAATTTTATATTGAGCATTAATTGCATTAGCCGAGAAAGAGTCAATTGACAATAGAACTTGATCATCCCAGAAAATGGCCAAACCCCTACTATTCCTTCTGGATCCACTAGAAAACTGTTCTGGAATTTCAGTCTTCTCCTTAGTCGTAACACCTTTTACTCTTGATTTTTTGTTTCCATAATAAAGATAATACTAGGCCTTTCTTGAGTCACTAGGACTCTCAAAGCTTGAACTGTCAGAGGTGTGCTCAACCTTTGGTAGTTCAAGCTTAACATTTTCATAGATGATTCGGTGGCTTATTAGGGCTTGCCACCAAAGCCCACTGATTTGACTTCTTTACCACTTTTATGGGGGTCTCCACCAGCTGTGTGTTTTCTAAGATTGGTACTTTTGATGTTTGAGCTCCATAAGGGCATAATCTTTTTTTTTTTTTTTTAGGAGGAGAGCTTGGCACTTTTAGATTTATGCCTTAACAGCCCCTACCCACTAGCTAAATTCTCTTGCATTTCCACTTCCGCTTCCTTTAGTTGTTCCTCATAAAGCACTATAACATATTCTTCCTTTAGCTGTTCCTCATAAAGCACTATAACATATTCTTCATCTAAGTAGCAGCTCCCTCTCTTTTGGGTGCCTTTTTCTTCCATAAGTACAAGTGTTAAAGAAGTAGTAGGATGGCGGTTCTCCTTTGTTTGGTATTTAGCAGGAACACACCCCATTTCGAAAAGGGAAAATTCAATTGAAAAGTTTTAATTTTGTTCGGTACTTCATCAATACTTCAAACTTTTTTTTTCATGTCATAATACTCTCAAAGTTGTATCAGTGACCCAACATTACCTTCCATCACAGTTTCATTCAAGACTGTCGCTAAAAATCCAACGTGATAGTTTAGCGTGGACAACAACAGGCAAATGAAACTAGTATGGATCTCACATGACTTTTATTATGAGGAAAACTCTATTCAAAAGGCTAAATTTTGCCTAGTAAGACTCCGATACTTGAAACTTATTTTTGGCGTTACCAAAATGCCTTCAAACTTGTACCACTGATCCAAAAATATCTTTTGTCACAATTTTGTTCAAGACGGCCTTTTAAAACCCTATGTGGCAACTTGTGTGGACAATGGTAGGTAAACAAATTTACCGTCCCTTTAATAAAGTCCAAAACGTCCATTTCGTTGATTATCTCACTTCTTGAAACCTTATATTTTCGAACTTGCAGATGGATACATGACATTGCTTTGATTAGATTAAAGCCATGTAAAATCAACTTAGATTCGTCTATTCTGATTTTTTTTTTATTTTTTTAATTGTGATCAAGAAAAGACTAATTGATTTTTGGACCGAGTTGCAAAATCAAAAGACTTCACTTGGTCAAAGGCAATGTACATTATAGCAGCATGTCTTTTTTTTTGCACGGCACTTCATGACATCATTTATCATACCTTACATGAGATTACTAAAGAAAAAGCTTTATAATTATTTGTTGGCTCACCATTGCAAAGGTGTCCAACAGTCCACTCGGCCAAAAAAAGTAGCAACTTCTAAATCTTTCACCAATTTACATGTTGTGAATGAAAATGAGACATTGCGTAGTCATGTTATGCTGAACATTTTTCATATGTAAGGTTAGGTTCAAGGATGCAAGTTTGATCCAGAAGAAGAAAATGTGAGACAGTGGCTGCCTAAGCTAGCGAGAATGTCGACGGAGTGGATCCACCATCCATGGGATGCACCCACCAGTGTGTTCAATGTTATAATAAGTAAAATACTTTTATTATTCTAAATATGATCCCAATATTGTATTCTCAATAAATTCCGATTTATTGCCCAATTTATTACCAACGTGTATTATGTGATATTTGCCCATTGATATATTACCATAATGGTCTTGATGAAAGATATTGGTAATGTAATAAACGGAATAAAAAATGTCAAGTCGTCTAATTCAAACCCTAATCACTATAGAAAACACACCATCGGGTTTGAGGGATATTGGCTAGTAGAACAAGACGTACAGATATGGTGTTCCCATATTGCATATCGATCGTGCTACATGGATTCGTTGAAGGTTTTGAGTCTTCTGCTTTTTGCAAATTTCATCAATGGCTGGAGGTATGTTGATCTTTCCGTTTCTGCACACTGATCCCGAATCTTGTATGAATTTATCTGTGATTGATAAATTGGGATCGTCATGTTTTAGTTTATATTTTATCTAACAGCCGGTATCAGAGCATGTTTACCTCTGCCTTGATGAAATTTTGGAATTTATTTTCATTGAATTATGTGTGGGTAAATTCGGATTTCTATATGCTTGGATCGGAATTTAGAATTCCGGCCAAATTCGGGCAACCCACCACGCGATAATGGATCTGGTTGATCACACTGCCATTAGGATGAAAAACCCTTAAATTTTTCCGCATATTACTAATCGTCGGAGGTTAATCGAGTGGTGAAATTTTGGTGGTTAGGGTTTTATAGGACAGATTGGTTTTAGGCTTAATTCTGGTCAATTTATTGGTTGTTTTTGCTGGATCTTAAAATTTTTCGTTCGTCTCAACGTTCTCTTCAAAACCCATCCACCAATTTGGTCGAACATGGGCTGTGGGAGGAGACCTAGGCGGCGGAACGGACTAGGTCGCGGCGGAAGAAGCGGCGAAAGAGAAAGGCCGAAAGAAGGCCTCGGCGCGTGTGTCGCACGCCCCCGAGAGCTGTAGCGAGCGCGTCCAACACATGCGCCCGACGCTCGGGCGCGTGCGACTGCCCGCGGGCGTGTGCGCACGCGCCTGAGGGGCTGAAGCGGGCGCATGGGGATGCACGTGCGCCAATGATTTCTCAATTTTGTCCTCTGTATTTAGGAAAATTACGATTCTGCCCTTGCCCGCATAAAATTCCGATTTTGCCCCCTTGGGGCATGAAAACTTATGATTTTGCCCTTTTTGGGCGTAAAATTCCTATTTCACCCCTTAAAAGTAAAATTCCAATTCTGGCCTTGTGTGCAAAATTCCTGTTTAACACTTTTGCACGTGATTTTACTGTTCTACCCTTATGTGCAATTTTATGAATATTTTTTCATAAAATTAAATGTCTAGTGATCTGTATATATATTTAATTAATTAATGATTAGCCACAGCATCTTTGATTATATTAAATTATATACATTAAGAGCCTTTAGATCACATATAGTCAAAGAAAATAATTGTAATTATTCACATTAATATTATGAATTTTATCCCACAGGAATTTTCAATATATTAATGTGATTAATTAGGATGAAATATTATTTTATCTTTCTTAATTTACCCACAGGGATTAAGGAATGTAATATAATTTGATAGTTCATCATGAAGTAATTATGAATCAATTTAAATTAGAAACTTTGCCCACAGACAGTTTTTGAGTTATCTGATTCATATTTTATAACATGTTTTACATTAGTAAAATATGTTTTAAGTTTATTAACCTCAAATATATTAATACATAAGTTTTCTTTGATTATGATGCAGTCTTACCACCTACGATTAGTTTTGGTATAATTGTTTCCGAGCTTAATGGAAATAACTTTAAAGAATGGAGAGAATTAGTTCTTCTTCAATTGGGGTGCATGGATCTTGATTATGCTCTAAGGTCAGACGAACCACCTGAACCTATTGAGAATAGTACTCATGTTGAACATACTTGTTATGCTTAATAGGAGCGGTCCAACCGTCTCAGTGTGATGTACATAAAGACAAAACTCTCTGCTAGCATTCGTGATTCAGTCATTCAGCATAACAATGTCAAGGAATTGCTGGAGGCTATTGATGCACAATTTGAGTCTTCAGAGAAGGCGCATGCCATGACCCTAATTATGAAGTTCTCATCATTGAAGCTTACTAGTGTAAGAGGTGTGCGTGAGCACATCATGAAGATGAGGGACATTGTAGCTCAGCTAAAGAATCTTGAGGTTGGGATATCAGAATCCTTTCTTGTATACTATATCCTAAATACTCTACCACAAGAGTATGCCCATTTCAAAATCTCTTACAACACACATAACATTAAATGGTTAATCAATGAACTCATGACCATGTGTGTTTAAGAGGAAGAAAGGCTACTTATCGAGAAAGGAGAAAGTGCTCATATGACAACACATGATAAGTATAAAAGGCAAGGCAAGCAAGAGGGAAAAGGTAAGATGCCTCTACCTCCCCAAGCTGGCATTAAGAAGGAATTCAAGTGTTTCTTCTGTAAAAAGAAGGGATACATGAAGAAGGATTGTGCCAAATTTAAGGCATGGCTCAAAAATAAAGGTAACCAACTCGCATGTGTTTGTTATGAAACTAATATGGTTGATGTGAGTCACAATACTCGGTGAATTGATTCTGGTTATATAATCCACATTTCAAATTCCTTGTAGGGTTTTTAGAACTAGCGGAAACCGGTGGGAAATGAACAAGCATTTATTCAGAAAACAAGATATGCTTGCGTGTGGAAGCTATTGGGACATGCTAGTTCTCAGTAGTGGTTTTGTTTTAATTTTAGAAATGACCTTTTATATTCCTAATTTTTTTAGGAATTTAATTTCAGTTTCAAGATCTGTACCTTTGGGATACTCCTTTGAATTTTCAAATTCAACATTCAATTTATCGTATAAATATGAAATTGTTGGGAGTGATATTTTGTCTGACAGTCTCTTTTGAATTAATTTACAAGACAATGCCATTAATAATGCAATGCATGTTCATGATGATGTTGGTATAAAATGATGTGTTGTGAATGAAGATTCCTCTATGTTGTAGCACCGGAGGTTGGGACATATCTCCATGGATAGAATTAAGAGACTAGTAAATAATGGAATACTTAATACTCTAGATTTTACTGATTATGACACTTGTGTAGACCGTATAAAGGGAAAACAAACCAATAAGTCAAAGAAATGTGCTAAGAGGAGTACAGAAATAGTAAAAATCATACATATAGATATTTATAGTTCGAATATGGACTCAAATGGTTAGAGATACTTCATTTCTTTCATAGACGATTATTCACGATTCATGTATCTCCACTTGCTTCGTAATAAGCACAAAGCACTAGATGCCTTTAAGGTATTTAAAACCGAAATAGAGAAATAATGCAATTAGCAAATTAAGATCGTGAGGTCAGATAGAGGTGGAGAATACTATGGTAAATACACTGAAGATGGACAAGCATCTGGTCCATTTGCAAAGTTTCTTGAAGAGCGTGGGATTATTGCCTAATACACTATGCCTAGTTCACCGGATCAAAATGGTGTCGCAGAAAGAAGAAACGGAACATTATTGGACATGGTATGGAGTATGCTCAGCAACTCCAAACTTCCTAAGTTTTTGTGGACTGAGGCTCTTAAAATGGTTGTGTACATATTAAACCGAGTTCCAACCAAGGCTATTCTAAGGATGCCTTTTGAGTTATTCAAAGGTTGGAAACCGAGTTTGCGACATGTACATGTTTGGGGATGCCCATCTAAAGTAAGAGTCTACAATCCATAGGAAAAGAAGTTAGATCCAAGGATTATAAGTGGGTATTTCATTGGATATGCCAAAAAGTCCAAAGGATGTAGATTTTATTGTCCATCTCACACCACTAGGTTTGTGGAATCAAGAAATGCTAAATTTCTTGAAAATGATCTGATTAGTGGGAGCGATCAATTCAAGAACTTTGTTCCCGAAGAAGATCATTCAGATACTCAACCTTCCACCTCAAGTAATGGATTGGTTGTTGCTTACAACGCCCCTTCAATTCAACCGGTTGTTGAGTAACCAATCATTAAAGATCCACAACTTGCTAATATTGATTTGGTAGACCAAACTGTTCAATAATTACCAAATACTGTTGAACTTCCAGTAGAACAACAAACTCCTCAGGAGGATGTTGATGCAACATTAAGAAGGTCTACTAGAATGAAGAAATCGACAATTCCTAATGACTACATTGTGTATCTACAAGAATCTGACTATAATGTTGGAGCTGAAAGTGATCCTGAGACATTTTCACAAGTTATGAGTTGTGATAAATCTAATTTATGGTACAATGCCATGAAGGAAGAGATGAATTCTATGGCATCAAATGAAATCTGGGATTTAGTTGAGTTGCCTGATGGTGCGAAGGCCATTAGTTGTAAATGGGTCTTCAAAACTAAGAAGGATTCATTAGGCAATATAGAGAGATACAAAGCCAGACTCATTGCCAAGGGATTTACTCAAAAGGAGGGAATCGATTACACGGAGACGTTTTCTCCTGTATCCAAGAAAGATTTTCTTCATACTATTTTGGCATTGGTTGTTTATTTTGATATGGAATTACATCAAATGGATGTGAAAATGACGTTCCTCAATGGAAAATTGGAAGAAGTGGTTTACATGAAACAACCAGAAGGATTCTTCTCTAGTGCTGGTGAGCATTTGGTATGCAAGCTTAAAAGGTCCTTATATGGCTTGAAACAAGCATCCCACCAATGGTACTTAAGATTCCATGAGGTCATCTCTTCATTCGGTTTTATAGAGAATGTCATGGATCAATGTATATACTAGAATGTTAGTGGGAGCAAATTTTGTTTCCTTATCCTATATGTAGATGACATTTTACTTACAACCAATGACAATGGGTTGTTATATGAAGTGAAACAATTTCTCTCTAAGAGTTTTGATATGAAGGATATGGGTGAAGCGTCTTATGTCATTGGCATTAAGATCCGTAGAGATAGGCCTCGAAATATATTAGGACTATCTCAAGAAACCTATATCAATAAGGTCTTAGAGAGGTTTTGGATGAAACATTGTTTACCAAGTATATCACCCATTGTGAAGGGTGATAGGTTTAATTTAAATCAATGCCCGAAGAACGATTTTGAAAGGGAACAAATGAAGAACATCCCATATGCTTCTGCTGTTGGAAGCTTGATGTATGCTCAGGTTTGCATTCAACCTGACATAGCCTTTGCTGTGGGAATGTTGTGAAGATACCAAAGTAATCCAAGTATGGACCACTGGAGAGCTGCAAAGAAGGTGATGAGGTATCTTCAAGGAACAAATAGACACATGCTTATGTATAGACGGGCGAACAGCTTGGAAGTAGTTGGTTACTCGGACTCAGACTTTGCTGACTGCATTGATTTTTGTTAATCAACATCGGGATATGTTTTATGTTTGCTGGCGGAGCTGTATCTTGGAGGAGTGCAAAACATATCTTGGTTGCCACTTCCACTATGGAGGCAGAGTTTGTTTTTTGTTTTCAGGCGACATCATATGGTATGTGGTTAAAAAGTTTCATATCAGGGCTTAGAGTTATGGATTCCATTGCTGGGCCATTAAGAATATTTTGTATAATTCAGCTGTAGTTTTTATGGCTAAGAACCACAAAAATGGTAGTCGAAACAAGTACATCGACATCAAGTATTTCGCCATTAGAGAACGTGTTAAAGAGAAGAAAGTGGTCATAGAACACGTAAACATTGGATTGATGATAGTTGATTCTTAACTAAAGGCATGCCACCAATGAATTATAAGGATCATGTATCTAGAATGGGCATTGGTCCAATCATGTAAATTTTTCTTTATATAGAAGAATTTGGGAGACTTTTATTCATTTATAATGTTTTTCTCAATACAGTTGTATACATTCAGTTATTATGAGAAAAATAATTACGTTTGAGCTAGAGTAAACATAAGGTTTATTCATTAAGTTATTTGATCACATATGGGCTGATGAAATACATCGTGATACATGGAAGATAATACTCGCTCTAAGAGGACTTATCGTCGTGATTCATGTATTTTATTTTAGTATGAAGTTTATGTAGGTTTGGGTTAATAATTCATTTGATGGAATATTGGGATCAAGTGGGAGAATGTTATAATATGTAATATATTTTTATTATTCTAAATATGATCCCAATATTGTATTCCCAATAAATTCCAATTTATTGCCCAATTTATTACCCACATGTATTACGTGATATTTGCCCGTTGATATATTACCATAATGGTCTTAATGGAAGATATCGATGATGTAATAAACGGAATAAAAACGTCAAGTCATTTAGTTCAGACCATAATCACTACAGAAAACACACCATCAGGTTTGAGGGGTATTGGCTAGTAGAACATGACGTATAGATATGGTGTTCCCATATTGCAGATTGATCGTGCTACGTGGATCCATTGAAGGTTTTGGGTCTTCTACTTTTTGCAAATTTCATCAATGGCTAGAGGTATGTTGATCTTTACGTTTCTGTAAACCGATCCTAAATCTTGTATGAATTTATCCGTGATTGATAAATTGGGATCATCAGGTTTTAATTTATATTTAATCTAACAACTCAAAACTTCGAGGGTCGAATTGGGACTAAACTACCCGAAACCCATAATTGACCTGGATGCTACCCGAGTGCACTTAACAGAAGCCATTTTCAAAATGTGGGAACTAGAAGCCGCTGCCAGAGCATCTAGCTCGAACTACACCGATGAAGTCGTTGGAGAGAATTCCGAGGGAGATGAGAATTTGAGCATTCCGAAGGTTGTTTTAAAGGACAAGGCTCCTTCTTTTACCATTTCTTCTAACGATTAGAGGGTTCCCACGATTCAGAATTCAAAGGGTGGTCTTGCTTGCAAGAAGAGGCCAAAAGAGATCGCGGTCAGCAAGAGGTAGCCAGTCCGTGAGAATGTGCAAGATGAACCGGGGGCTCGAGAAAGGGATGAGGAAGTGTGCTCCATAGCAGAATCTTCGGTAGGTAAAAGACAGACAATTAGCAGAAATTACACCACGATATCAAGTAAACCTTTGGCTTATAGCTAAGTGCAGGCTACCCACCCAGACACTTTTATTGTCTTATGATAGAATAGATAGTGGTGCTTGTGCCTTTTGTAACGATATACCGAACTCTATTGACCATATGTTTTTTGGGTGTTGTGTCACAACCGGAGTTGCCTTCTTTTGAGCGACCAAATGTAATCTGCCTTGGCGTAATAGGGTGTGGGAGGATAATCTCCATTGGGCCATTACCATGCTTCTGGGAAAGGAGTTTTATAAGTGCATAGCCCATTTCTCCTTCGGAGCGCTGTGTCATATTATTTGGAACAACAGGAACTGCATTCTCTTCCGAGAACAAGCTCTTATGGTTCTGGTTATGAAGAATCATCTCTTTAAAGTGGTCAGAGATAAGGCAATCACAGTTAAGAATGTTGAAGATAACATCAGGAATAGAAGGTCGCAGTGGAGCTGGGGCATTGACCCGGTCATCTTTTCTGGGGAGCATCAATTCCCTCCCTTTCAGCTAGTGCGGCTTGATTAAGGCAGTTGGGGTAGGTGGTGCAGTTGGTGCAGAGATTCTCACTGAATCCTTACAATGGTTCCTTCCCTACGTGAGGGCGTTTTGTATATGTTTGCCGGTTGTTCATGCTGTGCTTTTCTTTCTAATTGGTAGTGGGTTGCCACGGCTGTGGCTTTTTTTCAGCATCCCTCCATTCATTATGATCTGTTGTTGTGAGTGTGGGTTTTGATGCCGTGTTCTTTTCTTTTTATTCACTCAATCTTTTTCAATATATTAATTACCTTTCACAAAAAAAAAAAAAAAAAAAGACAATTAGTAGAGATTCGTTCTCGATACCCCAATCTTGTTCCTCGACAAATGGCTTGACTTCGAACGAATAGGAGATTTGATGTTTTAACCTGAAGTAGGAGTTCCAAGAACAAGTAGACATTGAACATGGTACTGGAAAAGATGGGATCTAAGTCAGAGTTCTTATACTGCAATTTTGGAACAATCTTGACTCAAGGATTTCAGAAACTTGCGGAACTGCTTCCTCCAATAGTCATTGAATCCATCTCTGTTGTTGGTTCCTGACTGCAGAGAATGCCTTGCTTTGTCAGGAGACTTTGGTCACATGATGCCATGAGTGAAATCGTGACAAACAAATGTGGATTCGATCTTCGTCATCATTTATGTGTACATACTAATAAACGTAGCAAGTCTTTTACTTTGTTCGCTTCAGCCTGAAAATCTCTCTTTGAGATCACATGAATAGTTTTAAAAATGGTCTGTAATTCATGGATGAGGGTTTTGTATTGAAGGTGAAAGTTCTCAAAATCATGTACATCTAATGCAGGTAGAAGCTCAACACAGAAACATCCTCCTCATATTGAACTTCATGTTTCTGATATAGTATATGTTTAGTTGTGTGGTTATGGAAGTGAGCTTAAATTAGACAATCCTCGTACAATATTTGATAAATAGCCACTACTATCGATTTGGTGCTGTGCGAAAAGCTCATTAAGTTTCGAATCTTTGAGATTTTCCTCTGAGCATGAGAGGGAGAGGCGTCGACATTCTGTATAGGAAGGTGCATAGCTCACACAGAGATCAATAAGACCGGTGAAACGAACTATCGAAACCAATGGCCTCGTCTGACATGATTCATGGTGTTTGTTGGTGGCTTACGCCTAGAAGAGAGTATCGAAGCAGCATACGGTATAGAGGATTTCTGCTGGTTGGGTAGTTTAGGGCGCGTTTAGTAACGTTTCTGTTCAAAATTGTTCTCGGGAACAAAATAATTCCTAGGAACAATTTTTGAACAGAAGAATGTGTTTGGTAATTGCACAAAATTTATGTTCCCGGAATAGAAAAATAACAGAAACACATTTGGTAAACTTGTATACTTGTTTCTTTTAATTTTTAAATATTTTTATTTTCTTTTAACTTTTTTATTCTTTCTTTTTTATTTGCTTTCTTCCTTTTGGCCAGCAATTGGTCGATAAGGGCCGGCAGCCATGCTGAATCTGGGTGAGCTTGAGCTCGCCCAACCAAGGCGAGGCCGAGCCTCGCCGAGGGCTAACGATGCTCCGACAAGGTCGCCGGCCCTTGACGGCCGGTCATCGACCATGGCCGAGGCTGGCGATCGGCCAAAGAAAAAAGAAGAAGAAAAATGAGAAAAAAGAAGAAATGTTTCTTGGAATTATTCCCGAAAACAAGAAACAAGTTTTTGCTACTTCTTGTTTCTATTCCAAATTTGTTCCTAGAAACAAAAAAATAAATTTTTTGTTCTTGGAACAAAAGTGTAAACAAATGCGTTTTTGTTAATTTTTTTGTTCCTTGGGACAAAAGAACAAAAATTTGTATTCCGGGGAACATAAACAAATTTAAACAAACAACCCCTTAGTTTGTTGGTTTTGCCAGAAGAAGGCAAATGAGAAGGCACATCCTTGCTAGCGTATTGCTTAAAGTTCTCCCCATGTGTTAGAGTTGTGTACCATTAATCTTGAGGTGAAAAGACTAATTTAGATGGTCATAGTAAACTTCAACTGCAACTTGAGTTCATTTCATCATGTGCAGCTACAAAATGTTGGAAATGGCTTTCGATAGTTGAATCTTGAATCACCATGCTCTAAGATTTGGTTGTCGGATTTCCCAAGCTAGCCGATGAGGATACAAGCCGACCCTCGAAGACTTGCGTCCTGATTTCGATCTTTGAGGGGCTCAGTTTCGCCGCCATGGACTCAAGTGCTGCCTCCATGAGCCTCCCGCTAGCCGTTGATCGCCGCTTTCGCAAGTGTCCATGGTGAAGGTTGATGGGAATTCAGAAAAGATGGCTAGAGTTCCAAAAGTTGAAGAGGGTGCATTTATTTTGAATTAAAAAGCCAAAACTACATCCTTTACTTTTCTTTTTTTTTTTTTTCGCTGTTATGTACAACATCATTTTAGTTTACATGTTAATATAATCAATCATTAAAAAAAAATGTCGAGCAATTTAAATAAAAGAATCTAAGTGCATTCGTCATAAAATTTCAAAAAAAAAAAAAAAGAAGAAGAACGAACGAAAACCCAAAAGCAAAAAATCATTGATTATTATTGGGTCATGTTAATGAGCACCATCAATCATTGATTAAATATACTTGAACGTGGGAAATTCGATATAAAAAATTTTGATGACTGCAATATTTTCTTATTCAGTTAGGTAACATACCTCTAGAGTTTTTTTTTTTTAAACAAAATTTTTATTTATTTAAGCGAACTCTATTTTTCCCATTTTCGCTGCTTAAATTTCCAAAATGTTTTATAGCGGTCATATTTCCTCCGGAACAACAACAACAATTGCTGCTGCTCTACTCGATTGCTCCTCTGTCGATTCAATCTCTCTCCTCTCTCTCGACCTATCTCGACGGCGTGACCCATCTCCCGCTGGCGGCAATTCGCTTCATTTCCGGCAGCCACACCCTAACCAGCCAATGCCGCCACCGCAAGTGGAAGTTCCAATCTTTTGCTGCTTCTTTTGTTATCATTGTCTCTTCATTTGTGTCGTTCGTGTGTTCTTCATACAAGTCTGCATGGGTTTTGTCTACCACCGCCCAATCGTGTCTAATGTTGTCTGTTGCTAATTCTTGAAGTTGTTTTCTTTTCTTCCTTTTCTGGGTTTTCTTACTTCTTCGTCTGCAGCTTTGGTCGAGAAATTCATGGGGAAATGTTTCTTTTGCGTAGTGTTGAATTTTAGTAAGGCAATCAGAAAAGAACACAAGGATTACGAGGTTCAGCAATGTGCCTACATCCTCAAACAAAACTCTTGACTCTCTTATTTTTGTCATAATATTCTTCTGCAATTTGTACACAAGGTTCACCGCAACAAAAAGGGAAATTTCAAAAATAGGAAAACTATCAATATAGAGATTTGCCCACAATCTATCATTTCCTTGAATAAGAGAGCAAATCTCACCAATATCGCCAATACTCCCCCTCAAGTTGGAGTGAAGATATCGTCAAAGATCAACTTGTTCACCATATCCTGAAATACTCCCTTGGGTAAAGCTTTGGTGAAGACATCAGCAAGTTGATCCCTACTATGAATATATGGTGTCTTTATTGTCTTGTCTTGAACCTTTTCCCTTACAAAGTGACAATCAACCTTTATGTGTTTGGTCCTTTCATGAAAGACCGGATTTGAAGCAATGTGTGTTGCCGCTTGATTATCACAAAATAGCTTCATAGGTTTAGACATGGCATTACAACCCAATTCTTGAAGCTATGGACGAAGCCATACGATCTCACTAGTGGCAGTAGCCATGGCTCGATACTTAGCTTCTACACTAGATCTAGCCACAATTGTTTGCTTATTACTTTTCCAAGTAACAATGTTTCCACCAACAAAGGTACAAAAACCCATGGTAGATTTTCTATCCATGGGGTTCCTAGCCCATTCAGCATCAGTAAATCCCACAATCTCTATATTACCATTATTCTTCAACAATATTCTTCTTCCTGAAGAAGCCTTTAGATATCGAAGGAGTTGGTTTAGCAACTCCATATGTCATTGTGTTGGTTTTTGCATAAATTGGCTCACATAGCTAACAAAATAAGCAATGTCAGGTCTAGTAATGGTTAGGTAAATCAATCTCCCTACCAAACGCTGAAATTGCCCAATATCCTGTAATTGTGTTTCCTTAGACATAGTCTTATTGTTGTAATCCATAGGAGTGCTAGCAGGTTTAACACCCAGCTTATCAGTCTCCTTCAATAGATCTAGGATATATTTCCTTTGAGTCAAGAAAATACCTTTGTTAGAACTTGCTACCTCTATTTGCAAAAAATACCTCAATTTTCCAAGATCTTTAATGTCAAACTCCTTGCTCAACAACTGTTTAAGTTCTGCAATACCTACTAAGTTACTGCCAGTAATAAGATCATCAACATAAATGAGAATAGCAACAATACCTTCATCAATTACTTTAGTAAACATCGAAAAATCAACTGCGCTCCTTTTGAAACCAAATCTAACGAGTGAGGAACTTGGTTTGCCATACCATGCTCTAGGTGACTGTTTGAGACCATATATTGCCTTCTTTAATTTGCAAACCATTCCTTATTATTTTCTAAGGGATGTCCTGGAGGAAGATCCATATAAACCTCTTCCTCTAAGTCTCCTTGAAGGAAAGCATTTTTCACATCCATCTAAAACAATGGCCAGCTACAGTTAACTACCATAGATAGAATGACACGAACAATGTTCATTTTCACTACAAGAGCAAATATGTCCTTGTAGTCTATCCCATATGTTTGAGTATACCCTTTTGCGACAAGCCGAGCTTTATACCTCTCAACCAAACCATCACTATTGTATTTGATCTTGTAAATCCATCGACATCCAACTGTCTTTTTCCCGTTTGGCAATTTAACAAATTCCCAAGTATGGTTACGGTCCAATGCCTGAAGTTCATTTTTCATGGCATTCACCCACACACTACTTTTACATGCTTCCAAGAAGGCATTAGGTTATTGTTGATTTTCAATGGCAGATAAGAAACTTAAAAATTATGAGAAATTCCATCATACCGAATAAAATCTTGAATAGGATGCTGAGCCGTATGATATGTTAAAAATCACAAAGCCATGTTGAAGGCCTTGGAATGCGTGATGACCTGTGGGTTGGGGCTGAGATATTAGGTAGCGTATTTGTTAGATCTACCTTTGTTGCATTTTCAACCTCTACTTCCAAATCAGCCCCATCTATTGTAATGGCAGCTATGTCAGGAACGACATCGACATTAGGGACAAGCTAACTCCCTTGAACAATCGTTGTTGGAATTTCCTCTTGATCCAACATTGAATCCCCGATAGGTAGGATAGGAAGCAAAAATTCAGAATAATCATCTTGCTCCCCTTGAATTTGATTCCTAGCAAAAAACATGTGAGCCTCATTGAAGACAACATCACGAGAAATATAAACACACCTAGTACTTGGTTCATAACATTTATATCCCTTCTTGATATTTGAGTATCCCACAAACACACACTTTCGAGCCCGTGGATCCAGCTTGTCACCATATTGAGAATGCACATAACACACACATCCAAAAATTCTAGGTGAGGGATACCAAATTTTCAGCCATACAAACTTTCAATTGGAACTTTAAACCCCAACACTTTACTAGGCAAACAATTGATTAAGTAGTATCTAGTAAGGACCGCGTCAGTCCAATATGTCTTGGGTAAATTTCCTGAAATAACTATGCTTGGGTAGCCTCAAGCAGATGCCTATTTTTTCTTTTAGCAACTTCATTCTGCTGTGAAGTTCTAACGCAGAGGTCTGATGAATGACTCCCAAGCTATGCAAGAACACTTAAAAAGCCTGATTGGTATATTTAATTCCATTGTCTTTACGAAGAATCTTCACCATAATGTTTAATTGATTTTTCACCATATTGCAAAAATCTTGAAACATAGTCATAACTTCACTCTTGGATTTAAGTAGATAAAGCCATGTAGCTCGAGATTTATCATCAATAAATGTAACAAAATACTTGAACCCCTCCTTAGAGTCAATAGGAGAAGCTCCCCAAACATCCAAGTGAATAAAATCAAAAAACCATTCTAATTTATGTGTACTATGTGGAAAAGGTAACCTATTCTGCTTAGCATAATGACAAGGATCACAGCAATTGGAATCATAACTTAAAGTCATATCAAGAGCATGTAACACCCGATCAAAGGGATGACCCAGACGCCAATGCCACAACCGGGAAGTGTCAACAATCTTCCTTTGTGCCATCAACATTTCGTTGTTGAGGTCCACCGTATACAACCCATTCTACAACCGCCCTTCATTAATCATCCTCTTGGTGGTTCGATCTTGAAAAAACACCTTTTGATGAGTAAAAATAACATTGCAATTCCACTTATTAGTATATTTGCTAACTGACATTAAATTAGAGCATAATTTAGGTACCAACAATGCTTCAAAATTATTTGAAAAGAAATTAATTTGTCCAACACCACTAGTTGGAACATGCCCACCATTAGCAATAGTAATAGGTGGATATGACACACTTGAAGTAATATTGGATATAAAGTTTGGAGAACTACACATGTGGTCTATAGCCCCTGAGTCAACAATAAACTGAGTTTTGGATAAAGCTGAGTAAGCATGGACATTACCAGACATCATAGCCAAATTTCTGGTTTCGGTGCTAGAAGAGTTCGTTCAATTGCCATGCGTCTGAAGTAATTGCTGAACTTGTTGAGACAAAGCCTCCAACTTGGATTGAAAAGCGTTTGGATTTTCTTGGATTGCCACCTTAGCTTCCAAACCCCTGTCTTTGGAAAGACGCAAATGCGGATGAAGAACCCAACACCTCTCTTTGGAATGGCCATCGTGATTGCAGTGGTCACAATGGAACCATACTAGTTTCTTAAATTTTCCTTTGGCAAACCGAGCAGTGGAGTCTCCTTGCTTCGTGTTGATAGCACTGTGAGCCGATTGTTCACCAAGCTCTCCTGATGTAATTGGAATTGAAGGCATGACGCGTCTCCTTGTTTCCTCACTTTGGATTATGGCACAAACTTCATTGAAAGTGGGCAATTCAGGACTCATAAGAATTTGACGTTTGGTGTCCTCAAATTCAAGCCTGATGCTTGCTAACAATTGAAAGATTTTATCTTGCTCTTCTCAATTGACATAATCCATCACTTTTTGGGTCGTAGGTCTATATTGATGAAACTCATCCCATTGCTTCTTCAATTTTCCCAAGTGTTTAGTGAAAGATTGTGTTGCGCCTTGCTTAGAAGAAGTAAGTCCTTTTTGTAGTTCAAAGATCCGAGATGCATTCCTAGCTTGACCATACATCTCGTTTGTCGAATCCCACAACGCCTTGGCTGACTCTGAATATGCAAATATCTCATAGATCTCTGGTTCCATGAAATTGAATATCCAAGACATCACACTATGGTCATTCGTTTGCCATTCATCAAATCTTGGATTTGTTGCGGGAGGGGCTCTAATCTCCCCGTTGATGTGACCAAGCTTTGATCTACCCCCAAGAGCAATAGCTACAGCTCATGACCAAGGAAGGTAATTTCTTTCATTTAGCAACAACGAAGTCAACCGCTGGTTGTTTGTCTCATGCACCTTTGTTGTGTTGGATGCATCTCTTGACTTCTTTGACCCATCCATGACGCATTGCTAGTAATAACAAGGATATGACAGCAACAAAGAGAGGGACAAGCATTGACCGAAGAATGCAGATTGTCGTAGAACAGGAATGGTCTCAAACATAAGTAGATCGAGACAATTAGATGTGCAGAAAACAAACAAAAAAAAATCACAGGTTGAATCAAACTTGCTCTTGATACCATGTTGAATTTTAGTAAGGCAATCAGAAAAGAACACAAGGATTATGAGGTTCAACAATGTGCCTACGTCTTCGAACAAAACTCTCGACTCTCTTATTTTTGTCATAATATTCTTCTGCAATTTGTACACAAGGTTCACTGCAACAAAAAAGGGAAATTTCAAAAATAGGAAAACTATCAATATAGAGATTTGCCCACAATCTGTCCTTTCCTTGAATAGGAGAGCAAATCTTGCCAATATCGCCAATACTTAGTGTTAAGTTGAGCACTGAGCGTCAATTGGATTTTAGAGTTTTATTGGTAACCAAGTTCAATTCATGGCTCCGACGATGAATATGATTTATGCCCCTACCATTTCACAGGGCTTTCTTCATGTAGAATTTTCTTGGTACCGAGTTTAAGTCATTGCTTGAGGATGAAGATGATTAATGCACGTCCATGATATATCGCAGGGCTCACTTTCCCAAACTCGGATGGCGGTTCCAATTGCAGTTACAAGGCCTGCTCCGCTCGCGCGTGCAATTCTTGTGAAGGACCCGAGTTCCGCGTACTCTCTTCGATGCCCCTCGGTCTACTTGTGCCACTGCAATCCCAAAAGAAAGGAACTTCCATTCCCCCCTAATGCCCTTCGCCGTAAGACTGATCCAAAGTGGCGAGGAGGGTTCTCTCTCGGTCTAGATTTGGGATTGTCTCGCACCGGTGTTACTCTTAGCAAAGGCTTTTGTTTTCACCCTCTGACGGTAAACTCCAATGTCTGGCTTTTCTCGCTGTGATCTATGAACTGTTTGTGCATTCGTCAGATTCACTTATGGGTGAATTTAATGGTAAGGATAGTGACTTTTAAGGTTTTGGAGCTGCGAGGACAGAAGATTGAGTTGCGGCTTCTGGACATTGCAGAAAAAGAGGTCGGAATTCTTCCTTGTCAATTTTTTATGGCATCCTTGTTAGGTCAGTAAGCTCGATATGGACTTCTCTGAGTAATGCTTTCATGATATTCTGCAGGAGGTGGATGAATTCATCATTGGGCTTCCTCTATCTTCTGATGGAAAAGAGACTATTCAGTCTAATAAAGTTCGCAGCGTTGCTGGAAGACTCGCAGCTCGAGCTGCGGAGAGGTGAAATGATTGCATTTGTTTTGTCTAGTATTATTTAGGTTGTCCTTCTTGGCCTGATGGTACCTGAGTGGAGATTTTGATTTGTGATCATATGTTGCTGTACTCCATTTCAAATGCATTTAGACTGCATGTCAACTGGTTTAGCAATGGGTCTTTCCTACAACATTTTAGTTTACCCCTAAATTATGTTCGTGTAAGAACTGATGGTGGCGTGGGATCTGCAGTGCTTGAAAGTTGCAATTGCTGGCCAGGCATCTATTTCTCTAAAATTGTCTACCTGCGGGACAAAGACCCCTTCCTCGCCTTCTTCCATTTAGATATGAAGCTGATTTCAGCTTTGGATTTCAGGGGTTGGAGAGTATATCTGCAGGATGAGCATGGCACATCAGCTGAAGCTGCTTGCCGTATGATTAACATGTACCTCCCATTTGACCAAGTGATTCGCACGTTACTTGCTTTAAGAGTTGTACAGTTTATGGATTGCATGTCCCTTGTCCAGATTATATTACATTACATTATTAATTGCTTCTTACTCTAGATTATGGGCACAAATATTAAACAGCTTGAAGATGATAGTTTCATCAAATTTAATAGTTCAGATTTTTCCCTTAATTTTTAAGTATTAGAAAACCATTTTGATCAACTTTCATTTTCTCCATGGCTTTAAGAATGTTCATTTTTCCCCCTGGGTCGGGTTTCCTGGCGTATGATAAGGCATCTTTTGGATTATACCTTTATAAATGATAATCTCCACAGTCTAGGCGAGGTGAGTCCTAATTATAGCATTCATTACATAAATTCAAGCAGTAGTCTACGTAATTTCTTTTCAACTGCATGATTGATCATATATAGTAGATTACCATAGCAGTTGTTTTGCCCGATTTTGATTCTCACGTTCTTCCACTTAGGACATGCCAGGGTTGCTGTAGAGAAATGTACATTTTTTATTTCTCTAGATTCGTGTACTTTTTTTATTATTGTTGGAAAACATAGTATACTATCATGTGATAGTAATTTGCTCGTGTTGATAAATTTCTCTACATATGATTGGTAACTTAGCTGTAGCAGCTTTTATTCTTTAGCAGTTACTTTTTTAAGCTCTGCAAGTAATGGTCACCTACCAAATAATGACCCTATTTCGGTTGGTTTTTCTCTCCTTTTTATTCTCATTTTTTGGACTGAGCCTGCAAAATTAGTAGGCTTCACTGGGCCAAAGGCAATGTATGTCATGGCAGCATGTCTTTTTTGCGTGGTACCTAATGACAGCATTTACCATACATTATATGAGATTACTGGAAAAAAAAGCTTTTTAATTATTTGTTGGCTCATCTGTGCAGAGGTGTCCAGCAGTCCACTGGCAAAAAAAGGCCGATGCCCATGCCGCCATGGTAATGCTTTGAAGTTTTGGTGTGGTTTCATCCTTATAATTTATACTTGTTGTGGAAAAGAAAGCTCTGATTGTTTTACAACACTAATTTCTCTGGAGTGCTGGCTGCAAGAAGTTTCTGCTTTATGCTCTCTCTCTCTCTCTCTCTCTCTCTCTCTAAAAGAAATTGCGGCAATGTCTTGTAATCCTCATTCACTGCTTATGGGTGCAGATGATCCTGGAAAGATACTTCTCTTTGTCGGGAGAGGAAGCTGAATTAGTTTTGCCCAAGAGTCTAGATTTGCAAGAGAAATTACGGAGGGCTCCATCTGTGGACAGCGACTTCTCTGAATATGTCATTCATTGGCTATCACAGTAACACCGACACCAAATGCTATGCCTTTTGAAGCGAGACATCCATAATAATGGATTAATTTAGAAGCAAGGAAATCAGCAGTATCAAGGAAGGTCATCGATGAGCCTTTGTGCTGTTTCTGACAGAAACGAAACTGTGTATTCTTGGGCTTGTTTCTCCGGAAGTTCAATGTGCTTTTTTGAAGATGGTCTTGACTCTTGAGTTGCCTTTATCTGCAGGCTGGGATGGCACTTGATGCCATTTAAAGGAGCCAGGCTGGGAAGACTTGAAGTTTATAGGGTTCCTGAACTGACGAAATGCCGAAATTGTATAATGGAAGCATTTCAAGCTCAAATCAGTTATGAGGTCGTGAAAGAGTTTTTTTTTTTTGGCTCCAGATATAAAAGAGTCTTCGTGTGGCGAGAAAATTGAGTGAGAAATTCATTGCACATTTCTCTCTCTTCGATTCTGCTACTCTCGTGATCCTTATTTCTGCTTTCACGTCCCTAACCGGGGACTATTCATTGCTAACGAATTAATACCGCAATTGTATGTTTGCCTGGAATCAATTTTGAAACCTTCCCTATATTTATGATCTGATTACAAGGTCTACTCGAGAATTTTTCTTTTCTTTTCTTTTTTTATTCATTTTTTGCAGCCAAATAACATAAGCTGAACAAATTTGTGAGCATATGCTGGCAAAATAACTAAACCTCAAAAGCTGGGCTTGCACTTCACGGAAAATCCATAACGAAGCCGAATCCAGAAAAGCCCATTACAGGGGAGGAAACTCGTCTGCCATTCGGAGAGTCTGAGGATGAACTAAACCAAATTGACATTGTTAGCAGGTTGTAAACGAAGCTAAATCTGAGAGTCACAAAAAGAAACCTCAAGTGATGCTGCTAATTGTCAATTTCCTTACATATTTCACAACGAATGACTGGAGCTTCTGGGAGAGAGGCATACCAATTTACCTGATAACTCTATAATAGTAGAGTTATTTTACCTATTTGAGACAATAAATATGATACTTTATAATGTAATATTCATTAGAAAATATTTGGATTTCCTTCTATTTATCAAAATCTTCATTGTTTATGCAAAATAATGAGATATGGAGAAAATAAGGAAAAAAAAGGGTTCAAGAATTCAAATAAAAAAAAAAAAAAAAACGTTGGAAGATGGATACCAAATCAAGAATTTTGCGATTTATTTCCTGATTTTATGCGGAAAAAATAAGCAATTGCCTTGCGTTAGAATTCTTGAATGTATCCTCTAAATATGATAACATTGAGGTTTTTTTTTTTTTTTTTTTTTTTTTGGGGGGAGGACCAACAAGGTTTTTATTTAAAAATCTTTCTTCATTGTTCCAGGAGTTTTTCAAGTATTTTTGAAAAGAAGACAAATTGGTGATAGAATTCTTGTTATTTGATTCAAGATATTTGGTTTAATTTATGATTTTGTTTCTTCTACTACTATGTTATAATTTTATTTTGTTAGGGCTATGATATAACTTGACCATAATGATATGAATTTTATGATTTTTATATGTGCAAGTGATTTCATTCATGTGAGTTATATATTATTGTACTTAATACTTTCAAGTGATTAGCCATCGTTTGAATGGTTTGATGTGCATGTTTGAGACCAAGAAGTGATAATATGAAATTACTCATTGTAAAATATAAATATGAATTAATGTGGATAGAGATATACCGTGTTATTTGTGTAACTTTTGGTGATAAGATTATCTCAAAAACTCATTGTAAACCGAGAATATTAATAGATTTTAATACACTTATATTTATTTAAATTCACATAGAGATATAGTGAATTAATAAACTGAGTAGGTTTGCTATAATATAGTAAATAGATTAGGAAATTATGCTATCACATGTTTGATGCCACTCTTATATGCGTAACAAAATGAAATCCATTTTTAGTGGTTATATTGAAATCGGATGTTCCAACATATTTATCTGATTAATTTACTGAACTTATTCTCCAATTTATTTTTTATGATTTTTAGTTTTAATATATTTTCAATTATATTTTGATCTGTTATATAAATTTTAGAATTAATCTATCTTTCAATATTTAATTGGTTTATTATTCATCAATCTTTGTGAGACGATATTCTTTTCTTATCGTTATATTACTTATTTGACACGTTTACTTATGTTTAGAATTTTACGAGCACTACCATTTGTCAAATCTTTAGAGTGAACTCTTCAATCTAGAAATGAAAAAGCCGGAGCATTGGAATGGAGCATAAAGATTGGACATATGCAATATCACAAAAAGAGCTCGTTTGATATATATTGTAACACATGCCTTTGTGACATCTGAAATTTCGCTTGACAAGATAGAGAGTCCCGAATGCTTAACGGTCCTCGCCACATTAATGAGCTTGTCGTCAGACTACACCATTCGCATTATCATCGTGTCGTCACTAAGCGACACAATTTCCACCTCATTCGGGCATGCATCTACATCACCGAGCTGCCGCCACTATCTTGTCGTCAACAACTCCAATGTCCGTTTCCATTGTGCAACTACACGTCACTCTCCAGTCAACATCATCTTTGGTTGTCGTGAGGATCACTCAACGACCAGCTTAGACGGCCAGCTCCATCTCGGCGTCGCATGTCCATCAAGCCACCACCACGACAACTCAATGCACACATCGGCACCGCGTCATCCAGGGCCGCCACCATGGCGACCCACCAGCCCCGCCATCTCACCACTTTCCTCCCGCGCCATCTACCTTCCTCTTGGCGATCAATCCTTCCCAGTTGGCATCGTCCAAGTCCACCGCTGCAGCAGCTTCCTCCTTAAGTGCCAACACAACAATTCTGGTGGTGAGGGAAGTGAGAAACGAAGCCACTAAGTGAGGACCACTTCCAAGTTTCCCGATTTCATCCAAGACCACTTCGAGTACGTTTGGTTTAGCTTTTCCAAGGGGCTTTTAGCCTTCAAAGTGTCTTGGGAAGATGCCGAGGTGTTTAGAAAGTCTGTCCAAAGGGCTTTCAATCAAATGTTGGCCTTGGAAAAGTTGAAAGCCAAATGCTGACAGGGTCCAACTTTGGACTTTCAGCATTTGGCCAAATGCTGAAATTACTTCTTTTTTTTCCAAACTACTTTGATAAATCTTTTAGTTTTTCGATTTTACCTCTCACTGTTCCAAAGCTACCCTCACCTTCACTAGAGTTGGCAAAGAGTTTAATAATTTTTTTAATAAAAAAGAAAAATGAAATCCAAAAGCCCTTTAAAAAAAAGATTTGCCGAACACTCTTTACGCTAAAATAGCTTTGTAAAGAATTTTTTATCAGACGCAATTTGCATTTCCCCAGAGCTCTTTAGGCCATAGATATTTGAATTTCCCCAAGGTCCATTTCCAAACTGAACCAAATGTAGCCTTCATTTCCTCATCTCATTTCAACTGCATCTCCCTAAAAGAACAGAAGTCAGCAGCGAGTATTCTTCATCACAGCCTAAAATTGGCGGAAAATCTTCTCTCAAGTTAGTGCTACGTTGCACTGCCGCCACCCCGCCGAGCCACAACCGCAATCTTCTAGATACTGAGGCGAGTGGACATCCCTGTCCTAACCTATATCGATCAATTATTGTATGGCAAGGATGGTTTCCTAGAAATTCCATAGACGTTTGGATCCTCGTTTGATCGAAAGTTTCGGTAACGTTAGTTAGCTAAATCGTTGCATTGGAAGTAGTTGAGTTTGTGATTGGATTGTAGAAGCATGGCCACTAGATATCTAGTGCATACGAGGTCTGAGATTGCAGAAAATCTGAACTCAACTAGTGCTGGACTTAGTTTAGGCATGGTTTAGCCTGACCTTGAGCTTTTGCTAATTTTGTACCAACTTGTGTGATGCAAATTTCATAGGGCATTCTTCATAAAAGTCGTCCCTTATTGGCTGTTCTATGACATACTTTAATTTCATAATTTTTGGACTTTGCACGATAAAGATATATTTGAAAAACTATTGAGTTTGAAATATGTTATTAAGGGCTGCACTAACCTCTTCATGCTTTCCATTTTCCACAGAATTTTATGTCAAGAGTCCTAACACACATCCTCCATGAAAGTTGTAGAGTACATCCTAAACTACTACATAGTAAATTTTGAGAATTTTTTGAAGTCGTTTGCTTGGGGAACCCTGTTCTGTTGGAGGCCGTCATGTACCAGAGAATGCCCTGTGGTTTTAGACTTGGTTCCTTCATATAAAATGTCCCTCTAGATCTTGTCTATATTATGTTAAAGTTTCGTAAATTTTGAAATCCATTTACCTAGACAATCATTGCAGCTTCTAGAGGAGCATAGGATGCCTTTATCGGATTAGTTTAAAGACTTTGATATAGAAACTCTCTTACAATTTGTCTAGTATAGACACAAGTGAGTTCATACTAGTCTAGGGGAATTTAAAATGATCGAGGATTTGTAGATTCAAGCTTGGGTCCCTGGATAATAGTAACGTCAATGTGCTTTTTAATTGAATTATGGAATTGCCACATCATGGTATGGATATGTGACTTCGATTATCGTCGGTCCTTGGGATGACGATGAGCCGAGTTATAGTAGAAATGCCTAGAGGGGTAACCAGGTTCCTCCAAATGCTTAGGGGTGTAACGGGGGTTTCCCGGATGATGATGGCAACATGAATTAATGTTGAATATGGTCTTAGAACACTTTTGAATTGAGCTATTGATTACCTATTTGGGAGAAGTCACTACTTTTATTGATTTGTTATGCATATTTTGAAAAAGGTCCTTAGACAAGTTGAATTGAAAATGATTCCACGTTCTGTATGCTGAGGCTTTCCTTGTCAGTAAGGCGATTGATTTATGTAGTATAAATTGGTGGACCTTATGCCTGCTGGGTTTTGGCTCACTGGTTGTTGATTTTACTTTTTCATATCAATAGAAATGATGCCAATCGTCCCTACTTCTACTTCCATTAGTTATGAGGTACTCATGGACCTCACCTCGCACTTTTCCAACTTTGTGGATCCGGATTTTCCGGATATTACCTTCATTCGATACATTGCCATTTTGTCCATAGACAAAGGGTTCCCGGCAAGCCCCGTACTCCTGGGCTTCCTCATAGTCTTCGCACAAGTTGGCGGACAACTCGTGGCGCTGATCCCACACCCAGGTGACGATGGGAATGACGATGGTAGCAGTACAGTCGACTAAAGCAGGGGTAGGGAGGTGAAGCAGCATTTTTGGATCTAGGCGACGGCTTTTGGGCATACTAGCATCAGGGGATAGGTGACTAGATATGCACAGGATGTCTTAGGGTCAGTATGGTACCATGGGTGATGTTTGATGTCGTTCCTGATGAGCTTTTCTTGGAATCCCCGGTATACCAACCATGTCATCTAGCGTAAATAAATAAATGAATGAAACACGTCAGCCTAGTTTATAATTCCGCATGCGATCTTCGAATTTCTTACGTTCTCGATCATTATTATTAATCTAAAACGCTTCTGCATGCGCAAAAAAAAAAAAAAAAAAAGTGAAAGGAGTTGGATAACTACGTTAGTCGTAACATGCTGGGGACATCACAACCTCATTTTTTTTTTTTTGGTCGGTGTCACAACCTCTTGAGGGGTGAGAGAAATGCATGCAGTTTCAGCTAAGCGAGGCACATCAGGAAGCTTGAGAGAGCAAGAGGAGGAGGAGGAGGAGGAGGAGAGAATTTTTTCTTTCTTTTTTGGGTCGAGTGGCTTCGGACAATTACTCAGTCGACTTTGGCATGAAGAAGAGGGATTGAGTTTGAGAAGGTGACGATGCTACGGGTAAAGAGGAGATTGCTAAGGGCGGAAGGATCGAAGGATTGCTGAAGTTAGAATAAAAAATTAGGTGAAAAAGAAATTATGACTTTGAATTTTTAGCCTATAAAACCAGTCCGTGCAGTCTGATTCTCAGGTGGGTAGAACCATTCCGGTTGCACACCTCTATTCCTACATACGCGAGGCATGATATCACATTTTTAAGTGCTAAGAGTTGGTTCTTGCTATGAAGCAACATTTTTCAAGGAGCTTTTTCATTGTTGGTGAGTACCAAGATGCTTCTTGAGGACTATACTTAGTTCAGGTCTTGTCCATGATAGTCCTTTCAAAGGAACCGTGCATGCATGCTTTGCGTTCGAAGCTCGAACTTCCGAAATTCTTATTTGAGCACTTCTTGTGCTTGTGTGCGAAATTTGAATCACCCATTCAAATTATTTAGGATTGGTGGCTAGTCTTCATTGCAATCATCATCAATTTCTATTTCTCTGTAGGAATCGGTCTTATCTGGCCGAAAGTTTCATGAATTTGACTGGAAATAATTACGAAAACTTAAGATGATGGCGATTTCTCTTTGCACGCTCGCAAAATTACCCAATCGGTGATAGAAGATCTAAAGTTGCTAACTACCCGTGCGGATAAGCCAGAAGTACAAGGAGGAAATTGCATGCGGGAATAGGAAGGTATGTGAAAGTAGTACTAGACTAAGAACTTAAGACTGCATTGTCAAAATGAAATCATATGAGAATAGAGATACATCTGCCTCTGCTTCAATGAACCATGGTTCAAGCTTCAAGGATGATGGCATGAACGTCCTCAACAAAGGTCCACACGATCAGGGGCCTGGAAAGCCAGCTTACAGAGCTTATTCAGTTCAAGACTATAACGAAGCTTACATTTAATAAGTAAGATCATATGTTTAGACTATGAGGCCTCCTCAAATAGTGACAATCCCCTTCTCGGCAGAGTCTTCTTCTTCATCCTCTCCAGAAATTTCCTCGAGCGAACGGCCCTTCGCCTCCGGCACCAAGAGCGTGAAGAGCGCCCCAAGCAAGTTGACTCCGCCAAGAACCATCAAGGTGTATTTAGTGCCAATGCTACCGGGTTGTGTTAAATACACAATACCAAATGAGCCCAACACGGACCCGACCTTGCCAGAGGCGGCAGATATGCCATGACATGTTGACCTGAGCCGCGCGGGGAAGATCTCGGCGGGGACCACGAATGTGGTGGCGTTAGGGCCGAAGTTTGCGAAGAAGAAGATGAGCGAATACATGAACACGAACCCAACTTCATTGCCACCCTTGGTCCAGTGGTGGTATGGGATGGCCAAAGCAAACATGAACACTGTCATGAAGATGAAGCCCATCAATTGTATTGCGAACCTTCCCACCCTGTCGATGAACACCACCGTGAACCAGTACCCTGGAACTGTGCCGCAGAGAGCAATCAGGGTCTGCGCTCTCCCATTCTGGTACGCCTCGTCTATGGCATTCATTTGGATTGCCGGTGGAAGCCATTTAACACTTGTGAAAATGAGGGGTTGGAGAAGGCTCTGGCCGTAGAAAACAATGTCCAAGAGGAACCAGGTGGTTGTAGTACCGAGCAAGTGGAGTCCATGGCGTTGGAGGAACTGCTTTGAGAAGAAGCCGAAGTCATTCCCTTGCACCCTTGTCTCGACTTTCTCCGGCTCTGCTTCCAAATCAACTTGGAGAACAGTACACATGTCGGCTGTAGCTTGCTTGGCGTTCTTGGCGACTAGAGCGGTGTAACGAGCTGTTTCGGGCATTTTCATCCGCCAGTAATATGTGAGAGCTGCCGGAATCGCACCGAACATCAAAATTATCCGCCACACATAGTCGGCTTCGGGGACGGTGGAGGCGCTTGCATTGTCTTTATAGGTCGGAGCAGGAAATGCAGCGTCGAAGGCCGAGGAGACAATTATAGTGACTATCCCACCAGTCAAAATCCCGAAGCCCTGCATTGCGAAGACGGCTGCGATGAAGGAACCACGAGTCTTCTTGTTCGCATACTCTGACATGATGGTGGCGGAAAGCGGGTAGTCCCCACCAATGCCGAATCCAAGCCAGAACCTGAAGAAGCAAAGGGTTACTATCACCGCTTTCGCTTTCGCTTTTGGGTGTGCTTCCCCACCAGAGGACCCAAAGGGGCCAAAGGAGAGCCCCGAGCCGATGGAACAGAAGACCATAAGCACGAGGGTCAAGCCATAGACCTTTTTCCGGCCCAGCTTGTCGCCCAACAACCCAAAAAATATCTGGCCTGCAATGGTCCCGCACAAGGCGACTGCAGCGACCGCCGACTTCACGTTCTGAGGCAGAACGCCTGGTTTGGCAGGCCAAGCGCCTGTGATCGGGTTTTGTTCGGTGTAGTACAGGCGGCCGAGGAGCAAGATCACGGGGTTGATGCAGAAGAGGTCATATGCGTCGGTGAAGAAGCCCATGCCAGAGATGACAATCGCCTTGAAATGGTATAATTGTATTTTGGCTGAATCAAGGGCATTGAGCACCTGCAGTTGTTCCTTAGCCATTGATCAGCCCTTTCTCAAGTTCCCTACACCTCAACTGCAAAAATTAGCAAAAAACTGATGGAACTTATGTTCTACTAAACGAATGAAAAGTAACATGTTCATGTGACCTTAAATAGCCAAATTATAGGAACTACCAATCAAATCAGCTAGGAATGTACCGGAAAGGATAAACGGACAATCACATGAACAACCCTTTTGTAAAATTTCTTTTAAATACTTTAAGGATTAACGTCGGGTTGACTTTCAAAGATGACAAATTGGTGGATAATGACTGGTTGACAGTGAAACTGAAAGCCTGCAATATGACGGCCACGTGTCTTTTATTAACTAGATGAAATGACATCATGCGGTTAACGTTGAGGTTTATTCGTAGAAAGTTATGAGTTGATGATCTATATATAGCACGCTCTCTCCCATCATTTTAAATATAACTTTCCAGTGATAAAAGTCAAAGCTATTATATAATCCCAGCAACGAAGATTACGAAAAACACAACTTGACTACTTCAAGTAACAAAATGCACCCCATTTCAAGAAGGGAAAATTCCACCAAAGAGTTTAAATTGTGTTCGGTACTGCATCAATACTTAATTTTTTTTTTTCCCGTGTTATCAATATCTCAAAATTGTATCGATGACCCAAAACTAACTTCCATAACAATTTTATTAAAGACCGTCACTAAAAATCCAACGTGATAGTTTGCGTGGACAAGAGCAGGCAAATGAAACTAGTATGGATCTCACATAGCTTTTATTACGAGGGAAAACTCTACTAAAAAGCCTAAATTTTGCCTAGTAAGACTCCGATACTTGAAACTTGTTTTTGGTGTTTCCAAAATGCCTTCAAAATTTACCAGTGATCCAAAATATCTTCCATCATAATTTTGTTTAAGACGGCCTTTTCAAATCTAACATGACAACTTATATGGATAATGACAGGTAAACGGATCTAAGTCCCTATAATAAAGTCTAGAACATCCATTTTGTTAATTACCTCATTTCTTGAAACCTATCTTTATCGAACTTGCAAATAGATGAATGATTTAAGCCACGTAAAATCAACTTAGAGCCATCTATCTACTATTTTTTTCATTGTGACAAAGAAAAGACTCACTGATTTTGGATCGAGTCTGCAAAATCAAAAGGTTTCACTGGGTCAAAGGCGATGTATGTCATGGCAGCATGCCTTTTTTTTTTTTTTTTTTTTTTTTTTTTTTTTTTTTTTTTTTTGCCCAGTACCTCATTACATCATTTACCATACCTTACATGAGATTATCAAAGAAAAAGCTTTTTAATTATTTGTTGTCTCACCTTTGCAGAGGTGTCCAGCAATCCACGCAACCAAAAAAAGCCGATGCCTATGCCACCATGGTAATGCATTGAAATTTTGGTATAGTTTCATCATTATAATTTATACATGTTGTGGAAAAGATAGCTCTTATTGTTTTGCAACACTAATTTCTTTGAAGTGAAAGCTACAAGAAGATTCATAATTCTGCTTTATGGTCTCTCTCTCTCAGAAATTGCCTTATAATTTCTTGTAATCCTCATTCACTGCTTATTGGTGTAGATGGTCCTGAAGAGATATTTCTCTTTGCTGGGAGAGGAAGCTAAATTAGTTTTGCCCAAGAGTTTCGTGTTTAAAATTTCTCTTAGACACTAAAAGGATTAACGACAGGTTGACTTTCAAAGATGCGGTGGATAATGACCAGTTGAGAGTGAAAGTGAAAGCGTGCAATACGACCACCACGTGTCTTTTATTAACTAGATGAAATGAGATCATGCGGTTAACATTGAGGTTTATTTGTAGAAAGTGGTTTATTTGTAGAAAGTTATGAGTTGATGATCTATATATAGCACGCTCTCTCCCATCATTTTAAATATAACTTTCCAATGATAAAAGTCAAAGCTATTATATAATCCCAGCAACGAAGATTATGAAAAACACAACTTGACTACTTCAAGTAACAAGATGCGCCCCATTTCAAGAAGGGAAAATTCCACCAAAGAGTTTAAATTGTGTTCGGTACTGCATCAATACTTTAATTTTTTTTTCCGTGTTATCAATATCTCAAAATTGTATCGATGACCCAAAACTAACTTCCATAACAATTTCATTAAAGATCGTCACTAAAAATCCAACATGATATTTTGTGTGGACAAGAGCAGGCAAATGAAACTAGTATGGATCTCACATAGCTTTTATTACGAGGGAAAACTCTACTAAAAAGCCTAAATTTTGCCTAGTAAAACTCCGATACTTGAAACTTGTTTTTGGTGTTTCCAAAATGCCTTCAAAATTTACCAGTGATCCAAAATATCTTCCATCATAATTTCGTTCAAGATGGCCTTTTAAAATCTGACGTGACAACTTATATGGATAATGACAAGTAAACGAATCTAAGTCTCTTTAATAAAGTCTAGAACGTCCATTTTGTTAATTATCTCATTTCTTGAAACCCATCTTTATTGAACTTGCAGATGGACGAATGATGTTGCTTTGGATTAGATTTAAGTCATGTAAAATCAACTCAAATCCATCTATCTACTGTCTTTTCATTGTGATAAAGAAAAGACTCACCAATTTTTGGATCGAGTCTGCAAAATCAAAAGGTTTCACTGGGTCAAAGGCGGTGTATGTCATGGCAGCATGCCCTTTTTTATTTTCTTTTTTGCCTAGTACCTCATTACATCATTTACCATACCTTACATGAGTCTGCAAAATCAAAAGGTTTCACTAGGTCAAAGGCAATGTATGTCATGGCAGCATGCCTTTTTTTTTTTTTTTTTGCCCAGTACCTCATTACATCATTTACCATACCTTACATGAGATTATCGAAGAAAAAGCTTTTTAATTATTCGTTGTCTCACCTTTGCAGAGGTGTCCAGCACTCCACTCAACCAAAAAAAGCCGATGCCTATGCTGCCATGGTAATGCATTGAAATTTTGGTATAGTTTCATCATTATAATTTATACATGTTGTGGAAAAGATGGCTCTCATTGTTTTGAAACACTAATTTCTTTGAAGTGAAAGTTGCAAGAAGCTTCATAGTTCTGCTTTATGGTCTCTCTCTCTCTCTCTCTCTCTCTCTCTCTCTCTAAGAAATTGCCTTACAATTTCTTGTAATCCTCATTCACTACTTATGGGTGCAGATGGTCCTGAAGAGATATTTCTCTTTGCCGGAAGATGAAAATGAATTAGTTTTGCGCAAGAGTTTAGATGTTGCGGAAAGCGAGCAATTGAATAGTAAAATAGGCAAACCAAGAAAATGAATCGGACACCACATTTACATGATTCAGTCGTAGTGATCTATGTCAATGGGATAAGCAGCAACCAATTGCACTATAAATCAAGTGATGCGAGAGAAATTACAACTATACTCAAATTATTCAAACATTCTTACTGTTTCCTAAGCCTCAATTATACCTAATAACTTACCCAGTGTTTAGCCCCACAATTCCTCATGAAATAATCTATCATTCTCATAAAGGAATTGTACACAAATTCTTACCACAAGAATTTAATCAGCTTCAACACTATTTCTTATTGGATGTAATTGCATGAATGAATCAACGCCAAACATTTGTCTAAAAAATGGTACTTCAAGAACCTTCACATCATCAATGATGCAAATTGCAATATACATGCAAGCAAATCATGCCCAAGGATCCCACAACACAATATATTTATGTGTGCCCAAGAGTTGATCGAGTCAAAGTCAACTCAAATCTAGATTGACTTTTCAAATTAAGCCCTTATCTCCAATGCTAAACTTTCCTATTTCAAGCCGTAAATTCCATCAACAAATATCAACTAAGAAGGAAATCCCACTGCCAAAAGATATTCACAATTTGGCCCAATTCTGAATACATGTTGGACTTTCAAACTTCGATGGCGAAAGCTCCAACGAATATTATTGAGCAAAATTTGTGACACCCTCAATCCGACCTCAATCTACGGAGCAGGATTATGACGGGGATCAATGGACTACAAAAAAGCTAAGAATGTCACTTTGGGACAAAAACTCAGTTTTTCATCGACGGATCGCGAAATTTTGGAAAAGTGAAAATGGGCCGTGAACGAAGAGCCATGTAGGCCCAAGCCCACAGATGGGCCCATTGGGCCTCACGCCACCCATGACCGGCCTAAAAGAGGCCTATTAAGACAATTAGCCCATTTTGGATTGTCGTAAACTTGCACACTATTAAGATCACGTGTATGAATAGTGAAATTGCTTAATGTAATTACCTTTTTGCCCCTTCTAGAAGCCTAAGCTAATAAGACAAGAATTTTGGGCATGAAGAAATGGACTTGGCACCCAGGGGAAGAGAAGAGAGAGTGACCTCATCCCCTCCTCCCCCCACCATTCTTGCATGTATATAATCCAAACATTAATTACTTTGGTTTGACAATCTTCATGAGCATTTCTTGGCTAAGTGAATACTTGGACAAGAGGGATTTAAGGTATTTAGTACTAGCCTCATTAATGCAAGCCAATCTCTCTCTCATTGTCTTTCATTTCTCTCTCTCCCCCTCAACCTCACTGATGTCTCTCTCTCCCTCATTTCCCCTTAGCTAAAATCCATTTCTCTCTCTCTCAATCTCATTCTCACACCCATTTTTCTGTCACTCTCTCTTGGGTCTCACCTTGCTGTCCTTGCCGCGCCGTTGTTCGATGTGCACTGTCATCCATGTTGCCATCGTTCTTGCGATGAACCAACCACCGCCGTGCCATCTTCACCACCAAGCCGCCACCAAGAACCATCGCCATCCAGCTCGCCCCCTCGCCGTGAGATCTCGCTATGCCATCGTTCCCGTGCATTGGCCATGAGTCCCAAGCCCTTGTTAGACCTCTCTCAAGCTATGCCGCCATCCCTTGGCTATTCTAGCCTTCACTGTGAGCCATTGCCGTCGCCATTGCTCGTCAAAGCTATATTCAGAAGTGAGTAACTTCCTAATCTTTGTTTAGGGCTATAGTTGCACTTAAGAGTAAGATTAAGAATAAATTAAGGTTGATAGTGCTTAAATTAGGGGGATGAGTGGATTAAGATGATAAGCTATCATAATAGGTGTAAGTAGTAGTGATAGGCTATTATGATAAGCGATATGTAGAAGTAATAAGCTATCGTGATAAGTAATAATTGGATGCTATAAGCTATCACAATAAGCGAAAATTGGATGTAATAAGCTATCGTGATAGGCTATACTTGGATATGATAAGCTATAGTAATAAACAATAATTGGATGTGAAAAGTTATTGTGATAGGTTATTATTGGATGTGATAAGCTATCGTGATAGCTATTATTGGATATGATAGTTATCATGATAGGTTATAATTAGATGGGATAAATTTTCTTGATTATGATAAGTGCCTATTATGTTGTAATTTCTAAAGTGATAAGTGTTTATTGAATACTAATTTTAAAAGTAGTCCATGTTTATGCAATCCCTATTTTGAAAATGGTAAGTGTTCTTGGCATTCTATGTTTACAAGTAATGACTGCTTGTAAAGACTACTTTGAAAGATGAGTTGTTGAATTATTTAAGAAAATTATGGTGTGATGCTATGTATCATTAGATTGATACATAATTACTTTGGTGAATGATTAATCAAGAGGTGATCACGTGACATTGTTGCATGACATCCTTGTATGCCATTATTGCTAATGTGTGATGTATGAGCAGAAAACACTCTCATATTGGCTAATAAGGAAGATAAAGTTGGTTTGTGTGGTGATGTGTTTATGCATGATCACATAATGATTCCATACTCGTATGATTACGAGGGACAATGCCCGATGGATTTCAAATGCCCCACGTCAACGGATGTCATTCGCAAATGGATTCTAACATTGCCAACACCTACAACATCCCATTCGGCATTGTTTCCCAATTGTACTTTACTGTTATCCAAGAATTGATACTTACTAAACTAGTTTCTATTTAATGTAGCATGAAATGAACGACCAAAATACATAATCCATCAATCAAACGATAAATATTCAATGACAGACAAGACAAAATCGACACAGCTCTAACACAGTTTTAGATTGACTCAATATTATTTGCAGACTCAATAAAATTTGCTTATCTTTCTCGTTTTTCAGCTTAAGGCAATTTATTTTAAGATGTCCCTTTGTACCACAGCTCTAACACACAACACCACCAGTTTTAGATTGACTGTGTCTATTCATGTTTATGATACTCCTGCTAACACGGGTACTAGTTCTTCATTTGTTTTCACCTACTAAAGTAGCAAATATAGGTTCGCCAAATTCTCTTCTATGGATGTCCTCACTCAGAATTAAATCTTGAACCCAATCAAACGTTTAAGTCTGTTGACCCAAATGAATTATTAACAATGATAACAATTGTGTTCCAACTATCAAGCAATGAGAATAACATAATCAAAGCACATACCTCATATTCAAAGTCTATCTCAAATGAACTCAATTGATTAACAATTACATTGAATTCAATGATATGATCTACAACTAACGCACCTTTGCTCATCTTCAACTTAAAATGACGTTGCATCAAATATACATAGTTGATCATAGAGGACTTCTCTTATAGATCCGAAAGGGCTTTCATCAAATTCACAATGGCATTCTCATGCATGATGTTAAATGTGACGTTATAAGCCAACATAAGTCGAATGACACTTAAAGCTTGTTTGCCTAGCAAATCCCAATCAGCTTGCTTCATTGTTTGTAGTTTCTCCCCAAATAGAGGCAAATGTAGTATTATTTGATAGAGATAATCCTTAATCTGCATCTTCTAGAAATTAAAATTCTTCCCATCAGTTATGTCAATTCTCACTTTTCCTTCTACTATCATCATCAATTCACTTCAACTCAATCAAATCTAGTTCAAATATCAATTATTGCGAAAAACGAGCAATCGAACAATAAAATAAAAAGAATGAGAAAAAAATGGGCACCGGACTTTCATGATTTGGTCATAGTGACCCACGTCCACGAGATGAGTACCAATGAATTTCCTCATAGGAGATTACTACCACATTCAAATCACTCAAACATTCTCACTATTTCCCAAGCCCAAATTACACCAAATAACTTACGGAGTGTTAGCCTCATAATTTTTCACGAAATAATCTCTCAATCTCATGTAAAAATTAAACACAAATTCTTATTAAAAGAATTTAATTGGCTTCAATACTAATTTTTCTTGGATGTAATTGCTTGAATGAAATCAGCTCCTAGCACTCGTCCGAAAAATTAATGCTTCAGGACCCTTCACGTCAACAACGGCGCAAATTGCAATGTAAATGCCAGCAAAGCCCGCTCAAGGAGCCCGCAACAAAAAATATTTCTATCTGCCCAAGAGTTCACCGAGTCCAAGTCCAACTCAATCTCCAGAGTTGACTTTTCAAATTGAACCCTTGTCTCCACGCTCGACTTTGCTGTTTCAAGCCGTGAAGTCCATCAACAGATATCAACCAAGAAGAAAATCCCACCGTCAGAGGATATTCACAATTTGGTCCGATTCTGAATACATGCTGGACTTTCCAATTTCGGTCTCCAACACATATGAGGAAACCAAATCTTCGAAACGTGATCTCTCAATAATTTCATTTCCAAAATTTATATTTTTCGCTTTAGGTTCAAACTCGAGACATATTTTAATATTATATTTGCAAGAGAAATTGTAGAGGGCTCCATCCAAGATAGACTTCTCTAAATAGGTCATTCATCGGCTATCACAGTAAGATCCAAATGGATCAAACGTTTGGACAAAGCCGTCCTCTAGATAGATTAGTTGGCAGTAGGATTTGCCGACACCAAATGCCATGCCTTTCGAAGCAAGACATCCACAACCATGGATTATTTAAAAGGAAGGAAATCGTAGTATCAGGGAAGGTCGTTGATGAGCCTTTGTCCCGTTTCTGACAGAAACGAAACTATATATTCTTGGATTTGTTTCTCCGGAACTTCAATGTTCTTGTTTTTGAAGATGATGTTGAGTTGCCTTTATCTACGGGCAGGAATGGTACTTGATGCCATTTAAAGGGCCAAGGTGGGAATACTTGAAGTTAATAGAGTTGCCGAATTGACGAATTAATGCCACAGTTGTACGATGGAAGTAATTCAAGCTTCAATCAGTTAAGAGGTTGTGAAATAATTTATTGTTTTCTCATACATACCAGTATTCAGGTAGCGAGAAAATCGCATGAGAAATTCATTGCATATCTCTCTCTCTCTCTTTCTCTCTCTCTTTGATTCTGCTGCTCTCTTGATCCTTATTTCCGCTTTCATGTCCCTAATCGGGGACTATTCATTGTCGTAAGCTTGTCTTTACGTCTTTCTAAACAGGAGTGCTTGGTTTTAAAGTGGGTAGGTTCCAGGCTATTATAATCAGTTCCTAGTTTTTGGAACTTGTAGCCTATTCTGTCTGCCTGGAATCAATTGCGAACCTATCCTATTTTTCTAGTTCGATTTCAAGGTCTACCCAAGTACCTGTTTTTTTTCTTCTTTTGTTCCTTTTGTTGTTTCATTTTTTGCAGCAAAATAATATAACGCTGAACAAATTTGTGAGCATGCACCGACTAGAGCTCAAAAGCTGTGCTGGCACTTCCCAGAAAATCCGTAACTGTTGAAAACCTGTAATAGAGGAGTGTTGAAAACTGGTCTGCAAGTCGGGTTTTAGTATGAACTAAACCAAATTGACATTTTTATTAGGTTGAAAACCAAGGAGTTAAATCTGAGAGTCTAAAAGAGACCCTCAAGTGATGCTGCTAATCGTCAATTTCCTTGCGCATTTCAAAACGAATGACGAGAATTTCTAGATGGAGACAGAGAGAGGCGTACCAGTCACTACTTGTTGAATTTTTGGAGCGAACTCTTCAATCTAGAAATGAAAAGCGGGAGCATTGGAACAGAAACGAAGCATAAAGATCGGACAGAGGCAAGAACACAAAAAGAGCGCATTGGGGTACACTATAACACATACCTCTTGAGGGGTGAGAGAGGTGCGAGCAGTTTCAGCTAAGCGAGGGGTGTCGGGAGACTCGAGAGAGGAGGAGGAGGAGGGAGTTTTTTGGGTCGAGCAGCTTGGGATGATTACTCGGACGAGTTTGGCATGAAGGACAGGGATGACTTGGAGATGGTGACGATGTTACGGGTGAAGAGGCGACCGCAAAGGACGGAAGGAATAAAGGATTGCTAAGGTTGGAATTAGACATTAGGGGAAAAAGAAATTGAGAGTTCAGGTTTTTTAGTTTATAAAACTGGTCCGGGTGGTTTGATTCCGGAACCTTTTTTTCAGCAGTTCAGTCCGATTCTGGGGTAAAACCGATCCAGTTGCACACCTCATTTCTACATATGCCAGGCATGATGTCACATTTTCAAATGCTAAGAGTTGGTTCTTGCTATGCTATTCATGTCTTCTACGAAAGAAAGATTCTCCAAGCAGCTTTTTCATTGCTAGTGGATACCAAGATTCTTCTCGAGGTCATACTAGTTCAGGTGCTGTCGATGATGGTCCTTTCAAAGGAACTTTGCATGCCCACTTTGCGTTCAAAGTTCGATCTTCCAAAATTCTCAGTTGAGCATTTCTTGAGCTCACGCATGAATTTGATGCTCCCCTTCGAATTAGTTAGGATTGGTGACTAGCCTTCATTGTAATCATCATCAATTTCTATTTCTCTGTAGGAATGGATATTACCCGGCTGAAAGTAGTTTCAAGAATTCGACGGAAAATAAGTACGGAAAACTTAAGATGACAGTTGTTTCTCACTGCTCGCTCGCAAAATTACCCAATCGAGGATGGAAGATCTAAAGTTGCTAACCACCTGTGCAGATAAGCCAGAAGTACAAGGAGGAAATTGCATGCAAGAATAGGAAGGTATGTGGAAGTAGTACTGGACTAAGAACTTAAGATTGAAAATGTCAAAATGAAATTATATAAGAATGGAGATATCTGCCTCTACTTCAATGAATTATGGTTCAAGCTTCAAGGATGATGGCATGAATGTCTTCAATAGAGGTCCACCTGATCAGAGGCTGGAAAAGGCAGCTTTGAGAGCTTTGTTTCTTTTTTTCTTTGTCTAAAAGGCAGCTTTCAGAGCTTATTCGGTTTAAAACTGTGCTGGAGCTAACTTACATTAATAAAAGTCTGCTAGAAAGATCACATGTTTAGAAAATAAGGCCTCCTCAAACAGTGACAGTCCCCGCCTTAGCTGCATCTCCTTCTTCATCCTCTCCAGAAATTTCCTCGAGCGAAAGGCCCTTCGCCTCCGGTACCAAGAACGTGAAGACCACCCCGAGGAAGTTGGTCGCGCCGAGTATCATCAAGGTCTTTCTAATGCCGATCCCATTTACTGCATACACAAAACCAAATGTGCCCAACAAGGACCCGGCCTTGCCAGCTGCAGCAGATATGCCGTGACACGTCGACCTAAACCTTGCTGGGAAGATCTCGGCGGGGACCACAAATGTGGTGGCATTGGGGCCGAAGTTTGCAAAGAAGAAGGTGAGAGAATACATGATCACGAACCCAATTCGATTTTCATGCAAGGTCCAGTGGTGGTATGGGATGGCCAAAGCAAACATGAACACTGTCATGAAGAAGAAGCCCATCACTTGTATTGCAAACCTTCCCATCTTGTCGATGAACGCCACCGTGAACCAGTACCCTGGGACTGTGGCGCAGAGAGCGATCAGGCTCTGTGAACGCCCAATCCGGTACACCTCTTCTATGGCACTCATGGTTTTCGCTGCTGGAAGCCAACCGATGGACGTGTAGATGTCTTTCTGGAAAAGGTTCTGGCTATAGAAGGCAATGTCCAAGAGGAACCAGGTGGTTGTAGTACCGAGCAAGTGGAGTCCGTGGCGTTGGACGAACTGCTTCGAGAACAAGCCAAAGTCGTTCCCTTGCACCCTCGGCTCGACTTTCTCCGGCTCTGCTTCCAAATCAACTTGGAGAACCTTCGACATGTCGGCTGCAGCTTGCTGGGCGTTCTTGGCAACTAGAGCGGTGTAACGAGCTGTTTCTGGCATTTTCATCCGCCAGTAATATGTTAGAGCTGCTGGAATCGCACCGAACATCAAAATTATCCGCCACACATAGTCGGCTTCGGGGACGGTGGAGAGGCTTGCATTGTCTTCATAGGCCGGAGCAGGATATGCAGCCTTAAAGGCCGCGGAGACAATTATACTGACTGCACCACCAGCCAAAATCCCGAAGCCCTGCATTGCAAAGACAGCCGCGATGAAGGCACCACGAGTCTTCTTGTTCGCATACTCCGACATGATGGTGGCGGAAAGGGGGTAGTCCCCACCAATTCCAAATCCAAGCCAAAACCTGAAGAAGCAAAGGGTTGCTATCACCCCTTTCGCTTCCTTACCGAAGGAGAGCCCCGAGGCGATGGAACAGAAGACCATGAGCGCAAGGGTCACGCCGTAGACCCTCTTCCGGCCCATCTTGTCCCCCAACCACCCAAAGAAGATCTGGCCTGCAAGTGTCCCGCTCAAGGCGACCCCAGTGACCGCCGACGTCACGTTGGAAGGCAGAGTGCCTGGGGTGGACGAGTTCGGCACGGTGTAGTACAGGCGGCCGAGGAGCGACGTCACGATGGATATGCAGAAGAGGTCATATGCGTCGGTGAAGAAGCCCATGCCGGCGATGACAATCGCCGTGAAATGGTACCATTGTGTTTTGGCTGTATCAAGAGCACTGAGCACCTGCAGTTGCTCCTTAGCCATTGATCAGCCCTCTCTCAAGTTCCCTTGCAGCTGCTACACTTCAACTGCAAAATTTAGCAAAAACAGATGGAACTTAAGTTCTACTAAACGAATGAAAAGTAAAATGTTCACGAGACCCTAAATAGGCAAATTATAGGAGCGGTCAAACTTTACTTGTGCCGGTGAAATGAACAAGGAATATACCGTAAGGAATAAACGGACAATCGCATAAAAAACCTTTTCTGAAGTTTCTCTTAGACCCGTAAACGATTAAGAGCAGGTTGACTTTCAAAAAAAGGCATTGGTGGATAATGACTGGCTGAGAGGGAAATTGAAAGTATGCAACGCAACCACGGGTCTTTTATTAAGTCCATGAAATGAGATCATGAGGTTGACCCTGAGGTTTATGCGTTGAACATTATATGATCCTAGCAAAGTGGACTACGAAAAGCACAACTTCAACAAGCAAAACGCGCCCACCGCCCAGAAAGGAATTAAAAAAACAAACGTAACGCGTTCCGTTTATAGAAGGGAAAATTCCACCAAAAGCCTAAATTTTTTTCAGTGCAGCATCAATACTTAAAACGTGTTTTCGTGTTGCCAATAGCCCTCGAATTTGTACCGGTGAGTCAAAATTACCTTCCATCATATTTTCATAGAGGACGGTAGCTAAAAATCCAACGCACCGTGGACAACAACAGGCATTTGAAACTAGCGTAGGTCTCACCGGGCTTTTTGTCTGAGGGAAAATTCTACCAAAAGGCCTCAATTTTGCCTAGTATGATTCTGATACTTCAAACTTGTTTTTGGTGTCAACAAATACCTCAAACTAGTATCGGTGGTTTAAAAATATCTTCCATCACAGTTTCATTCAAACGATCTTTAAAAATCCGACGTAACAACTTGTGTGGAAATGGTAGGCAAACGAATTTGACGTGACTTTAATTTAGTTCAAAACCACTTCATTTCATGGATTATCACACTTCAATAATTCTAAAAATTGTCATAGAGACGACTTGTTACTGTGGAGGTCCAGTTTTTTAAAAAAATATAATTTTTGACAAGTTATTACCCTGCAATATGAATTCCCAGTGACTTCTTATACATGTAAACCATATATATATCGAACCTGCAAATGGATAAATGACGTCGCTTTGGACTAGATTAAAGCCGCATAAAATGGACTCAGATTCTCCTATCAGCCGTATTTTCATCACTATTAAAAAAAAAAAAAGGACATACTGTTATATTTGGGATCTAATGCCACGCCGGTGCTTGAGAAGGAAGGGATTTTCTGAGAGTGAATTTTTAAAATTGAATGTGCAATCCCCCACATCGGATTTTTAGCAATTGTCTTGGACAGAAATGTGAGAATGTAGTTTTGGATCACTTGCACAAATTTGAAGTATTAGGAGTACTAGATATTTAAAGTATCAAAACTTGACATGGAGAGACACTTAAGTGCCAAAAATTATGAAAGTGACACTTAAGTGTTAAAATCAGAGCAAAATAGATTAGTTAAATGCCAACGGTAAGAAAATTTGACAAAAATGCTTACATGGTGGCGAGACAAGTGCAAAACAATGTCGTTTTGCATACTGACGTGGTTAGACAAGTACAAAAACAACGTTGTTTTGTTAACATGGCAAAATAATTAATATAAATATTAATCAAATTAAATTTATTTATATATTAATTTTAATTTTACTTTATTTAAAAAAAAAAAAAAGAGGGGGGAAGAGGTAGGCAGTTAAGGGCTAAGCCCTCGTCATCGTCTCCTCGCCATCGTCGAAAGGCCAACAACGGTGGGGGGAGGGTCGCCAGGGTCGCCGGGCCTTAACTAGTGGCCGGCAACCTCGATCGATCGACGATGAAGGCCTACAAGCCCTTGCCAAGATCTAGGGTGAGGGTGACTGTTGCTAGTCGGTTGGGGTTGCCGATCGCTAGCTCGCTCGGTGACAATGGAGACATAAGGGAGAGCCCTCAGCCACCTGCCTCCTCCTCCTTTTTCTCTTTTTTTTTACATTTTTTTTGTAAATATAAATATTTTAATATAATTAATATTTATATTTAAAAAAAAAAAAGACAAAACGAAGTCTTTTTGGTTCTTTGATGTTGACTCAGTAGTATATCATTAAAAAATTGTCATGTAGGATTTTTTGCCGCCTTCACTAGATTTGACAATCAAGTGTCTCATTTAAAAAAAAAAAAAAACAAGAAGAAGTGACACTTGAGTATCACTTTCGTAATTTTCGGTAATTATGTATCCACATGCTAAATTTTAACGCTCCATGTGTTCTTTTTCTAAAGTATTAGTAACACTAAAAAAGTTAAGGTTTTAGTATTACATTGGATAACGTTTAGGCTTTTTTGTGGGATTTTTCCTGATAAAAACAATATCTCTTTATAATAGACTAAAGTCACGTCAGATTCACATTAGTTCCATTTGTCTGCCTTGTTCTTGCAAGCTTTCACATCAAATTTTTAATGGTCTTCTTGGACGGAAGTGTGACAAAAAGTTTTTTTTTATAGTCATTAGATAAATTTGGGATATTTGTGAAACGAAAAAAAAGAAAAAAGTTTGAGGTTTTATTGTCACCCAAGACAAAGTTTAGATTTTTAATGGAATTTTCCATTTAAAGAAAAGAAACAAAGAAATGCCAATTCAACCTTGGGTTATTGCATATAACCATTTCAAAGATTTTTTTACGAACGTTTACAAATCACAAATTAAAGCATAATGAATTCTCGACCCAACAGGTACTTTTGATCAGCGAGTGTCATAGTCCGATTTGTCCTATACCGATGTGGGCTGACAAGTCAAATTTTGTGGTATCGAGGTGAATCGTGAGATGTGCATAAAATTTAATACAACTAGCTTACAAGAGTGACGTCAAAATGTTGTCTTAAAATTCTAGGAATATCATTTCAAAGGATATAAACTGGCCAGGAGCTGCCTATTAAGGCCATGATAGGAGGAAATCAGTTAATGTGCCGAAGTAATCTGAATTTTTCGTTCAAGGGAGTGAATGTCTGAACTATATTCTACAAGGTATGATTGATTACAAGATTGGTCTTGTGTTCCGGCTCACTAAATGCTGCACGTTGTTCTCGACCAAGACAAATTTGGCCTGTGACCCGAGGACAAGAAAGACAGCTATTTGCTTCGTCTCCTTCTTCCTCTCTACGAGCTTTTGACTTTTGGTGTGCATAGTCCCAATCCAATTACACTGCACGACACGAAAAAAGAGAGGCAGGGTTACAAGCCACAAAACAAGAACAAGATTCGTGTACGATAACGTTATATATATTATAGACTCCGCAAAACAAGAAGACGAGGCGTACACGAAGCTTTGCCACTTCACACGTATATTTATCTATCTATATATATAGAGCAAAACAAGAATGCGAAGCATACATGGAAGATTGACAACGTTGTATTATGAATATGAATTAAATCAAATCAAACCGAGGGATCCCTTAACTATAAAATGGATTAATAAAACGAATCACACTTATACCACTAAATGACAACCACTACAATGCGATTATTGTATATAAATGAAACTTTTGTAATCAGACGTAATCAAGTAGGATCCAAAACAAAATAATTATGAAAATTATAGCATTGACGTGTTTGTTTTGATTTTGTCAGTAAACCTAATCAGACTAGTAAAATAGCACCTCCAATTCAAAATTAAAATAAAAAAAGCTAGAAGATTCCTGACAGAACAGATAGGGCTTGATATATATATGGGGGGGAGGGCGGGGGCGGCGCGATGGCGGGGGAGGGTCCGTGTCTGTATAACGGAGGCAAGAGGGAAGGGGCGGTTCGGTAAAGGACGTCAACTAGCCGCCACTGGAATTTGAAGATTTTAATTTTCTACTTTACTTTTGGTATCTTTCAAATTTTAAGCTATAGCCTGTCGATAGTTCTTTTTAAAACTTTCAACCCACCATATTCCCCTGCCTGATAATGCTTTTTATCTGTTGGTGACGATTCATTTCTCCATAGATCCACATAGACAATTATGTCGATGTTGAAACTTGGTCTTCACTGTAGCTTCTAACTAGGATGAATGCGCTGACTATAAATATTATGTATGATATCATCAGGTCTAATTATTTGTCCGACCATAAGGATCAGATATATACCCTCTTTCCTTTCCTCATTCGGATTCTTTTCACCGAGTCACGTTTTCATCCTTCATATTCCGATCATGTTTTCAAGTGCACCTTTCGTGAGTACAAAATCATAGGTGATTATGGATCTAACATTCTATTGAAGGAGCCAAGGTCCAATTCGCCAGAAGCGCAAAACGGGTAGGCTTGGGCCAATACCTCCCTTATTCTGCCCTACCCGTCCACTTTGCTTGATCTAGACTCGTGTAAACCCGATTTACTTTATACGAAAAATTTAATACAATCTTTAATCCATAGGAGGCTAACGCAAGGGCTTTTTAGGCTTTGTACTAGGAGCGGTATATCCAAATGTGTCCATTGATAAGGTCTATTACAAATGGCAAGCTGGGGAATAATTTTGAAATTTTTATTACAACACACAGAAAGCCAAATCTTGTTTTCGTCAAACGAGCTTGTCAATTATCAATTTGACCTGAGCATGATTTTAGGATATAACCAACAACTGGAGAACTGGATTGATAGGAACCGGTTCGATTTCAAGTTTCAAGATATGCAAAATAAGTTTCAAGTTCAAAAAATTTGAGAACTTGTTCTGATGAACCGGGAACTTAGAACAAACTTTCTATATTTTTCTTGTTCCATGTCTATGGCATTCAATGATAAATGTGTAATATGAAACCATTAGTCCAAACTTCCATTTTCGGAATATCCATGACTAGAAATTTTACTTTGTTCGTGTTTCATATTCTTCGTGTATCTAAATATTAGTTGTGATCAATAGATTGTAATAGTAAATAGTTGTCATTAAGGTGATGATTCACTAGAATAGTTCAATTAAGAATATATGTAAAACTAGGATAAATCCTGAAACTTGTGACAGGAGGATAAGTTCTAAATTTCAACACAGCCATAGCGTAATTAGACATGATCGTGGGTCGAATTGTTTACGGGACCTTCTAGACCTGCCCACAAGTAAGCAGGCAAGGCTCTAATTTTTGTCGCAACTCGGAACCAATTGATTTGGGCCCAAACCCCGGCCACAGGCAAGACCTTTGGCCCGCCACCGCATTTTACGATGATAGACATTCCATTTTGAAAAATAAAAAAATAAAAACTTCAATTTCCGCAGATTTCCTTTCTAAAATAGAAACGCTCCTCTCAATCGAGTTATTTTGACCGGACGGGCTTGGGCACTTAATCCGACATGCAAGTTCGGGCCTGAGCAGGCTCGGGCAACGCCATGGGGATGTGCTAATGTCAAAATTCACTGAGGTCAAGTGAGGAAGAAGGATGTCGAACTGTAGATTCATGTCAAACTGTAAATTCGTGTCAAGTGGTAGACCATGGCCGACCTTAGACTCTGGCCCAACTCCCGGTCTTCCAACTTTAGAAGAACGTATCATCGTCGCCTTCTCCACTTACATTTGATTAGACAAGAGTAACCATAGCTTAAAAAACAGGTGAAATCAAGAGCAAGTACATTTTCTATACGTTTCTTGAGCTACTTACTGCTCTAGCCCGCGGGACTTGACTTAGAGGATGATCTTTATGCGCTGTAGTTTGGTTTAACTTCTGGGTTTTAGCTGGATACGAGTTATATGATCGATTTGGCAGCACAGATCGGAAGGGCGAACCGCCATGTTAAACCGGGACAGCCCCTCAGCTAGGCTGCATTCTCTTCCTCGTTCTCTCCGGAGATTTCCTCAAGGGAACGGCCCTTCGACTCCGGCACCAGTAAGGTGAAGACCATCCCAAGGAAGTTGATCACGCCAAGGATGATCAGGACCTTCCTGACGCCAATCCCGTTAGCTGCATACAGGAAGCCGAAAGCGCCCACCATGGCCCCGGCCTTGCCGGCCGCGGCGGATATGCCATGACACGTCGACCTGAGCCGCGCTGGGAAGATCTCCGCGGGGACCACGAATGTGGTGGCGTTGGGGCCGAAGTTTGCGAAGAAGAAGGTGAGTGAGTACATGATCACGAACCCGATTCGATTGTCCGGCAAGGTCCAGTGATGGTAAGGGATGGCCAGAGCGAACATGAACACTGTCATGAAGAAGAAGCCCATCAGTTGGATCGCGAACCTCCCGATCTTGTCGATGAGCGCCACCGTGAACCAGTACCCTGGGACCGTGCTGCAGAGGGCGATCAAGGTCTGCGCACGCCCAATCCGGTACAACTCTTCTATGGCGTTCATGGTTTTCGCCTTCGGAATCCAACCGATGGCCGTGAAGACGTCTTTCTGGAAAAGGTTCTGGCTATAGAAGGCAATGTCCAACAGGAACCAGGTGCTCGTCGTACCGAGCAGGTGGAGCCCGTGGCGCCGGATGAACTGTTTCGAGAACAAGCCAAAGTCGTTCCCTTGCGCCTTTGGCTGGACTTTCTCTGGCTCTGCTTCCAAATCGACTTGGAGAACCTTTGACATGTCGGCTGCGGCTTGCTTGGCATTCTTGGCCACTAGAGCTGTGTAACGAGCTGTTTCGGGCATTTTCATCCGCCAGTAATATGTGAGAGCGGCCGGAAGCGCACCGAACATCAAAATCATTCGCCACACGTAGTCAGCTTGCGGGATGGTGGAGTGGTCCGGATCGGCTTCATAGGCTGGAGCGGGATATCTAGCCTTGAAGGCCGAGGAGACAACTATAGCAACCATCCCTCCAGCTAAAATCCCAAAACCCTGCATCGCGAAAACGGCTGCGATGAAGGCACCACGAGTCTTCTTGTTCGCGTACTCGGACATGATGGTGGCGGAAAGCGGGTAGTCCCCGCCAATGCCGAACCCGAGCCAGAACCTGAAGAAGCAAAGGGTTGCCATCACCCCGTTTGCTTCCTTACCGAAGGAGAGGCCCGAGGCAACGGAACAGAGGACCATGAGCATGAGGGTCATGCCGTACACCCGCTTCCGGCCCATCTTGTCGCCCAACCACCCGAAGAAGATCTGGCCTGCAAGGGTCCCGCAGAAGGCGACCCCGTTGACCGCCGCCGACACATTGGAAGGCAGAGTGCCCGGGGTGGGCGAGCCTGGCTCGGTGTAGTACAGGCGGCCAAGGAGCTTCGTCACGAGGGAGATGCAGAACAGGTCGTACGCGTCAGTGAAGAAGCCCATGCCGGCGATGATGATCGCCGTGAAGTGGTACCATTGTGTTTTGGCTCCATCAAGGGCATTGAGCACCTGCAGCTGTTCCTTAGCCATTGATCAACCCTTCTTCAAATTCCCTTGTAGCTGTCACAAGCAAACCGTAAAAACTTAGTAAAAACAGATGAAAATCTGTTCAGCTCCCTTGTAGCTGTCACAAGCAAACCGTTAAAAACTTAGTAAAAACAGATGAAAATCTGTTCAGCTAAGAGAACCAAAAGTAAGATGTTGATGTGACCCGACTATAGAAGGGGTAGAATTTCACTTGTGATGGCGAAATCAACGGAGAATATAAGCAATAGAATGAGCAGACAATCGCATGAGCACCCTTGTCCGAATTTCTCTCGGGGACGTAAATACTTCAGGGAGCAGGTCGAGTTTTAAAGACGAGAGATCAGCGGATGACGCTGGTTGATAGTGATATTGAAAGCATGGAGTACGAGCACGTGTCCTTTATCAAGTCAATAAAGTGATGCCGTGTCTTGAAAACACGATGGTTCGTGGTTCTATGAATGCTGCTCTTCTCACATCATCTCTAATATAATTCTCAGGGCGATAAACGTGAAAGCCGCATATGATCCTAGCAAAGAAGCATATTTTACTTGACATATACTGATCTCCTGACCGTGATTTTACAGACTACATGAAAAGAAGATAGAACACGGAATGACAAAGACATGGCTTTATCAGAAAACTCCAAAAGCTTGAAAACAGAACCTTGATTGTTCTTATAATCTTTGCAGAGATGAGGAAAGCAAAACAGAGGCACACAAGTCAAAGAAAAGAACGGGAAAAAATATGGGAAAAGGCGGATTAAAGAAAGCACGGCTTTCAAGAACAAGAACTTCAAGAGACGAAACGCACCCCCTCTAAAGAGAAAACGAAGGATGTGAGTTCAAGCTTGAACCATTGCAAGAAACCGCGCCCTGAGTTTTCTTTTTTTCAAAAAAAACTTCTAAAGATCACAGATGAAACTTGAAAGTACCTGCGTTTTCTTCTTCGTTTTCCTCCTCCTCCGCTGTGTGAGCTTGACTTTCTGAGTGGAGTGATCAGGGATTAAATAAGGGTGAGAGAGTACGAAGTCCAATGCAGCATTTAATGCAAGTCGCTAAACAAGAACAGGAAACGTTACGCGAAGGATTGATGACACGCGCACGCGCAAGTCTCAGAGCGAGAGAGAGAGAGAGAGAGAGAGAGAGAGAGAGAGAGGGGGGTGTGGGTCTGGCAGTTTGCAGTGGAGGGAAGTGGGAAGGCGCGGTACGGTATTTAAGGGCAACGAGGAGGGACACCCCCGGAATTCTCCAGCTTTTTTGAAAAAAAATTCCACAAGCTTAAGCCCGGCATGTTCTCCTACCCGTTGACGCTTTTTACCTGTTGCCAATGATGCCATTTACCAAAATTCCACATAGAAGTAGGAAGTCAGGGTGCTGCTAAGACTTTCGGCTCAACTTTGGCTTACAAGTCTACTCAACCCGACGGAAGGGCCGAGGCTTGATTCGCCGGTGAGGCGAAAACAGTGGCTCTTCCCTTCTCTTTACCCGCCCCGTCCACTTTGGTTGGCATGGACTTGCCTGTGCCCAATTAATACATTCTCTTTTAAGAAAATGCCATCCAAAATTTAAAATCCTTATCACTATGGTGTCAATATCTCAAACTTCTGCCGCATCATCAAAACCCTAAATTTATATCGGTACGATAGTATTTATGTGAATCGACTATTGTAAGTAAACTGTGTTGACTTGAATCTAAAGGATTTTTTCCTTTGGCCAGAGTTTTTCCCTCCAGAATCAATGTAGCTTTGGCTTCACTAAAGTCATATTGGATTCACATCTACTCTATTCGCATGGTGCCGTCCACATAAGCTCCACATATTATTCGTATAAAACGGAATTGTGATGAAAGGTATATATGTCACACCAATACAAATTTGAAGTTTTCTTTTTCACAAAAAAAGATTTTGGATTTTTGAAATCACCCTAAACATCATTTAGGGTTTTTAGTGGTGTCATCCTTCTTTTTACTCATGAAAAGCCTAGGCAAAGATTTTTAGGAGCGGTCTACCCAAATGCGTCCATTAATCAGGTCTACTACAAATTATAGGTTGCTAAATTATGTTGTACTCTTGTCACAACATACAAGTCAAATCGTGTTCTCGTGAAACAAGCCGCGTCATCTTCTCCATTATTGAATTTGACTTAATACTTCGACCAATTTTTTTTTTTTTACTTAATACAAGCAAAGTGAAAGTGCCATTATTGAAACTATAGTTTGTCCCTTTTGTTGGACAAAGACTTTAGATTTCCCTATCTTCGACGCAATCATAATTAGACTTGAAGGCCCGCCTGCAAAGGAGCAGGCATTGCTCTAATTTTCGACGCAAACTCACAAATGGGTGGATCCAAGCAATTTTCATGGGCCCAACCCCAGTCTGGTCAGGACCATCGGGCCGCCACCAATATTTACGATAAAAAATTATCCTATTTTCAAAAACTTAAATTTTCCACACTCCCTTTTATAAAGTAGAATGTAATTTTCTCCTTTTCAGATCTATATGAGAAGGCCACTTTTGCTTGCCCGTCTCTTTTCTAGGGTCATTTTCCAACCGGTTCCGTTGCTATTTCAGATATAGCTGAAAATCTTGAATGGGGATGTATGTTTAACAAAGAAAAATCATACTGCACAAGTGGGCGTTCGTGTTCTTTGCCAGGCGGGCTCGGGCACTTGACCCGACCTACTAGGTCGGGCTCGTGCGACGCGTGGGGATGTGCGTTTGCCCTATTATTGTCCCTTCGACAATTTAGTCAACTTAGGAACGATGTCGGACTGGTAGGCACTCACGTCAACGGGTCAAGAAAGACGGAAAGAGAGAGCGTGTGAAAGCAGGCGCGCATGTGAGCACGAGTGGGAAAGATAATCTAGATCTTGGGGTAGGTTTCGTCGTAGAGGGAGGCTCAAGTGTCCCCCCTTCGACTCTGGCCTAACTCCCTTCGATTATTTCAACTTCGGACGGTATATCGTATCATTTGCTTCGTGCACCAATAATTTGATTAGAGAAGAATAATCATATCTCCAAAGACTGAAAACCAAATTCATAGGTAGGCTCATGAACCAAGAACAAGTGCGTCTCTACTCATCTTTTGAGCTATTTATCACTTTAATCCACATGTAATCCATCATCTTACGCGATACATTTTGATTAAACTTTTAGGTTTTATAGCTTGAAAACAAATCAGGATCTTTTTGTGGCAACTCGTCAACATACGGCAAATAACTTGATAAAGCATAATGCAACTCTTTCGGTTAGTTGTTCAAAAGTCTTGAAATTTTACGTCCTTGGTAAGGAAAAAAAAATAAATTTATTTTGGTACCATACTTGATATGATAGTTACCTACCTTCTTTATTATATACAAATAAAGGTGCACTTTGTCTCGACATCTTTTGTTGATTTGTGTTTGATAATTGTGTTATCTTTCTTATAAATATTAATCTTGTTTCTTCCATGTATGATGACATCGGAGCAGACCAAATTGTTCCCTTTTTTTTTAGGGTGGGGAGGGTTGTAAAGGAGCAGACCAAATTTTGAAGAAGAAAGACAGTATAGCTTCTCGCGCATGTCGGACGGTTACCCTTCATCTCGGATTGCACGCCCAGATTCATTGATATTCAGGACTGGAATCTTCATAGGCACCTAAAGGATGATTAGGCATCAGTCGTTTCTTCGATCTCTCCCTTTGGTGGGAGGAAGAGGTCAAAGTCAACTAATCACAACCTAATTGATTACATATAATATGAAATTCGTTAGGGTGCAACAAGTTTAATGAATCATGAGATGAAAACTTTTTATTTTGACCAATAAACACCCGTTTGTGTAAATTGATTTTGAGATTGGAAATGTAACGACTAAAAAGTAAGGTCTTTTTTTTTTTTTTTTTTTGGGTCGATAAGTAAGGTCCATTTAACAAGCTGAAAATCAAACACTGAAAAGTTTAAGTATTGAATGAATAGTATAAGGGTTCATTTGTACAAGTTAAATCATATCGATATATTCTCACTTTTAAGTGTTGAATCAATCTTATTTAATAATCATCACCAATCAAAGCACTGAACTTTGGTGATTTTACTAGATTGTTTCTTCAGTAACAAATGGTAGCTAAATGATTGAATCCAACCGCAACCAAAACTAAAAAATAAAAAAGATTTAGTTGTACTTTGGTGAAATCATGTTCGGATCGATAAATGAGTATGAATTTCTGCAACTTGCTCCGGACGTAAGAATTAAAACAAAAGTCGAAACACGTGCTTTGGTTTTTTTTTTTGGGGGTGGGCGAGGGGAATGCGGTAACACTTTTTGACGTCTTTATCCATCCATCAGTCAATTTCTGGGACATTTCATATTGATAATCGAGTCCTCGGGTCAACATTGTCATCCGATAAAGTCGTGTGGTTTTGTTGGGGAAAAGACGTCGACATTACGACGTCTCCGAGTCGCCGAGTCCTCTTTCATCTTCTCCTTTTGTGGGTCTCGAGAATTGTTCTTTATAAAACCGAAAGGGGCAAGTAAGCTATGATCTGTACAAGTCAACATCCGGCATCTAAGTCCCTCTTGATTGATTGATTTTCCTCTATCTCCATCGCCATTGTTTACTGTTGTAACGCGAAAACTAACGGTACCCCATTGTTAAATATCAAATATGAGAGGACGAAATCACTATCCAAGCATTAATAAAGAATGATAAAGAATATCATATATTATCTATGCGTCGATAGTTATGTCATGAAAAGAACCACCAAAAATCAATTGCTTGTGTATTTCCCAACTCTAAATTCTAACCAATACTATGATATTTTGCCTCATATAACCGCTAGATAAGATTGACGCACAAGAAATTAACGTGCACGTTGAAACACTTATGCTATCTCAATTTGAAACTCTATTGTGTGTTCGACTCCTATTCAAACCATGTGTTTTGTCATAGACTGAATTGAGCTAGAAAGTCCTATTTAGACTGATTTCGCATTCATTTCCCACCTAATATCCATCCAGATGATGTAACAGATTCAAATTCGAAACATAATTCTACAGATATCAAAAGCAATTTGGTAGTCCACATCCTAGGCTTTATATTACCAAGAACAATTATCTTACATGAATCAAAATGATAACAACTTGATTAAGTCTACTCAAGTTCAATTTGATGGGGTCTATTTGGGTGTGTTTGTTTGAGTAAAATAATTTTTTGCGAATTAGTTTTTTGCCCACACATTTGGTATGTTGAAAATGATTAGTAAATGGAACACCATTTACTATCAAAGAATGTATGTATATCTAGAGTTTGGAAAATGAACTTCCCAACCTAAAAGGGGAAAACATTTTCTTAGAAAATGATTTTTTGGAAAGCATTTTCCTTTATCATGAATTTTTTTTCCAAAACAAACACACCCTTAAGGTTCATTTATTTGAATGAAAATTAGGCATTTGGATGATGGAAAATTGACTGATCGATGGAAAACGTTTTACACAAACAAAACCAAGTTTAAATTGAGAAAAAAAACCGACTTCCCCTATAAGCAAGAATGATATAATCATTTTCCCATAATTTAAATTTGTTCTTAATTTATGAAAAATGTTCTCCATAGCTTGATGAGTTTCGCCATCCAAACATTAAAAAAATAAAAAATAAAAAAAATCCAAAAATAATTCTTCAAAAATAGTTATCTAAAATATATGGACCCCTCATTCTAGTTCGAGTTCATGAATACAATTTGTTCAACTGAGTTTGAAGTGGCGTATGCAATGCATCAAATAGCTTTCCGGTGAATATCATCTTTCCATGGACTTAAGCCAAGAGGAGTGATAGTGAGGTTGGAACATGTTGGCATATGTCGTGATCAGTAGCTCCGTGCGGTATCATCTCTTTATATAAAATTCCAAAACGAAGTGATCTCCAGAGAATAATACCGACTTCCCCCCGCTGAGTGGACCACCGTCCACGTGCCCACAGATGGACACTTCCTGCATCACGACAATTTAAAATCATGAGGATTTAGACTTGCGGCCATGTGCGGGTTCCTTCCGTAGCCCTCGCAATCTCCATTATTCTTGTGCGCTTGAGCTTTTCACCATTAGGTGAACTGCTCATTAGGTAAACTGCTTATCCGCTTTCCAGGACATGCTCCTTCCAGAAAGCCACTTCCATTTATTGACGGTGAGTGTTGAAACGAAATGACTTGTATCGATAATTATTTAACATTACCATAGAATTTTGCAGCTGGGATGGGATGTTTAGTTTGAACAGCGGACTTTCCAGGACAGCCACTTCCATTTATTGACAATCGGTGACGAAACGAAGTGACTTGTATCGACAGTGCTAAGCATTATCATTGAATTTTGTGTCTGGGATAGGATGTTTAGTTTGAACTGCGATTACTGCTTTCTTTAAGCAAATTCATCACCATTGCACCACTAGTGCAAGTTAAGATAAAGCCAAAGTTGTTTTAAGCAGGTAAACTTGTTCAAAAAGTCATAAATCGATCGTACTTATTTTTTAATTTGTCAATCGAGTCTTATACCTTATAACAATTTATTAATCAATTCCATTGAGTTAATTTCAATCAGAAATCGCTGACGTGAACATCGATCATTTTATGTGACTCCGCTAGCACAGAAAATTTTTGTAATTTTATGCCTTCGTTTGCATAGATTAAAAAAAAGGCAAAGTAAAAGTGGATTACAAAAACATAAATTCAAAAAAAATTAAAAAAAATTGTTCACACTCAGCGCCAGCGATATTACGTAGGATGACCAACATCCACGTTAGGGATTTATGAAATTGACCGAAAAAACTCAATTGGCAAATTGTTAAATCAATTCGCAAATTAAATATTTTAGAGAAAATTCCAAATAAGAGTTTAAAGTTTCATAAGTTTCTCAAATAAGGGTTTGAAGTAGATTTTTTTTTTAAAAATAAAATAAAAGCATGAAATAAATATATCAGTTTCAAAAAAGGGCATGACTTTCTAATGATCAAGGGCACTTTCGTCATTTACCTTTTTTTTTGCTTTCTCCTAGTTTTCCTTTCGTCTTTGCCGGTGCCTAGCTTGTTGGGCCGTTGATGGATAGGCTGGCCACCACCAATTCCCAGAGAGGGCTGGGCGAGGGCAACTCGCCCTCGCCCAATCTAGCAAGGCCCACCCTTGTCGATCACATGCGAGGAGTGGCCTCGTTGGCCTTAGGTGAGGGATGGCCTTGCCTCACTTGCAACCGATGAGGGCCTAGGGAAAGGTTGCTCGGCCCTTGGCAGCAATTGCCATAAAAAACAAAGAGGAAAAAAAAAAGAATTTAAAATCAAAATTATGTTTAACAAAAATATCCTTGACCGGAAAAAAATATCTAGCTAGCCAGTGATAAGAGAGGTTAGTCTCTTATTTGAAATAACCATGGCCACTTGATATCCTTATTTGAGACCAACACGACCACTTTAAGCACTTATTTGATACAAGATCTACACCAAATCTTTATTTGAGAAAATGAGATTACTTTAGGCCCTTATAGGAATTTAAGCAAAAGTTTGAAACTAAATTTGCTAAAATGTAATAGGTTTAGAATCTTTTGGATAATTTTTCACTTTAAGTCTAATACTGGAGCTGAACTTGTGTTGTAAAGGGATTAGGATTTCCTGAGATCAAAGGGTAATTGGGGATTCAAACTTGTGAGCAACAAGAGGTCCGAACGGATGAGAAAAGGTGTTCCTCATGCACCACACTCCAAGCTGATATGTGGCAACAATTTTCTTTTGCATAATCCAAATTATAGGTTATGTATAGGTTCCTTATAGGTTCCCTATTTTTTAAAACCTGGAATTTACCATGTATACCCTAGAACCTATCCTGTCATAGGTTCCAGGATCAACCTAGGTTCTACCTATATTATTAATTGCACAATTACGGTGAATCATCACCTTTAACGAGCATAACTTGTTTATACAATTTATTGACCATAACTTATATTTAGACACATGAAGAGTATGTAACACTAATAAAGTAAAAATCTCAATTATAAAATAGAAATTTAGACTAGTGATTCTCAAATATATATTCATCGTTGGACACCATGAAATATCGTAGAATCGCATGAAGACATAAACCAAGAAATATGTTCCACCTACCTAGAACTTAGAACCTACTTGTTGAAACACATTCTCTAATTTTTGGAATCTGAAACTTATCCAGTATATCTTATAATTCGGAACCGTATAGGTTTCCACTGGTTTGGTTCTTCAATTCCAAAATTTACCCTAGAACCATGTTTGTCCTTAATCCAAATGGGAACAATTAGGAGTTCAACATATGTGGTCAACTTTGATACTAGTTTGGACTTACCGTAATCGCAGTAAAAAAATATTCGCAAGAAGCGCAATATAAGCGCGTGTTAACTAATAAAAAAGGAAACATGAAAAAATACTTATAGAACCTGATCAACAGAAGGCCGGAAAAATTAAAGTTGAAAACAATCTTATGTGCATGTATGACATTATAAGAAAAGACAAAAGTTAGATATTTATGACATCTTACAATGAAATATTTATGTGAATGTCTTAAGCCCTTGAAGAATGCGTCGGGAATTTTTAATAATTAGCGATTATTGACAATCTTCTCTACTAGATTACAATGAAATTTAGTAAGCCTTTCTAGAATGTCATCGAATATTAAAAGTTACAATATTAAATAGTTACGACCTTGTATATTAGCTTGGACAAAATATAATAAGCCTTAATAAAACATCATTAAATACTAAATGTCATTTTGGATTATTTGAATATTTAGTACACTTTGCATTTGTTAACAATGAAAATCTCGTCAGCCCTAAGATGTCATAAATACTAAAGATTCAAATAGTAGAATATATATGATGTCTAAATGTTGTGAGCCTTTTGGAAAACATTGCGAATTATGCAAAAATTAGGACTTTAAATATTCACAACGTTTTGCATACGAGGAAACATCGTAAGCTTCTATAAAATATCCAAAAATATTGAAAATTACACCATAAAAGATTAAAGGATTGAAGTTACAAGGAAGTGTCCCAAGCTAGGGGTGAGCATGGTCCAGGTTAGGCCGGTCTACTCCCTAACCCTAGGACCAACCCGCACAGTGCTGGTCCTCAATTTTTGGGACCGAGGACCGACCTTATTGAGCTTAGGACCGAGGACCGGACCGACCCAGTGGGTTTGGTCTGGTTTTAGGGTCAACCCAAGATCAATCAATAATTTTTTATTTCATTTTTTGTACTCTTTAAAAAAGTGATTGATGACTGGACTGACCCAATGGGTTTGGTCCGGTTCCAATGTCAACTTAGGACCAACTAATAATTTTTTATTTCATTTTTTGTACTCCTTGAAAGGCCAACCGAGAACCGGACCAACTCAATGGGTTCAATAACGAGCGAGGTCAGTTAAGAAAGGCAAGCAGTGAGGGTCGAGTGGGGTAAGCGTCAAACATAGTGAGCATCGGGTGTCGAGCGGGGAGCAACAAGCTAAGTGAGCATTAAGCGACGAGCGGCACGAGTGACCCGAAGCGAGTGAGGTGAGTGTCGAGTGACGAGCGAAAAAATTGTTTATTTTCATTTTGGCAAATTGAAGACTAAGAGGACAAATAAGATAGAAGAGAACGAATATTAGAGAAGGATGCCATAAGGAGCTGTTTATGCCATTTTGGATGCCATGAGGACTCCTCTCAAAAACATTTTCTTCCTTCGTAAATTATGACTATTGATGTCATAAAATATATTAAAAATCAAAGTTATTAAAGAACAATGTAAAATTACTTGAACTCCTCACTAAAGAGCTATTTAATGTTGTTGACGTCATTTATTTTAAGGTTTTTTTATATAAAAAATTATAAATAACATATTAGATATATAATATATATAGTTAGGGTTCATCCGGGTTGGAATGACCCTGAACTCCCAGGACCGATGACCAACCTGTACAGTGCTAGTCCAAGAATCCTAGGACCAAGGACCAACCTAGTCTCCCTGGGAACCGGACTAGGACCGGCAAGGTTGGGTCGGTCTAGGGTCGGTCCAGGGTTGACCTTAGATCGATGCTCACCCCTATCCCAAGCACCTATAATACCTTGTAAATAATGATAAATTAGCTTATTTAAACGAGGTTTTGCACTTGGTTACAATAATTAATCACCAACATTAGTATAATTTTACAATATTTTGAATTGCGTTACATTGTAAGGCTCTAGAAAACATTGTAAGATCCAAAATGAGCGATGTTTTGTAGTAGGTGACAAAGCATTATATGCCTTAGTAAAATATTGTAAAGCAATACAAATTAGATAATTAAAATATTTACGATGATTTGTACTAGGACATGACAAACACCATAACCTTTATGAAACATCATAAAAGTTAAAAATTGTAATATTAATATATTTACGACACTTTGACTACGTTAACACCATACATAAATAGCATGGATATTTAAATATTTATGATGTATAGCTCTAGGTTACAATTGAAGAAAATAAGAGGAATTAAGAAAGCAATGATTCAAAGGTAAATTTCCCAAGTGAAGAATGTTCTTCATTGAAAGCCATAATACACACTTTTCTTCTATAGTTCATAATGCTATTTATATTAAGAAGACAACCATATTTCCTATTCTATATTTCTAATATTTAATCTTACGAATTGACTGGATCAATTAACCTGCAATTAGAATAATCAAAATCAAATCATATTTCCCACTCTAGTATAATCTTCCTATGGCAGAATCAAATCATAATCAAATTATACACTAATCTAATCTTCCGATGGTAGAATCAAATCACATCTTCTACTATAATCTAATTTTCCGATTATTCACCAATAATATTATCAACTTTATCAGTCTCACTCAAACTGGGATTAGGTAACTAGGATTAGGTGGCAAACCTCGTCCCAATTTGTATCGTAACCTGCAATGATCAAAGTGTGGTAAAGCTTTTGTAAATATGTTAGCAATTTGATGAGTAGCAGGAATATAGTGGACTTCAAGTAACTTGAGAGCAACTTTATCTCGAACGAAATGAAAATCGATCTCCATGTGCTTTGTCCTTGCATGAAGGTGATTATCACTGTAAAGCAAAGTCGGACTCATGAGCGGAATACACAAATCTCTCAATGCAAAAGTGACCGATGTAAGATTTGCCATGGCAGAAGTTAAGGCCTTATATTCAGCCTTCGTTGATGACCTTGACACTGTCACTTGCCATTTTGCAGACAATGAAATGATATTCGATCCTAAGAAAGTGCAAAATCCGGTTATTGACCTTCGAGTCTCAGAACAGTCAGCCTAATCAAAGTCTGCATACCCGTATAAATTTAGTGCACTATTAAAAGCCCCAGTTGCTAAGTTCCTTTCACATACTACAACATCTGTTTTAACAATTTGAATTTGTCATTCGTAGGAGAATGCATTTTTTGATAGATTTTATTTACTAAATAAGAGATGTTTGGTCTTGTTGTCATTAGGCATTGTAATCCACTCACAAGATTTCGAAAGAAGTGAGGAACATGAAAAGGTTCCATTTCTCATACCGTTGGATGAGTTTTTATAGGCAATGGGGTCTCAATCACCAGCATATTTAGATCATGTTAAAAATAGATCTAGACCAGTAAACTTGGCTTTAGTACTGAGAAAATAGTGAAGTCATCCGAGATCTTTTATAGAAAAATTTCTGCTTAAAGCTTCTATTAATTCCTAAAGTAGAGATGATGAACTGCCTGTCAAAATAATATCATCTATGTATAATAATAATACCAAGGTGCACTAATCCATGTGAAGAACAAATAACGACGGATTGGTAGAGCTGTAATGAAATCCCCATTCTTGAAAAAAGTTACTAAATTTTTCAAACCAAGCTCACGGAGCATATTTTAAACCATATAACGCCTTCTTGAGTAAACAAACCTAGTTAGGCATCATAGAACTCACAACGCCCAGTGATTGTTCCATAATAATCGTCTCATTTAATGACCCATGAAGAAATGCGTTCTTCACATCTAGTTGATGGATAAACCATCATTTAACAATCGCCACGGAGATGACAATTCTCATGGTTGCCTGTTTAATCATAGGACTGAAAATTTTGGCGAAATCAACGCCTTCCTCTTGATAGTACCCTTTCACCACTAATCATGTTTTCAATTTATCAAGGTTTCCTTGTGCATCCAACTTGGCTTTGAACATTCACTTACATCCGACAATATTCATATATGAAGATCTTGGTACTAGTTCCCACGTTTGATTCAATTCAAGAGCATTCAATTCTTTGATCATAGCTTTCCTCCAACTTAGATGACTTAGTGCTCCTTTAACCATTTTCAGCTCCTTTGAAATCTCACAAGCTGTAGAGAGAAAATCTTCGAATTGGGCTTCCTTATTCCCGATTTCAATGTTGTTTGTATTGGGTGAGTAGATTGTTGTTGACTGGATGGAACTGATAAATCACTTGAGGCATAGACTATTGGTTCATCATGTGTTTCACAATCTATGCATGGTTCTTGTGAACCCAACTGTGATTGATGCATGTTTGTCTCATTAGGCAACTTATAATTTTGTTGTTTAGAGCTGTTATCATCAAATGGAAATCCCATGCTCGTGTCTTGTGATGTTTGCCCTTCATTCACTATTGTTTTAGATTGTCTAGTAAAGAATTTCACCCCAAGTTACCAAGTCTGATACAATTGTGAATACCTGGGAAAAACTGTCTCAAATTTATCAGAAAATGGGAATCTTGTCTCATCAAATATCATATGACGACTTACATACATCCTTCCTTTTTGTTGGCGAATAAAGACATCGATAACCTTTATGTCTTTGACTATACCTGAGAAATATAAAGGGTAATGAGTGTGGCTCAAACTTTGTTGCATCATCACTCGCACTTGAAGACTCGAAGAAACCCATAGTCCCAAAAAGCCTACCAAAAAAACTACTCATTCCCAACACTGGTGATTGTAGCAGATTGATGAGAAATGTGGTAGTTAGAAATGCATCGACCCAATAAATCAATGGTACTCGTGCATGATAGAGCATAGAAATATCCAACTCAACGATGTGCCAATGTTTCCTTTCGGCATTTCCATTATGTTCTAGCGTATATGGGTAGGAGACCAACTTTTTAATTTATTTCTCATTTAAATGATTAACAAACTGACTACTATTACATTTCATGCCACCATCTCAGTGGAAAGATTTAATTTGACTTTCAAATTAATTCTCAACAAGATTTTGGAACATAACAATAATGGAAAAGAACTCAGACTTCCGCTTCATTGTATACACTCATGAGAGTTGTGAAAAAACTATCTATGAAGACTACATATAATTGAAACTGTTGAAAAGATTCTACCAGGGTAAGCCCTCACACATCACGGTTGATTTTTTCAAGTGATTTACTAGCTAGAGACTCCAAGATATTGAAAGGCAGCTTGTTGCTTTTTCCAACCTGGCAATTTCCACATATTCTCGTTGTCACCTTTATAGATTTGATCTTATTGTTGTTTTTCAAAAATTTTACTATTCAAAAGTTTGAGTGCCCAAGCCAAAGGTGCCAAACCTCACTATTGGCGATCCGCTGTCTTTGAGAATACCATGCTTGTGTTTGCGTTTGATTTACCTTGTAAGGCCCCCGCATTTCTTTCCCAGATTGATTACTGAATCCGTCAGATGGTCCTTAACAGATTCACCAAGTTCGTCAAAGATTAGTGATCGGGGGTAATTGTCAATTAACTTAGACAATGAAATCAAGTTTTTCTTAATCTCTGGGACCACTAAAACCTCATTTAAAGGAAATGAATGCAATTTAGTAGATAAAGATGTTAAGCCAATATGGGTAATGGGCAAACAAACTCCATTCCTCACCATTACCGTGACTGAACCATAGTAAGGAGAAAGAATTGAGATTATCAATCAATGATGTGATATGTGCTATTGCTCTAGAATCCAAAAACCAATCTCCTCCTTGATCATCCTCTAAGTGAAAAGCAATTAAGGCATTTGGTATCAGTTCACTTTGATAAGAATTATCAAAGTGGTAGCAACGTAGATCGTCATATCCCGGCCTCTTGCATATTTGACATTGAAGCTTCATATTACTCACATAAAACCCAATACGAACACTTGGAGTGTCAAAACTTGGCACAGAGGGACACTTAAGTGTTAAAATCGGAGCAAAATGGATTACTTAGGGGGTGCATGACAAAATTTTTGTTCCAGAAATAGTTTTTGGAATAGAAATACTATTTCTAGAAGAGTTTCTAAGCAAAAATAACCGTTTGATAACGATACAAATTTTCTACTCTAAAATTAGAAATTTGTTTGATAACGACACAAAATTTCTTCCTTTCGGATGGCGGCGCGATGACTGGCGACCTTTAATATAAAAAATAAAAATAAAAATGATTTATTAACAAAAAATAAAGAAAATAAAATAAAATAAAACAAATCATAAAAAAATAAAATAAGAATATCATTTTATTTTAAAATAAAAATATCCTTAAAAATAAATTTATTTTATTTTACAAATAAATTTATTTTAAAATGAATAAAAATAAAAAAATAAAAAAATTTATTTGGCAAAACACTCAAGACAAATAAAAATAAATTTATTAAATTTATTTTTAATAAAAATAAATTATTTTTATTTATCATAAATAAATTATTTTTAATAAATTTAATAAATTTATTTTTAATAAACTAAAAATAAAATTATAAATAAATTATTTTTAATAAATTTAATAAATTTATTTTTAATAAACTAAAAATAAAATTATAAATAAAAATAATTTATTTATTTTTAATAAATTTATTTTTATTCTTAAATGAATAAAATGAATAAATTTATTTTTATTTTTAATAAAATGATATTTAATTAAAAATAAAAATAATATTTATAATAAAAACTAAAATTTAAAATAAAAATGAATAAATGATATTTTTATAATAATTTTTATTTTTAAGATGATATGTATTTATTTTTAAGGATTTTTTTAATTTATTCGTAAAAATTAAAATAAAAATCATTTTATTTATTCGAATAAATTTCTTTTAAAATGATATTTATAAAAATAATTTATTTGGTGACCGGCGGCGGCGGTGGGGGTCGGCGGGCGGTCGGCAATTGACGGACAGGTGGTCGGCGGCAACGGATGAAGGACCGGTTGACAAACGATGAGAAAATTTTTTATTTCTCATTTTCTTCCAAAATCGAAATGAAAATTTCAACTTCGATTTCTATTCCGAACCTATTTTTTGGAAGAGAAATCTATTCAAAATAGAAAAACGAAATAGGTTTATCAAACGGTTTCTATTCCGAAATAGGTCCTAATAGAAAAATTATTTTTGGAACATAAATTATTGGTTATCATGCACCCCCTTAAGTGCTAATCCGGCCAAATTGCGATGTGGCAATTTTCCGGCGAGTGAGTGCAAAACGGCGTCATTTTGCATGCTAACATAGCTAAAATATGCAAAAACGATGTCGTTTTGTCTTTGATGTGGTAAATAATTAATATAAAAATTAATTAAATTAAATTTAAAACTAAATTTATTTAAAATATTTAAAAATAAAAAAATTTAAAATTTAAAAACTTTTAAAAAAAAAAGCGGAGAGTCGAAGGGAGGCGGCCGAGGTTTGAGCCCTCGCCGCCGCCGCCTCCTCGCCGTCGCCGGAAGGGCCAATGACGAGAGGGGGAGGGTCGACCGTGGTCACCGGCCTTTGGTCGATCGGCGGCGAGGGCCACGACCCTCGCCCTAGATCTGGGCAAGGACTCACAGGCCCTCGCTGCTTCGCCACTGTCGCCGAGAAGGGCCGGTGATGATGGGGAGAGTGTCGGCCGGGGTCGCCGGGCCTTGGTCGAGGGCCGGTGATTTGGGCAAGGGTTGTGACCCTTGCCCAAATTCAGCAAGGGCTTGCGAGCCCTCACCGCCAATCAGCCAGGGGTTGGTGACCTCGGCTGACCCTCCCCCCTCTGTCGTTGGCCCTTCCTAGCAGCAGCGGGGAGGCGTGATGATGAGGGCTCGGCCCTCAACCACCTCCCTTCGAGCTTTTTTTTTTTTTTTTTTAAATAAATATTTTAAATAAATTTAATTTTAAATTAAATTAAATTAAATTTTATATTAATTATTTACCATGTAGAGACAAAATGATGTCGTTTTTCCATTTTTTAGCCATGTCAGCGTGCAAAACGACACTGTTTTGCACTTACCTTGCCAAAAAATCGCCACGTCAGCAATTTGGCCGGATTGTGGCCGAATTAGCACTTAAGTGATCCATTTTGCTCCGATTTGGGCACTTAAGTATCACTTTCCAAACTGTTGGCACTTAAGTGTTCCCTCATGCCAAATTTTGGCACTTGGGCTGTACTTTGTCCCACATAAAACTGTTTGTCTTAAATAGAATAACCACCCGTAGGCGGATACTCCTTTGAATCAACAACCTTAGTCGGAGTGTTTGTATAAGGTTGGAAGCCTTGGTTCTGAGAAGGTAAATTTGGTCTGTAATTTCCGCTAGATTGATAACCATAAGATGAATCACCAAAAGTTCCTGAGGGTCCATAGTTATAGGATCTTGGACAATTTCCAAACCTCCTTCCACAAAAACCATAGCCTCTCCCTCTATTGTCAAGCCTGTCATTCTTTCTTTCAAAACCTCTTTTAAAATTTCTTTGGCTAGCCAAAATAAATGTTGAATTAAGTGAACCCGAATCAACCTCACTGCTCAGTTTAGATTTGTTGAGAAATATTGTGAGTAATAAGGGTAAAATAGTAACTTAGTTATAATTAGGGTTAAGCACATATGAGCATATATATTTGTAACCCTTTTTCACCTCTTGAATAATATATAGAAAACTATTTTCTCTTTGACATGGTATCAGAGCAAGGTTGGTCGGAACCCTAGACGACGGAGTAGCCACTCGCCGTCGTTGACTCGCCGGAATAGTTGGCTGTTGCCGCCGCTCACCGTCAAAACCTCCTGCCACTCGAGCGTCCCTCTTTCTCTCACTTCTTCGTGTGGCTCGCGCCGTTCGCACGGGCTGCTTGCGCGGCTCGCGCGCGCTGCTCGCGTGGTTTGATCGTGCTCGTGGCTTACACGGCTTGATCACGCTCGCGGTTTGCGCTGCTTGTGTGACTCTTGCACGCTGCTTGCGCGGCTTGCTCGCGCTCGCAGCTCGTTTACGCTGCTCGTACCTTCTGAAATTGTGAAGCTTGAACCTCGATTCCACGAAACCCTAGTGCCAATGCCGCTGTAAACTCGAGACCCATCTTCGGGAGCTGGTCCATGCGGTTGATGGCACAAGAGGGTTCTTGGATTTGCTGCCCTGGAATCACCGATCAGGAGGGTTCTTGGATTTGCTGCCCTTGAATCACCAATCAGTAGCCAGATCAAGTAAATTCGCTTTCTTTTGTTTCTTTTTTTTTTTTTTGGGAAATCGATGTTGTTGGAAGCTGGGAGATTGAATTTGAAGCTATTGTTGGAAGTTGGTGCGTTTGTCGGGAGGTAATAAGGAGGAGGAGAAAAGCAGAAGAGATTGGTGCATCACCTCTTCCTTCCTGAGGTTTAGATGTGTACAGTGAATGATGGATTCTTTATTTTATCTTAATTATTACTTTTAAAGTTTTGTGCTGGCTGTGGAGTACGGAAAGGCTTTTAGAAGCTCAGTGATCTTTTTCTCGTATGGTGCAAATCCAGCAACTTCCTTGATCAAGCTCCTCACGAAATGGACCCTCTTGCAGCTTTTCCCTTTGCGGTCGCTGGGACGGGGAGCGAGTTCCTTCTTGGTCACGATGTGGCCCTTGTTAAGGCCCAACGGAAAGGCTTTTAGAAGCGGCAAATAATGGGTTATTTTCTGGCGGTTGAATAGTAACCCACTTTATTATTTGTACTGCACAAAATTTTAGAAGTGGCCATTGTGGAAAATAGATTTGATAGTTATTACAGAGGATAGAGTTGCTGTTATGCTGCATTGAATCAATGGGGATATTGAGAATAAGTATACTGGTGATTTGGTGATCCGTATGGTGACTCAATTGAAGCCTTTCTTTTCGGAATTTTTTTTTTTTGTGTATTTGCGTGAATTATTGGAATCAGCATTCGCAACCGTGAAGTTCCTTTCTTGGGCTTAATAATTCTTTATTCACTAATGGCGACCTCTGGATTGACTTCTGGATCTCCTGTTGGTCATTTTCAATTAACATCCGTCAAGTTAGATGGAACTAATTATCCATCTTGGTCTAAAGCGGTCGAAGTCTATCTTACTGCCACTAGACAACTGGATTATCTCACGTCCACAATACCGTCTGACATGAGTAGAGCCACCGATTGGATTGCAGGAGATGCAATGATTCGAACTCTATTATGGAATAGCATGGACCCTAAGGTTAGTCCTCACTTTATTCAATGCGACACTGCTAAAGCAGTTTGGGATAAGTGCGCATTACTCTATTCGGGGCAAAATAATATGATGCGAGTATGTGACACGTGGGAAAAGTTATTTGATATTCAGCGTGGAGATCAATCCTTGTCTGATCATTATGCTCGGTTCACCACTCTCTGCCAACGATTGGATACTTATCTCCCTGCCTCGAACGATCCAGATGTTCTGGCTAAACGCCAAGAGGATTTGAGGGTAATATTATATCTCAAGTCATTGGGGCCTGAGTATTCATCCCTTCATCAGCATATTACATCTCAGAGTTCTCTTCCCATAGTAGATGAAGTCTTCTCCCAGGCTCTCCGTTCTACAATTCCTGAGAAGAGTTCTTCCATGCCGGCGATGGAGATTGGTGCTATGCTTTCTCATGGTTCTAGTGGACGTGGAGGTCAAGGTCGTGGTTATCAAGGTCGTGGGCGTGGTGTTGTTCATGGTGGAAGTCGTGGAGGCCGTGAAGGGGGAGTTAGGACTCGTGGTACGATTAATTCTTGGAATAATCGTGGTTCCCGCTATTGTCATCATTGTCAAAGAGCTGGACATACAAAAGCTTATTGCTATACACTTCATCCAAAGCTCAAACCACCTCTTGCTGCTTATGCAGAGGTTGAGGATTCTCTTAGTCCTCCCTCAATGGCTCCACCAAGTTCAACTCAAGTTCTTAAGACAGGTGACCTAGTTACATTAACCTGTGCTGAATATGATACATTGGTTCGCTCCCAACAAGTGACAAGATCTTCAGCTCCTACTGCAACTCTGGCACAAACCTCTAAAGGTAGTTCATCGTGTTTGTTGTCTACATCGCTTGATTCTTGGGTTATAGACTTTGGAGCTACCAATCACATGACTGGTAACTCTAACCTATTGTCTTCTTTTCACTCTACATCTCCTTCATTATCAAATTCAGTTACATTAGCAAATGGTTCACAGTCTTAGGTTACTGGTATGGGAGTTGCTCATTTAAGTCCCTCTCTTTCTTTATCATCTGTCCTTCACCTATCAAAATCTCCTTATAATTTGATTTATGTTAGCTCATTGACCAAAGAACTAAACTGTTCCGTGACTTTTTCATCTTCTCATTGTGTTTTTCAGGATCTGAGGACTGGACAGATGATTGGTGGGGGACATGAATCAAATGGCCTGTACTACCTTGATAAGAAGGTATTAGCTGCCGCAGCTGTGAAACAAACATCCACGGATGTATATCGGATGCATTGTCGTGCTGGTCATCCACCACCAAACCTACTTCGACGTCTATTTCCTGAGTCTAAGTCTGTGAGTTCTTTTTAGTGTGAAGCTTGTCAGTTTGGTAAACATCATAGAGCTTCTTTTCCTTCCCGTATGCAGAGTCGTGTGTCTAGTCCATTTGAGTTGGTTCACTCAGATGTATGGGGTCCATGTCGTGTGTCTGATGTCTTTGGATTCAAATATTTTGTTACATTCGTGGATGATTTTTCTTGAATGACTTGGTTATTCTTAATAAAAGATCGTACATAGATTTTCCGTTGCTTTCAATTGTTCTATTTTGAGGTGTTGAATCAATATAATATCTCTGTCAAACATTTACGATCAGATAATGCTAGAGAATACCTTGCTACAACTTCTGGTTTCCAACCCTTTCTGGCATCTCATGGTATTATTCATCAAACGTCCTGTTCATACACTCCATAACAAAATGGTGTAGTTGAACGTAAAAATCGCCATCTTCTTGATGTCGCCCATTGCCTCATGTTTCATATGCATCTACCTAAACACTTTTGGGGTCATGCTGTTCTTACGGCGTGTTATTTAATTAATAGGCTTCCCACTTCAGTTCTTCAAGGGAAGACACCATTCTCACTTTTACATCCAAATCGTCCTCTCTTTTCCTTACCTCTTCGAGTTTTTGGGTGTGTTTGTTTTGTACATAATCTTACTCCAGGTCTTGATAAACTGGATCCTCGTGCTAAAAATGTGTCTTTGTGGGATACTCTCGAACTCAAAAGGGACACAAATGTTATCGTCCTAGTTGTCGTCGTATGTTCGTGTCTATAGATGTGACGTTCTTTGAAGATCAGTCATATTTTCCTTCTCAAAATGTTCCACAGACACATGGTGATAGTGATGATTGTGTCCTACCAATGCTTCCACTGCCTTCTATCTCCCCAGCTACCTCCGGCAAATTTCAGTTTGCCGACCGCACCTATCATCGACGAAGTACCATTCCAACTATGACAGTACAGCCTTCATCAGCACCTGATTCATCGGTTCCCCCATCAGTTGCAGTGCCAGCCTCTGATCTTGATCCGCCCATTGCATCTCGAAAAGGTACACGTTCTTGTGTTGGTCGTCCTATTGATCGTTATTCTCCCTATTCTGGTCTTTCTGATTGTGTTCGTACGCATCATCCTATTTCCCAGTTTTTGTCATATGATCGTTTATCTCCTACCTTCTCTTCCTTTGTCTCGTCATTGTCTTCTATTTCTATGCCTAGTAGTGTTGCTGAAGCTCTTGCTCATCCAGGTTGGCGTTGTGCCATGGAAGATGAAATGGAGGCACTAATTCAGAACAAAACTTGGGAGCTTACTTCCTTACCTACTAATAAGCAACCTGTTGGTTGTCGTTGGGTTTTCACTGTTAAAGTTCATCCGGATGGTACTCTTGATCGATTGAAGGCACGGTTAGTTGCGAAGGGATATACTCAAACTTATGGTGTCGACTATAATGACACCTTCTCTCCCGTGGCCAAAATTCCTTCTGTCCGTGTTTTTATTTCATTGTCTGTGCAATTTGGCTGGATCCTTCATCAATTGGATGTGAAAAATGCCTTTTACATGGTGATCCGGGCTAGGAGGTCTACATGGAGCAACCACCTGGGTTTATTGCTCAGGGGGAGAATGTGGTATGTCGTTTACACAAAGCTTTGTATGGACTTAAACAATCTCCTCGTGCTTGGTTTGGTAGATTTAGTGATTCAAGTGGTATATCAAATTTGGATTAAAGCGGTGTTAGGTAGATCATTCAGTTTTCAGCTCCGTGTCTTCAACTGGCTGTATCCTTCTAGTTGTATATGTGGATGATATTATCATTACTGGTAGTGATTCAAGTGGTATTAAAAAACTTAAGCAATTTCTGCATAAGGAATTTAGTACTAAAGATCTGGGACGTCTTCGATACTTTCTTGGTATTGAAGTATCCTATTCACATGCTGGTATCAATTTATCGCAACGAAAGTATGTCTTGGACATCCTTGGTGAAGTTGGATTTCTTGGAGTAAAGCCGTCGATACCCCTATGGATCCCAATATGAAACTTGATGCGAAACATGAGAATTACTACATGATCCAGCAAAGTATCGAAGGTTAGTTGGTAAGTTAAACTATCTTACTATCATGAGACCTGATATATCCTTTGCGGTTAGTGTAGTAAGTCAATTCATGAGTTCTCCTCGTACCACTCATTGGGATGCTGTACTTCGAATCGTCAAATATTTGAAGGGAGCGCCAGGTAAATGATTACAGTTCAAGAATTATGGCCATCTAAACACTGCAGGCTTTTCTGATGCTGACTGGGCTGGATGTCCTGTGGATAGGAGATCTACTTCAGGCTATTGTGTGTTTCTTGGGGGTAATTTAGTTGCATGGAAAAGCAAGAAACAACATGTAGTTTCCCGATCAAGTGCTGAAGCTGAATATCGTGCTATGGCACATGTGACAAGTGAATTACTATGGTTGAGAATGTTACTATCAGAGATTGGAATGTCACCGTCAAATCCATCAGTGCTATATTGTGATAATCAATCCGCTATTCATATTGCATCTAATCCAGTCTTCCATGAGCGAACTAAGCACATTGAGGTTGATTGTCATTTTGTGCGAGAAAAAGTTCAGAAAGGCGAGGTTATTCTGCAACACACAAAGTCGGAGGATCAACTCGCGGATATTTTTACAAAATCTCTACGGGGGAATAGAGTGAGCGTCTTATGTAACAAGTTGGGTTTATTTGATATCTATATCCCAACTTGAGGGGGAGTGTTGAGAAATATTGTGAGTAATAAGGGTAAAATAGTAACTTAGTTATAATTAGGGTTAAGCACATATGAGCATATATATATTTGTAACCCTTTTTCACCTCTTGAATAATATATAGAAAACTATTTTCTATTTGACAAGATTGATCAATCTTTTCACTAGTAAATGCCAAATTAGGGTTTATTTGATTCAACAAATAATTTTAATGCCGCACTTCATATCTCTCGAGCTGAGTAATAACGTCTTCATAGCATGGCTTGGGTTTGAGATAATACATAGTTGCCTTAAATGTCTCATAGTTACTTTCAAGACCCTCTAAAACACCAAAGACCTTTGTGATTTCATTGATCAGTTTCCTAATCGCGTTTAACGTGTTACAAATCAATTTGAACTCACGCAAATACTCTGTTAAGGGCCTATTATGCTTTTGACAAGATTGAAGCTTACCCCTTAATTCAAATTCTTTGGCCATAGATCTCTGAGTAAAACGATCACACAATGTATTTCATAACTCAAAAGTTGATCAAGACCTATTATGAGTATTAGCACATCCTCAGACACGGATCTAGTGATCCACAATGACACAAGTTGGTTGGTACGATGCTATTGTTGATACTTCGGATTAAGGACATCTTAAGATTTTTTCCCTTTTGGGCATGAGATTTTGAGTGGTGGAGGTTGAATTTGACTATTGATGAAACCCAATAGATCATAGCTGCTAATGAAGCAAAGAAATTGCGTTTGCCATAGAAGGAAATTTCCTTAAGTTTGATAGTCACAAAATTTGAGAGGTTTATGTGTATAGGGTATGGATATCTTGATTTTGGGTTTTTTGCCATGATTGTGTAGATGAATAATAGATGAACTCAAGGAAAAGGATGAAAAACAAATATGATAAAACTGGCTTTGAGTATAAGGCTTTGTTACCATGAAGAAAATTAGAGGAATTAAGAAAGCAATGATTCAAAGGTAAATATCTTAGGAGAAGAGTGTTCTTCACTAAAAGCCATTATACACACTTTTCTTCTATAGTACATAATGCTATTTATATTAAGAAGACAACTAGATTTCCTATTCTATAATCTGACTATCTAATCTCACAAATTGACTGAATCAGTTAACCCGCAATTAGAATAATCATAATCAAATCATGTCTCTCACTCTAATCTAATCTTTTGATGGCACAATCAAACAATAATCAAATCATGCGCTAATCTAATCTTCCTATGATAGAATCAAGTCATATCTCCTACTCTAATCTAATCTTCCAATGGTTCACCAATAATATTATCAACCTTATCAGTAATGAAATGTCGTGAACCTTAGTAAAACATGGTAGAATAGTAAAAACTACATTATTTAAGTATTTGGACAAGGTTATGACAAAACATCATGAGTCTTTGTAAAATTTCGTAAATAGTGGAAAATTAAGATATTTAAATATTTACAATTTTTTTTTTTTTTTGTTGATCTTGGTGAAACTTTGTAATCCTCAATTAAGTATTATATAAAAACAAGGATATTGTTTAAATTCTAATGATTTTTATACTAGATTACTATTATTTTTTTTATACAATGTTGTAAATTACTAAGAAATAAAATGTTAAATCATTAATACTAACACCGCTCAAGAGTTTCTACTAGAGTTTATTCAAATAAGCAATGCCGCATGTTTTAATTAAGTGTTGAAATAAGTGGTTGTTGAATCATTGGCATCTTTAAGTTTTCCATAGAAAATTCTCACATCACGTAAAACAGTTTTGATAAGATTTGTCATCTACTCAATGAGCAATTGAGAACGACGTTCGCATTGCAAAGTCATACCACTATTCTCATTTAGCCCTTTAAAATTCATGTCAGTTCGCCTATTCAACTATGCCCTATCTCTTCATTTCAGCCCAAAATGTTAATATCCTGATCGCTTTTGGGGCAAAGAATTCCACAAACTTCACTGTCCTCGTCGACTTTTCATAGATGGAATATTTCCAACTCCACCAGCGGCCGAAAGCAATCTTCTTAGATGGACTTATTTCACTGTATGTCTTCAAGCTTCTTTTCCTATCATGGTTGGTTGATACAGAAAGAGAGATAGACGGGGACCAAGAAGAAGTGGCCACGGAGAGGATGATAGACTTCCGCAGAGCGAAGGCAGCTGTGGGCAAAGGCTGGCTGCCTTCGGCCGTGGCAGGCGAGGCCATGGTGAGGTTATCCTTGCCTAGATTAGCCTCACTTAGATCTAGCTGGCAAGGGCTTCATGATACCTTGCTCAATGGTCAGCGATCTGCGGCGACCCTCGTGAGCCATGGTTGAAAACAGAACACAAGGAAGGAAAAAAAAAAAAAATTCAAAAATATTAAAAACTTAAAAAATTTCTCCACATTAGCATTGGTTGCATCATGTAGGACAATCGACATTCGCATCAGTAATTTCCAATCAAAATTTACTGAATGAACTGAATTGGCTAAAAAAAATTCAACCAAAAAATTTGGTTAGAAAAATGTTTAGGATTCAATTGACACAATTACAATATGTTTATGTCTTTTTTGGTAATTTCCCCGCTCTTTTATTGGCTTTTGGCATGCTACTTGAACACTACTTTTAGTTGTAAAACTCATGTGACGAGGGCAAGCTAAGCTAATGATCTGAAGGTAAAATCACCACAAATTTTCACATTAGAGTCCATAATTTCATATTTTGTAAACTTAATTTCGTTTATTTCAATTGTCCACATATTCACCAAAGAATTCTTTGATCAAACCCAGAAAAGTCTCATTTTCCTTAACAAGTCAACTAGAAGCAAAGATAAGTTACAAACCACAAGAAGCAATGGTCCTCAATGGAGAAGCACAAAAGGGAAGTTTCGTTGACCTCATGCAGAAACTTCGAAGCTGAGAGCACGGGCATATATGTGGATACCATCGAAATGAATGCATCATGAAATAAGCCATTGCGTTCTCGCGCATGCTCGGACACAAGCTGGGTCCATCGAAGAAAATTTCATAAAAGAACAAAGGTTTGGAGATACGAGAAATCAACCTTCATGATCATGGGCCGTTAAGATTCCATTACCATGTTTGAAAGGAAGGAGGGAGAGGGAGAGGGAGAGGGAGAGAGAGAGAGAGGGGGTGTGGTGTGGGGCGAGGGAGAGAGAGACGTAGTAACTTTGTCCATAACTGTTTGGTTCATTCAGCTTAAAGTCAGATGGAATCTTGGAATTTTATCGAAGGATGAGATGGTGATCGGAGGTGACGTTGTTAGGGGCGAAACAATTGTCCAGCCATTAAAGTATATAGCTTAGTGATTTATAGCCACTTCTTTCTTAGGAGAGAATCTATCTTGACTCTTCTTTGATGATAAAGTGAGTTTCCTAGCTGCCTGTTGACAAAGAAAACGCTTGCCAATTTAGACATGCTCTTGACTTAAAAGGAATTTTAGGGATGAGAATTTCGTAAGTGCTATAACTTTCATACGATAATTACTTGAGTGTCATAATTGTTTTTTCAGTCATTTGAGTGCATTAATTTATATAGGGCATTCATTTGAGTGTTACACGTTTCTTTTCCCAATTAGTAGAATGCCATATATAACTTCGCACTCGAAGGAATATTTTTTGAATTTTTGACACTGAAATGATTGATTGAGAGTTGTGGCACTCAAGTAGACATTTTTTAAAAGCTATAGCACTTAAGTAATTGAAAAAAAAAATTATTTGAGTATTATATAAAAGTTATGGCATTTGTGGTGTCATTATCTCGTATTTCAGGTATTGTTTAGGTTTTTGAAACCCGACTTAAAAGCTCTCTCTCTCTCTTTCTCACTTGATCAACCCGTCCTACTTATCTAAACTGGAAAAAGAACTACAAATAGAAATCCAAAAATTGATAGTATGATCTATACACAAATCAATCTCTTAACTTTTTGAATGATCACTGTATGGACATTGAAGAAATTTTCATCATACTGAGCGAATGAATCGATATCATTTTACTTCAACATCTTCCCCAAATTGCGATATCTATACATAAATTGAATTTAATTACAACATATGTAATTCGGTCATATCTTGTACACTTTGCATGAATAGGCCTATTATATTTTATGTGTACAGTCCATGAAAAATATAACGTGCACAAGCTTGGTATGATCTTTGACAATGTTCATATTTGATTGCCATAACTACCTAATGTGCATGATCGGCAAAAGTACCAAAAAAGTTATAAATCTATTGCATTTGTATCAATTCAATTTTAAATATTTTCACATTAGTATTAATTCAATTCATCTTGGCAACTTGGCTGAAAATCATTAACATGGATGGCGGCCTTATAAGATATGGCCAATGTTGACGTAGACGCATTTATAATATTTTGAATTTTGAATTTTGAATTCTTTTTTATTCATTTTTCTTTCTTTTTTTCCCCCTTCACTTTGGCTAGCGAGGCCGCTAAGCCCCTTGCTTGAGGCCGCTAAGCCCCTTGCCCAAGGCCTTTGTGGCCCTCATCAATGATTGGGGAGGGCTTGCCTACCCTCGCTGGCCAAAATGAAGGGAAAAATAGAAAGAGAAAAGAAATGAAAAGAAAAGAAAATAACGAAAAAATTATCGAAATAGTATTTAAAAATGTCAACGTAAATGCCTACTATGCCGCATAGGATAGCCAGTGTCCACATCAACAATTTCCAATCTAAATTGATTGGATGTGCTAAATTGATACCAATATAACAAGATTTAAGACTAGATGAGTTTAATTGAAAGGTTTATGACTAAATTTGTATATTATATGCTTTTAATACTTTTCCCGCCCAGAATCTATGCTCCTCCATGTAAGGGCGAACCGCCACGTTCAGACTAGGACAGTCCCTCAACTAGGCTGCATTTTCTTCCTCATTCTCTCCAGATATTTCCTCGAGCGAGCGGCCCTTCGATTCCGGCACCAGTAAGGTGAAGACAATCCCAAGGAAGTTAATCACGCCAAGTATGATCAGGGTCTTACGGACACCGATCCCGTCCGCTGCATACAGGAAGCCGAACGCGCCCACCATGGCCCCGGCCTTGCCGGCTGCTGCCGATATGCCGTGACATGTCGACCTGAGCCGTGCTGGGAAGATCTCTGCGGGGACCACGAATGTGGTGGCGTTGGGGCCAAAGTTTGCGAAGAAGAAGGTGAGTGAGTACATGATCACGAACCCGATTCGGTTGTCTGGCAAGGTCCAGTGGTGGTAGGGGATGGCCAGAGCGAACATGAACACTGTCATGAAGAAGAAGCCCATCAGTTGGATCGCGAACCTTCCGATCTTGTCAATGAGGGCCACCGTGAACCAGTACCCTGGGACCGTGCTGCAGAGGGCGATCAAGGTCTGGGCACGCCCAATCCGGTACAACTCTTCTATGGCGTTCATGGTTTTCGCCTTTGGAATCCAACCGATGGCCGTGAAGACATCTTTCTGGAAAAGGTTCTGGCTATAGAAGGCAATGTCCAACAGGAACCAAGTGCTCGTCGTACCGAGCAGGTGGAGCCCGTGGCGCCGGATGAACTGTGTCGAGAACAAGCCAAAGTCGTTCTCTTGCGCCTTTGGCTGGACTTTCTCTGGCTCTGCTTCCAAATCGACTTGGAGAACCTTCGACATGTCGGCTGCGGCTTGCTTGGCATTCTTGGCCACTAGAGCGGTGTAACGAGCTGTTTCGGGCATTTTCATCCGCCAGTAATATGTGAGAGCGGCTGGAAGCGCACCGAACATCAAAATCATCCGCCACACGTAGTCAGCTTGCGGGATGGTGGAGAGGGCCGGATCGACCTCATAGGCCGGAACGGGATATCTAGCCTTGAAGGCCGAGGAGACAACTATAGCAACCATCCCTCCAGCTAAAATCCCAAAACCCTGCATCGCGAAAACAGCTGCGATGAAGGCACCACGAGTCTTCTTGTTCGCGTACTCGGACATGATGGTGGCGGAAAGCGGGTAGTCCCCACCAATGCCAAACCCGAGCCAGAACCTGAAGAAGCAAAGGGTTGCCATCACCCCGTTTGCTTCCTTGCCGAAGGAGAGCCCCGAGGCGATGGAACAGAGGACCATAAGCATGAGGGTCATGCCATAGACCCGCTTCCGGCCCATCTTGTCGCCCAACCACCCGAAGAAGATCTGGCCTGCAAGGGTCCCGCAGAAGGCGACCCCGTTGACGGCCGCCGACACATTGGATGGCAGGGTCCCCGGGGTGGGCGAGCCTGGCTCAGTGTAGTACAGGCGGCCGAGGAGCTTAGTCACAAGGGAGATGCAGAATAGGTCGTACGCGTCGGTGAAGAAGCCCATGCCGGCGATGATAATTGCCGTGAAGTGGTACCATTGTGTTTTGGCTGCATCAAGGGCATTGAGCACCTCCAGCTGTTCCTTAGCCATTGATCAACCCTTCCTCAAATTTTCCTTGTAGCTGTCACAATCAACCTTGAAATTCAGTACAATCAGATGAAAATCTGCTCAGCTAAGAAAACCAAAGTAAGATGTTGATGTGAAACGAGTATAGGAAAGGCAGAATTTCACTTGCGATGGCGAAATCGACGGGGAATATAAGGAAAAGAATGAGCAGACAATCGCATGAGCTCCCTTTTCCGAAATTCTCTCGGAGACGTAAATACTTCAAAAAAGCAGGTTGTTTTGAAGACGAAAGATTAGCGGATGGCGACTGGTTAATAGTGACGTTGAAGGCATGGAATACGACCACGTGTCCTTCATCAAATCAATAAAGTGTTGCCATGTCTTGAAAGCATGATGAGTTCCTGATTCTATGAATCCTGCTCCTCACATCATCTCGGATATAATTTTCAGAGTGACAAACGCGAAAAGCTGCATATAATCCTAGCGATGGAGCATATTTACTCGACGCAGACTGATCTCCTAGTAACCTTGATTTCATGGACTATGTAAAGATGATCGAACATGGAATGACAAAGACATGACTCTATACTATAGAACTCTATTAGAAAACTCGAAAAGCTTGAAAAAAGTAACCACACGTCCTGAGATTTTTTTGGAAAACTTCTACAGACCACAGATGAAAGCACAGCGAAGTCTCGACCGAAGCAGTACCTGTGTCTGATCAGCGAGGACAAGAAAGAACAGCTCTCTGCGTTTCCTCCTTCTGCTTCTTCCCCCTCCTCCGTGTGATCAGGGAGTAGATAAGGGTGACAGACTACGAAGTCCAACGCAACGTTTAATGCAGGGCAAAACGAGAGGGGAGAGGCGGCGTCACAGGTTGCTAAACAAGAACGGGAAACGTTACGCGAAGGATTGATGACGCCGCACAAGTCCCAGAGCGAGAGAGAGAGAGAGGTCTGTGGCAATTTGCAGTGGAGGGAAGAGGGAAGGCGCGGTTCGGTATTTAAGGGCAACGAGGAGGGACACCTCCAGTATTTTAATTCTAATTTCTAACTTGGATCAAGCTTCGTTAGGAGAGTTTTGTTGTAATTTTTAAGCTTCGCCCCTTTTAATACCAAAAAAAAAAAAAAAATTCCAACTTTTAACTTTTCGAAAAAAATTTCCAAAAGTTTCAGCCCAACATTTTCTCCTGCCCGTTGACGCTTTTTTCCTATTGCCGACGACACTGTTTTCCAAAATTCCAATAGAAAGTCATGGTACTGCTTAGACTTTTGGCTCAACTTTGGCTTACAAGTCTACTGAACCCAAAGGAAGGGTCGAGGCTTCATTCGCCCGTGCGGCGGAACCGGTGGCACTTCCCTTCTCTTACCCGAACCGTCCACTTTGGTTAGCACAGACTTGTCTAGATGCGATTAATACATCCTTTTTAGAGAAAATACCGTTGAAAATCTAAACTCAATATCTTAAACTTATGTCAGTATGATAGTATAGTCCCCATCACAATTTCATCTAGGATAGCTATTAGAAATCCTACGTAAACCAATGGTGTAAGCAAACGGTGTTAACTTGGATCTAAAGGATTTTTTTTTCCTTTTAGAATAGATGTAGGCTTTGCCAAAGTCATATTGGATTCATATTAGCATAATTCGCATGGCATTATCCAAATAAGTTGCCATCGATTATTCTTAACAGTCATCTTGGACGAACAGTGACTGAGGGTATATTTATAACATTAGTACAAATTTGAGATTTTTGGAGACATGAAAAATAAGAAGTCTGGACTTTTGGAATCACAATGAATATTGTTTAGGGTTTTCAGCAATATTATCCCTTATTTTTACTCATGAAAGGCCTAGGGAAGGGTTTTTAGGCTTTGTACTACGAAAGGGGTCTGCCCCCAATGCGCCCTTTAATAAGGTCTACCACAAATTATAGGTTGCTGAATTATGTGGTACACTTGTCACAACGTGCAAAGTCAAATATTGTTCTCGTGAAACAAGTTACCTCATCTTCTCTATTATTGAATTTGACTCAATGCAAGCAACGTTGAAGTGCCATTATTGAAACTATACTTTGTCCCTTTTGTTGGACAAAGGCTTAAGATTTCCCTATCTTCACACAATCATAAGTCAAGAACATCGTATGAAGCCTTTTAGCCCCATCTGCAAAGGATTGAGCGTGGCTCTAATTTTTGTCGCGACTCGCAAATGGATGGATCTAGGCAATTGTTGTGGGCCCAAACCCCAGCCTGGGTGGGATCATCGGCCCACCACTAATATTTACCATAAAAAATATTCTATTTTCAAGAATTGAAATTTCTAGCGTACTCTCTTTGTAAAGTAGAACGCTCCTTCTAGTTAAGTTATATTCTCATTTTCAGATTTATAAAAAAAAAGAGGCCACTTTTCGTTGCCCGTCTCTTTTCTAGGGTAATTTTCCAACCGGTTTTCATTGCTATTTGTGATTTAGCTGAAAATCTTAAAAGAGCATATATGTTTAACAGAAAAAAGCATAATGCCCAAGTGGGTGGTCGTGTTCTTCACCGGACGGACGCGGGCACTTCGACCCAACCTACTCGTGCGACGCGTGGGGATACGCTATTGCCGTATTATTGTCCGGTCGACAACTTGGTCAACTTAGGAAGGATATCGGAGTACTAGGCACTCAGGTCAACGGGTCAAGAAAGACGGAAAGAGAGAGAGTCCGTGTGAAAACAGGCGCGCATGTAAGCGCAAGTGGAAGGACTTTCTAGATTTTGGGGGAAGGTTTCGTCCTTTGGGGGGCTCAAATATCCAATTTCTATTGAGGCCTAGCTCCCACTTATTTCAACTTCAGAAGGTATACCACATCATTTGCCTTGTGGACCTATAATTTGATTAGACAAGAGTAATCATATCTCAAAGGACAGTCAAAACCAATGTCATAGGTAGAGAGGTTGATGGACCCACAACAAGTGCGTTTCTACACATTTTCTGAGCTATTTGTTGCTTTTGATCCGCATAACTTTACATAGAGCGAGGATCCTTTGTGACCTATTTTGGCTAAATGTCTAGGTTTTATAGCTTGGAAAGGAATTGTGATCTTTTCGACAATGCAAGTTAGAAGGGCAATTGGTTCGTGTATATGAATAAATCAATAAAGTATAATGCAACTTCAAAAATATTGAAATTTTACGTGTTTGTTAAATATAATTGAACTTTATTTATATATTGTGCTTGATTTGTTAGTTAACGACCCTCTCTATTATATACACGAATGAAGGCGTGGTTGGCTCGAAATCTTTTGTTCGTTTATCTTTGATATCTGTGTTCTCTTTGTTTTAATCTAATCTTGTCTGTTTCATGTATATCGTCTTCCGCATGTCGGACGTTTCCCCTTGGTCTCGGATTGCACACCCAGATTTATTGATATTCAGGACTGGACTCTTCGCAAAATAGGCACCTAAAGGTAGGTATCAGTCGTTTCTTCCTCTCCGTGCTTCAACAAAGTTGGGACTCCATTGTGGCGAAAACACTTTCTTGGGAGACCCCAGAGTAACATGCACTCTCTCTTGGCTAGACATCATTTAGTGATTGGGAAAGTTATTAGGCAAACGAGGCAAATGATTTTTGGACTTAATATGTAATGTTATCCCTGCATCTTTAATTTATTTAATATGATCTATAAATTTTAACCCGATATGCAATATCGTCTCTAGACTTTTAATCTACTGAATGTGATCCTTGAAGTTTTGATACAAATTCAATTTAATCTCCGGACTATATGGAAATGTTCAACGTTATCCCTAAAGTTTTGATGCGAATTCAATTTAATCTCCAAACCATATGAAGATGTTCAACGTTATCCCTAAACTTGAATTAATGTATCCAAATTAAATTAAACACTTATCAAAAGTTCTTGGACCATATTGAACAAATTAAAAGTTTAGAGACGACATTGTACATTGGACCAAAGATCAGTGACCATTTGTGTAAATTTCTCTAGTTATTATTTGTGGATCTTATTTAACCATGGTTTATGTATCTTATTAACATGACATTTCCTGAGAATATTTATTAGAATATATTTTCATCATCCTACTAGTTGATCACATATAGTATGAAATTTGTTAGGGTGCAACAAGTTTAATGTGTTGTGAGATGAAATTTTTATTATGACCGTTAAACACTTGTTCGTGGAAATTGATTTTGAGATAGAAGGTGTAAAAACTAAAAATTGTCCATTTAGTAAACTGAAAATTAAGCTCCAAAAAATTTAAGTATTGTTTGAGTATTATAGGTGTTCAATTGTACATGTTAAATCAGATGAATATGCTCCCACTTTCAAGTGTTGAATCAATCTCGTTTCATAATCATCACAAATCAAAGCATTGAACTTTGGTAATTTTACTAGATCGTTTCATCAGTAACAAATGGTAGCTAAGTGAAATGGAACCCAACCACCATCAAAACTATGATTGGCAAAAGAATGTTCATAATTGGATAGATAAATGACTATGAATTTTTATAGGCAGAAGTACAGTGCAAATACTAAAACTTGGCATGAAAGATATTTAAGTGTCAAAAGTTCTGATTAAGTGCCACTTTTAAAAAAAATAAATAAATAGGACATTTAAGTGCCAACTCCGGCAAAAAGTATCGGAAATTCGATATAACTTATTTTTAATAATATAAGTAGCTTACATGGCTCACTGAAAAGCTGAGTCAACAAAGAAGAGGTAAAAAGAATTATTTAAATTTTAATATAAATATTAATTTAATTAAATTTAAAACTAAAATTTTAAAAAGGGAAGGATACAACACTTGTTCAATGAGAGTTGTGCAAGCCCTTGTTGCCGCCAATCCACCTCATTGAGAAGGGTCGATGATGGTGGGGGAAAGGTTGGTGAAGGCTTGCAAGTCCTTGCCTAGATATGGGGCGAGAATTGTGGCCCTCTCCTAGATACGATGAGGATTGCCGACCATCACCCAGCAAACTCAAGGGCCACCGCCTACTGGGCAGATTTGGGCAAGGGCTTGCAGGCCCTTACCATTGGTTGGTTGGTTAGGGTTGTTGGCCCCTAGCTAAGGCCTGATTGACCTTAACCCCCACTATTGTTGGCCTTTCCCGGTGACAGTGGGATGGCGGTGATGAGGGCTTGCACAGCTCTAACCGAACAAGTGCAATCCTTTTTTTTTTAATTAAGTTTTAAATTAAATTAATATTTATATTAAAATTCAAATCCAAGGTAAAATAACATCATTTTCAACTTATCTAGTCACGTCAAGCGCAAAACGACATTGTTTTGTATTTGTCTTGTCGGAAAAATGCCGCGTTGACATTTTGGCTAGAATTTCTTATCGTTAGTATTTAGATAATTCATTTTTCTTTGATTTTGGTACTTATATATACTTTTTTCAATTTTTGACACTTAAATATTTTTTCGTGCTAAGTTTTAACACTTGAGGCATTCGACACTCAATTTTTGGAAGTGGAAGTCGATACACGTGCTTTTTGCAAATTCTCAACATTTCACATTGATAATCGACTCGTCGGGTCAACTTTGCCATCCGGGAAAGTCGTGTGGTTTTGTTGGGCAAAATGGGTTGTACGACGTCTTCGAATTGCCGAGTCCTCCTCCATCTTCTCCGTTCGTGGGTCTCGGGAATCTTTCTTTATTGAACTGAAAGAGGGCAAGTAAAGCTCTGTGGATAAGATCAGTGGAAGTCAACATCTCCTCTTGACTGATTGATTCCCCACCTTCTCCCACACCCCACGCCACCACCACCCCCTTTCCATCTCCACTGCAATTGCTTTGAGGAGTGGTATTGTGGGGAAATAACGCGAAGACTAACTCTACCTTGCCATTCAATATCAAACGTGAGAGAAGGAAATCACTAGAGCATCAACAAGGAACGATAAAAAAAAAAAAATACCATAAATTTATGCCACTCGATCCGTGTCACTAGCTATGTCATGGAGAAATACAGCCACAAAAATCTACTATCAATTGGAGAATTTCAGAAGTTATAATCAATTGCTTCACGTATTTTCCTACTCTAAAGTATAACCAATCTTACAGTATTTTGCCTCACATAACCACTAGAGAAGATCAGGAAATTAATACACAATTTGGAGCACTCATGCTTTCATTTGAAAAGACTAGTCAATTCGATGTCAATTGCATAAATCACTAACTAAAAGGACTTTAAGCATAAAATCCCAATGTGTATTCGACTCCAACTCAAACCATGTGTTTTGCCATTAATTTAATGGAGCCAGAAAGTCCTATTTTCACTCTGACTTCACATTCAATTTCCCACTTGATATCCATTCAGATGATGTAATGGGCTCAAACTCGAAATATAATTTTTAAACATCAAAGGCAATTTGGTAGTACACATTGTGGGCATATTACCAAGAAAAATTATCCTACATGAATCACCATGGTTACAAGAACTTGATTAAATCTACTTGAGTTCAATCTCATGGGGTCCATTTGGGTGTGTTTGTTTGATTGATTTAATATTTCATGAATTAGTTTTTTGGGCTGTCATGCATTTGGAATGATAAAAATGATTAGTCAACAAAAAATCATTTATGCATATTTTGAGTTACGAAAATGAATTCCCCAACCTAAAAGGGAAAATATCTTCTTGGAAAATGATTTGCTGTTAAATATTTTCATTTTTCATGAAATTTTCCTTAAAATAAACACACCATTGACGCTCGGTTGTTTTAAGGAAAATTATTTTCAGAATTTTTTTGACCTATGAATGTTTGGATGATGAAAAGCTAATCGATATATGAAAAACATTTTACATGGATAGAAAACAACACACTTAAATTGGGGGGAAATTAATTTTCCTTCTAAATAAGCAAATTACTTTTCTTAAACCATCATACAAATGAAATTTAAAATTATTTTCATTGATAATTACGAGTTTCCATTTATTTGGTGATTTTGGGAAAGTAGTTTCATTTCTTTAGAAGGAAAAAAAAAATTGTTTTCCTCTTATTTAAACTTGTTATTTTCAGTCCACTGAAAAGCGTTCTTTATATATTGATTAATTTTCTATCATTCAAATATCCAAAAAGTCGAAAAATAATTTTGGAAAAATAGTTCTCCCTCGATCAAATAGACCCTACACCTTAATTCGAGTTCACGGATATAAATGTTCAAATGAGTTTGGAGTGGTGCATGCAATGCACCAAATAACTTTTCAGTGAATCTCATCTTTAGTGAGGTTGGAACATGTTGGCATGCGTCGTGGTCAGCAGTTCCGTGCGGCATCATCTCCACATAAAATTCCGAAACGAAGTGATCTCCAGAGAATAATACCGACTTCCCCCCGCTGAGTGGACCACCGTCCACGTGCTCACAGATGGACACTTCCTGCATCACGAGGATTTAAAATCATGAGGATTTATGCTCGCGGCCTTGTGCGGGTTCCTTCCATAGCCGCAGCAATCTCCATCATTCTTGTGAGCTTAAGCTTTTTCACTGCCAATATCGAGACACGTCTGTCGTGTCACCCATCATTGCCCCCATGATTAGGTAAACTGCGTATTCGTTTTCCTAAAAGCCACTTCCTTCCATTGATACGCAGGGCGAAACGGAATGGCTAGCGTTAGCGGTCCTCGGCTGCCTTCTCAGGGAATTCACATCTGCGGTGGGGGTGCTTAGTTTGAGCTACGATAACTGCTCATTCTGAGCAAATCCATTTCCGTCGCATCGCCATTACATGTCGGGATGAAGCCAGAGTTGTTTTAAGACGCAAAAATTATCTAAAAAATACTAAATTTGATAAATTTTGGCCAATTCTTTTCTAAACCTTTCAATTTTACTAATTAAGTCGTAAACCTTTTGACAATTTATTAACTGAGTTCATTCAATTAATTTTTTTTTTAAGAAATCGCTAATGTGTAATTTTTTATTAACTGGTCATCATGAACAATTTTTTGTAATTTTTTTATTTTTCTTTTCCTTTTTTCTGTGTTAGAGAAGGACCTTGGCGGCCATAGGCAAGGTGACCTTGGCATAGTCTTGGTGAGGCCTTCGCGGTGACGAGGGTCACGTCACAAGGAAAAAGACAAGGTACTCCTAGTGCACCAAACTCCATGTCCCCTTAATCTGCAATACTAAGTCGCCTTATTTGGGAGAAAGTGTTTTTCCTTGTTCATATGCGGCAACAATTTTAATTTGCATACTCTAAATGGATTTTTTTTTTAGGAGGGGGGAATTAAGTCCTAATCTCATTACAATTGTGTTAATTCGGTTTTAAACTTTTTTCAGGGCCAATTTGGTCAATTCGGTCAATTTCTTTTAGTCGACACTGATGTGGTAATTTTTTAATAATATTTTTTTTTTCGAATTTGATTATTTATTTTTTCCTTTTCTTCCTCCTTTTCTTTTTTTCCCCTTGGCCTCGCTTAGATCTCGGTAGACCCGTTAAATGGGTGGGTCGGGTCATAAATGGTCCAACTCAAATCGACCCATTTAACTCGTTTATGACCCATTTATTGCAATGTAAAATTTTTTACCCATACTCGACCCGACCTATAATCGACCCATACTTGATAGGGGTGATCGGGTCCAGGGTGGGTAGGGTCTAGACCTGGACCTTGTACCCGACCCTGTTATAACCGGTTCTCATTTTTTGGACCTTATACCTGACCCTATTCGTATTGGACCCTGTACCCGACCCATCCTGTTTTTCTGATCCGGTTCTAGGGTCAACCCTGTTTCCACTAGAACCTATTTTGCAATCTCCTGATATCCTATACGACTTCGAATTTTATATTAATATGTGAGAAAATATCGTAATCCTACTAATTTGTATTGAAACATTAAGCACTTGTAATAAATAAATACATAAACTTTTTGACTCAACGAAAAATTAAGAATCCACAGGGCTAATTATAATAAATAAAATCATAAGGCAAAGAATTAGCAATAAACATAGGTCTAATATTAATCTTATTCCCACAACCACTACATGAAGCTACTAATTTATGCAAAGATAACTCCTCCTACAAAAGAGAAATTAGGCAAGCTAATCCATGTGATACACAAGAATTTGGCGGGGACGAACACCGCACATCCATCAGACGATGCAAGAGGGAGCTGGTGAGGGAGGGAAGCAAGTGAGGAAGAGAAATGACAAAGGAGGAGTGCTGTGCGTGTTTGAGAGAACCAAGAGGAAAAACGTCATGTGATTGTAGGAGTAAGAATAGAAATCGGGAGAAAAAAAAAAGTTTTGGTCCTCTACTTACAAAACCGGTTCGGGAACCGGTTCCAAAATAGGTCCGGGAGCCGGTTTCTGGGTGGGTAATCACTCGGAACTTGTTCCCGGACCGGTTTAAACTAGTTCCGAATTTTGGGAACAGGTTCCCGGATTGGTTTCAATGGGAACCGATTCCCGACTCTGTTTTCCGGGTGGGCTGGTCCGGGAACCGGGTATACCGGTCCGGTTGCACACCCCTAATACCTGACCCATTTAATGAAACATAAAAAAACTTATATATATATTTTTATTTTTATTTTTTCTTCTTCTTCTTCTTTGGTCAGCTGCCAGCCACAACGATAGCTAGCGACCGGTCATAGGTGAGCCTTGAGCTTGCCTGGCTCGCCAACGTTGGTGAGCTTAAGGCTTGCTAGATTGGCGAGGCTTGAGCCTCGGCGGATGTCGGTGAGGCCTCTGCCTCACTAGATCCGGCGAGCTCGAGCTCGCCCCTCGCCGGATCTAGTGAGAGCTCAAGCCTCGCCTGACGCTGGCGAGGTCGAGTCTCACCAGATCGGCGAGGCTCGAGCTTGCCCCTCGCTGGATCTGGTGAAAGCTCGAGCCTCACATGACGCCAACGAGTTTGAGTCTCGCTAGATCCGACGAGCTCGAGCTCGCCCGACGCTGGCGAGCTCAAGGCTCGTTTGGCCGGTCGCCCATCACCGTGCCGGCCACCGGAAGAAGAAAGAAGAAAGAAGAAAAAGGAAAGAAAAAGAAATAAGAAATAAAAGAAACTTAAATAAAAAAATAATTATAATTTCAATTTTGATAAAAAAATATTTTTGTAAAGTTAAAGAGGGAAAAAAAGAGATTGTGTGGTTTTGGTTGAAAATTGGTTCTAAATCCAATTCATTTAAGACCCATTTAAGACCCACCTATCTTAAGTCTTTATTTAACTAGTTTCTTCAAAAAAATAAGTGACCAATTTATGACACATTTATGATTTAAATGTGTCATAAATGGGTCTAAGACCCATTTTGACATTGTTGACACCTAAATTTTGGCGATTGAGTTTATTTATTTTATTGCATAGAAAAATAGGGGTTAATTTTATTAAGTGCATATCATATAGATTTAGGTTGCATTTATTGGACCGGTGGTGGATGAGTTTAAATTAGATGGATCAAGCCCACGAAGCAAGTAAGTTGGCCAAAGCCCATATTTTTAATGATCGAAAATTATCTCGTGGGAAAATTGATTTCGAAATTTTTCCGAGATATGATGAATTTTTGGATAGGGCACATGTGTGAAAGAATATTGCGGTTTATCTTCGCAGGATTTGGAATTAAAGAATAATCTTATTGAAATCTTGAATCGTTATCAATAGGTGAGAAATTTGGAAAATAAAAAGTGATATTGCATGCGAAAAAGAAATCTTCGCGGATGTTGATTTGAAAAGGAAATTAAAACCCTAATCTTTGGTCTATAAAAAGGGTTTTTTTTTTTTTTTTTTTTTTTTTAGAGGAGGCCACGCAATAGAAAAAACACGGGCACATCGAAAAGTTTTTCTCGGTTTCTAGGTCAAAAACTTAAGAGAGAGAGAGAGAAATTTGCAGTCTTCCCCCTGTAGCCACCAATTTCCCAGCACAACTCGTAACTCCAGCGATGCTTCCGTTCGTTGTTTAGCATGGCCCAATTCTAGTGAAGACCCTTTTCGGCCACGCCGACGTATTTCCTGGCGTTCTTGCATCCCTGGTCGACACGCCAGTTGTGCCCCAGTCATCACCGAATTTATTCTTGCGCTTTCGGTTGCCGTGCCGCACGTTCTCAAAGCCCACACCTACATGAATATCATCATCACGCTCCTTCGATGCCTCTGACCAATGCTGTGCAACATTCTCGAGCCATCCAGAATTCTCATGTCAATTGTGAATTTAGCCGTGTGAGGTTGGCATCGTTCCTTCCTAGTCTTATTCTCAGAGATAATTTCTCCGAGCTAGGTTGACCCGTGAAGATTGCGACTTCATGTGACCTTCATCAACATCCAGCAAATTCACAAGTGCCTCCACCAATCCGCACCACCGTCATTAGAATCCTTGCTGCAAATCAATGCTGCCTTGCGAAGCTGAGAAGTTGCTACGTCGCTGAAGATTGCCGAGCACTTTATGTCGTAACTGTTCGTAGTCCTCCTTCTTGACTTCACAACACACGGACACGGCGTGATACACGTGGTTTAGAGGGTCAAAGTTTGAAAATCAAAGACTATCGTCACAAGACTTGGAGGATGCGGACAAAGGGTTTGGGAGTTAGCAAAGTTTGACATTGGTCAACGTTTCCTTGGCACCTTCACCGCCTTGTCGAGAGAACCGAGCATCCCGTGAAGTTTCTGTGTTTTGTAGGTTTGTTGATCGTAAGCATTACCGAGAGACCCATCAGCCAGCATCACTATGAACCACCACGTGACCCATCGCCACTCAAGTCACCATGTCGAGTCACGAAGATCCGAATTTTGAAGGCCGATATTCGAAACTAGGTGAAAACTTTATCTATTTCGATTTTCAAATATTCCGTTTCCTTATTTGAAATATCATTGATGCACATTATTTAAATTTTTGATATGCTATCGTATCCGTAATCTCGAGTAACCTTTTAAATTAGGGATTAATCCCTGATTTCATAACGTGCATACGATTGACAGTCTGATTTCGTGCCCAAAATATGACTTGCAATCGCACGAAAAATCGCCAATCCGATCTCATGCTCGAGATTCGATTTGCGATTTATTTGAAATTGACCAATCCGATCCCATGCGCGAGATATGATTCGTCAATTTATGGATATCGATCTTATATTGCTGGATGTGCTGTCGTGTTATTTGAATCGACTTTGTTTTCATAAAAAAAAATCAAATCAAATCTGAGTTAGATTAGGTTCTTTTATCGTTTTAGTATTACCTTGCATATTTAGAATAGAAATTTTATTTTGAATATTTTAGAACAAAAATCCAAAAAAATGCATTCATTTAGGATGTTAGTTTTTTTTATATTATTATTTGAATTGCATGTTTAATTTTAATTTCGAATTTCATAAAAAAAAAGAAAAAAAAATAGAATTAGGGCATCTTTTGCGCGTTATTGTATATTAGGGTAAGATTGCATGTTTAATTTTACTTCCTAATTAATTTTAAGTTTAGATAGGTTTTTTTTTTTAGATAGATTGCATTCTAGGATTATTTGGGTTAAGATAATATTTTAGTTTAAATTAGGATTTAGTTTAACCTAATTCCTAATATAAATTGAATAGGATTTTAATCTAGCTAGATAATTTTCACATTTTGTTTTAATTCCGAATTTCATAAAAAAAAATACAAAAATACCTTAGGCTAAATTAATTTTTCTTTAGGATAGGTTGCATTCTTTTTTAGGAAAGAGAAAAAAAATAAAAAATGTCATGAACATGTCATTTAGGAGTAGATTAATTGAAATGCACGTCATTTAGTTCTTTCTTAAGCCCATTTAATTAGAAATTGCCTGTCAATGAAATTAGGTCATTTAGGTTGCATCTAATTATTGCATTTCTTTAGGATTTACTCTATTCATGTCATATAATTTAGATCATATTACATGTCATTAGAATTAGGTCATTTAGTTAATATTGCATTGCATATTACATGATTTTCATCAATTAAGTGAAAATAAAAAAAAATGAAATTGCGTGTTAATTAGAAACCATATCTAAGGTTGTTGATGTGGATTTTAATTTAACATTGCAGATGCTTTCGTTGCTTTGAGGTAAGTTTGCAATTTATTTATTGTTTATCTGGGTGTTAAATTGGTGGATTGCGCACCCACATGATCACTTCACATGTTAGGGAAATAGATTTAAAATCAATTCAAACTGCTTGCCAAACATTTTTTAAGAATGGTACCGAAAGGGCATTAGAGAAATCTAGTGTAACCAAGTCCCCGTACCCAAAATCTCTGGTTCGTAGGAGTAAAGTAAACCTCCCGTTGCTTTACTTGGGTTTCTAATCGACCCACCAAAAATAGATTAGTGGCGACTCCTAATTGAAAATCATTTGCATGTTAAGAATTCAAACCTAAGTCGCGAATTGGTATGGGCTTGGGAGAGCCTGAGTTAAGCTTAGGCTTAACAATCCATTAGCCAAACCCTAGATGGTGCACACTCGAAATTTTGGTCGCGACAGACACCTGTAGATGTAGGCAAGGGTAGCTTCACCAAGGCCTTGCCTTCACCAATGGCCTCCAAGCCTTCGTGAGGCCTAGCCGCCTCAAATGAAGGTTGAAGTGCAGAAATGAGGTCAATTGGGCCCGACGACCATTGGTAGAAAGAAGGAGGAGGGGGGGGCGGAAGACCATGTGGCGTGTCACAAAGGCCTAGGGACTGTGCGCAAAGGTGACCATGGCCTCCCTAGCTATGGGTGAGACTATTTTGCCTGCGATCAGCGAGGCCACGGTAAGGCTGCCCTCACCCAAATCTAGGTGAAGTCACCTCAAAAAAAGAAAAAAGAAAAAAGAAAAAAGAAAAAAGAAAAAAAATAATTCAAAAATAATTCAAAAATAAATATATTATTAAAAATTACCATGTCAACATCGGCCAAATAATCGGTGATGGCCGATGTGCGCTGCCTGATCAAAATTAGTCGAATATACTGAAATGGTATAAATACAAAAGATTTAGGATTGAATTGACCAATAAAAGTTTAAAATTGAATTGGCGGATTGAATTGATCAATAAAAGTTTAGGACTGAATTGGCACAATTATTATATATTTATGACTTTTTTGGTAATTTTCAAAAAATTCAGAGTTCAACATATGTGGTCAACTTTAATACTTTGGACATAATATATTAGCAGATTGATTGTTTTGCGTGTGCAAAATATCATAAATGCAAGAAAATTCTGATATTTTCAATGAAGCACAATATAAACGCATTTGAACTATAAAAAAGGAGACGTTCCAAAAAACTATAGAAAAGAAAACATAAAAAAAATATTTATAGTACCTGACCAACAGGAGACCGAAAAATTTAAACTTAAAAACAATCTTATGTGCATATATGGCATTATAAGAAAAGACAAAAATTAGATATTTATGACATCTTACAATGTCTTAAGAGTCGATGTTGTAATTTTCAAAAAAAAAAAAAAATATGTATATTTTTAAAAAAAATGATGAGATTTTGCCGGTTGATTGCAGTGAAAGTTCGCTAGTCCTTAAAAAACATTGAAAAATGTGAAATACCAAAAAAATCGAAATAATTTGCACGTTACTAGGGAATGTCGTAAGCCCTTGAAAAGCGCATCATAAATTTTTAATAATTAGCATATCTAATTATTGACAATCTTCTCTACAAGATTACAATGAAATGTTGCAAGTTTTTATAGAATGTCGCCGAATGTTAAGAATTACATTATTTAGATGGCTACGATGTTGTACATTTACTTTGGACAAAACGTAATAAGCCTTGATGGGCAATTTTCGTGGGAGGAAACGCTGCAACTCACATATTTCACAAACTTTCATGAAAAAAAAGGGTATGCTCATCAAAAAAATGAGGGAGGACTAGACCTGCTCGATTTGAAACTCTGGAATTGAGTATTGATAGGCAGCATGCTTTGGAGCCTCATCAATCATCCATCCTCATCCTTGTGGAGTACTTGGGTTTATCACATTAAATGTAGAGGTACTTCTATTACATGACTCAACATAAAGGGTAACACAGCCTGGAGTTGGCGATGTATACTTAAATTAAGATTTGCTCTACCACATATTATCTCTAGCCAAAAATACTGTTGCAAAGAGATATACAATAAATTCAAATATAGGAGGGACCATCCGTGGGCTGGTATTAATAAACTTGGACTGGTAGTTTTAGCAAGCATAATTTTATCGATTGACTTGTTTGTAGAGATAGGCTATCAACAATAGAAGCCGTATCACTGTTAGGGGTGTGCAAACAACTCGCGAACCCGTTTCCGTTGGAACTGGTCAAAGAGGAAGTTCCAAATTTTTCGAACCGATAGTAACTGATTTGGGAACAAGTTTTGAGTGACCAAACTAGACCGCCCTATTTTGAAATTGGTTTCGAAAGGATTTCATAAGATAAAAAGCCAAAATCACAGTTTCTTTTTCTCCCAAATTTTAACCTCAGTACTCCTTTGTTCTTTGTCCTACCTTGAAACTTCTCGCTAGTATTTCCTCTTTCTCCGAAATTTTTATGGATGAATGGAGAATGGAGTTTCATAATTTATATTTTATGTTATGTTTTTGAACTTTTTATCGTTTATAATTGCACATGACTATGCATTCATTTTATGGATCGTTGTTTTTGGCGGATTAGGAATTCTATTGTTCATCTTTTACTTTAAATCGTTTCATTACTCATAGCCTTGTATGATTTTGCTGTAAAAAATGAACCAAAAAAGGAACAAAACAATAAAACAGGTTTTCGGGTAGACCTTGGAACAAGACCAGAAAATAGGGTAGGTTCTAAAAGTGGTGCTGAGCAAACGGGGTAAGTTCCAAGGTTCAAAAACTGTGACTTTATTATAACAGGGTGAGTTCCAGGTTCCAGGTTCCAACTCTAAAACCTATCCATCCTAGAATTGATTATCCCTAATAACGGTAGTCATCTTTAGTAGATATTAAGTGTAACTTTTGTATAGCTAGTTGAGTACACCGAGATAAGTAGTGTATGGTGTAGTATTTTGGCACAATATGGAATTTGGCATTCCATAGGAGGTTGTAATTTAGAGCTTCAATGGATGATCGAGCTACCAAGGGCAAAAAAATGGAGGCAAGACTCCTCAAGTTGTCTTTCTTTGCGACTATCTATTGCATCTATATGGAACACAACCGTAGATGGTTTCAAAATAAGTCAATTGAGCCTCATTTTCCGTTGGCCAGGATTCAAAAGGTCATAAGAGGTAAGGCGTCATTCTACTAATAGTGGAGGCCTTCTTAGGCAAATGTTTTATTGGCTACTATATGGAGGCTTTCTTCTTTCATCTTCTCGCATAATTAATTTCTTTGAAATGCTAGGGGATTCTCCTGAGCTTTTGTATCTCATCTGATTAATGATGTTCACATATTTACATTAAAAAAAGAGAGGATCATAGTAAGCCTCAATAAAACATCATAAAATATTGTTGACACCTAATTTTGACAAGTCTAGGGAAATAAAAAATAAAAATCGCATCATCATATATAAAAGGAAAAAAACAGGGGAAAATCGATCTGGTTGATTATGCATGGAAATTTGAAATTCTGATGAATATTTAGATTTTGATAAATGCGGAAGCAATTAGAAAATCAAGTGAGTAAAGGGCAATACTTTTTATAAAATGGAGGGAATCGAAGCAAAATTGAGCTGATTGCGAAATCATGCTCCGATTTGCAGTCATGAATTAATGCAACAGAAGATGCAAACTCGAAAATTGCCATGAAAAGACGCCGTATGGAATCACTATAAAAGAGCCAAAATTTTCGTGACGGGGAAATTCGAGGAAAAAAAAATTAGAACAAAAAGGTGAGGGCCTTCCTTCGGTTTTGGGAGAGAAAAAGAAAAAAAGTCAACGAGAAAAGAAAAAGAAGAAAAGTGAAGAGGGGAATTGATCGGTCTGCAGTGAGGGAGAGAGAGAAGACCGATAAGGGGACATGAGAGAGAGAGAGAGAGAGAGAGAGAGAGAGAGAGAGAGAGAGAGAGAGAGAGAAGAAGAAGAAGAAGAAGAAGAAGAAGAAAGAGAGGCATCGCATCGTCTTCTTCACGGAGACCCCCAGCGCGTCGGCCATGCATTGCGCCAGGCACTGTGACGCCAGCCACCGCGCCTCCGCATCGCTGCTTAGCCATTCTCTCCATGATGCTCACTGTGACGACCTAACGTCGGCAGATCTGAGCTGAGCTCGCCTCCGCTTGCGACCTAGTGACCTCTGAGCCCTGAGTGATGCCAATCCCCATCGCACTCCGCCTCACCTCCAACCCGTAGTAGCCCACGCACCGCGCCTCTGCACCGCCACTCCACGCGACAACCCGACACTCCGCTGCTGCTGTTGTATCTTCGCCAGAGCCCTCCATCGTCCGCGAGCTCGTAGCTCTGCGTGTCTCCGAAGCCCAGCAGCAATGGCTGCGCCTGACGCCCAACGATCGTACTTCCACTGTCACTCTGCGCCACTACGTCCACCATCACCACTGTAGCGCCGGTGCCATCCCTTATCCACGACCAGCTGAAACTCGCCACGATACCTCTACTCGATGTCCCGTCGTTGTTTCTGCCCTATTCGTTTTTGCAGATCCCACGACCCCCCTGCCTCCTTTGTTATGCGTCTTTGCCACCACTGCTCCGCTACACCTGATGCCATAAGTCGCGGCTCCTCCGTCGAGCACCACCCAGCCGAGGCCTGGGCTCCTCCACTGACCCCGCACCATCTTCGTCAATACTCCGAGCTCGAGCCGCACGCTGCTGCTGCCTCGTCGACGCCTGCAGCGCTCCTCACTGCCCCGCATCGCCACTCCTCATTGATGACCTCCTGCTCGCCTGCTATCATGCCGGAGCGCCGCTCAATCCGCCGCACCCCTGCTGCCCGAGTCCCACACCTAGCTCCATCAGTTGTCACCCTTGCCCGTGTCGACGCTGGTGCTCTCCTCCATTAGGTGTCTTATTTTTTAATTTTATATTATATTATATTTTTTTTTTCTTAAGTTTCAATGTTATTGTACAAGAATGTGATTTTCATTTTATGAATATTCTAGGCATTAGTCGCAGGGGTTTTGTTCAAAATTGTTGTAATTATTAATTTGATCTATATGACGTCAAATCATTTTTTTAATTATATTAATTTTTGGGCATTTTTATAGTATTTTAACTATTAAATCATTATAATTATTAATTTGATCTGTAAGACTTCGGATAAGATTTTTAATTACTTTGAACTTTTTTTTATATGTCGTGATATTTAGGATTAGAGTAATCGTTAATTTAACCCGTGAGACAATGGATTATTTTTTCGATTATTTTAATCCTTTATTTGATGAATATCTTGGTTAGTTTAGCTTTAATATTTATCTGATAATTGATTATCTTGAAAAACACTAACATAAAAAAAAAAAAAAAATCAAATCTTGCATTGGAGTGTGTTGGTTTAGTAAATTAGGATTGCATTTTTTAGGATTGCACTTTTAGATAATTTTTGGAATAGATTAGGATTGAATATTTTCTTTTTTTTATATAGATAGACTCTTAAATAATGTTTGCACATTTAGATAATCTCATTTTTCTTTAAAAGATAGTTTTCTAAAAAATGATAGGGTTTAAGTCAAATTAATCCCTAAAATAAATTAGAAAATTATTATTTTTAGACATGTTAACTAGGTTTCTTTTTTATTACGAATTTTAATGAAAAATACGAAAAATATTAGGTGCACGTCAATTACTTTGCATGTTAGATTCATTTAATTAGAATTAGCTTGTTAGTAAAATTAAGTCACATACCACCCCGCGGTGGACGAGTTGATTCGCACCTTGCTCCCTCATCTAGGAGGGGAGAGGTTCGAAACTTCTTGCCCCTATTGGGCGACTTAAGTGGGGTGTTGTGAGAGGTGGGTCCCTACGCTAGTGCCCCCTCAGGTTTACGTCGCCGGCTGTCGGCTGTACGGCGGTTCCCGGGTCATAAAAATAAATAAATTAAGTCACATAGTTTAAATGCATGTTTTATAGTAAAGTTCTGATTTCATGATAAGAGGAAAAAAAAAAAACAATTGCTTGCTTTACTTGTTTAAAATCAGGTCACATAATTTGAGTGCATTTTATATGGTAAAATTCCGATTTCGAGATAAAAGAAAACCAAAAAAAAAGAAAAAGAATTGCTTTCTTTGTGTGCTTATTTTTTGGTGCAATTTATTTGATTAATTGAGTGTTTAATAATGATTGAGCACCCACGTGATCACCCTTTTGCATGATAGCAATTTAGGTTAAAATAAATTCAAGTTGCTTGCAAAAAGATTTTTGAAAATAAAAAGAATGGTACCAAAAGGGCATTAGAAAAATTTAGTGTAACCAAGTCCCCGTACCCAAAGTCTCTGGTTCATAGGAAGAAAATAATTCTCCCGTTATTTTACTTAGCTATCTAATCGATCTACCATAAAATGATTAGTGGCGACTCCTAGATAAAATCCATTAAAAAATTTGAAACTTAAGTCGCGAATTGGTATGGGCTTGGGAGAGCCCGAACTAAGTTTAGAACTTAATAATCCATTAACCTAAACCCTAGGTGGTACACTCGGAATTTAGATCGCGACAGTTTGGCAACTCCGCTAGGGACTTGTGTTAAAATTCTTAGTGGACTTAGGCCAATTTTTCTTTTTCTTTTAAAATGTTTTTGTTTGGCAGCGAGGGTATCGGGTATGTCCCTAATATAAGTGTTAAATGTTCTTGCAGATGGGAGGTATAAGAGGAGTAGTCTATGTTAACCTTTGTCTTGTAGGGAGGTGTTGGGTTTAATTATTTTCCTAATTAGAAGTGTTGTTTGCATTTAAACTATTGTGCATGTTTTATTGCTTTTAGCACTACACTATTGCACACACAACCTGCTGTTGGACCTAGGTTGCGATAGGATTTTTAGGATGGTGTTGAGAATGATACTTCCTCTAAAGCGAGACTGCTATGTAGAGGTTGACATTATCTTCCCCAAAAGTTTTTCATAGTGTTGAATGTGTTTGTCCATATTCGTGAGACTACGTGACTATTAGGTATTCCATTTGACTGAGCCGAAATTAGGGGGACCTGACACGTTACGCGAGACTGTGGCGATCAGATCATCCTCTTAGCTTTACTTTGTTAAGCCGTCTAGGTAGAAATCGAGCCTCACATTTCATGCATGTGTCTATGTGATTGTCATCCCTTTTCGGTGAAAGTAAGTTGTCTAATTCTCACTTTGCAATTTACTTACTTTATTGCAATTTTGTCGATCCATCACAATAGGTTTTGTCGTCAATCTTGTTTTATATGCAATGGGGAAAATCGACGTACAGTTCATTTCTACTCCCAAAAAAGAGTTCAAAAATATGGTTGGACTAGTTAGATCAAGATGGCCAGAGATATGTGAAAACCTGGATCACCTGACTTCTCCCATTGTTAGAGATCAACATCTACTCTGGTGTTATACAGGCGCTGCCCCACTTTTGGTGTCCACAAACTTCAACCTTCATATTTGGTGAGTACGAGTTAACTCCAACACTAGAAGAATATAGTGTTGCCATTGGAATGCCTCTGGAAAAGGAACTTGTTAGATCGTCTATCGGTATAGATTCTATTTATGAATTATCACAATTTTTAAAAATCAAGGCAATCAAGGCCGAAGTGGTAAGGAAGGTTGTTAAAGTTTATTGCTATGCATGCTCATTTTTGTTTTTGGAAGAATGTTTTACAAATTAACCAATGACTTCAAAAGCTAGGATTTTCATGTTAGCATTTTTTGGACTAATCGTTTTTCCTTATAAAAAAAAAATGCCATTAATCCTTCAATTTCATGGGTGGTTGGTTAATCGAATTTGTGACAGGTTGAATTATGTTAATATGGTTTTAGCTGAAACATTTTTTTCATTAACTCGTTTCAAATAAAATGAAGCAAAGACCATGCGTGCCCTCCTTGGACTTTTGCAAATATGGTTTTTCTCCCACATAAGAGGGTTTGGGCACCTTATGAAACAATTTAAGATTGATGATTTTAGGCATTCCATTCAAAAATTTCAGGTCTTGGAACGTTTTTCCCCAAATAAACAATATGCCCGCTGGATTAATTTTTTGAAAGATCCTAATCCTAAGGCATTCCTATGGCATACTAAATGGTTCTGGGTTGAGGAGGCTCGTTTCTTTCGCAAGTATGATGAGCCAATCCCATTATTGGGCTTTTTCAGTGCTACTTCCTATTACCCATATAGGGTGGCCCGTCAATACAAAGTTCTTCAAGAAGTTCCTCCATCACTCAAGATAGAGTTGTTCCAAGTTCGTTTTATTCGAACAGATTATGACTACTTCAATGAGATCCAAATGATCATTGCCGCATAGAATGAATGCTACCCAGAGAAGATTTTGTTGCCCAAGAGATCGAAAGGCGAGGAGGAGATTTACCATGTGTCGGCATTCTACATCCAACAACATCGAATTCCTGCCGCCTTGCATCTAGTGGTCCCTGATGTGACTGAGAAACCCACCCAACGTGCACAAATTGAGCATTTTAAGTGGAAAGTGGAAATGATTGAAGCTGAAAATAAGAAGCTTCGCAAGGTGTTGGGATCCTGAAAGCATATAAAATGAGATGTTTTGAATTTTGATTCCTAGTTCAATGTTTTTAATTCTTAATTTAATTTTTAGGGACTTTGACTTCGAATTCTAGTTCAATATTTTCAATTTTTAGATTCAATGTTTAGGGACTTTGATTTCAATTCATTGTTAGGGAATTGGGTTGAAATTTCAAATAAATTTTGAATAAAATGAGGTGATTAGACCATTGTCATGGGCCATTTTCCTATCTTGTCATCGATTCTTACATTACTTTTATCATCATAGGTGACAACGAATCCGCTACCCTCGCCTATTGTTACTCGATAAAAGCTAAAATGGCCGACCAAAATGAAATGCGTGATCGTATGTCTATCATAGAAAATCAACTCCAATAGTTAGTTACCTCTATGTAGCTTATAGTGGTTCAAATCCAATCCCTCCGAGTGAATTCGACTCCTCCACCTGCTCTCCCTGAGATAGTAGTCTCGAAGCAGGCAAACAAGGCCTAAATGAGTGATGATGACATACCCGAGTTGGAAGATGACCTACTATCGGTCCTTGTTGGAAAGGCCAAGCTTGACAGCATTCCCAAGATAGAGCATGATGAATGCCTTGCGAAACTGGAAGAGAAAGTGAAACAACTGCATAAGTCACATAATTCACTCCCATTCGACCTCTCGGTTTATGAGAAGGTCAAGATGCCAAGCAAGTTCAAGATGCCAGAATTCGAAAAGTACGATGGTACTACTTGCCTAAAATCCCACTTGTAGATGTACCACGTACGCATAACACAGTATGTAAAAAATGAGCCTCTCATGATCCAATTGTTTCATACGAGTTTGATCGGACCCGCACTAAGCTGGTACATCATGAAAAATGTGAACCTCCTCAACACTTGGAATGAAGTGGTTGATGCATTTATCAAGCAGTATAAGTTCAATATGGACATCGCACCTTTCCGAGAAGACCTAGAGCGAATGGAAAGGAAGAGGAGCAAGTCATTTAAGGAATACACTGTGAGGTGGCGAAATCTAGTGGCTCAAATCACTCCTGAGCCTACTAATAAGGAGTTGATGAAGTTATTTGGCAAGACTCTCCCGTCTGAGTTCCGTAACCGAATGACTAACATGTACGTCGAGAACTTCAATTAGCTTATTCTTGTAGGAGAACAAATCGAGATGGGGATAAGAGAATGATGATTTACTGAGCCATCAAGCAAAAGATTCTCTGCCAAGAAGGAAAAAGAAGCTGCAGTGGATGTGAATGTAGCTTATAGCCAAGAAAGTACTAATCGTACCTTGGCTATCCAAATGCATCCAAGGCAACAACAAACTATTGACCGTCAATCATTTGCCCAAGCAAATAATAGAAGACAGTTCTCTCCTCTCCCTGGATCTCCATCCCAGGTGTTGGCAATCCTCCAAAAGAAGGGCTTGCTCACTAGCAAACTGAAGCGCCTTAACTGCGAAAGCATTCGGGGTTACGACTCGACGAAGAAGTGTGACTACCATAGCGGTGAATTGGGGCTTTCAACTGATGAATGTTTCACCCTTAAGCACTGGATCCGGAACCTATTGGACACGAAGGCCTTTTCGTTTCAAACTGCTCGGCCAAATGTCCAGAAAAATCCGCTACGGAGCATGAGGGTAAGGTGAATGCTATCATAGAACCTGAAGTCGGTCAAATCAAAAACTCAAAGGTACACATGGCGGATGCTTACAATGGACTGGTGAGAGCTGAATATTATCCAGATTGAGAGGATATTCACTAATCATTGATAAGGGAACGAGTTGCCAAGATGGTGGATGATGGCATCATCGTGTATGCTAACCATAACTGCATAGTCTCCAATATTTCTCATATCATTATCGATTAGGAGGAGGAGCAGGCTGCGCTCGATGCCAACAAGAAAGAAGTTGATTCTTCGCTCGTGGATATGCCCCCACTAAAAGATGCCTACAATGGACTGGTGAGAGTTGGATATTATCCAGATCGAGAGGATATTCCCTTATCATTGATGAGGGAACGAGTTACCAAGATGGTAGATGATGGCATCATCGTGTATGCTAACCATAATTGCATAGTCTCCAATATTTCTCATATCATTATTGATTAGGAGGAGGAGTAGACCGTGCTTGATGCCGACAAGAAAGAAGTTGATCATTCGCTCGTGAACATGCCCCCACTAGAAGATGCATCCGATGAGGAGATAGTGATTAAGATGCCTCATCCGTATGAGTATGTCAACAATACGGTGGTGCCTTGGTCCTATGACCTAGATGTTAACCTGGTTACAAGGTCTGGGCGGACTTATGCTCGGACTGGCGCCCAACCTGCAAAGCCTGTCACTGATGAAGAGGCTAAGGAATTTCTGGCTGTGATCAAAGCTAGCGAATACAATGTGGTCGACCAGTTGCGAAAGATGCCCACCCAGATCTCTTTGCTCAAACTCTTGCTTACATTCCTATGCATCAAAAGTCTTTGATGAAGGTGCTAGGTGAAATCCGTGTACCAGAAACGATTGAGGCAGACAAGTTGGAGAAGTTTGTGGGATCGGTTCTTCTCAAGGACTTGATCACTTTTTCTGATGAGGAATTCCCTCTTGAAGGTAGGAGGCATAACAAGACACTTTACATATTTGTTAAACACAAGACTTCTCATGTGTCCCAAGTACTTATTGATAATGGGTCCGCTCTGAACATATGTCTGTTGGCCACCCTTCATCGACTCAAGATAGACCTATCCAGGATACATGATGTGAAGACTTCGATACAAGCTTTTGATGGGACTAAAAAGGAGGTGATCGGGGAAATCCATCTCGATGTGCAAATAGAGCCGGTCATCTTCAACATTCCCTTTCAAGTACTGGACATCCCGACTGCATTTAATTTCCTACTAGGTCATCCCTGGATACATACTGTTGGAGCGGTGCATTCAAGTCTGCATCAAGTTGTGAAGTTCATGATCAAAAGGAAGCTGGTCACTATGTATGGTGAAGAAGACCATTGAATTTATCATGAGATGGTTATCCCCTATGTGGAACCGGATGTCGAGTTCGAATCGAGTTATCACTCATTTGAGTTGGTGTCCATTATACATGCTTCCCGAGGTTCGTTGCCACCCACTCCTGAAGTTTTAGATGCTGCCCTCATGATTGGAAGAGTAATGTTTGGGAATGGCTTTGTTCCTGACAACGGTCTTGGAAGAAATGGTTAGGGCATTTGAAACCCCATTGAAGCCCCTCAGAGGTCCCGTTCTGCTGGATTATGGTATCATGGATGAGGTAGAGAAAGTTCTGGAGGGAGAAGATAGGAAAGGCAGAACCTATCACTTGACCAAGGGCGAGGGAGGCAAAGCTCTCTACCCCCAAACATTCGCGAGACATTCCCTGGTCCTCCGAGAATGATGTAGGAAGAAGTAAAAGTGATAGACACCCTGGGGCAGCCAGGCGGAAAATTCAACTATATGGTAACGTATTTGGCACAACCTAGCTTTTACATTGATCCTCATGACATAGTCCTAGATGGATGGGGTGGTATGGACGATCCGACACCCCCAAAGGTAGAGAACCCTGATGATAAATTGGAAGGAGTTACAAGCTTATTTGAGGACCTCCGCATAGGAGCTATTGAAGAAGGACCTCTAGAAGAAATGGTCCATGGCCCACAAGTGTAACTTATTTACCGCTTTTGCATATTCTCCTACGTGGAAATTTTTATTGCTTTCTAGGAATTGTTTTCGATTTCTTCTTTTTTGCTTTCTTTTTAAGGCTTAAGAATTGCATTTTCCATTCAATAAATGTAATTGATTGATGAATTTTAATGACATTACATATTTTATTTTGAGAGCATGATGATGTACACCAAATTAGCCTGGTGATGATATCCAGCCGATAAAAGAAAAAGAAAAATCCAAGGAGAATTCTAAGGCTTGGGCTTCATCATGCTTCCTCATGTTAAAATGTTTCAAAAATGTTTTTGCAAAAGAATTTCAATAAAAAAAACAGACAAACAAAATAAAAAACAAAAAGAAAGAAAATGTAGTTGACTCTGTTTATCTTTCTAATTTATCTATTTCTTGTTTCAGGGACAATCTTATAGCATGCAGAGGTGTGGAAATGGTCCAATCCAATGCAACAAGTGTTGATAATGATGATCTCGAAGGCTCGATCGAAGTGTAGCGTAGCTGGGAACAACATGAAAAAGCCAAGGCTCTTACATCCGAGCAAATCGTCATTATTAATTTAGGTGACACTGAAGAAGCCAATAAGGTGAAAATTGGGACGAATCTCCCCAAAGACGAGGCCAATCGCCTAATTTAGCTACTGAAGAAATATCAGGATGTCTTTGCATGTCCTATACTGATATGCTTGGTTTAAACCCATCAATCGTTGAGCATTGCCTGCCTACTAATCCAGACATCTCACCTAAGAAGTAGAGGCTACGGAGAACTAAACCCAACCTCTCAATGAAGATAGAGGAAGAGGTGACGAAGCTTTTGAAGGTAAGATTCATTGAAGTCTCACAATACCCTGAATGGGTGGCTAATGTCGTGCCGGTGATGAAGAAGGATGGTCGAGTTCGAGTTTGTGTTGATTATCGGGATTTGAACAAAGCCAGTTGGAAGGATGATTTTCCACACCTCACATTGATGTCCTTGTGGATAATACTGTTGGATTTGAACTATTCTCGTTTATGGATCATTTTTCTGGATACAATCAAATAAGGATAAAGGAGGAAGACAAGAAGAAGACTGCATTTATCACCCCGTGGGGGACCTTTCATTATAATGTCATGCCCTTTAGACTCAAGAATGCAGGGGCAACTTACCAGCGAGCCATGGTAACACTATTCCATGATATGATGCATCAGGAGATTAAAGTCCATGTTGATGATATGATTGTAAAGACTCGACTTGGAAGAAGCCATGTCAAAACCCTGAAGAAGTTGTTTGATTGACTTCGTGAATTCAAGCTTCGACTAAATCCCGCTAAATGCGTGTTCGGGGCAACATTCGGTAAATTACTCTGATTCATTGTGAGTAGCAAAGGGATTGAGATCGACCCATCCAAGGTTAAGGCCATATGTGAGTCGCAACCTTTATCGACAGTTAAAGAAGTCCGAAGCCTCTTGGGGAGATTGAATTACATTGCGTGATTCATTTCTCAACTTTTTGAAACTACCAAGCCGTTCTTCAGGCTTTTGAAGAAGAATGCACAAATCAACTAGGATGATGAATGTCGAGAAGCGTTCGACAAGTTGAAGCAGTATTTGATGAATCCACCAGTGCTTGTCCTGCCATCACCGAGGCATCATTTGATTCTCTATCTCACAATTCATAGTGAATCATTAGGTGCAATGTTGGCTTAGGAAAGTCCCATCGATAAAAAAGAACGAGTCATTTATTATCTAAGTAAAAAGTTCTCTATGTCAGAATTGAAATATTCTGATGTTGAAAAGACTTGTGTTGCATTAGTGTTGGTATTGCATAGATTGCGACAGTACACATTGCATTACCAGACATTTCTCATAATTGAGAACAATCCTATCAAGTACTTGCTCGATCAGCCAGCTTTGGTGGGTAAGTTGGCAAAGTGGCAAATTTTAATCTCAGAATTTGATGTACAATTCATGCCACAAAAGTTAGTTAAGAGTCGAGTGATCGCTGATATATTGGCCGAGAATCCAGGAGTCTCAAATAATGATGACAATTTCCCAGATGACCATGTCTTGAATGTAAGAGAAGATTCATGGACAATGTTCTTCGATGGAGCTGTGAACTTGTCTGGTTCTGATACTGGGGCAGTTTTGATATTCCCAGATGGACAACACAATTCAGTAGCTGCAAAATTGATATTCCCATGCACTAACAATGTGGTCGAGTATGAAGCTTGCATCCTCGGGCTTCAAGCTATAATCAAGATGGGTATGGCTAAGTTGAAAGTGTTCGGAGATTCCACACTAATCATACTGTAGACCGTAGGTGAATGGAAGACCAAGGAAGCCAAGTTGCTCCCATACCATGAGTATTTAGAAGATCTGGTAAAGGAGTTCGAGGAAATTTCTTTTGAATACTTATCAAGGTCTCATAATCAATTTGCGGATGCACTCGCAACTTTGTCATCTATGTTGCAAGTCACCGACGGATTAGAAGTTGAGCCATTGAGAATAGAGGTTTTGCTAAAGCCAGCCTATTGTAGGATCGTGACTGAAGAACTTGATGGAAAACCATGGTATTACGATATCATGAACTATATTAAAAAGCAGGAATTTCTCGAGGGGAGCACTATGGCTGATAGGAAGTACATCATGAAGATGGCCTCAAAATTCTTTGTCAATGGCGAGAATTTGTACAAGAGATCTTATGATTCAGTCTTGTTGCGGTGTGTGGATGCAGCCGAAGCCGCTCAAATCATGCAAGAAGTGCACGAAGGAATATGTGGCCCTCATATGAATGGGCACATGATGGCAAAGAAGATTATGAGATTAGGTTGCTATTGGCTTACACTAGAAAGTGACTGCATCAAGCATGTACAAAGTTGTCACCGTTGCCAGATTCATGGTGATAAGATAAATGCTCCGCCAACTTAGCTGCATTAGTTTTCTAAGCCATGGCCCTTCTCAATGTGGGGCATTGTTGTGATCAACCCAATAAATCCTAAGACTTCAAACGGGCATCGATTCATCTTGGTGGCAATAGACTATTTCTCCAAGTGGATCGAAGCTACATCCTTTGCAAGTATCACCGCTTGCAATGTCACGAAATTCATCAAGCGAGACATAATTGCTTGATATGGCGTCCCCGAAGCAATTGTCACTAACAACAAGACAAATTTCAACAACAAGCTTATTGATGAGTTGTTCAGCGAGTTCAAGATCAAGCATCTGAATTCGTCTCCTTACTGCCCTCAAATGAACGGGGTTGTTGAAGCAATCAATAAGAACATCAAGAAGATCTTGGCTAAGACAGTCGAGAATTATCGAGATTGGCATGACAAGTTACCCTTCGCACTAATGGCATACCGGACATCAATCCGCACCTTTATTGGGGCAACTCCTTTTTTTCTGGTGTATGGCATGGAGGCAGTTCTGCTAGTGGAAGTGGAAATTCCTTCCTTAAAAGTTTTATCCCAAGTGGAGTTATCTAAAGCGGAATGGCTGCAGCAAAGACTCGAACATTTATACTTGATTGATGAGAAAATGATGAAGGCTCTTTGTCATGGCCAAACATATCAACAGAGAGTAGCTAAATCTTTTAACCGGAAGGTGCGGCTAAGACATTTCGAGGTAAATGACCTAGTCTTAAGGAAGCTGTTGCTGATTTTTCCAGATCCTGGGGGCAAGTTTGCTCCGAATTATAGTGACCCATATGTGGTAAAGAAGGTGCTCCTAAGAGGTGCCTTGATCTTGGTAGAAATGGATGGTCGTAAGTTTTCCAATCTTGTTAACTCTGATGCTGTCAAGAATTATTACCCATGATAGAATTTGTTGTGTTTGCAAACATTTCATGATGAATGAATTGCATCAATGAGTTGCAAATTCAATTGTTCAAATTTGTTGCAAATTTTGCATGTTTTGCATGATGAATTGTGTGAGATTAATTGAATGTGTCAAATGGGATACTTTGGACTGACAAAGGGCAAGCCTTATTCCCATACACTATTTCATCCCTAGTGAGTTATGTGGAAAAATTCCATGCCAACAAGGAAAAGGGTGATCTCGCAAAGGGTACGTCAATCGAGGTGATGAGAGGTAGTTTCTTCCTCTACCCGAAACACTATAGGTATACCCATCGTTTAGCTCTTTTGAGCCCACACACGTGAAGAATTTTTATATTATCCCTGTCAAGAATCATCCCACATTGGGACAAATTTAAAATAGTGATAGGAATCTTCTTGTTCACACTTGCATCATTCTTCGAGTATTGCTTCCGCAGTGTAACTTATCCACTAATTTAAGTGCTTTAGGATGACGAAGAATAGTTCTTTCTTTATGTTATAAACTTTTATCCATTGCATAGCTCGCTTGGGCCTATGAATTCATTTCATATTAAACCAAGTTGGTGATCATCCCCCACATTAGGGCAAGGCAAAAAATTCAAGTGGCATGGTTTAGAATGCTGATAAAGGACGAAGGTTGTGTGAGTCCAAAGAAAATAAGTGCAAAAGAGGGGCATGAAAAAGCAGTGTGCCTGGTAAAAGCAAGGTCGGTGCCAAAAAGAAGAAGAAGAATAATTGAAGTCCTATCCCCAACAATGTGATACTAAAAACTCAAATGCTGAGATGTTACAATGAATAGAGGGTTGATATGAAAGAATTCTCGATAGTGAAGAAGAAAATTGGAGATGTCAAGATGATCACCAACTTTGACCCCCAAACATTTTTTGAGCCTAACAATCCTTTTATTTCTCACCAATGAACCAGATTCCGTTACGTCTCTTGCAAAGTCTTTTTAGATTAGGGCACTTAAATTAACGTAAAAGTTCATATGTTCGAAAGCATCACTTGAAGAAGTGTGAGTAAGGCAATTTCTACCTCATTTTGCATGTTTCTTGACTTGTAAACCTCAAGATGATTGTGGAATATCACTCATTTTTCAATAGCCTCGACTCAAAGAGTCCCCTTTGTTAAGCCATTGACCAAGCCCACATTACGATTCCTATTAAAGACTCCTCAGATTGGTAAGGTCGTACCACTTGCGAGATTGCTCGACCCCTGTTTGGCATGACGATGATAAGATAGAGTGATTGTCAAATCCTGTATCAAATGACAGGATGAAATGCCCATTTTGTTAAGGATGAGAGAAAAGTCCTTTCAGACTAAAAGATCCCTCATTTGACACATCCATGACACTAATGTGTTTAGATTGGAATATTCTTTTGGAACCTTTCCCAATGAAATTTGGTAATGCGAGATTGATAGAAATCATCATACATGAATCTCGCGTGAATTAATGCATGACAGTGACCATAAATGCATATTGCCTCTCCTACGACCATGTTTTACAGGAGACGTATCCCCATGGAGCAGAGATGTCATCATGTAAGTATATATTTACCCATACTCTAAATACTTGTCATTATGCAGGTATTCTATCTCAAGAGCATTGACACTCAACTCGATTGAGCAGTCCCCTAAAGATTTTTCTTCAGATTTGATTTTATTAAGGCGACCAAAGAAAGGTTCGGGTCCTAGTCAGATGATCTATGTTGCAATGCTAGGCGATCGAAGAAAGGTTCGGGTCCTAGTCAAGCAAAACCTCATTCATGCGATCGTAGAAATGTACGGATCCTAGACATTATATTTGTGGCTCTAACAGGCGACTGTAGAAAGGTACGGGTCCTGGAGAGCTATTTCTTGTTTAGGCGATCATAGAAAGGTACGAGTCTTAGACATTATATTTGTAGCTCTAACAGGCGACCGTAGAAAGGTATGGGTCTTGGAAAAACTAGTTTCCATTCAGGTGAATGTAGAAAGGTACGGAATCTAGAAAAGTGACTTCTTGTTTAGACGACAGTAGAATGGTACGGGTCCTAGACAATAGCTATTTCCTGTTTAGGCGATCGTAGAGAGTTACGAGTCCTAGACAGTATTTGTTGCTCTAATAGGCGATCGTAGAAAGGTACAAGTCCTGGAAAGGCAATTTCCCATTCAGGCGACCATAGAAAGGTACGAGTCCTAGAAAGTTAGTCCCCGTTTAGGTGACCGCAGAATGGTACAGGTCCTAGACAACATTTGTTTCCCATTCAGGCGACCGTAGAAAGGTACAGGTCCTAAAAAACCAATTTTTTCGTCAAAGCAACCGAAGAAAGGTTTGGGTCTTAGACAACCAAAAACTACCATACTTGGCGACTGTAGAAAGGTATGGGTTCTAGGAAAGCAATTCTTTTACAAAACCCCGTTACTATTCTAGGTGACCAAAGAAAGGTACGGGTCTTAGACATGTAACACCAATTATCTTGAATTGCTCTACCCTCTTTGAAGGTAAGTCAATCCAGGTATGTTCCCTTTATCATTTGCATTAGCATCTCCATGTATCATATAAATTGCATTTCAAGATAGAATTCATCTTCCAAAAAAAAAAAAAAGGTCATTCAATGCATGTGCATAATCAAAATTTAGGTCACAACTTATCTTTGAAGGTAACCTCTATGAGCTTACCTTCAAAGAGGGGCAGCTGTTAACACCTAATGTTGACAAGTCTAGGGAAATAAAAAAGAAATCGCATCATTGTAAATAAAAGGAAAAAAAAATAGGGGAAAATCTATTTGATTGATTATGCATGGAAGTTTGAAATTTTGATGAATATTCATATTTTGATAAATGTGGAAGCAATTAGAAAATCAAGTAAGTAAAGGGCAAGAATTTTTATAAAATAGAGGGAATCGAAGCAAAATAAAGCTGATTGCGAAATCACGCTCCGATTTGCAGCCATGAATTAACACAACAAAAGATGGAAACTCGAAAATTGCCATGAAAGACGGCTGTCTAGAATCATTCTAAAAGAGCTGCAACTTTCATGATTGGGGGAATTCAGAAAAAAAAAAAAAAAAATAGAGCAAAAAGGTGAGGGCCTTCCTTCGGTTTTGGGAGAGAAAAAGAAAAAAAGTCAACAAGAAAAGAAAAAGAAGAGAAGTGAAGAGGGGAATTGACCAGTCGGCAGTGAGGGAGAGAGAGAACACCAATTAGGGGACATGAGAGAGAGAGAGAGAGAGAGAGAGAGAGAGAGAGAGAGAGAAAAAAAAAAGAAGAAAAAAGGGGCATTGCATTGTCTTCTTTGCGGAGACCCCCAACGCGCCGGCCGTGCGTTGTGCTGGCATCGCGACACCAGCCACTACGCCTTCGCACCGCCGCTTAGCCGTTCTCTCCGTGAAGCTTGCTGCGACGACCTGATGCTGGTAGATCTGAGCTGAGCTCGCCTCCGCTCGCGATGCCAGTCCCCATCACACTCCACCTCACCTCCAACCCATAATAAACCATGCATCGTGCCTCTGCTCCACCGCTCCATGTGACGACCTGACGCTCCACTGCTGCTATTGTATCTTCACTGGAGCCCTCCATCATCTGCGAGCTCGTAGCTCCGTGTGTCTCCGAAGCCCAGCAGCAACGGCTGCGCTTGACACCCGACGGTCGTACTTCCACTATTGCTTCACACCATTGCATCCACCATCGCCGCTGTAGCGCCTGTGTCGTCCCTCATCCACGATCAGCAGAAGCTCGCCGCGATACCCCTCCTCGACGTCCCGTTGTTGTTTCTGCCTTGTTTGTTTCTACAGATCTCGCGACCCCCCTGCCTCCACTGCTACACGTCTTCGCCACCGTCGCTTCGCTACGCCCAACGCCAGAAGCCATCACTCCTTCATCAAGCACCACCCAGCTGAGGCCTGGGCTCCGCCACTGACCTCGCACCATCTCTACTGCTACTTTAAGCTCAAGCTGCACGCCACTACTGCCCTGTCGATGCATGTAGTGCCCCTCGCCGCCTCACATCGCCACTCCTCACCCACGACCTCCTGCTTGCTTGCCATCGCGATGGAGCGCCGCCTGATCTGCTGCACCCCTGCCACCTGAGTCCCAAGCCTAGCTTCATCAGTTGTCTCCCTCGCTTGTGTAGACGCCGCTACTCTCCTCCATTAGGTGGTTTTTTTTTTTTTTTTATATTATATTATATTATTTTTCTTAAGTTTCATTGTTATTGTACAAGAAAGTGATTTTCATTTTATGAATATTCTAGGCAGTAATCGCACGGGTTTTGTCCAAAATTATTGTAATTATTATTTTGATCTGTAAGTTGTCGGATCATTTTTTAATTATATTAATTTTTGGGCATTTTTATAGTATTTTAACTGTTAAATCATTATAATTATTAATTTGATATGTAGGATTTTGGATCAAATTTTTAATTATTCTGAACTTTTTTTTTTTATAGGTCGTGATGTTTAGTGTTAAAGTAATCATTAATTTAACCCGTGAGACAACATATTATTTTTTTGATTATTTTAATCCCTTATTTGATGAATATCTTGGTTAGTTTAGATTTAATATTTATCTGATAATTGTTTATCTTGAAAAACACTAACATAAAAAAAAAAAAAAAAAAAAAAAATCAAATCTTGCATTGGAGGGTGTTGGTTTAGTAAATTAGGATTGCATTTCTTAGGATTGCACTTTTAGATAATTTTTGGAATAGATTATGATTGATTTTTTGTTTTTTTATATATATATGGACTCTTAAATAATGTTTGCACATTTTGATAATCTCATTTTTCTTAAAATAAAATAGTTTTCTAAAAAGGATAGGGTTTAAGTCAAATTAATCCCTAAAAGAAAATAGAAAATTATTCTTTTTATACATTTTAATTAGGTTTCTTTTTTATTACCAATTTTAATGAAAAATACCAAAAATATAAGGTGCATGTCAATTAGTTTGCATGTTAGATTCATTTAATTAGAATTAACTTGTTAGTAAAATTAAGTCACATAGTTTAAATGCGTGTTTTATAGTAAAGTTATGATTTCATGATAAGAGAAAAAAAAAATTGCTTGCTTTACTTGTTTAAAATCAGGTCACATAATTTGAGTGCATGTTATATGGTTAAATTCCGATTTCGAGATAAACGAAAACCCAAAAAAAAAAAAAATAATTGCTTGCTTTGTGTGCTTATTTTTTGGTGCAATTTATTTGATTCATTGAGTGTTTAATAATAATTGAGCACCCGTGTGATCACTCTTTTGCATGATAGCAATTTAGGTTAAAATAAATTCAAGCTGTCTGCAAAAAGCTTTTGAAAATAAAAAGAATGGTATCGAAAGAGCATTAGAGAAATCTAGTGTAACCAAGTCCTCGTACCCAAAGTCTCTAGTTCGTAGGAGTAAAATAATCTCCAATTATTTTACTTAGGTATCTAATCGACCTACCATAAACTGATTAGTGGCGACTCCTAGATAAAATCCATTAAAAAATTTGAAACCTAAGTCGCGAATTAGTATTGGCTTGGGAGAGCTCGAGCTAAGTTTAGAACTTAGTAATCCATTAGCCTAAATCCTAGGTGGTGCATCCAGAATTTAGGTCGCGACTAATATTAAATGTTATTTTGGACTATTTGAATATTTAGTACGTTGTGCTTTTGTTAAAAATGAAAATCTCGTAAGCCTTAGTAAAATGTCATAAATACTGAAGAGTCAAATAGTATATTATTTACGATGTCCAAACTGTGTTATGAAAAACGTCATAAGCTTTTGAAAAACGTCATAAATGATAAAAATAAAAATAAATACCAGATTTAAGTATTTGGAGTGTTTTTAATAGGTTGCGACGAAACGCGGTTGGCATTGGAAAATATTAAAGTGGAAAGCATTAAAGTAGTTACAATGTTTAGAAAGACTTAACAACTAAACGTTGTAAGGCTTTTGGAAAGAGTCGTGAATTATAAAAAATGAGGACTTACATTCACATCGTTCTGCGAACAAGGAAACGTTGTAAGCTTCTGTAAAATATAAAAAAATATTGAAAATTACATCATAAAATATTAAAGGATTGGAGTTACAATGAAACATCACAAGCGCATGGAATACCTTGTAATAATCAGAAATTAGCCTATTTAAACGACGTTTTGCATTTGGTTATGACGGAACTTCCATTTATGAAATTGTGAATTGCGCTACAATGAAACATCGTAAGCCTTTGGAAATTGTTGCAAGTTATCCAAAATTAGGATATGTATGCCTTTATGATTTTTGCACTAGGTGACAAAGTTTCTTAAGCCTTGGTAAAATATCGCAAAGCAATAAAAATTAGATTATTAAAATATTTACTACGTTTTGTACTGGGTCATGATGGGCATCTTAAGCCTTTGTGAAACACCATAAAAATTATAAATTGGAATATTAATATATTTACGTCACTTTGACTAACTCGCAACAAAACTTTGTGAGCCTTGAGAAAACGTCGTACATAAAGAGCATGGATATTTAAATATTTATAACGCGTTGCCATAGTAAAACATTGTGGAATAGTAAAAGCACATTATTTAAGTATTTATGACTTGTTGGACGAGGTTATGACAAAACGTCACGAGCCTTTGTAAAATGTCGTAGATATTGAAAAGTTAGGATATTTAAATATTTACAATATTTTTTTAAATATTGGGGAAACGTTATAATCCTTAATAAGGTGTGATATAATAATAATTGCAAGTCTATTGTTTAAATTCTGAAGATGTTTTATACTAGATTACCATGAAAAGTCGGGAAAAGTACCAAAAAAATCATAAACACTAATATTTTAATTGGACCAATTTAATCCTAAGCCTTTTTCGAATTGGTTACGATTCAATCCATTATGAAATAGTATGAATTTGAGTTTGATCGCACACAATCGATGTGGAGATTTATATTATATTTATAATATGTACATGAGCAGAAAAAACACAATTAAATAGATTTTACAAAGATAACAATCTACAGTATTAGTGATAACAATCTACGGTATCAGTACAGATTGTGAAAGATTTGCTCCATCAACGGAATTGAGATAAATTGTGGAAGATCGACTCAATCAATGGGATTAGCACAGATTGTATAAGATTGCTTTATCATGGGAGATTTGCTCTATCACACCCCCTCAAGTGAAACAGTGACGGAGTCACTATGAACTTGTCGCACAAAATAAGAAACCAAGATATGGATAGAAGCTTTGTCATGATATCAACCGTTTGAACCTATGTAGGAATGAAGTGAACTTCCAACTGCTTCTTTTTAATTAAATCACGAACAAAATGATAGTCAATTTCTATGTGCTTGGTTTAAGCATGAAAGATGGGACTGGCAGCCAAATAGATTGCCCCTACATTATCACCAAGAACAAGTGGTGGCCGATGTAGAGTGTATCGAAGATCTCAAAGGAGTTGTAAAAGCCATAATAATTCAGAGGCTACGTTAGCCACCCCTTTGTATTCTGATTCAATGCTAGAGTGAGCAATGGTTGGTTGCTTTTTAGAACTCCAAGAAACCAAGTTATGACCAAAATAAATGCAATAGCCACTAGTAGATTTTCAGTCATCAAGGCAGCCAGCCTAGTCAGCATTTGTAAACGCAGTGAAGGTCAACGGGCGAATAGGTCGCAAGGTAATGCCATAATGAACAGTAGCCTTGAAATAGCGCAAAATTCGTTTGACGGCTCACCAATAATCTATGGATGGACAATGCATAAATTGGCACACTTAATTGACGGCAAAAGATAGATCTGGCCTAGTAAGAGTGAGGTATTGCAATGCTCCGACCGTACTTCGATAAGTGGAGACATCAGTCAGTGGTTCACCACTTTGTTTCGACAACTTAGAAGTCGAAGGAGCCATAGGTGATGAGCAAGGTTTTGTATCAACTATGCCTGTACGAGTTAGAAGAGTGGTGGCATACTTATATTGAATGAGAGACATCCTAGTAGAGGGTCTATGAGTTTTGATGCCAAGAAAATAAGATAGATTTCCCAAATTAGTGATTGCAAACTCAGTGCCAAGGTGAGTGATTAATTCGGTGATGAAGGAGGTTGAGCTCCCAATAATGATAATATCGTCAACATAGATGAGAAGAAGTAAAATGTGGTTAGATCGATGCTGTATGAATAATGAAGAATCAACAATGGAGGTCACAAACTTGATAGACAACAAATATGAACTTAGCTGAGAAAACCATGCTCTTGGGGCTTGTTTTAGCCAATATAGAGCTTTCCAAAGATGACATACATGGCCAGGATAATGCAGATCAACAAATCCTTAGAGTTGCTTCATGTAGATTTCTTCTTTAATGGTGCCAGGGAGAAAGGCATTCTTAATGTCTAATTGATGTAGAGATCAGTTATATGTGATAACTAAGGAGAGAACAACTCGAATCGTTGTTGGTTTGATAACTGGACTAAAAGTTTCATCATAATATGAATAAGCCTGTTGAGTAAAGCCCTTCGCAACGAGTCGTGCTTTGTATCTATCAATGAAGCCATGAGACTTGTTTTTAGGGGATAAATCCACTTGCAATTGACCACGTTCATAGAAGGGTGATGAGGGACCAATTCCCAAGTGCTATTTTGAATGAGAGCATTAAATTCACTGGCCATAGCTTGTTGCTAGTTGGGGTCTTTGTTTGCAATGAAAAAAACAAGTAGGTTCCCTTGGTGTCAAGCTTGAGTGAAAACAAGAACAAAGTAGATGCTTAGTAGAAAGAAAAGCCTTTGGTTTACAAATGTTATTATTTAGACAAGTGACTATTGGATGGGTAGAAGTTGGCGGTTAATGTTGAGAAGATTGTGACGGTGGAGCTTCTGGAGAAGAGGATCCATATGGAATTGTGGAAGTAGATGATTGTTGAAAATGTGATAAGGAGTCATCCATGATAGTTGATGGACTTGATGGAGTTGATGTTGTGGTGGACACCTCCTGAAACTGTGGGGGCTTAGTAGAGGAATAATCAATGCAAATAGGAGAACTAGGCGATGGTGATGACAATTGACCAGATTGTGATTTAGCAAATGGGAACAAGTTCTTCAAGAAAATCACATGGCGAGAGACATATATTTGGCTAGTGCTACGATGAAGACAACGATAGCCATGGTGATGAGGAAAATAGCCAATAAAGATACATTGCGTTGTTCTGTCATCAAGTTTATTGCGAGTATAAGGGCACAGCCAAGGGTAGCACGCACATCCAAAAACACACAATTGTAAATAATCGGGTTTTTCTCGCCAAACAATTTCTCATAAGGAGACAATCCACTCAATACCATTGTAGGCATGCAGTTAATTAGAAAGACTGCAATGAGGAAGGCATCATTCCAATATATAAGAGGAACGGAAGCTCAAGTGAGCAATGTGATGCCAATTTCCACACTATGATGGTGTTTGTGCTCAGCCCAACCATTTTGTTCTTGTGTGCGTGGGCATGAAAGACAATGTAGGATGCCATAAAGACGGAGATAAGGATCAAATTTCTTATACTCACCACCTCCATTAGTTTGAAGGGCCTTGATCTTACAACGAAAATATTATTCCACTTGGGATTTAAATTGCACAAAAGTAGATAGTGCAGCAGATTTCACAGTAAGTGGAAAAAGCCATGTATATCTACCATAAGCATCAATAAAAATGATATAATAGAGAAAACCATTCACTGAAGTAACAGGAGATGGTCCCCATGGATCAGAATAAATTATCTCCAAAGGAGCATTACAAGTAGTTGATGATCTAGTAAAGGGAAGATGACGCGACTTGCCCAAGTGACATGACTCACGGAAACTAGAAGTGAGCATGGTTCGATGGTAGAACCTGGAACCTGTAGGTTCTATGTTCCAGGTTCCAAGGTATACATGATAGGTTCCAAGTTCCAAAAAATGAGGAACCTATTTCAACAGGTAGGTTCCAAGTTCTTAGTTGGAGGAACCTGGAACCTGGAACTTAGAACCTAAAACCTAAAACCTATGACAAGTTTTAATATTTTTCTTGATTCATGTCTCCTTACGATATTCCAATATTCCATGATGGTCAATGATGAGTGTACAATCTGGAAGCACTAGTCCGAGTTTCCATTTTATGGCTAAGATTTTTAGTTTATTAATGTTCATATTTTTCATGTATTTAAATATAAGTTATGATTAATGAATTGTAATCGCTCAAATAATAATATAAGTGGGACCTGGGTAGACCTTAGAAACTATGATAGGATAGATTCCAACTTCTAGGGTATGCAAGGTAAGTTTCAGGTTCCAAAAATTAGGGAACTTGTTCCAATGGGTAAGTTCCAAGTTGCAGATGGAACCTGTATGAAATTTGGAACCGTTCACCCCTACTTTTATTTAATTGAATTCCTTACCAACAATTCCTTTTCTTTGTTGATAGTTTTGTTCATTTTGTATTTTCTTTGACGAATGACAAGCTTGTTTATTATTATTACATTCATTTTTGTTTTGTTTAACTAAAAAAGGAAAAAAGAAAGAACCTATTGGACCTTGGAACCGACCCTAGAACTTGTGACAGATAGGTTCCAAGTTCCAAATTTTGATGGGTACGTTCCAGATTCCAGAATATGAAGCACTTGTACTCGAGGGTAGGTTCCGGGTTTTAGATAGAACTTATAAGGAACTTGAAACCGCTCACCCCTAATAGAAACTAGAAAAGGAAGACTGAGATATTGGCAAGCCATGCTTTGAAATAGCTGAAGAAGTAATGCGGGCAGTTGGATGACCTAAGCGTTCATGCCAGATAGAAGCAGAAACTCATTCACCAATGAAGTAGGATGGAGCTAGCGGTGATTTATTTGATTGTAGAAGGACCTTATTGGTGGTTTGTGCATTATTAAGATAATAAAGTCCATTCTTATGCTGGCCTTTGAGTAGGAGTTCCCCGAGGATCGATCCTTAATAAAATACAAAGTAGAATGAAATTCAAATACCACATCGTTGTCTTTGGTAAATTGAGAAACTGATAATAGATTATTCTTGATAGATGGAACATGATAAACATTCCGTAGTTTAAAAGAACCGGTAGGAGAATGTAAGATGGAAGAACCGAGATGTAATATTTGCAAACTTGACCCATTTGCAGTACGAATTTGATCAGTGCTAGAATAATCGCTCTGAATGTTCAAATTATCCATGTCAGCCGTAAGATGATGAGTGGCACTAGAGCCTGGGTACTAGTATGGATCAAATGACTCACTAGTTGAAGATAAATACATTGCGGATGGAGAGCCACTATTGGTTTTATAACTAGGATTAAATCGCTGGTAGCATTGGAGAGCTAAGTGACCTACACGACCACAAACCTAACAAATGAATGGAGAATGAGAGGAACCTCTTTCATAAAAATTGCGACCACGGCCTCGACCGCGTCCTCAACCATTCGAGGGAGGATTCGGGGCAATTGATGATTTGACCGCATCATTCACAATTGGAAAAGACTCTATTGGAGATTTAGTGGTGTAGCTTTGAAAAATAACTTCCTGATTGTAAAGCAGGACGAAACAAGTTATCAAGCGGTAGTGGATCAAGATGAGATGTGATTGAGGTAACGAATGCATCATATTTTGAACCCAAGCCACCGAGGATACTAAGAACTAATTGGGAATCGGAGATGGGATGAGCAGCGGCAGAAAGTTGATCCACAATATTCTTGGCTTTTTGAACAAAGGCTTCCATGGAAAGAGAGCCCTTCTTTAGAGATCGAAGCTGATATTTTAATTGCATTATGCGAGCTTGAGATTGAGGAGCATAAAGTTATTGAAGCGAGGTCCAGACATCATGAGAAGTCTCAAGATCGACAATGTATGATAGTAATAGTGGAGAGGATGCAACAGAGAATGAGTTGATCTTGATAATGCCATGCAGTATGATCCGGGTTGTCGATCACAATATTATTAGCATCAGTGATAGTGGGTGCCGGACAAGGATATGAGCCATCCACAAGCTAAAGATACCCATGAAGACGAAATAAAAGAAGAAATTGTGCTTGCCACATAAGGTAATTGTTGCGATCTAACTTGATTTAGAGAACATGAGATACATTGCCAAGAATAAAGGGCGGTTGGGAGGGGGATAACAAGGCTGAAGAGTTAGTAGCGGTGACGGCAGTAATGGTGTTTGAGGCAATAATGGTGTTGGAGGATGTAGAAGAAGACATTATAGTGGAAAAGTGAAATAAAATGAAAAAATAAAATAAAATTGCAAAGCTCTGATAGCATCAAAGAGTAAGAATTTGAGTTTGATCACATACAATTGGTGTGGAGATTTGTATTACAATATGTACGTGAGCAAGAAAAACACAATTAAAAGATTTTACAAAGATAACAATCTATAGTATTGGTACAGATTGTGAAAGATTTGCTCTATCAATGGAATTGACATAAATTGTGGAAGATCGACTCAATCAATGGGATTGACACATATTGTAGAAGATTGTTATATCGAGAGAGATTTGCTTTATCATGTTCGGCTAATTTAGGCCGGAAATGGCTAATGTAGATGCTTGCTATCCTATGTAGCAAGACCAATAAGAATGGTCAGTGTTGACGTAAACAATTTTAAATAATTTTCCAAATTTTTTTAGTATTTTAAAAAAAATTTCCTTTTTCCTTTTCTTTCCTTTTTTTCCTATTCTTTTGTTTTGTTTTTTTTTTTTTTTTTTGGAGACTGGGCAATACCAACCATGGCTGGCGATTGGTCACAAGCGAGGGCAAGGCCCTAATAGCTTGGGCACAAGCCCTTGCCAGAGGATGCGAGGGCTACCCTCGCCAGATTCGATAAGAGCCACCCTCGCCCAAGCTACGGTGGTCAAGCTCTCCCCAAATTCGACAAGGGCCAGTCTTGCCTAGGCCGCAATGACCTTGCCGGCCCTCACTTGTGGCTGGTTGCTAGCCATGGTCAATATCAGCTATAGTCCAAAGAAAAAAGAATAGAAAAAAAAAATGAAAGGAAAAGAATAGGAAAAATAAGAAAAAAGGAAAAAATTAAAATATTATTTACAAATGTCTATGTAAGTGCCAGCCAAGTCACATAGAATGGCATCCATGTAAGTGATTTCCAAACTAAATTGGCCGAATGGACTGAATTGATACCAATACCAAATGTTTATGACTAAATTGATCAAATCGAAATGTTTATGACTAAATTGATACAAATGCAATAGGCTTAGAACTTTTTTTGTACTTTTCCTATGAAAAGTTGTGAGCTTGCTATAAGTTACTAAGAAATAAACTATTAGACTATGGATACTAACATCGTTTAAGAGTTCTTACTATGAGTTTAATCATGGGCATCATTAAGTTTTCCATAGAAATCGTCACATCACATAAAATAGTTTTAATAAGATTTGTCATCTACTTTGTAAACAATTGGAAATGACACTCGCATTGCAAAGTCGTGCCACTATTCTCTTTTCCCTCTTTGAAATCTATGTCAGTTCGCCTATTCAACGGTGCCCTTGCCCTATCTCTTCATTTCAGCCCAAAATGTTGATATTCTGATCGCTTTTGGGTTAAAAGTTCCACAAACTTCACTGTCCTCGTCTAACTTTTCATAGATGGAATATTTCCAACTCCACCAGCGTCCGAAAACAATCTTCTTAGATGGACTTCTTTCACCGTTCGTCTTCACGCTTCTTTTCCTATCATGGTCGCTTGATACGAAGAGAGAGAAACCAAAAAGAAGTGGCGCAGAAGAGGACGAGATTTTCGCAAAGCAAAGGTGGCTGTGGGCGGGCAAAGCCTGGCCACCTTTGCCCACGGCTGGCAAGGCTGCCCTCGCCTCGATTGGCCTCGCTTATGGACGCAATGGCCTAACCCAAATCTGGGGGAGGGCTTCGCAGCACCCTACCCAATGGCTAGTGAGCTTCGGCAACTCTTGCTGGGCACAATGGAAAACAAAAAACAAGAAATGAAAAAGAAAAAAAAAAAAAAAATATATTAAAAGATAGAAAAATTTTGTCCACGTCACATAATACAATCAATGTCCAAGTCAGTAATATTTGATCAAAATTGACACGATTCAAAGGTTTAGTACTAAATAAGCCAAAAAAAAAAGATTTAAAATTAAATTGGCACAATTACAACAAGTTTATGACTTTTTTTGGTATTTTCCCTCTCTTTTTTGGCATGCTACTTGAACACTAATTTTAGCAGTAAAAGTTTTACGTGACAAGGGCAAACTGGGCTAATGATTTGAAGTTAAAATCACCTCAAATTTTCACATTAGAGTCCATAATTTCACATTTCGGAAACTCAATGCACGTTTATTTCAGTTGTCCACATATTCACCTAAGAATCCTTTGATCAAACCCGAAAAAGTCTCATTTTCCTGAACGAGTCAACTAGAAGCAAAGACAAGTTACTAACCACAGGAAGCAATGGTCCCGAATCTAGAAGCACAAAAGGAGAGTTTCGTTGACCTCATGCAGAAAATTCGAAGCCGAGAGAGCGGCCATATAGATACTATCAAAATGTATGCATCATGAAATAACCCAGTGCATGCTCGGACACAAGCTTGGTCCGTCGAAGAAGATTTCATAAAAGAACAAAGGTATGGAGATACGAGAAATCAAGCTTCACGATGATGGGCCCGCTAAGATTCCATTACCATGTTTAAAAGAACAAAGGAAGCAATGGTCCCGAATCTAGAAGTACAAAAGGGGAGTTTCGTCGACCTCATGCAGAAAATTCGAAGCTGCGAGCGCGGCCATATAGATACTATCAAAATGTATGCATCATGAAATAACCCAGTGCATGCTCGGACACAAGCTTGGTCCATCGAAGAAGATTTCATAAAAGAACAAAGGTATGGAGATACGAGAAATCAAGCTTCACGATGATGGGCCCGCTAAGATTCCATTACCATGTTTAAAAGAACAAAGGAAGCAATGGTCCCGAATCTAGAAGCACAAAAGGAGAGTTTCGTTGACCTCATGCAGAAAATTCGAAGCCGAGAGCGCGGCCATATAGATACTATCAAAATGTATGCATAATGATATAACCCAGTGCATGCTCGGACACAAGCTTGGTCCGTCGAAGAAAATTTCATTAAAGAACAAAGGTATGGAGATACGAGAAATCAAGCTTCACGATGATGGGCCCGCTAAGATTCCATTACCATGTTTGAAAGGAAGGGAAGAGAGAGAGAGCGAGAGAGAGAAGGCGGGGGGGGTGGTGTGTGGGGTGGGGGAGAGAGAGACGTAGTAGCTTATAAAGCTGAGAAATCACACAAATTTGCCCATAATTCTTTGGTTCATTCAGCTTTAAGTCAGATGGAATCTTGGAATTTTATCGAAGGATGAGATGGTGATTGCAGGTGATGTTCTTAGGGGCGAAACAATGGTCCAGCCATTGAAGTATATAGCTTAGTGATTTATAGCCACTCGCATCTGTCTTAGGAGAGAATCTCCCTTGACTTTTCTTCGACGATAAACTGAGTTACGGGGCTGCCTCTTGACAAAGAAAACCCTTGACAATAGACATGCTCTCCACGTAAAAACGTTTCTTGCTGGTAGGGATATTATAAGTACCATCATTTTTGTATGATGCTCACTTTAGTGCCTTAATTGTTTTTTTTTTTTTATCATTTGAGTGTCTTAAATTATGTATGGCTTTCACGAGTACCGTAACTTCTTCTTTTTTTCTGATCGTTCAAGTGCCATATAACTCAATCAATCACTTATATGTCCAAACTTTTTAAAAAAGTTTACCATAAGTACTATGTTAGGTCAGATTTTTGGCACTTGGGGGAACATTTTAAAAGTATTTTTGCATTTAAGTAATCAATTACAGGTTATGGCACTCAAGTGAACATTTTTTTAAAGGTTATGACACTTAAAAGTGATTGAAAAAAAAAAGTTACGGCACTCAAGTGAGTATTGTACGAAAGTTATAACATTATGATTTCCTTATTTCGTATTTCAGGTATTGTTTAGGTTCTTTTTTTTTTTTTTTTTTGTCAAAGTAACATTTTATTCTTTTCCACATAAATACAAGAAAGAAACAACGAAATCCAACTATAAACCAAGACAAATTTGAGATAACTTCATAATAAAACAAACTCCAAGCTAACAAGATGAATAATTAGAATAAGATTAAGGGTCACACGCTTAAAAAGAAAATCTATGACTTTTGCAAATCAAAATTGGCAATTGATCACTGATTCTGTCTTCAGTAATAAGCACGCATTGAGATATCCAATTATTGCTATGACTTTGCCATTCGACGGTGTGCATCCAGTTTGGCATCCCCGACACCATTGCCATTCAAAGTAACAAAGTTGAATAAGTACAGATCTAATACATGTGAGAGCGAAACCTTCATGAAACTATTTCAAACCCATTTTTAAATTGGACTTGTACACTAATGAAACCCGAGGGAAGCAAAATCCCTAAATTACATACACAAAAATCTCCAGATCTAGACTAAATACGGACAGAAACTTCCCTGAAATGAGAGAGAGAAGTTTCTAGATTTAAATTAGATCAAAAGAGGAAAGCTTCTCAAAACAGGAGGAAAGTAGAAAAGAAAATAGAGAACCAAATCGGCCAAAGAAAAAAAAAAGGAGGGGGAAAGGAAATATCTAACTAAAACCCTCCTATCTATGGAGGTTGAAGAAGACAATTGTGTGAAGACGAGAGAGAGGTGAGAAAACTAATAAATGATTGTGCTAAAAAGTTATTTAAGTTATTCAAACCCTGCTTAAAAGCCCTCTCTCTCTCTTCTTGCTAACCTAAACTGAAAAAAGAACTGTAGCATAAATCCAAAAATTAATATGCAATCTATGCACATATCCGACTCTTAACTTTTTGAACGATCACTATTTGAATGTCGAAGAAACTTTTCCCATATCAAGCAAATGAATTGGTATCATTTCACTTCAATATCTTTCCCCAACTGTATATCTATACGGAAATTGGATCTTATGTACAATGGATATAATTAGGTCATATCTCGTACACTTTGTATGAATTGGCCTATTAAAAATATATTTTATGTGTGCAGTCCATGAAATTATAACTTGCACAGCTCATTATGATCTTTGAAAATTTTCATATTTGATTATTATAACTACCTAGTGTGCACTATTGGGAAAAGTACCGAAAAAGTGTAGAACTTATTGCATTTGTACTAATTTAGTTCTAAACATTTTAATTGAACCAATTTAGTCCTAAATATTTTCGTATTGGTACCAATTCAGTCCATCTGGCTAATTTAAGCCGAAAATCACTGATATAGATGTTAATCATCTTATGTGGGATGCCCATACTTGACGCCAACATGGACATTTTCGAACAATGTTTTGAATTTTTTTTTTTTTTATAATTTTTCTTCTTTTTCATTTTTTTTCCTTCACTTTGGCTAGCAAGGACCAACAAGCCCTCATTGACCATGGGCAAGGTGGCCCTCACCCAGATTTGGTGAGGGCCACCACATCGCGGTTAGCAAGATAGCAAAAGCCCTTGTCCAGGGTCTTCGTGGCCCTCACAAGTGGTCAGTGAGGGGTTGCTAGCCTTCATGGGCCAAAATTAAGAAAAAGAAAGGAAAAAACAAAAAAAAAATAAAAAATATTATATGATTTAAAAATATCAATGCTAGCACCAACCATGTCATATGGTATGGTCAGTTTCTATGTTAGTAAGTTCTAGCTTAAATTGGTTGTATACATTGAATTAGTTCTAATATAAAAAGAATTGTGATTAATTTGGTCTAATTGAAATATTTATAATTGAATTGATACCAATGCAATTTACTTAGGAATTTTTTTTTTTACTTTTCTTGCACACAATCTATACTAAGCCCCGCTTCTTACTTTCTCTATCTCTGCCCCCAACCCTCCCTTCCTCCCCACATTTTGTCATCATTGAGCTAGATGGCTCCTCCATGGCTACAAAGATTTCACCGTTGGGTTTGGAAGTGTCTTTAGGGGAAAAGTATCAAAAAAGTCCTAAGTCAATTACATTAGTACCAATTCAGTTATAATTTTTTCAATTGAACTAGTTCAGTACATCTAGCCAATTTTGGCCGGCCAACACTAACATGGATGCTGGCTGATGGTTGGATGTTGACGGACACTTTTTAAATAATTTTTTTGTGAATTTTTATTAATTTTTCTTTTCTATTTTATTTTTTTCTTTTTTCTTTTCTCCCTTCTTCTTCCTCCTTACACTATCCTCCCGATGGCCAACGAGCCTTCGACAAGGCTCGCCGACCACTGGGCGAAGGCCACAAAGCCCTTGCCCACTATCGGTGAAGGTCATAGCCCTCGCCTAGTAACCAGCGGCAGCCGGTGAGGGCTTCAAGGGCTGCTGATGGGAGGCTCTCTGGCCACTATGAGGATAGACCAAGGGGGAAGAAGGGAGAAAAGAAAAGGAAAAGGAAAAGAAAAACGAAAAAGAAAAGAAAAAATTAATTAAAAATTAAAAAATAATAATAATTAAAATTGTCACGTCAGATCTCGTCACCGGCCAACCAAAATTAGTTGGATGGACTAAATTGATACCAATGTAAAAAGGTTTATGACTAAATTAGTGCAATTGAAAAGTTTGGGATTGAATTGGTACAAATGCAATAGATTTAGGACTTTGTTGGTACTTTTTCCGTGTCTTTAGATGTAGAGGCTCAACAGCCATGGAGGTCGAGCTTCCAAATCTAGAGGTACCAAATTTGGTAGGAGCTTGTCACGGCGTCAAGCTTTGTCGTGTCACATCTCCATTCAAGCTCACAATGGAGAGAGAGAACATCGGTGGGCATAATCAATAGGATAGGAAATAAAGGTAAGTTGATTATCTGATTAGAGTAGCCAACTCGATCAATATTATGAAAGCATTCATTAACAAGGCAATGGACTTTAAAAAAAAAAAAATCGAATAAAAGATAATTCATAATGTAGCTAGGCAGAAATAAGATAGGAAAAAGGGCAAATTAATTATTTCATTAGAATAGCCGACCTTCACAAAAAAAAAAAAAAATGCAATTTTTGATCAATATTATTAAAACAAGTATCAGCAAAGCAAATAGAGAATTACATAGACCGGCAATGAAACAAAGTCGAATCATGCCATCCAAGGAGAAATCACATTGTGGAGGGAATTTATCTACGCCAATATTAAACCAAAACAATGTAGATTCAAGAACAAACAACAAAATTCTCCTCCTACAACCACACTTTTTTGTTTTTTTTTGGTCGAATTCTCTAACCACCAAATGGTCCCAATGAAGGAGGCTGCATCTCCCTACCTTCACCCATCTCATTATCATCCACGTTCTCTCCTCCAAGTTCCTCCAGTGACTTGCCCTTTGGCTCCGGCACGAGCAAAGTGAACAACATTCCCGCAAGATTAATCGCCCCGAGCATAAGCAATGCATTCTTCACGCCGATACCCGGTGGATAACCTGCATCGGTTTTTGTCCTATCCTTGTCCTGCGCCGCATACAAGAACCCAAAAGCCCCAACAATGGCTCCAGCTTTCCCTGAAGCCGCCGATATGCCATGGCATGTGGATCTCAACCGTGCTGGGAAGATCTCGGCAGGAACAATGAATGTTGTTGCGTTTGGCCCAAAGTTGGCAAAGAAGAAGGTAAGTGAGTACATTATAACGAATCCTATATGGTGATGTTTCCAGTGGTAGTACGGGATGGCAATGGCAAACATGAAGATCGACATCATAGCGAAACCCATCATTTGGATGAAGAATCTTCCGAGGTAATCAATCGTCAAGACAGTGAACCAATACCCAGGTACAGTACTGCAAAGAGCGATGATGGTTTGTGCCCTAGCAATTTTGTATACCTCATGAATGGCGTTCATTTTCTCCGCCGATGGGATCCACCCGATATCGCTGAAAATGTCCTTTTGGAAGAGGTTTTGGCTATAGAAAGCGATGTCGAGCAAGAACCACGTGGTGGTTGTCCCCACGAGGTGGAGGCCGTGGCGGCGGGCAAATTCCTTCGAGAAAAGGCCGTAGCTGTTGCGGGGATCTTGGGTAAATTTCTCCACCTTCTCTTGTTCTGATTCAAGATCCACTTGCAACACCTGTTGACGGTTTCATTATATATTAGAGAAATTACATGAAATTGCCACTCAATCAATAAAGCGATGACAAGAATGCAAGACCAAATAATTTGATAGAAAAACCTCAACTATGTCAAGTGACTCAAAAGGGAAGACAAAGTTAAAAAAGAATTCTGTGAAGCCCATCATAATAGTTTCAGATTATAGTCGTGGTTATCATACTTATAATTCTCCAATAAACTATGGATTTGTTCTATGGCCAGAGGAAGAACTCATCTTTGTTCCTACCTTAGACATGTCTGCAGCTGCCTGCTTTGCATTTCTTGCGACGAGGGCGGTGTAGCGAGCAGTTTCAGGCATTTTCATTCTATAATAATAAGTGAGGGCCGCGGGTACTGAACCGAGCATTACAATGATACGCCACACGTAATCGGCTTGAGGAACGGTCGAGCCCACTGGATCGTCTTTGTAAGCCAGGGCCTTATACTTATGATCGAATGCTGAGGAGACAATCAAAGCGACGATCCCACCCCCCAAAATCCCAAACCCTTGCATCGCAAACACTGCAGCGATGAATGCCCCACGAGTCTTCTTGTTCGCGTACTCCGACATGATGGTGGCGGAGAGTGGGTAATCCCCTCCGATCCCAAACCCGAGCCAGAATCGGAAGAAGCATAGGGTTGCTATAACACTTTTCGGTGAATGCCCAAAGGACAAGCCGGAGCCGACGGAGCAGATGACCATAAGAAGGAGGGTTAAACCATAGACACGCTTCCGACCTAATTTGTCGCCAAGCCAGCCGAAGAAGAGCTGGCCGGCTAGAGTACCGCAGAAGGCGACGCCGTTGACAGCGGCAGCCACGTTCGGAGGGAGCGAGCCAGGCTTCTTCGCACCGTCCACATGGTAGTATATGCGACCGAGGAGCTTCGTGACGAGGGAGATGCAAAAGAGATCATACGCGTCGGTGAAGAACCCCATGCCGGCAATGATGATGGCGGTGAAATGGTACCATTGTGTCTTGGCCACATCGAGTGCATTTAGCACTCCAAGATTTTCATTAGCCATGATCGAAGCTGGAGTTCAATGCCTTCCAACCAGTTCAACAATTTTCCTGCCCATGAAAGAGATAATCAAATTATATATAAGTGATTATGGAAGTTTAGAGTGATTCTCTTCATATATATATATATATACACAATAAAAACCATATATATATATATATATATATATAATTATATGTATATACACATATATATGTATATATACATATGAACATGTCAAGATTCTAACATCACATTATTAGATGTATAAATCGTATTTCAATTGGCGGGTACAGAATAAAACTTTTAATTTATGACGTGAGGCTGTCTGTTGTATTTCTTTCGAGATGGTCAATTAATCTAATCATGCCAATTATTGTTTGATGATGCAACTTCGATGGCAACCGGTTGACTCATTACTCCTATAAGTATCTCACTTCACAAAGACGTCATATCATTCTTCGTTTTATCTTCAAGCAAGATCAAAGTTGATAAGAATTCTTAAAATGACATCCATTCGAGAAAAAAAAGTTTCTGAACTTCAACCATAGAAACCAATAGAGACGTTTACAGATGATGTAATTGTCTACAAAATTTCAGATGCCAGTTGAAATTGTCATGTCACCTCCTGTTTCGGATAACAACATAGCTCTACTGAATATAGGACAGGAATAATGCTTTAAAACAAAGTAATTCGATCCCATTGCTATATCTATGACAGAGTACGGGTTATCATTCTTCTTAGACATGTGAGTCCGCCAAAATTCTACGTAACCAAAACATGGCTACATACAAGATTGCTTTTTTCAACTTTCAACCGTGAAGAACCAAATTTCTTAAGCCCCTTCTCGTCGTCTGCAAATGCAAAAGACACACCACAAACGAGTGCAACAATAAAAGAGCGATGAACACTAACCTCAGTCTCTCGCGGCAACAATGGAGGGCAGAGAGAGAGTTGTATGAAAATGTCGCCAACCTTGGGTTGGGACGGAGAGAGAGAGGGGATGGAGAGAAAGAGGGGGTGGATGGGGTTGTATTTAAACTCTGCTCACCCCGAGAAGAGAGAGAGAGAGAGAGAGTCGTAGATAAATGTTGCCAACCTTAGGTTGGAATGCAGAGGAAGAGGCGATGGACGGGGGTTGTATTTAAAGTCTACTGACACCGAGAAGAGCCATGTGAGCTTCAGCATCTCCACGGCATATTCCCATAAAAGTCAACTCTTCATTTACGAACTTGAATATGAATACAATCAATCCAGCTTAACTCTCTCTCGCACACCTTAGTTTTGCTAATCTCTATCCTCGTTGACAAGATCGTTATTACGGTACATCACTAGTCACACAAAGTTGGCCGATGCTCTTTCGTATAAAGGACAAAGACTGGCGTGTAAACACCTGATTGGAAAAACTGGTCTTTTATAAGTGTCCTTGCCGAATGATGCGAACGGCTATGACCATCACATGCCGCATTGTAGGTGGCGCCGGTGCTCGATATATTTTAATTATAATTCTTTCACACAAATCTAAATACAGCTGTATCTTATATTATTCAAATGTAAGGAACAGCCTCTTGCTTGATTAATATCTACGTTGAATTCATGTTTGCAGTTCTGTTATATCTAAGTTAGTCCTCTAGGTTGGGAAAAGAGTGGTGACAAGTGTCACAGGCCGATCGATTCGCTCTCGATCACACATAGGCCGACCCGTGTGGCCTTAAGGTTTTACCCCTAAGCAGCCTTTCACACTCGACTCACAAGACTCGTGTATAGAGAGAGAAACTCCTAGAGAGAGAAGCTCTAGTTTTCGTATTACTTGTGAATGAATTACAATGAAGGGAGGAGACCCATTTATATACAAGTACAAGACAAACCGTATCCGTAGATCTCCCTTAGATCTAACGGTGGAGACTGCACCTCCCCAACTACCCATATTTACTCTCAACTACCAGCTACTCGCATTTATAACGTATGCATACAAATACTGTATCGCCCAGCCCCAGGAGTATTCTAGAAGACTCGAGAATACTCTAAGTCTCAGGATATAAATCGAGGATCGGATGTATCACGCCCGTCCTCAAGACCCTCTTGGCTTGTCATTCTCATGGGCCGTGACATTCTCCCCCACCTAATTAGGCAACGCCCTCGTCGCATCTTCGGCATGAAAGGCTTCGATCTCTTTCTTGAACTGCCAAAGACTCTCCTCGGGCTCCCAACTGGCTTCACTCTCCGGAAGACCCTTCCATCAGATCAAATATTCTCGCTTGGCCGTGCAATAACTCTTCCGTATGAGTCGATCCGCCAAAATGCTTTCGACTTCTCGATCATACGAGGTCTTTGCCCCGAGCGGTGCCCGTTGTGACTCCCCTCGATTCAGGTCTTCCTCATCAACTTGGAAGGGTTTAAGCATACTCACGTGGAAAACTGGATGCACCTTTAACTTTGGTGGTAGTTCCAATTTGTATGCGACCTTTCCAACCCGTTGTAGCACTTGGAATGGCCCCTCATAGCGCCGAATCAACCCTTTGTGTACGTCCTTGTATCGAAGAACCACGTGCAGCTTGGCCAACACTTGGTCTCCCACTTGGAATTCCACATGCTGTCACTTCTTATCCACCCATTTCTTCATGTGTTTGGAGGCCTTATGTAGACACGCACGTGCCAAGTCCGCCTCTTCTTGCATGTTTTTGGCGAACTTGTATGCGGGTGGACTACTCCCCCAGTAACCCGAAGCAATTGTGCTCGGGGTGTTCGGTTGTTGCCCAGTTACAACCTCGAACGGACTCTGGCCAGTTGACTCACTCCGCTGCAGGTTGTAGAAGAACTGGGCTACATCGATCAACTTCGCCTAATTCACTTGCGTTGTGCTCACGTAGTGTCGGAGGTAGATCTCCAAGAGAGCATTGACCCGCTTCGTCTGACCATCGGTTTGGGGATGCAAACTTGTTGACATATTTAGCTCCGACCCCAGCAGCTTGAACAACTCGGACCAGAAACGTCCCATGAAGTGGGGGTCCCGATCGCTCACGATCGTTTGTGGCACTCCCCAATACTTCACCACATGTTTCATGAACAGCTTGGCCGCCTCCTCGGCCAGGCAATCCTTTGTTGCAAGTACAAAGGTTGCATACTTTGAGAACCGGTCAACCACCACCATTAGAGTCCGACACCCTTCAAACTTCGGTAGGTTGACAATGAAGTCCATGGAAATGCTTTCCCATGGACGAGTCGGGATGGGAAGTGGCTCCAACAAACCCGGCGACGATCGTTGCTTCAGCTTGTCTTGTTGGCATACCAGACAAGTCTTCACATACGCCTCCACGTCGTCGCGCATTTGTGGCCAATAGTACCGATCTTCGATGAGGGCCAACGTGTGGTGGATCCCTGGATGACCCACCCACTTCGAGTCATGGTACTCGTGCAAGATCTCCTTCCTTAGCTTCCCATAGAAAGGCACGTACAGACGCCTTCCCTTGGTGTAGAGGAGTTCGTCTTCACACCAGAACTGTCGGGTCTTACTTTCTTTGGCATACCTAATGAGGGCTTGAGCTCTTGGATCGTGCATCAATCCCTCCTTGATGCGGTTGACCCAAGGACAACTCGGCCGACTCATTGTGTGGCTCAACAGCTCTGTCTTTCGGCTTAACGCGTCTGCCACGGAGTTGGCCTTCCCCGGCTTATACTCCAACGCGTAGTCGAACTCTGCTAGGAAATCCTACCATCGAACTTGTTTCGAGCTCAACTTCTTTTGGGTCTGAAAATAGATCGTGGCCACATTGTCCATCCTCACGACGAACTTTGATCCCAGGATGTAGTGTCTCCACATCCGAAGGCAGTGCACCACTGCGATCATCTCCTTCTCTTGGACGGTGTAACGACGCTCGGTGTCGTTCAGCTTTCGGGACTTGAACGCCACCGGATGTCCATCCTGCATAAGAAGACCACCGATCGCATAATCTGATGCGTCGATCTCTACCTCATAGGATTTGGTGTGGTCGGGCTACGCCAACACCGGCTCCTCGGTCATGGCTCGCTTCAATCGGTCGAAGGCTCTTTGGCATCGACCCATCCACTCCCACACCTTCTCCTTCTTCAACAAGTCCGTGAGTGGCACGGTAATACTCGAGTAGCTCCGAATGAACCGCCAGTAATAGTTGGTGAGGCCCAGGAATGACCTCAACGCTGGCACCTTCATCGATGGCTCCCATTCGACGATAGATTGAATTTTCGTCTTATCCATTCACAATCGCCCACCTCTGACAATGTGCCCCAAGAACGGAACTTCCTCTTGGGCGAAGGCACACTTCTTGCGCTTAACGTACAGTTCGTTCTCGCGTAGAACTTGGAAGACCTGCCTTATATGTTCGACATGCTCTCCCAACGTACGACTATATATAACAATGTCATCTAGGTAAACCACTATGAACCTATCTAGGAAAGGGTGGAGTACCTTGTTCATCATTGTGCAAAAGGTAGCCGATGCGTTGGTCAAGCCGAACGGCATTACCTGGAACTCGTAAGATCCATACCGCGTCACGCAGGTTGTTTTAGGCTCGTCCCCTTCAGCGACTCGAACTTGATAGTAGCCTGATCGAAGATCCAGCTTGGTAAACCACTGAGCTCCACCAAGTTGATCAAAGAGATCCGCGATGAGCGAGATCGGGTACTTGTTCTTCACAGTCAGCTTGTTTAATACCCGATAGTCGATGCACATCCGGAGTGACCCATCGTGCTTCTTCTGAAATAGGACCTATACACCGAACGGGGCTTTTGACGACTGTATGTAGCCCGCGTCGAGCAGTTCCTTGAGTTGTCTCCTCAACTCTTCCAATTCAGGTGGCGCCATGCGATAAGGCGCCATGGCAGGCGGTCGAGCATTAGGCACTAGCTCGATCCGGTGATCCACCTCTCTCTTGGGTGGCAATTTCTTTGGCAGCTCCGAAGGCATGACATCCTTGAACGAGTCGAGGACTTGGGTTGCTTCCGTCGGGACTTCTTTCCCTTCACCCCTGTCGTCCTCGATCTTCAAGGCCGCCAGGAAGGTCACTTCACCCTTCCTTGCTCCTTTGGTGAGTCGCATGGCCGAGATCATCCTCCGATCACGATCCGACTCACGATGGACCGGAATCACGCATTGACAGTTCTTGTCCAACACGCATATGCATTCGGCAAAGGGAACTACAACCGCATGGATTCTATCTAGGAATCTAATTCCAATGACAATATCATAGTCGTCAAGTGGAATTACCTCTAGAATTTCTTTACCCTTCCATGATCCAAGTTGTAGCTCCACATCCCTTGCCACACCAATTGTAGGGACTTCCTTTGAATTCACCGTTTTGAGCCAACCGGCTCCCTTCTTAACCCGTAGGTTAAGTTTCTTCACGGCTTCCTCCGTGATGAAGATGTCGGATGCTCCTGTGTCCACGAGCGCACTCATCATGGTCACTCCGATCTTCACATCCGCGAACATCAAACCTTTGGGCTCCTTTGCCTTCTTGACCTTGATCGTGCCTAGGAGTCACAACGATCCCAACCGTGCTTCCTCCCTCGGCTCATCCTCTTTGCAAAAAGCGGCCAACTTGGCCTTGTTCGGGCAATCCCGCGCCATGTGTGGACCGTCGCAAAAGAAACAGCTATATGAGCGTACCTTCCTTTGCCCGCCTCCTCCATTTGGCCTCGCATGAGCCTGGTGAGGATGAGGACCGGCCGGTGGTAGTCTACCTCCGGTCGGGCAGTTGTATCTCCCCCGATCTCTCCCACCAATGGCTTTGTCCCTAGGACAAGTGTCCGTTCGGGATGTGGAAGGTGACGCCTTGTACTCCACGAGCAACTCGGCTATGGTCATGGCCGTAGTAAGATCTCCCACGTTGTATCGCTTCAACTCTTGCTTCGTCCATGGTTTGAAACCACCCATGAACTAGTGAAACACCTCAACTTCATTCATCAAGCAGATTTGGAGTAGCAATTCCGAAAACCGCTTGATGTAGTCACGCACACCACCCTTCTGCTCGAGACGCTTCAACTCGTCACGAGCTTCCTCCTCTGCATAAGCGGGAAAGTAGTTTCGTTGGAACTCTTCGACGAAACCACCCCAGGTCGCGATAGGATTCCCACACCTATCATCCGACCGACGACACCACCACAACAATGCACTATCAACTAAATACATCAATGCAGTGTTTACCCGTGTTTGGTCGTCGTTGATTCCCATGGCTTGGAAGTACCGCTCCATGTACCACAGAAAGTTGTCCACATCCTTGGCCACCCGAGAGTCTCGAAATTCCTTTGGCTTCAGCGTGTCCACTCGTGGACTTTGCACCGTGATCACTCCATTCACTTGTGCAGCTTGTGCTTCGGCGAGCTTACCCGTAAGCTCCGCTATCTCCGCGCGCATGGCCGCCATTGTGGCCTCCAAAGGTTCGTACCGTTGCGCGAGTTCCTCCTGTAGGGTCCCCAGCAACTCGTGACGGAGTTCTCCCATGCCGGTCTTGAGCTCTTACACATCGGCAATCAGCTCCTCCCTTCCGGCATTGTTGACACCTAATTTAGGATCAAATTTTTTATTTTTAAAATAAAAGATAATAAATAAAATAAAGCATTTGGGTTTGTGGAGGGAGATTTCCAAAAAAAAAAAAACGAATTTTGAATAATGAAGCATTTTTATCGTTGAACACATATCTTCATTTCAAAATTTAAAAAATGAAATTAATGAGGGGAATTAATGGGATTTGTCTAGCGATATGGAAAGAACGGATACTCACTCAAATATTGGGCGAGAATCTGGACATGTTCGCGGCAATATAAATGAATTGCGAAAGAAGGTGAGGGATTTACGGCAACAAATCAGGGCTAAGATTTCGGCAATCCCCACGATCAAAGGAGCACAGATTCCAACTTTCCAATATTAAATGGAAGTCTTGTACTATAAAAGGAACACGTCGAGTCGTAACCGGGGGAGCGAATTCAAAAAAATTCGAAAAAAATTCTGTTGTTTAGGGAGCAAGTTCTCTTCGTCGAAAAAAAAAAAGGGGGAGAGATAGTACGTGAGAAAAGAAGAGCGACAAGCTCTGAAAGAAAAAAAGCCAAATCAATGCTTTCTTCACTTTCTTTTCTTCTGACCTGCAGCAAAAAAAAAAAAAAAAAAAAAACACTGCAGCAAAAGGTGAAAAGGACAGTGGCAGAGAGAAAGGGGACGTGAGAGTGATGGGGAAAGAAAGGTGAAAGCAAGAAATAAAAAAAAAAAAAAAAAAGAAAGAAGAAAAGGCAAAAGGTGAACCACTGTTCATCTTCTTCGTGGCTTCCCCCTGCACATCCGCCCGAGAAGAACCACCGCCCGCCACCGCGCGCGCGCCACCCGCCGCTGCCGACGCCGCCCGTCGCTACCGACGCCCGACCACCACTACCGAAGCCGCCCGAAGCCGACGCCTCCGCCGCTTGCACCTCCGCCTAAGGCCAGCCGCGACTGCTCGCCGCCACGCCCTAATCCCGCGCCGACATCGCTGCTCCGACGCTCCACGCCGGATCCGCCCGAGCCGCGACGCCACTACCGCTCCCTCCGCCGAGCACCGGTACACTGGGAGTTTGCTGCCAACGCCTCGGAGCCCCGCGACGACTCCGACGTCCCCCGCCGTGCCGCCGTCTAGCCCTCACCGGAGCTCCGGTCGCCGGCCATCTTTCCCTCGGTTGCCTTCTTGTTCCGTTGGTTTACTTAGGTAGTTTTACTTCTTTATTTTTATTTTTCATTACTTTGTAGTTTAGGTTTTTTTGTTTATATCTTATGTTTATTTTCCTGTTTATTTCATTTGATAGCATGTTTAGTTTAATTATTTAAATGTTGGGTGTTAATATTTGCAATTTCTATATGTATTATCCATAGATTTTAGCTCAAATTACTATAGTTATTAATTTGATCCGAGAGACATCGGGTCATTTTTTTTATTATACTAATTTTGAGTTTGTTTTGGTAGAATTTCATTTGTTAAATCACAATAATTATTTAATTTGGTCCGTAAGACTTCGGACTAAATTTTTAATTATTTTGATTTTCTTGTTGTGATTGTAGAGTTAAAATAATTATTAACTTAATCCGTGAGACAACGGATTATCTTTTTTATTATTTTAACTCTTATCTTAGTTTTTTTTTATATTACTTGTTTGAGAAAAATGAAAATTATAAAAAAAAAAAGAGAATAGTGAAAAATTAAAATTTTGCATGAGCATGTAGGTCACGTAGGTTTAATAAATTAACCTTTATGATTTTTTTTAGGATTTCATCCTTAGTAAGTTTGCATGTTTTCATAATATAAAAAAAAAAAGGTAAAAAGAATAATGATTTTCTAAGACAAATGAGGTTTAAATCAAATTAATCCCGAAATTGAATTAGGAAATTATTCCATTTTGAATAGCTTAATTAGTTTTTTTAAAAAAATTAAAAAAAGTTAGCATTGCATCACCATGTTTTTCTTAATAGAAATTATTCGGTCTTTTTAAAAATAAGAAAAAAATAAAAAATAATAGTTGCATATTAACTAGTTTGCATAATAGGCACATTTAATTAGAGTTTGCATATTAATAAATTAGGATTGCATCATATTATCATGTTTTAGTAATCCCATCGTGTAATTTTTAATTGCATATAATTAACATTTTTTTAAAAGAAAAACACAAAAATCATTTACTTGGTTAATTAATAAATTAGTTCATAATTAATCTCATTTCATATCATCATTGTTTAGTGTAGGTTGCATACATTAAAAAAAAAAAATCGTTAAAAAATCACAAAAAGAATATGCATATAGAATTGTTATGTCATGCATCTCATGTCATGTAGTATGCACATTTAGGATTGTATAAATTAGATTGCATACATATAGTGATAGTTTAAATTATGCCATATAAATTGCATTTCATATATCATTAAAGTAAAATTCATGCATATTAATTTTAGATTAAGATTGCATAATAATAAAGTTAGGTGCCATGTCATTTAGAAATCATGTTTAGGACATGCATTTTTATTAGCATTTTTAAAATGTTTTCTTAGAGAGTGGACTTTAATAAAGTTGTGGTTTATAATTTCTTAGCATTTCAGTTTATTGAATGTTATTTAATTGATTGTGCACCCGCATGACCACCATTTGCATGTTAGTATCTTAGGTTAAAATTAATCAAGACTGCCTGCAAAAATGTTTTTTTTTTAAAGGTACCGAAAGGGCGTTAGATTAATCTAGCGTAACCATGTCCCCGAATCCATTAAATCTCTGGTTCGTAAAAGGTAAAGTATTCTCCCATACTTTACTTGGGTTTCTAATCAGCCCTAATTGGTTAGTGGCGGCTCCGATTTGAAATATAATTGCATGTTTTTGTGGGTCTTTTTCTTAGTATCAAGTCGCGATTGGTAGGGCTTGGGAGAGTCCGCGCCAAGTCTTCGGACTTAGTGATCCATTAACCTAGTTTTAGGTGATTCACCCTTGGAAAAAACCAGGTCGCGACAGCTTGGCGACTCCGCTGGGGACTTAGAGTTAAAACTCATAGTGGACATAGGCCTGTTTCTTTTTAAAAAAAATATTTTTTTTTTTGGCAGCAAGGACACCAGGTATGTCACTAACATTTCTAAGGTGTTAAATGTTCTTGCAGATGGTAGGTATAAGGGGAGTAATCTTTGCTAATCCTTGTCTTGCAGGAGGGTGTAAAGATGAATGATTTATTTTTCCTTATATTGAAGTGTTGTTTGTATTATAAATTGTTGTGCATGCTTTATTGTTTTAGCACTACACTATTTGCACACACAACCTACGGTCCGACCTAGGCTGCGATAGGATTTCTAGGATGGTGTTGAGAAGTATACTTCCTCCAAAGCGAGACTGCTATATAGAGGTTGAGCTTCTCTTCCCCGAAAGTTTTTCATGGTGTCAAAATGTGTTTTGTCCACATCCGCGAGACTGCGTGACTATTGGACATTCCATTTGGCTGAGCCCGAAGTTAAGGGGACCTGACGTTAATGCGAGACTGCAACGGTCAGATCACCCTCTTAGCTCCACTTTGTTAAGCCATTTAGATAGAAATCGAGCCTCACGTTTCATGCGCTTGTCTATGTGATTGCCATTGATTTTCATTGGTGAAGTAAGTCTTCTATCCCTATATCATGCAATTTATTTTTTAAGTCAGTCCATGACAATATAGGTCAATCATTGAATTTAATTCCTTTGTCAGTTAGAAATGAAATTAGGAAATTGCAATATAATGAATCATTTGGAAAATAACAAAAACTTTAGAGAATTTGTTTTCAATTCATGTCTTTATTGTTCTCCTTAGGGAGTTTTAAATTTTGATCATTCCTAATTCGTGTTTAGGAAATTTGGTTCTTGCTAGGGTGTCCTATTTTTATTTATTTTTAGGAAATTCCCTTCTTGCACAGACTTTTCATGAATAAGAAAACAAAAATAAAAAAATCGATTAGATCATTGTCATGGATTGACTCTCCATTTACACCTCATGCTTACATGTTCCCGTTTATCTCCTTTAGGTGATTATGGAGCGATCTCGCTCACCCATCCTTACACGGTCGAGAGCTAAAATGGCGGATCAAAACAAGGTGCTGGATCGTATCATTGACAATATGAACAAGCGAATTGCACACCACCAAAGTCAAGTCGATGAATTGTGCTGCTCTTGTGGCTTTTCTTATCAAGCAAAAGGACTGTGATGACATGGGTACTCTATCTTCAATGAGAAACTGCGACTCAAAGAAGAGAGCCAAAAGAACTTTTGAATCGTCTCATTTTCCTGAGGTAGCTGAATTTGATGCCACCATGAAGAGATTAGTGACATATCTAGAAGGAAGAATCTACGATCTGGAGAGTTCGCATCACAAGATCAAGGAGGGTGAAGAACTCAAGCACACATGATTCATGTTCTTAAATAGATCATCTTCCTTATTTAATTAGGGGCATGTTCAGTTGCACATTCCCTTGCGCAGGAATTTTTATCTATTTCTAGGAATTTTCATCGCTTTTTAGGAATCATTTTCACTTTCTAAGAATCGTTTTCGATTTTTTTCTCTTTTAGGAGTTAGGAATCATCATTTTCATTCCAATAATGTAATTCATTTGATTCTATTCAATGAAACTACAAATTTATTTTCAATTTTGAGGACATGATGGGGTATACCAAACTAGTCCAATGACGATATCCGGCCATGAAAATAATCATCCACGGAGAAATCCTGAGGGCTGGACTTTCTCATGCTTCCTCCTAAAAAAATTTTCGAAAACAAAAAAACATTTCATTGTTTTTAAAAAAAAAAAAATCATTTTTCAAGCCATTTCCAAAAGCATGCATTAGGTTAGCTCTGTTTAATTTTTGACTCATTTACTTCATGTTTCGAGTGTTACTTTTCGGTCCGATGAGAAGGCATTTGAAAAAGTACACCAGGTTGCAATTGGCCCAACTATCAAGGATACATTTCTAAGGAATTGATATGACAAGATTGTGGGCATGACAGATTTTGGGGCAAAAGTGGATTTTCAGCCTTGAATGATAGTGACAATCCAAAGACATCAACTGCTGAGGCAATTCCCATTGTAGAGGGATCATTGAATGAATGCTTAAAACCATTTTGCAGTATAGAAAACTGTTTAAAGTTGACATGCTTAAAGCTGTTGAGTTTTTTTAAAAAGGGATTTTGCATGATGACTCTTACATGTTTTATCCATCAATTCCACTTGAAATTTATCAAAATGGATAATTTAGTGAAAGATGTTGAGTTACTTGAGCATGCTAAATGAGGTGTGAAAGGCAAGCCTAATCCCATACACCGTCCCCTGTCTATATATTGTGAGGTGAGTGTGGAAACATTTTGTATTTCAAGGTGAAGAATTTTCTTGCGAAAAGTACGACAGCTGAAATGACGAGAGGCAGTTCATTTCTCTATCCCAAATACTACAGGTGTTCCATTGCTTAACCATTTTTGAGCCCATACACTTATAGATATTCTTTTCAAATTACCCCTGTCAAGAACCACCCCACATCGGGGCAACTGGGAGATAAAAATGACATCATGAAGTGAGGAAAGTGAATTGAAATTTTCTTGCTCTCACTTGCATCAATCTTCAAGTCGTGCTATTACATTGAATTCATGTGCTAATTTAAGTGCCTTAGGATGACGAAGAGCATTTCTTTCACTATCCTACACACTTATATCCTTTGAATAGCCCACTTGAGCCTGCTATTTCATTTCTTTTAAAACCCAAGTTGATGATCATCACCCACACTGGGGCAAGGCAAGAGACAAATGAAGACCCTTGAAAGTTCGCGTATCATTTAAAGTATACTTGACACATGCATTGTGCGCAAGAACTGAAATCAAAATAGAACTAAAGGGCATGAAAAAGCAGTGTGCCTGGTAAAAGCAAGGCCAATGCCCGTGAAAAGAAGAGAGAAATGACTGATGAATTGGGGGGCATAAAAAAAAAGTGTGCTTGATCGATGCCCGTCATCAAAGAAAAAATGTTGAAAAAAGGTCTCCAGTTGAAAAATCATTGGCATCAGGTGATAAACTTTTGAGCCAATAAAGAAATCTGTCAAGAAGACAATCCGTGTTGAAGAAAAACTGGTGGCAATGTCAAGATGATCACCAACTTTGCCCCCTATACACATCTTTGAGCCTAACGATCCTTTCGTTTCTCAACCCATGAACCCAGCCTATGTTACGTCCCTTACAAAGTCTTTTCAGATTATGGCACTAGAATTAACATAGGAAATCACATGTTTTAAGCATTGCTCGAAGAAGTGCGAGCAAGATTATTTCTTTATCATTTTGCAGGGTTCTTGACTTGTAAACCCGGAGATGATTACAGATTCATTCGTTCAATTTGCTTTGACTCGAAGAGTCCCTTTGTTAAGCCATTGACCAAGCCTGCATTATAGTCATTGACAAAGACCTCTCAGATTGGTAAAGTCGTGCGATGCAAGAAAATTCGAACTCTTGTCGACAAGATGATGATAAGATCGAGTGATATATTCCCGCATCAATGGTCGGGACAAATAACCCTTCTTAAATGAGAGCGAGTGAAAAAGCATTTTCACACCAAAAGTGTCTCATTTAGCATGTTCAAGAGATTCACGCTATAACTGAAAATTGTCCTGGTGATAATTTTTCCGGTAGAAGCTTGATAAAGCCATCATGTGTGGACTTTCATTGAATTTTTCCTCAAAGACCAAAAAGAATTGTCTTTGAAACCCTGAATTTGTTCAGTCATCTTTATACTTGATGAGAATTCCAAGTACCTATTTATAAAATGTTTCCAAATGTCTAGTGTGAATTCTAGATATTTGAACTTTTAAACGCTTGATGTGATTTCCAAGTGTTTGTCTTTCTAAACATCTGATGTGATTTCCAGACGTTTAGTAAATGTTTTCAAATGTCTGACATAAGAATCAGATTTTTGAAGTTTCAAGTACTTGACGCAATTTCCAGGTGCTTAGAATCTGATGAGAATTCCGGATCCCTAAAGACTTTGAGCCTTTCGATTATCGAAGGAAGTTCCGGATGATTGACAAGTCTCATCGGAATCATTTCACACCTAAATCCCCAAACAGGTATGACAGTACGTGCTCTTCTTTGCATTTGCATTTCATTGGTCATAGACACATAGAGATCTATGTTCCTGACCGAATCATTGCATTTACATGGCATTCTTTAGGGGTTAAATTTATTTGAGTCCATTTATTTCAAAAAAAAAAAAAAAAAAGAGTAAAGTCATTAACATTTGCATATGCATTTCATATTTCATTTTACATGGTTTAATTTTAGGTGTCATATATCTTTGAAGGAAACCTCTACGAGCTTCCCTTCAAAGAGGGGCAGCTGTTGACACCTAATTTAGGATCAAATTTTTTATTTTTAAAATAAAAGATAATAAATAAAATAAAGCATTTGGGTTTGTGGAGGGAGATTTCAAAAAAAAAAAAAAAAACGAATTTTGAATAATGAAGCATTTTTATCGTTGAACACATATCTTCATTTCAAAATTTAAAAAATGAAATTAATGAGGGAATTAATGGGATTTGTCTAGCGATATGGAAAGAACGGATACTCACTCAAATATTGGGCGAGAATCTGGACATGTTCGCGGCAATATAAATGAATTGCGAAAGAAGGTGAGGGATTTACGGCAACAAATCAGGGCTAAGATTTCGGCAATCCCCACGATCAAAGGAGCACAGATTCCGACTTTCCAATATTAAATGGAAGTCTTGTACTATAAAAGGAACACGTCGAGTCGTAACCAGGGGGGGAGCGAATTCAAAAAAATTCGAAAAAAAATTCTGTTGTTTAGGGAGCAAGTTCTCTTCGTCGAAAAAAAAAAGGGGGAGAGATAGTACGTGAGAAAAGAAGAGCGACAAGCTCTGAAAGAAAAAAGCCAAATCAGTGCTTTCTTCACTTTCTTTTCTTCTGACCTGCAGCAAAAAAAAAAAAAAAAAAAACACTGCAGCAAAAGGTGAAAAGGACAGTGGCGAGAGAGAAAGGGGACGTGAGAGTGATAGGGAAAGAAAGGTGAAAGCAAGAAATAAAAAAAAAAAAAAAAGGAAAGAAGAAAAGGCAAAAGGTGAACCACTGTTCATCTTGTTCGTGGCTTCCCCCTGCACATCCGCCCGAGAAGAACCACCGCCCGCCGGCGACGCCGCCCGCCCGCCGCCCGCCGCCGTCAGCTGCCGACGCCGACCGCCGCTGCCGAAGCCGCCCGAAGCCGACGCCTCCGCCGCTTGCACCTCCGCCTAAGGCCAGCCGCGGCTGCCGCTCGCCGCCGCGCCCTAATCCCGCGCCGACATCGCGCCGTCGCTCCACGCCGGATCCGCCCGAGCCGCGACGCCACTACCGCTCCCTCCGCCGAGCACCGGTACCTAGGAGTTTGCTGCCAACGCCTCGGAGCCCCCGCGACGTATCCGACGTCCCCGCCGTGCCGCCGTCTAGCCCTCACCGGAGCTCCGGTCGCCGGCCGTCTTTCCCTCGGTTGCCTTCTTGTTCCGTTGGTTTACTTAGGTAGTTTTACTTCTTTATTTTTATTTTTCATTACTTTGTAGTTTAGGTTTTTTTGTTTATATCTTATGTTTATTTTCCTGTTTATTTCATTTGATAACATGTTTAGTTTAATTATTTAAATGTTGGGTGTTAATATTTGCAATTTCTATATGTATTATCCATAGATTTTAGCTCAAATTACTATAGTTATTAATTTGATCCGAGAGACATCGGGTCATTTTTTTTATTATACTAATTTTGAGTTTGTTTTGGTAGAATTTTATTTGTTAAATCACAATAATTATTTAATTTGGTCCGTAAGACTTCGGACTAAATTTTTAATTATTTTGATTTTCTTGTTGTGATTGTAGAGTTAAAATAATTATTAACTTAATCCGTGAGACAACGGATTATCTTTTTGATTATTTTAACTCTTATCTTAGTTTTTTTTTTAATTACTTGTTTGAGAAAAATGAAAATTATAAAAAAGAGAATAGTGAAAAATTAAAATTTTGCATGAGCATGTAGGTCACGTAGGTTTAATAAATTAACCTTTATGATTTTTTTTAGGATTTCATCCTTAGTAAGTTTGCATGTTTTCATAATATAAAAAAAAAAGGTAAAAAGAATAATGATTTTCTAAGACAAATGAGGTTTAAATCAAATTAATCCCGAAATTGAATTAGGAAATTATTCCATTTTGAATAGCTTAATTAGTTTTTTTTTTTTTAAAAAAATTAAAAAAAGTTAGCATTGCATCACCATGTTTTTCTTAATAGAAATTATTCGGTCTTTTTAAAAATAAGAAAAAAAAATAAAAAATAATAGGTGCATATTAACTAGTTTGCATAATAGGCACATTTAATTAGAGTTTGCATATTAATAAATTAGGATTGCATCATATTATCATGTTTTAGTAATCCCATCGTGTAATTTTTAATTGCATATAATTAACATTTTTTTTTAAAAGAAAAACACAAAAATCATTTACTTGGTTAATTAATAAATTAGTTCATAATTAATCTCATTTCATATCATCATTGTTTAGTGTAGGTTGCATACATTAAAAAAAAGAATCGTTAAAAAATCACAAAAAGAATATGCATATAGAATTGTTATGTCATGCATCTCATGTCATGTAGTATGCACATTTAGGATTGTATAAATTAGATTGCATACATATAGTGATAGTTTAAATTATGCCATATAAATTGCATTTCATATATCATTAAAGTAAAATTCATGCATATTAATTTTAGATTAAGATTGCATAATAATAAAGTTAGGTGCCATGTCATTTAGAAATCATGTTTAGGACATGCATTTTTATTAGCATTTTTAAAATGTTTTCTTAGAGAGTGGACTTTAATAAAGTTGTGGTTTATAATTTCTTAGCATTTCAGTTTATTGAATGTTATTTAATTGATTGTGCACCCGCATGACCACCATTTGCATGTTAGTATCTTAGGTTAAAATTAATCAAGACTGCCTGCAAAAATGTTTTTTTTTTAAAGGTACCGAAAGGGCGTTAGATTAATCTAGCGTAACCATGTCCCCGAATCCATTAAATCTCTGGTTCGTAAAAGGTAAAGTATTCTCCCATACTTTACCTGGGTTTCTAATCAGCCCTAATTGGTTAGTAGCGGCTCCGATTTGAAATATAATTGCATGTTTTAGTGGGTCTTTTTCTTAGTATCAAGTCGCGATTGGTAGGGCTTGGGAGAGTCCGCGCCAAGTCTTCGGACTTAGTGATCCATTAACCTAGTTTTAGGTGATTCACCCTTGGAAAAAACCAGGTCGCGACAGGCATCGACTCCGTCCACGGTCTAGGTCAGGTCGTTGATCGATCCTTAGACATCGGTGACGAACAACTCTAGTTTCGCCATCCGTTGTGCAAGATCCCCCATTGGATCCCTCGAACTACCACGGGACTTCTTCCCCTTGGCATTGCCCTTCTCGGCATTCCGCCCACGATCAGCACCGTCACCACCCATGGCGAGCGCCTCATCAGATCGTGGGTCAGCCATTGCATTTGCGCTTGGATCAAAATCAGCTCCGATACCACTTGTCACGGGCCGATCGATTCGCTCTCGATCACATGTAGGCTGACCCGTGCGGCCTTTAGGTTTTACCCATAAGCAGCCTTTCACACTCAACTCACAAGACTCGTGTATAGAGAGAGAAACTCTTAGAGAGAGAAGCTCTGGTTTTCGTATTGCTTGTGAATGAATTACAATGAAGGGAGGAGACCCCTTTATATACAAGTACAAGGCAAATCGTATCCGTAGATCTCCCTTAGATCTAACGGTGGAGACTGCACCTTCCCAACTACCCATATTTACTCCCAACTACCAGTTACTCGCATTTATAACGTATGCGTACAAATACCGTATCGCCCGCCCCCAGGAGTATTCTAGAAGACTCGAGAATACTCTAAGTCTTGGGATATAAGTCGAGGGTCGGATGTGTCACGCCCATCCTTAAGACCCTCTTGGCTTGTCATTCTCACGGGCCGTGACACAAGGGTAAAGCATCAGAACTAATCACATGCATTGTACAATCATCCAAAATAACTAAGATACGAACACTTTGATTTCCTTGAATTTTGGGAAAGAAGTAAATCTGCCTTGAATTTTTTTTTTTTTCCTAAAAAAACCCCAAACTTTATGTCTAGTCTCCAATTTGCCTTAATCTTTTTTTTTTTTTTTTTTTTGGTCTCAGAGAAACCTCAAACTTTAGTATCCTATTTTTTTTTTTTTTTTGTCTCCTAAAAAAACCCCAAACAATAGACATGCTCTCCATGTAAAAACATTTCTTTGGGGTAGGGATACCATAAGTACCATCATTTTTGTATGGTGCTCACTTTGGTATCCTATTTTTTTTTAATCATTTAAGTGTCTTAATTTATGTACGGCATTCACTAGAGTGTTATAACTTTTTTTTTTCCTGATCGTTCGAGTACCATATAACTCAATCAATCACTTTAATGTCCAAACTTTTTTAAAAAAGTTTACCACGAGTGCTATGTCAGGTCAGATTTCTAACACTTGGGGGAACATTTTAAAAATATTTTTGCACTTAAGTGATCAATTAAAAGTTATGACACCCAAGTGAACACTTTTTTAAAGGTTATGACACTTAAGTGATTGAAAAAAAAAAAGAAGTTATGGCACTTAAGTGAGCATCGTACAAAAGTTATAACACTTAGGTGTCCTTATATCATATTTCGGGTATTGTTTAGTTTTTTTTTTTTTTTTGTCAAAGTAACATTTTATTCTTTTCCACATAAATATAAGAAAGAAACAATGAATCCAACTATAAACCAAGACAAATCCGAGATAACTTCAAAATAAAACAAACTCCAAACTAACAAGATGAATAATCATAATAAGATTAAGGGTCACACGCAATATTAAGGGTCACATGCTTAAAAAGCAAATCTGACTTTTTTAAATCAAAATTGGCAATTGATCACTGATTCTGTCTTTAGTAATATAAGCACACACTGAGATCTCCAATTATTGCTACGACTTTGCCATTTAGCAGTGCGCCTCTAGGTTTGGCATCCCCAACACCATTGCCATTCAAAGTAACAAAGTTGAACAAGTATAGATCTAACATCTATGAGAGCAAAACCTTCACGAAACTCTTTCAATCTCATTTTGAAATTGGACTTGTACACTAATGAAACCCAAGGGAAGCAAAATCCCAAAATTATACATGCAAAAATCTCCAAATCTAGACTAAATAGGGGTAGAAACCTCCCCAAAACAAGAGAGAGAGAGAGAGAGAGAGAGAGAGAGAGAGAGAGAGAGAGAGAGAGAGAGAGAGAAGTTTCTAGATTTAAATTAGATCATAAGAAAAAAGGTCCTCAAAACGGGAGGAAAGCAAAAAAAAGAAAATAGAGAACCAAATCAGTGAAATAAAAAAAAGTGGAGGGAAGGGAAATATATATGAAACCCTCCCATCTATGGAGGTTGAAGAAGACAATTGTGTGAAAATGAGAGAGAGGTGAGAATGCTAATAGATAATTGTGCTAATAAGTTATTTAAGTTATTCATACCCTGCTTAAAAGCTCTCTCTCTCTCTCGACTCGTCTTTCTAACCTAAACTGCAAAAAGAACTATAGTAGAAATCCAAAAATTAATATGCGATCTATGCACATGTTCGACTGTTAACTTTTTGAACGATCAATATTTGAATGCTGAAGAAATTTTTCCAATATCATGCAAATGAATCGGTATCATTTCACTTCAATATCTTCCCCGAACTGTGATATCTATACGGAAATTGGATCTAATGTACAATGGATATAATTAGGTCATATCTCGTACACTTTGCATGAATTGGCCTATTAATAATATATATATTATGTGTGCAGTCCATGAAAACTATAACTTGCATTGCTAGTTGTGATCTTTGAAAATGTTCATATTTGATTATTATAACTACCTTGTGACAGCCTGAATTTTCAGAATTTGTTTTCGATTAAATAAATCGGGCCTTTCGTCGATGCGCCTATGGTGCTATTCTCTGAGTTGATCACTCACAAGATAACTAAACTATCTGGGGAAATTGCTAAGGGATTTAACACAATAGACTTGAGAATTCGATCAAGAATTGATTACTAAACCGTGTTGATTTGCAAGGGTCATTATGACACCGTCAAAAATCGATTAGAGACTATAGATAGGTCAATTTGATGGAGATATGTAATTAGTGCGTGGGTGATTCCACCTAATTGCAAGATTCTCGTAGAATGGCACTAGACCGATTTTTCTGTCATTTCTGTACCCGATGTCCGTATTTGAAACCTTGAGATTTTCACGACAACCGAGAGTCATCAATGAGTCGAAGATGTACTTTGTGACTTGAGATAAATCGATCATGAGTCAATTGCTCTAAAAAATTCTAAAAGCTACTCAGTAGACTAGATCACGCTAAAATTGCGTCAAATTGAAATTAACTGTGAATTTGAACCCGAATTTAGAAATTGAAAGTTCTATCATGTCACAATCTATTTTAGGAACGTCGACTCACCCTTCGAAGAATTTTCGGAGATTCCGGGATTTTTACGGAAAATCGATTCGGACGATTCGGAAAATTAGCAAAAATTCGGATGGGCCAAATTGAAAGAAATTTGGACTTCCAAGCCGAGCCTTTGAGTGTTGGGGACTTGCAAAAAATTGTACGGGATTTTTCTTCATCGAAATTGGACCTCAATTTGGGGAATTGAGTGAAGAAATTGGAGCATGGCAAGGGGCTGGAAATTTTGAATCAAATTGGATTAATTGGTGGTTTATTTGGTGGCATTATCTAATAAAGAAAGTAATAAGGGGGAACATGAAATTAATGGAGGGGATAAGGATGTTTGACTTTGGACCCCCTCCTCCTTGGCTTCCTCTACATGCTCATCCACTCTACCCCCTCCTTCGTACGTAGCCTCCCCCAACCCATCAATCTTCTGCTTTGCTTTTAGTTTCAATTCATCCGAAACTCCATCTTTTCTTTTCTCTCTCTATAACCGAGCAAACCCTCCCCAAATTGTCATCGGCTCCCACGAAGTAAAACAGAACAGAAGACCAAATGCCTTCTTCATTTCGCTTCCCCCAAGCAACGACTGAATTTGCTGCCTCTTGCCCACGCGTCCCCTTCTTGCCGAGTTAAATTGCCACACTCAACAACCGAGCTACCACTCGTCCGAAGAAGATAGCCCCCACGAGTCCAACCTTCAACAAACTAGTATTGAAGACCACCGAAGTTGACCGCCCTCAGCTCCACGCGGCCATCTCCAGTTCTTTGCACGTCCAGAGGAGTCCACTGAAGATTGACCGAAGACCACCATCTTCGATTTTGCTCCACTGAAGCAGCTCCGTGTCCCGCACCTCCCTTGGTCCACGATACCATTCAATGCCAGCAAGCTACCACGACCGAGCCAAGCAGTAGCCTAGCAAGTTTCACAAGCCCAAAACAGTCTAGCAAAATTAGCCGTCTCTTCGGCCCAACAGCTCAGCTCACACCACTTGAAGCCTACAACATTTCAACCCAAGACTAGTCCATTTGAATTCTCCTGCCACAAGCCTGACCCAACAACCTTTAACCCAGCGAAATTTTCAATCCAGCAATTCAGCCCGCTTGAAGTCAGCCCATCAACCTTCGAATTTCCATCCCAATTCAGCAACAAGTCTCAACTTGGGCCGAGATTTGTTGGGCCGATTTTAGGCCCGGTCCAAGCCTATAGACGTCGCCGCAAACCCAAGTTTCAACCGCCGTCGCGCCGCCATCGCAGTGAATTTGTTCTCGCAATAAACTGGTGAGTTTATGCACTAAACTCTTCTTAGTAGGCTAATGACGTTTATGGGGTGTTTAGTTTAATTTAATTAGGAATTAGGTGATTAGTTAGATTAAATTAGTGATTTATATTATGCAATTATGCATGTTAGGTGGTTAGATTAGATTAAGTGAGGCCTAGATAAATTAAGGGTTTGGGAATTTTTCGGGCTCGTTTCGGTATTGAATTTAGTAATTTCAGTCTAAGATAGTATTTTCAACATTTAATGTATTTATTTAATTAATTTTGGTAATTATTTAATTGTTAAATATTTTCTGGAAATTAGACCGGGATAGCCGATGACCGGAATTTCATGCGGATTGCAATGGTGTGGTTAAATTATGCAATTGAGTGTTAAATTGCGCAAATTGAGTGCTGATTGGAAATTTGAGTATTTAATTCCAAAAATTGTGAATTTTCAATATTTATTCTGAAAATCCCAGGTGTTGGATTTAACACCGAAAGTGATTTTATATACTATAAAAAACAGTGGGATTTTAAATCAGAGGATATCAATTTTTTTTGGGTTGAGTTGATCGTGTACCTACACACAAATATTTTATCATCTATTTCTAATACGAAGAAAAATGCCAGGTTCACCATTTTAATTGAGGCATTTAAGTGCAATACACGGTGCCTTGTGCCATAATTGAGTGATCGTGTGTTGGTTAAGAGAACCCGTTCCGGGCTTTTAAGCTGGACGGTAACCCTTATATGGGACGCCCCTAGACAACGGGAAGCCAATCGCAGTAGATTCTAGACCCTATGCTCCTTCGAGGAAGCCGTCTGATAAAGACGTGCTATGCTCAATGGGGTGAGACGAAGCCTGGCAATGCCAGAAGACCGCCAAACAGAGAGTAGGCCGTGCTATATGCCGAGATCACAACTAGGAACGCGTGATTGAATTTGAGTTGAATGTGCTGGATTATGGGACAAAATTATGTGGCATGGTATAGGACGTGTCATAACGATTTGGCCCTATAATCAGGACCCTTGTGCTTATTTGAGATTGAGTATTACGTTCCAATTAATTGAGCTTAAGTGTTGCTCTGGTTGTGAAATGAATTGTATTGACCTGCAGGGTGGATCTGAGATGAGGTAAGTCTCCTTGGTTGCGTGATTGTGTGGTTAGGACGCTTCTAAGTGTATTTCCCTCCTAATTGAGGTTTAGAGAGTGGACTCGCTGAGATTTATATCTCACCCCGTTGTGGGCTAAATTTTCAGGGTCATCGAGTGGAGGACCTGGAGCCGAGAGAAGGTGATCTGAAGTGTAGATCAGTTAGGACCGCTTCTTTTTGGAAAGTCAGTCTTTGTAGTCTTTTGGTCATAGACCTTGTACATGACTCTATGTGAATATAAAAGCACGTTTGTTGAGAATCTGTTGTCCTGCTTTTCTATCCCAAGATAGTTACTGTCAGGGGATTTATTTTCGCTTCTGCATGTGCAATAAAACAAAAAGGGTCAGCGACTCATCCTAAGAAGTCGCAAAATTTTATCAACCAGAGAGAGATGGGCACGCGCTCGGAGGTTCAAGGCATGACATCCCCATTGTGTGCACTATTGAGAAAAGTACCAAAAAGGTGTTAAACTTATTGCATTTGTACTAATTTAGTTCTAAACATTTCAATTGAACTAATTTAGTCCTAAATATTTTGTGTTGGTACTAATTCAGTCTATTCAACAATTGTAGGGAAAAAATCACTAATGTAGATGTTAATCGACTTACATGGGATGCCCATACTTGACACCAACATGCACATTTTTTTTTTATGACTTTTCTTCTTTTTTATCCCCTTCACTTTGGCCGATGAGTGTCAACAAGCCCTCATCGACCATGGATAAGGTGGCCTTCACCTAACTTTGGTGAGGGCCACCTCACTGCAGTTGGTGAGGTAGAAATGGCCCTTGTCCAGGGCCTTTATGGCCCTCACCAATGGTTAGTGAGGGCTTGTTGGTAGGGGTGAGTGGTTCTAGGTTCCAGTTTGGTTCCGTCTAGAACTTAGAACTTACCCTCGGGTACAGATTCCTCAATTTTTGGAACCTGGAACCTACTCGTTAGAATCAAGAACCTGGAACCTATCCTGTCACAGGTTCCAAGGTCGGTTCTAGGTTCCAATAGGTTCCTTTTTCTTTTCTTTTTTTCTTTTTTTTCATTTTTTTTTTCATTTTCAAATTTGAACTATAACGTACGCACACATTCTAGAGCGGTGTTGGTGACGGGCAGAGGCAGAGCACGGCAGCGAAGGGCATCAAATGGTGAGGGTTTGCATGAACGGCGTCGGCGACTAGCGTCCAGCGGCGTCCGGCGGCAGCGGCCTTGAGGGAGAGCAGCGTTCAGCAGTGAGACTCAAAGTGGCATTTGGCAGCATGAGTTCCAAGTCTAAAATTTGAATAGGGAGCGCCAAGTGGGGGAGGGGGGCCTCCTTTTGGAGCCCTAACTAGTTCCAAAACCGGTTTTGAAACCAATTTCGGTTTCGATTCCGTAACCGAAACCGGAATCACCGGTTCCCGGAAAAAAGGAACTAGGAACCGGAACCGGAACCTCCGGTTCGGTTCTCCGGGAACCGCGCTCACCCCTACTTGCTAGCCCTTATGGGCCAAAATTAAGAAAAACAAAAAAAAGTTAAAAAATATATATATGATTTAAAAATATCAATGCTTGCATTGGCTATGTCATATAATATGGTCAGTTTCTATGTTAATAATTTCTAGCTTAAATTGGCCGAATATATTGTATTAGTTCAAATGTGAAAAGAATTATGATTAAATTAGTTCAATTGAAGTATTTATAACCGAATTTGTGCCACTGCATTTTATTTAGAACTTTTTTTTTTTTTTTAAACTTTTCCTGCGCGCAATCTATGCTAAGCCCTGCTTCTTTCTTTCTCTCTCTCTCCCACCCTCCCTCGCTCCCTACATTCTGTCATCATTGAGCTAGATGGCTCCTTCATGGCGGCTAAGATTTCCCCGTTGGGTTTGGTGGTGTCTTTGAATGTAGAGGCTCGACAGCCACGGAGGTCGGGCTTCCAAATCTAGAGGTACCAAATTTGGTAGGAGCCTATCACAACGTGAAGCTTTGCCGTGGTACATCTCTATTCAAGCTCACGATGGAGAGAGAGAGAAGTCATCGGTGGGCATAATCAATTGTATAGGGAAAAAAGGTAAGTTGATTATCTGATTAGAGTAGCCAACTCGATCAATATTACGAAAGCATTTATTAACAAAGCAATGGACTTTAAAAAAAAAAAATTCCGAATAAAAAATAATTCATAATGTAGCTAGGCAAAAATAAGATAGGAAAAAGTGGCAAATTTATTATTTCATTAGAATAGCCGACCTTAACAAAAAAAATGCAATTTTTGATCAATATTATTAAAACAAGTATCAGCAAAGCAAATAGAGAATTACATATACCGGCAATGAAACAAAGTCGAATCATGCCATCCAAGGAGAAATCATATTATGGAGGGAATCTATCTACACCATTATTAAACCAAAACAACGTAAATTCAAGAACAAACAACCACACTTTTTTTTTTTTGGTCGAATTCTCTAACCACCAAATGGTCCCAATGAAGGAGGCTGCATCTCCCTACCTTCACCCATCTCATTATCATCCATGTTCTCTCCTCCAAGTTCCTCCAGTGACTTGCCCTTTGCCTCCGGCACGAGCAAAGTGAACAACATTCCCGCAAGATTAATCCCCCCGAGTATAAACAATGCATTCTTCACGCCGATACCCGGTTTATAATGTGCATCGGGTTTGATCTTATCCTGCGCCGCATACAAGAACCCAAAAGCCCCAATAATGGCTCCAGCTTTCCCTGCAGCTGCTGATATGCCATGGCATGTGGATCTCAACCGTGCCGGGAAGATCTCAGCGGGAACAATGAATGTTGTTGCGTTTGGCCCAAAGTTGGCGAAGAAGAAGGTGAGTGAGTACATCACGACGAATCCTATATGGTGCGTTTTCCAGTGGTCATATGGGATGGCGAGGGCAAACATGAAGATTGACATCATGGCGAAACCCATCATTTGGATGAAGAATCTTCCGAGGTAATCGATCGTCGCGACAGTGAACCAATACCCAGGTACAGTACTGCAAAGAGCGATGATGGTTTGTGCCCTAGCAATTTTGTATACCTCTTGAATGGCGTTCATGGTCTCCGCCTGTGGGATCCACCCGATCGCGCTGAAAATGTCCTTTTGGAAGAGGTTTTGGCTATAGAAAGCGATGTCGAGCAAGAACCACGTGGTGGTTGTCCCCACGAGGTGGAGGCCGTGGCGGAGGGCGAATTCCTTCGAGAAAAGGCCGTAGCTGTGGCGGGGATCTTGGGTAAATTTCTCCACCTTCTCTTGTTCTGCTTCAAGATCCACTTGCAACACCTGTTGACGGTTTCATTATATATTAGAGAAATTACATGAAATTGCCACTCAATCAATAAAGCGATGACAAGAATGCAAGACCAAATAATTTGATAGAAAAACCTCAACTATGTCAAGTGACTCAAAAGGGAAGACAAAGTTAAAAAAGAATTCTGTGAAGTCCATTATAATAGTTTCAGATTATAGTCGTGGTTATCATACTTATAATTCTCCGATAAACTATGAATTTGTTCTATGGCCAGAGGAAGAACTCATCTTTGTTCCTACCTTAGACATGTCTGCAGCTGCCTGCTTTGCGTTTCTTGCAACGAGGGCGGTGTAGCGAGCAGTTTCAGGCATTTTCATTCTATAATAATAAGTGAGGGCCGCGGGTACTGCACCGAGCATTACAATGATACGCCACACGTAATCGGCTTGAGGAACGGTCGAGCCCACTGGATCCTCTTTGTAAGTCAGGGCCTTATACTTATGATTGAATGCTGAGGAGACAATCAAAGCGACGATCCCACCCCCCAAAATCCCAAACCCTTGCATCGCAAACACTGCAGCGATGAATGCCCCACGAGTCTTCTTGTTCGCGTACTCCGACATGATGGTGGCGGAGAGTGGGTAATCCCCTCCGACCCCAAACCCGAGCCAGAATCGGAAGAAGCATAGGGTTGCTATAACACTTTTCGGTGAATGCCCAAAGGACAAGCCGGAGCCGACGGAGCAGATGAACATAAGAAGGAGGGTTAAACCATAGACACGCTTCCGACCTAATTTGTCGCCGAGCCAGCCGAAGAAGAGCTGGCCGGCTAGAGTACCGCATAAGGCGACGCCGTTGACAGCGGCAGCCACGTTCGGGGGGAGCGAGCCAGGCTTCGGCGCACCGTCCTCATGGTAGTATAAGCGACCGAGGAGCTTCGTGACGAGGGAGATGCAAAAGAGATCATACGCGTCGGTGAAGAACCCCATGCCGGCAATGATGATGGCGGTGAAATGGTACCATTGTGTCTTGGCCACATCGAGTGCATTTAGCACTCCAAGATTTTCATTAGCCATGATCGAAGCTGGAGTTCAATGCCTTCCAACCAGTTCAACAATTTTCCTGCCCATGAAAGAGATAATC